>CM074196.1:26158185-27358185 GCA_037179385.1 Holothuria scabra | reverse complement strand
AGAAATTAAATGCCATATTCACTTTTTCAAATGAAACTGCGCACTAAAAAAGGTGGAAAGGTTCGTTACGGTTTTGTCAGTCATGCTTAACCAGACAACAATCCCAGGATTAGCCCGGGGCGATTTTTTCGTCCAGCTCATCGATACGAAAAAAGGAACCTAAAGGGGGCTGCAGCCACAGAGGCGCTACGCAGGCTATCCCAGGATAGGCCTATCTATGCTTTCTGCAAATATTGGTCATTAATAACATTTTGGCACTTTCGTAACTAAAGAATTCATTTACACAGACTACTCAACTGACAGGTTTGAAAGGTATCTGATAATTGATGTATATGAGAGCATTTGAGTACGGTAGGCCACTGATTCCCTGCCTGAAATATGAAGTCTTTCTGTCTTTCTCAAAAGACTATACTACCACTGACACCTTCATTTGGCAAGGAGCGTACAGAAAATTATTGAAAAATCGCGACCCCCCCCCCCCAACAGCCGGATACGACATTTCTCGGACTTGATAGTAGTAGTTAAACAGCATGGGGTTAAACAAACATTTTCAGGGGAAAAGGGCAAGCACCCGAATTTTCCGATTTTTTCAAGTGTGAACACCACTGTATCAGGGACATAATTTGCGGTGCGCCAAGCGCACCGAAATTTTGGCCCCTCTTAAAAAATATTTGTAGATATGGAGCTTGTATTGCAGAAAGTTTTGGATTCAAGGTTTCCTGTAAGGAAATTTCAAAAGTTGGGGGATTAGTGAAGATCTTCACTTCCTGTATTGGTGGCAAATCTGAGAATGATTGCATGACGACTGAGCATCATTGTTGCAAAATACAGTAATGTTATCTAAGGCCCACGAACTGGCACTCTCCGATGACTTTTCAAAAGTTCCCCAAACTTTGTTGTCCTTTTGGACAATATATTTCAAAATCAAGAGGTTAAATTTGTGAATATTTGCAATTTCATGAAAGACAATTAATAAAAATAGCAATATAGCTGCCCGTGTCTCTTGATGATGTGATTGCACATATGGTAAAAATCCGATTTGTAATTTCCAAAGCTCGAAAAAAATTACCAAACTGATTTAAAAGCGAGCACTACTGCATCTCAAGTTGCACTTTGCGGCACGCAAGGCGCGGCAGCGCACGCTTCCGCACCCTCATTTTTTACTGGAGGATATCACCCCAGTCCCCGCTTCCTACCCCAAATTTTAAAAAGGCACGCTATTTTCCCCCTCAAACAGTCAAAATTTGCAGATATAGTTTAAACCCACAAGAACGAGGACTTTTATGCGTAATGATACAGATATACTGGTGTATTTCGTCTTATCATTTTATCTATGTAATGCCGTCCCAAATGTCTAGAAACAATCCAATGCTCCAAAACTTCACACAATCGTCTTGAGTGCTGCAAGTTTAAATAGAGAAGGCCTTAATTTAAGACATGAAACCATATCTATCTAACTTACCGATACTGATCCATGACCCTCTGGAAATTCAAGGTATTGAACTTTGTCCGAAAGATGTTCATCGGCTTTTCTCCCTCTTGTTTCCAGGATGAGACAGATGATATTTTGAGCCCAAGTTGTACCTAGAAGTAAAAATAATTTCCTGTGTGAATACCTTATACTGATAACCACTCTAATTGACATATATAAGTGACAAATCTCAAATCTGAAATGAAAATTACGAAATCAAATTTATTCTCAATCTTGAACTGTCGACTTGTCCGTACCTCAAACACTTAGCATATAAATAGTTCGGTCGTCTTTTTGTGGATATAAGCAAATGATTCTTTAGCGCCTCTTATTTTTACAAAAAAATTATCGTTATTTATGGTAGTTCATTCTCGCAAAGACTTTCAGTATGACCGATCACCACATGCCACGCCCCTTTCCACAATCCCGGGTCCGGTAAAGAACCCTCCCCGCCTGCAGGCGCGTAGCCAGGATTATATCATGGGGAGAGTTTTGGTGTCGGAGGGGGGCAATCGGGGCACGACATAAGGCAAAAGTCTAAGGATAGAGAGAAAAAGACCGCTATTTTAGGTGTATTTTGCATTGCAAGGTGGGGTTACGGGGGGGGGGGTCTAACCTCCAAAATCACCCCCATGGCTACGCCACTGACACTTCCTATCATTGCTAAACTTTTTTCATACGCTAATACTCTAACATATGCATAAGCGTTTTTTGTAAGGTGTTTACCGTAGGTTACCGGCATCTTGTAGTAAGAAGCGCAGAGTAAAATTCAAAACGACTGGTCATCGCTTCCTAAGAATAGACGCGGGTACCAGGAGTAATTAAAACAAATTACGCAAATGACTAATTCCATGCAGGTGTGTAGCTTGCAGTTGAATTTCAATCAATTTCCGAATAATGGCGCATACTTTCTACGGGCTAATGTGTTCGTTTTTAAGTTCGTTTATAAGAAGAATCAAAGCACACTACTGCACTTAGCGATAAAACGACACTGTAACTTTCTTTTAAAGAGACTTTCAACTCTGAATTAGTGGGAAATCGGACTATATCCTCTTTTGGAGATAGCAGTCGACATGTGTACCTAATATGGTCTATCACCTGTCAAACTTATTGAATCTTCAATGAAGTTCAATGGGAAAGGCATTAGTTGTGCCATGACTTATGCTGTTATTGTGACCTTTGCGGCAAACTTTAGATCGTCGTCTTCAGGGGGACTCCGTGAAATCTTTTCCTGCCCAAGTAGCAGCCCCTGTTTTCACACAAATAATTCTATAATTATCCATTTCGCCGACGTGAAGCTCTATGGTGTATTGTTGTACTGACGTCAGAAGCTCGCCGTGTCTTGAGTCCCGCACTCTAAAAACAGTTGGGTAAACTTTCACCCATGGTTGGGTCCATGTGCCACCACCTAAACTGTTGGGTAAGAAAATTCTCAACGTTGGTCACAAGGTATCCACGTTGGGTGAATTTTTCCGACGAAAAAGTTGATTGTGTGACCAACTTGGGTAGTTTTTTACCCAACAATTTAGGTGGTGGCATACGGACCCAACCATGGGTAAAAGTTTACCCAACTGTTTCTAGAGTGCGGGTAAAAACTGTTGTGTAATACGTAGGGTAGCTAGCATAGGAGGGGCTGACGGCAGACGCGATGATATAATTTTTTTTTTTTTGCCTGGCAGTGGTCGTGGCTACCCAATTATGGTGTCACGGGGAAATCACCCAATTACGTAAAATTATCGCAGTCAGAATGTCTCACCTAAACAATTTTAACTACCTTTTAAATCGTAATCAGAAACTAACTGCAGTAAATTATATAGTGTTTTTTTTTTAATAAAGCCTGTAATGAACACTTTTGCACAATTAGATATTCAATCCAAATAAACAATGGTTGTTGTCAATAAATTCCCTGACTGATGCGAACTTTTTAAAAGGAATTTATTCCTTGTACAAAGTACGTTATTCATTTTTTTAGTCATTGTATTGAATCGACTGCACTAATTGTATTCTTCAACAGGATTTGGAGATCGGGTTAGGGATTGGCTCTATCATTAGCCAGTTAGATTTCATGTAAACGAGACATGGATGGAAAAGATTCTGGTAAAATATTTGATATGTTCAGGATTCAATAATTACGGCGAATGTTTATATCTCACAATGCCCTGAACATGACCTTTCAAGCTTCTAAAGTAAGAAAGATTTCAGGTACCTCGAGATCAGTGGTGGGAGCTAGGGATTTTGTTCGGGGGGCGGGGGGGGGGGGGACCGACAGGGGTGCGCTAAAGAAAGAATATAAAAACCTTAAAGTGACACAGGCATGGCAATTGTGGTCCGTTGAGTCGCTTGCCATAGACGATTTTAATACTACACTTGCCAGGGTGATTCATGTCTACAACATATCAAACAATAAAGTTTGACAAAAGGAATTTTAAGAAGAAAACACTGCATACGACCAAAGTCGCACGAGGCGGGGCGAGGGAAAACAACCCCATGAAAAAGTGCAAAACTTGAAATTAGAGCAGAGGTTTCGAAAAATTCGGGCAGTCATTTGAGGAAAATCTGGCTTGCCCTGTTTTTGATTACACAGAAAACTTTTAGACTTGGGTGAGTACTTAAAAACTCTGCCTCAAAATAAAAAGTAACACAATCAGGTTACATTTTCATTAAAAATCAAATACAATTTTAAAGTTCGAAACATGTTTGGATAGCTAATTCACTCACATATCTTTGACCATATTCCTAAGCATAGTCTTGCACAACACAAAGCCCGAAATGGGGACCAAATATCCGAATTCTTTCGATGTTTGACAGAAAAATAAAGTGTCCGTACATTCAGACGTTATAACAGTTTCTAAAAAGAAAGTACGACAATACGCAACACATTTGAACGAACAGCTTATAAAAATCATTTATCTCTCAGCCTCATTTCATAATCTTGCAGAAACCTCTGCTCGAAATGCTCAAATATGACCAATTCTTTCCCCAAAAAAATTGAAAAATAGGGCAACATAGTCAAGGTAGAATTTCCATGAAAAATTGAAAGAATACAAAAATTTATAACACATCCGGACATCTTATGGAGAGGGCAACTTTTGGTCAGCCCCCCCCCCTGCCCCTCGTGCTCTTGAACAAAACTTTGCTGGAAACATTAGAATCTTCGGACGAAAGTTTTGTGATGTTTTCAATTGCCAAATTATTCGTACTCACGGGAGAGTTCTACATTGTACAAGGACATCTTGTGCTCGAAATTTTCGGCGAAAATTATCAAAAGTCACTTCGTGACGTGCCATACATGCACTCTAAAATCAAAAGAGTGAACTTATTCACTCTTTGATCGAGTGAAAAGTGTAAATTCACTCCATTAGAGTGATAATTCACTCTAAGAGGAGTGAAGTTCCCTCCAAAAAGAGTGAAATTCACTAGATGAAGAGGGAAAATTCACTCTTCCACGAGTGCCTGCAATGATCGCTCTTTTTTTAAGAGCGATCACGGTGGGCACTCCATCAAGAGTGAAACTTCGCTCGTTTTAAGGGAATTTCACTCTTTTGGAGTGAACTTCACTCTTTTTGGAGGGAACGTCACTCCTCTTGGAGTGAATCATCACTCTAATGGAGTGAATTTACACTTTTCACTCGATCAAAGAGTGAATCAGTTCACTCTTTTGATTTTAGAGTGTGTCATATTTCTGGAAAGCCGCTTACCTTATATCTCCTCCCCAGGACAGCTGTCGAAACAGCAAAGAGGGAAATGATGGTTCGACTTTTTCCCTCCTTCACAAAAAATGTACCATTTGCCCTTTATTGAGCGAACTGCTAATTATTTTGCATTGTTTGATTTTTTATTGATTTACGAGCAAAACAATGACTCTTACAATTCTGCTTTCAACCCGGGGAACGCTACAGATTTCCGGCTGTCCGAGGGGTTAGGATTTTTTTAAATTTTTTATACGCTCCCCGCCAACTGTTGGTGTGACTGCTTAAGTTCTTCATTAAAGCCTGGGTAATACCATTTCCGTCTGGCTGACTGAGGGGTCGCAATTGTCAAAATTTACCTAGGATTGCATTTCTGGGGTAGAGGCTCTTCTGTCTCCATGGAAATGCTCAAGTGCATCTATGCGTATGGCATTGCGTTAAAAAAATTGTAATTGTGAAGGGTATTCGATTTAATTTAACAATAACTTACCAGATTTAGGATACGTTAGTAGGTATACGTCATCCGGTCTCACCGTAAAATTAGCTATGTCTTTTAGATACCGCGGGGCGATGACCTTTGGCATTACATAACCCTCGTATATGTAAGACTTGGCCTTCACAAAGTCTCTCACTTCCGGCCATAATGTTTCTACAAGGAAACGAAACAAGTAAATATCGAAAACATTTTAATATTGTAGTACATAGCGTGTAGCATAAGCATACGGCGTTCAATGGTTATGCGCCAGGAATTGCCGGATAAGGGCCCCAATTACCTCCCGAAGCCCTGGGAAAGGCAATGAGTTGCCCAACATGGAGGAAGGCCAATGTAGTATGCCTCTTTTTATAATTTTGGGAAAACATGGAGCTTACATTGGACAATATTGATTCTTTCGAAGTTAAAATTTGCGTTTTAAAGGTCATGATTTGAAAAATGTTGCAGTTTCTAACCTGCATTTTTTAAGCCTTACTAAGACGATCGTCTTATAACAATAGCTTACTGGATTTAATTATGCTTCCCGAAAAGATTGGATCATTTACCGTCGAGATGTCAGCATTCCGGAGTGAGTCCATGCCCCCCCCCTGATGGCGTCACCTCTACTGCGTTTAAATCATAAATGCGTTTTCAATATTGTGTTAAGAAATAGTCTAGAAGGTTGATCCCTGCCCGGCCGAGTCCAGTAAATTTTAGCATTTTTCCGTTTGTGCAACTTAACGCACTCGGAAAGTAAGCGTGAACAACTCATCCGCGTAGAGAATTCACTGACGGACTGTGCTGTGTTTAGATTGAAGTTCTTAGCAGCCAAGGAGATTGAGTGTGTACAGCTCAGTAAACGGGTAGAATCACTACGTTTTATGAATAGCCACCTCGTCAGAGAGATGCTCACAATGTCTTCACAGTGCGCTTCATTATTAGGGAACTTTACATCATTTCACGACGCGGACCTCATCTACAACGAAGTGACGTCATCTGCGCCTATGCCGTTTTCAAACGCAACGCGAAATTACGCTACACCAAGTTGTGAAATGGCAGGGACAACGCAATAGGTGACGTCATAGCGTTGTAGCTGACGTCCACGTGGTGCAATCTAAAGCTCACTATTAAAGAGGGATGAGACACCTCCCCACTTTTAAAATATGTAGACTAATATTTCTGTTGGCCTACTCATGTGGTCCGAACATAAAATTTGGTTTCTTTATTCAAGTATACAAAAGGTGCGTTCCCACAAAAACGAAATCTGCTGCGTTTTTCAAGCAGGCCCGAAATTTCGTCTATTAGATATGGGGAAAGAATGATCAAGCCCTCAAAATGCAGCAGGAATCAGCTTTGGTTTGAACACACCTTAATGATAGTGTGACATATCAGCAAAGAGCCATGACCTCACTTGAAAGTTAAGGAGTACGTTTTCCCAAGGAAATATCCGTTGTATTGTGCCAGTATCTTTCTATGGTTCTCAAGATATATGTCACCTCTTCAAAGTTTGAATATTTCTGAAGCAACTTAAAAACATTCTCGAAAATCGGATCGGAATCCTATCCGAATTGGTTCCAGCGTGACCATTGCAAAGTGACGGTATTTGTGACGTCACGCTAGGGTAGTGTGGGCTTACTTTTAGCTGATCATATATTACCTATTTGTATAGCTTTTTTATCCTGCAGCAAATTAATTTTCAAGTACTAGAATAATATAAACATGAAATAGCTTTATATATTCTATGGGCTATAACTTTCGAAGAGAAACACTAGAAATTAATTGCTTTTATGCAACTTTAATTTACAAAATATATTTCATCAGAAAAAAATCGATGAAGTGCTGCAATTTAAAGATGTAAGCACACGTTATAGTATTTCAGCGGGCATGAACATTTCTAAAAGGAATGCATGAAATTTCATGAAAAATTTGAGTATAACATTTTAAAGAATAGTAAAATCTATTAAATAAAATATAACTGGATCCAATACTAATGAGAAAAACCGGTAAACAAGTTTGCAACCTAAAGATATTGCAATTAAAAGATTTGAGGCAAGAGCTTAATTTTGTTATAACAAAATTCTCATTTATCAAAACCGTATTCACCTTGATCTGCAGTCGTATTTTGCTCCATGACTCTCGTTCCTTCTTCTTCAGAAACTTGTATACGAAATAAATTACGATTCATGCAAAAAAACAGCTGCATTAACCTTACTGAAAGCCAAGTGGATGAGCCATACGTCCCCCAACTTGTTTGCTGGGGCATACAAAATACGGAGGTACAATAAAACATGTTTTCAGGGTGGAACTAAAACCAGCTAATGTTGATTTTGTGTTTGATTTACAATAAAACATTCTCAGAGCGGAATTTGTACCAGCTAAAAATGCTGCTTTGTTTGATTTAAAGCTTTAAAATGCTCATCATTTTGTGGGTTAGGGTTACGTTACAACAACTATCGGCCCAGTAGGCTCATCCTCGCTAGACTCAAGACATAATAGTACAAGCGAGTTAGCCAATTTGATATGGGATTATGCACATGCGCACATTCTCAAAGTCGTCGTGATAAACAAAATGGTCACGAACCTACCACTCGTCTTTCAAGTGAGTTTACTTGAAACTCAGTTAAAAATTTCTGGAGTTGTAAGCTCCCTGATCAGAACGTAAAATTAGTAATTTTTACTTTCCAATGAACGCTTCGAGATTTGCATCAAATTTTCCATGCAGTCTCCTTGATAATATAAGCGGGGGTGGTAGACTGTCCAATTTTTCCAAGATATTTAATTCGTACAGGAATCTGGAAATCAGCTGTTTGAGTTTAAAAATTGACATGGATTTAATTCCACAGAAAACTCCAAGTGTGTCGAAAATCTTCAAAAAAATAATATATACCAGAACAGGGAAAACATCATCAAAGGGGCCGTAAAATTTTCATCGAAAACCAACAAGGGTACAAACATTTGCTACATGTTTGGCAGCTCAAAAAGGCTTTGATCTGTGACGTTGGCTTCATTACATTACCCAACACAATGTCCGAAATGGTCAATTACCCGAAAAGTCCAGCCAATACGCACTGTTTAACAAGGAATTTCTTGATTTGCTGTTGTAATTGTATTGTATCGATTGTATTCTTTGTTAGGGTTTGGAATTAGGTTAGGGATTAGTACTATTGTGAGCCATCTGTCCACAAAGTATCATTTCCATGAAAATAACAAAAGACCGGGACACGTCCTAGAAGCCTATGTTTTAAAAGAATAAATTATTCCTCTGCCTAAATTTTGGGTAGATGGGCATTGTTTAACAAGGTGTTTCTTGATTGGTTGTTGCCATTGTATTATATCGGCTGAATTCTTTGCTAGGGTTAGGGATAAGATTAGGGATTAGGCTATCGTTAGCCAGTAAGGGAATTTCTTGTTGTACAGTGCGCATCGCCCCTAAATTTTTAATCTTGCGAAACGCAATTATCTGAATCCTTTCAAAACTATACCAAATAAAATAAAAGACACACGCTCAATTCAGAGTGATTTTATGGGAAATAAAAATGATTGCAAAGATTTGCTTTACGTTCGGGCGGCTTGTGGGAAAAGCGTCCCTGATCCTCATTTTATACTGTAGTCTTGCCAAAACTTTTCCCGAAACGGAAAAATATTCGGGCAACGATGGAAAATTTTTTTGGAATATTTTCAATTGCCAAATTATGTGGACAGACGGGAGAGTGTTAAGGAACATGAAGCGCACGATAGGTTGCCATTTATCCTGCCCTACCGTCAAATTCGGGCAGCGGTAATGATCAGATCGGGTAGGCTGTTTTCCAATTACACATAATGATAAAAAGGAAAGTGAGATTGTCTTCCCATAAGTCTGCCTGAGAATTCATTTGAACTAACTCTTTGCAGTGGTAAGGTGACTTATTTTAATAAGGACAATAGAAGTAAAATAATGTATTGTTGAGAGTTTGGGTAGTCCACGGACTTACTTACATGGACATAGCAGTGGCGTAGCTTGGATATTTTCCAGGGGGGGGGGCAAAGCTCGAAAATTTCCCCAAAACTTTTTCAGTTTCAGTATATTTTCCGTTTCAGTGTATTTTCAAGGTCAAGGTGCATGTAGGCCTATTACATACAAAATACGTAAATTTATGACGTCATGCAATGTACCTTAAGTTAATAGCCTACATGGTCTACAAGATCCTGAAGCTGCCTACTATGTACATAGGATTAAGACAATGTCATTATGGGCCCGTTGTCACCTCTACCCCCAGTGATAAACTAGATTAATTTTCCGAACAGATTAAATAGATTAATTTTCCGAACAAGTCCTTTAAAAATAAGGTAAACATCGTACGTTTTTCGAGGTTTGCAGGGTTATTATGTCTAGACAACGGTAAGCTATTGTTTTTAGCTCCATTCATGGTTAAACACAGAGTAAGATCAGTCTATAACCTGCCCGGTTCTAGCTTGTAGGATGAAAGGCCATTAATGCTTAAACTTAACCCAGGGCGCTGTCAACCAATAGGTTGGAAACTGGGGGCGAAATTTCGCTAAAAACACCCTAGATTGCAGGAAATGACACTCCCTGTGCCTAATTACTGCATGCTTAGAATGTCATAGTTTTCTTGTCCTGAAAACTTTTAAGGAGACAATTTGTTCACAATATATATATATAAAAAGGAAAAATTGGAAACTCTAAAGCCTACCGGTATGTATTGCTGACAGCCTTAAATCGAATATAAATATAATGGTTGTGAAACGAAAACAAACGGAAATTGTGATAATTAAATGAGGGAATGTTTCGTTCACGAGGCTATGATTATGTTACTATTTATAAACAACGTATTATCCAATAGTGCATCAAGTTGATGAACATAACATAAGCTCAACAATACGTAGGGAACTAGCTCGATGATGGTATCCTATGCTCCTGTCTTATAGCCTGTCAGTATTGCGCAATATACGCTGAACTGATCAAAATACCCTGCATGTGTACCAGAGAACATTCAAGCTGCTGCAGAGAGGGCATTTCTGCGGAATGCGAGTCAAGCGCGCTTCATGCTGCAGTGACACAGATGAGATTTGGGGAAATACGTTGCATGTAAATTCGAGTTATGCATGAGAAATGTTTCACGATTACTTATAGTGAGAAAAATTTAAAGAAATAGGAAAGGGAAGTATTATTTCGTCAACTTGAAATTTCCCCAAATTCCACAAATTTCCCCAAAATATTTTCCAGCTTAGAAATGTCCTGGAATGCTCCCTTACGTCTGTTTCCTTGATGTAATATCATTAAAAACAGAACGGGCTCCGCGTCATTGTAATGTCTAGCTTAAGAAACTTTTCCTGACTGCAAAGGGGTGAACGTGATTCTTGGAGACCGACCGTGGGGAAGGGGATTTCAGGTGAGAATTGTATCTATGGAACAGTCGGATACAATTAGTGGCGTCACACGGGTTGTTTGTAGGGTCAAGTGATTCGACATGCGCCCCACCCGAGCCCCTATCACCCGTACTATGCACATGCATGTGACAATAACTCAAATAGGAACAATATTCCAGGGAAGGCAGGGTAACTAAACTGTCTATCGGAGAGAAAATCGACGTGAAATCGGGACAAAGAACACATAAACAAGAAAACGGGGATGTGAGTTATTGTCAAAGGCTTGAAGGACATTGGCTTCATAAATAAGTTTAGTTGAACTAGTTTAGATATCAAGTTGATCATGGGGCGGGAAGTGCAGGCAGTGGACTGTTGGAGAGAAGAAAGCGTCCGAAAAAGTGAAGAGTCTTAAATACACGGAAAAGGCACGAAGAATAATGCTAAGTTTACCAAACGAGCGTGAACGATAAAGCCAGGTACGGTACATATATACCCTACTTGAAAAGATGAAAGAATGAAGGAACCAGGAAAGGGAAGGGGGCATTTGATAGTTTAATCGGGAAGGACGGACCAGGATAGACAGCAGGCAACTTATGGACGAATTCGATCAGCCCTTGTGTGTAGTGACTGTAGGCAGCCATGAATGGGGTCCATCAGCCTTAAATCGTCTTCTTTTATTGTCTTCATAAATTTCAAATCCTGAGTCACGTTCGGTGAAATTGAGGGAATCAAGATACAATTTAATGTACAACAATCCATACAGCTAAGCAAGGAAATTGAAAGAGTAAGACTAGCAGACCATCTCTTGCCCGTCCGAATTCATTTACAAGGTGAGAGAAAGATAACGGAAAGGATAAAAACAAATGATAAACATATACACTGTGAGAGGATGGAAAACTGACTGCTACCGGCTTGATCGTAATTTTCACCACTTTCAAAAAGTGGCCATTTAAAATCATAGTCTCGGTGACGATATTCTCTAATAGTTAAAAAGCGAGGAACGAGCGAGGAAAGGAGCCTTTTTCTTTAGCTACTGGTACTACAGAATGACTATTGATGTCAGAATCCTATTAAATGTTAGATAGTGTGACTGGTACGTTATCTATACATAATAGCCATTGCTCCGAAAGTAACAATACAAAAACATTGGGCCCAATTCGTCCCATCGGACTTGAAGAGGAACAAATTTGCTCATTAACTTCATGTGCTGTTAAATGGAAAGGTACTACCAGCAAGATGGATGGATCACAATTTTCATACTCAAATACTTTGAGCTCATTATTACACGTAGAAAGCCGTATGGAACTTTCTTTGTGCCAGCAAACTCCAATTCATTAGCACGTTACGTTTACCACTGACAATAGGAAGAAAGGCTAAATCAAATCCATAGCGACCACATAATGACAGCAATTAATTATGATAGAGCGCCACCTTTAAGGCCTGTTTGAAGAGCAAAGTATTCACCCCCATAAAAATTAATAACCCCGTGTTGTAAAACATTAAACTCAAAATGCAAAAGAAAGGTCTGCTCCCGATATCTTTCGGCAAGCATTTTTCCATATTCGGAAGGAAAAAGATCTGCAACGAATCGATTAAAATTTAGCCTCCTCATGTCCACCCTTACGATGTTCATTGACACTACAGACTGAATAATCTACAGAATTATATATCTAAAGCTTTACAGAAAGAGTGATGAAGCATTCAAAGATTGATATGGGCGTGTTGAAGACACCGTAAAATGCATCCCCACTGGTCAAGAAAACAGTCAAAGAGAAGTGTTCGTCCCCGGCGGACCAACCATACATATGTTTACAAAAAAAGTGGGGCAAAAAGTGTTTGGAGAAACTTTCAATTCCTAAATTCCTTTTAATATTGTATTTTAGTTTCCATTTTTAGATAAAACAGTATATACTTCATGCAAGCATTTGATTTTTTTGGTGAGACCGAAATAATTTCCCGTCACAAAGACACATTTGGTTTGATTTGAAAACTACTTTATCGACTAAACAAATTTTGCTGTTGCCATGGATCACAGGTAGTAAAGAACAGTCCCTCCGCCGGACTTGAACCTAGTGTAGTAGACTGTCCCAATTCATGGGTGGCTTATAAGAGTCATCTGACAACATTTTTGCTCTTCAAATGTGAAATTAATTGGTCGTAGCATAACCTTGGTATATCTTGAATATGCAATATTGAAGACCTGATTATGATAAAAGAAACTTCGAAGATAAATAAGAAGAAAATTGTGATATTTAGCTGTTGCTTCAAAATACGTTTGGGGGACTGCTCTTGATAAGCCCGGCGTAAGCAGCTTCAACGATAGGTGACATTGTCCTTGTTTCATAAAAGGAATAGGCCTGCATATGTTCCTTTAAAACTGACTAAAGCAACTGATTAGTCTTTGCGTTTGGTGAGGATGCGGCCTCTTACAAATTAAAATGCATAGCAAAAGTTTTGGCTTACGGCATTGGCGGCGGCGGTGACGATGATGTGTATAATTTGTGATGTGTATCGTATTTGGTAAAAAAGAACTTGGAAGTAGCAAAAGTAAAAAGCCTGTGGGTGCTCTAAGTTTTTTTCATGATATCTATGTATATGTCATGCAAAATTCTACAAAGTTGACTATTTTGAAGTGCAGTGCTTACATTATTCTTTATCATTATTTGTAAGACCTAGCCTAAATTTGGTGATCCATAACATTTCATTTGCTTGAGTGGTTTTATGAAGTGATTGACTCAAGATTTCTTCATATGCATTGCACACACTTGTACATGCGTGCCACCTACATTTCAAGACTAGTTTTCTGAGGATTACTCAATCCAACTTAGCCTTGACAACACCAAAATATAGAAAAATGAGAAAGCCATATGACGAAATATTCCTTCCATTTTTCAATGAATTCGTGTAAATGCTTCGTATTTTAGGACACAATGTTTCGACTCATCATCAGCAGACTGACGGAACTACAAAGTTTTACACCGGAAAGGTAATTGCGACATAGTCCACCAAATCACGCTTGGTCTACGAGTTCCCCCTTCTGACGATAGACCTATTGAGAAAAAGTGAGAGGGAATGTCACCAAATTTTTTATGTAATCTCGGAGTAATGGAACACGGTATTGCGGACAGGTGCTGGATTAGTTCATCCGATTTGGAAAAATGTGCACAGGCATGTGCATCCCGGATCAAATACCGAAATCGCTTCAGTTTTAGACTTGTCAACCTGTATGACTAAAGTCAAGATAGGAAGATTTTCATGTTTCAGTCAACTCGAAACATAGGGAGATTAGTGGAAAAACCGGGAGGTAATTGTTAATTTTCTCCTAAAACAATACAAATCGGCACCAAATCCTAGGTCTGGGTAACATTTCGATGCCATACATGAACTTACGTTTTGCAAATTGCTATTGTTTGAGTTTTCCACGTACCGTGCCGTTGCTATACGTTCTGTATCTACTGCTCTACGCGTACCTGGATGTAAGTCGAGGTACAAACTTCATTGATTTTATATAGCCGTATGTGCACTGAGTGACAACTGACAAACTTTAACCCAGCCAGATTTCTTGATTTTCTGACTGAAGCGTATCATTACATTGTATGCAACCTAAATTGAAAACAACAGAAATGTCAAGATTGTGTGCGACTTTGAGTTTCAATTATGCAGCGACAGATTGCAGATATATGGGATAGAAACATTATTAAACGCCTGTGCCGGTAAACCTACTACTTGGGAGTACTTCAAGTTCATGCGCCCTAGCAAAATCTCCCCCAAAGCCAAGCTTCCCCTAGTAATATATTAAGAAAACCCCTAAGTTACTAAGTCACAACCATGACTGACAAACTAGCCTGCTAACGAAGTCTGACCTTGAAAAAAGCAGGCGACGTTGAAAAAATCGCCTGCAGGAGAAGCCAACGGTTTCCAAAGTCCGTCGCCTCCGAAGGTATTATTGCACTGTTCTATACCTCCCAAAAACTCTCTTCTAACAAATAGACAATTTACAGGTAAATTCCCATAAGAAACTCTATACGGGACCCATTTCTTGAACCTTCAACGTCCATACGGTTTTGTACCCTGGCAATCGGGAACATATGGGTCCCTTACGTAGTAATCCAAATGACACATAATGGGAAACCGTGGTTCATTTTAACAACTGATAGTGTGGGAGAATATGGGTCAACTTCAACCCTTCAATATCCCTCGTGCATGTATGTGGGCTACCCAAATGGGCCCTTTTAAATCTCGTGTCTGATAGCACGTTTTTCAACATCTTACCATGTAGGTCCCACATTTACAAAAAATCGTTGCTAGTCGCCCCTCAACAGAGTCGCAACCTGACAAAGTCGCCTGAACATAACTGCATGCCTTTTACAAACTAAAATATTACCCCGTATGGTACATTGAATTTTTATTGCAGCATCCGCGCACCAGCTTTACATTTTTCATTTACCATAAAAAGAATCAGGGGCAGTGTTTTTGTTGAAATCAGTGGGCGGCTTTCTTGAACTCGGGGTGACTTTGTCAGGGCTACTTAATTTTTTATGGGACCGTCGACTTTGACAGGAGGCGATTTTAAGTTAGGGACAACTTTGCCAGGAGTTGACTTTGTAGGTGGCGACTTCAGTTACTGGCGGTCCCCACTGTTCCGTTTACGGTCTATAGACCAAAATTATAGGGAGTATCGGCTTTCGGCTTGTACTATAAAATAACTGCAGATTGCAGACCTTAAGCACAGGTCACACTACAGCGATATTTGAATCGGATTTCTTTCCGATTTTGGAGAGTTTTACAAAAAAAATCTCCTCCATCTTTGGTCGGAAATAAACAAAAATTTTCCATCCATTGTAAAAATATGATTTTTGATAATTGGTTTACATTTCATTTTCATGGTCTTCAGTGGTGTAGTTCAACCTTACTGAGTGGCTACGGCGCCGTCTCAGTCCTCATTGGCAAAGCCGACAACTACAACCCTCCAGTTCAACAAAATGGTACCGGCTACGTTTCGAAATGCTCAACTGTGACTGACCATGAAAATGAAATGTAACCCAATTATTTCGTGACGTCACGTTGATTAACAGCTATTATCGGACTATGCGTATCAGGCGATAAAACCTGTTTGAGGATATGACGGAGTCCCGAAATATTAAGCGTAATTTTGATTTTCGATGTCCTGCCATACAAATCATCTATTTCCACAGGTTGAAAAATTCCTGTTTCTTCCCGACCAAAAATGGAACAGAATTTTAGTAAAACTCACAAAAATCGGAAGGTAATCCGATCCGATACCGCTGTAGTGTGACCTGCGCTTTAGGCCTACTCTTCACTTGGGCAGTAGAACGTGTAAAGTATTTTTCAGTAAGAGTAAGTTAAGCAGTGGCGGAGCTGCCATAAGGTCAGGGGGATCGGTCGCCCCCCCCCCCCCGACGGACCAAATCGTCTGTCGGCGCCCTTTTTAGGTTTTTAACATACTTTAATCTTGCACCATTATTTACAAAAGACATAATTTAATAGCGTTGTTTTAAGGCCCAGGTATAACAAAATGCTCAAACAGCCACCAGTAAGTGTACTATCTGCACTTTATTCTGATGAAAAAGTCATCTTCTGTAATTAACGTAGGGATAGGTTTTTTCGAAACGTATCTTCATGCTTAATACGCACTAATAAATGTTGTCGCTGTGCTAAGTTAATTGCTTCCACACCAAGCGTGGTTATAAGCTTACAAAATACACAAACTGGCATTAAATTCACCCCCCCCCGGCCAATAAAAGATGTTGCAAATGGCGCAACAATAATTGTAGCGCAAATAGCCCTCTTGTTGTCGGGGATAATTTGTCAGCAAAGACAAAAAAAGAGTTTATAAAGATACCAAAATAGCTTCCATAACATTTTTCAAAATCATTTGAAGAGAACATTCAGGTTAAAATAAAATAAAACTGTTATCATAGTGGTAATGGTAAAAGAGTTTTAATGAGCAGTTTCCATTTTGGTTTTCTTCAAGTGACCATTCTCATGATAAATGGCTATTTCTGACATTGCACGATAATCCCATGGAAATGCTTATTTCTTTACTTCCGTGGTCTCAAAAGCCAGAAAATTGCATCTGATGAGCCTAGGTTTAAGCTACTTTTATTTATTATGAATTCGGTATCAAGAAAGCCAATCAGACTCTTTGTCTTGGCTATTTCTTGCAATGTACTTTATAAATGACTATTTCGGAGTGTTCACATGATGTAAATTACGTCAATAAATGTTTTTTCGTGTACTTATCTTGATTTCTAGATGCCAAAAATGTACACCTAACGGTGATTATTTTCCATAACTTTTTCCACCCATAAGATTACTTGCTATTTTACTCTAGCAGGTTTAATCTGTATCTCACAAAGTAGCCCATCATTACATTAAAATCTTAATGCGAGACCCGACAATACACATGATATAATGACCCCCTTCATACAAGAATGTGAAAGAGAGGGATAGAAACAAGGGTGTCGGCAGGTAGGGGCAGGGGACTTGCCCCTGAAAAAAAACGAAGAAAACATGAAGAAAATGACGAAGAATAATTAACATCAACATTTCTTAACAGTTCACTCAGTGTTTTCCCTATTTATATGCGGTAAATAGGCTTTAAAAATGCTATTTCCAGCGATATGAGAGGCATTTTGAGCCAATTTTTTAGGCGCTCCTCGCCAAGTCATGGTGGCGCGGAGCTTTTTCCCTCCTAAACAATTTTGTCCCCCACCCCCCGAATTTACTTCTGCGCAGGCCCATGGATAGAAAGTTTAAACATGTTTTTAAAGAAAACTCGCTGAGGAGAAAGGACAAAGTAGTCTTCTACCAGGTGCGAAAAATCAAATGGAAAGTCTGAAAAGCCGTGGCTTCGATCGTGCTGAGGCCCAGGGTATTTACTCCTTCGGTGCATCAGGTAACATGTAAACAATTTCAGGCTCAAAGCTGCTAAAATAACATAACATAACATAACATAACAGGTTGAAGGGCAAAGGAGGGCCAAAGCCCCATAAGATGCCCTGAAGCCAGGCCCGAATCATTTGGCTTATCGAAGACCCTATGCCAGAGTGAATAAACCCCATGCATTCATCAATTTTCAGAATGAAAATGGTGAAGAGCCGGAAATAGCACATGAAACCGGGAGGCCGGCGGGGATATCTGGTTAGAAAATTGAGTCTCTGGGGAAAACTGAGTTCAGAGCACGGACTTATATACATGGACAGTTCATGTAACGTGTACGTCCTATCCGTAGCTGGTTGCCACTGACCTGGACAAAAAAGGCGCACCAAGATGGCCGCCGTGAAGTATAAATCGTCTGATTTGACGACGAATCTGTAATATTTTAAGCAAAAGTTAAACTTGAATTGGGAAAAATATCATATTCCTGCAATAAGTGAAGGGATTTTGACCTTACCCGTGCCATATTTAAAAAATATTTTCAACTTTCTTGCAAAATATGGTGATATACTTGAGCAAGTTGGTGCTCTTTTTCTCACACTAAGGTAGCGACAATGTACCGTGCAGTATGCTCTGTCCATGTAAAGACGAATCAGATTAGCGCTTGTTTTTAGTGACTGTAGGCAGACATTAGTGGGGTCCATCAGCCTTTCATCGTCTTCATTTGTTTTTTACGTGAATTTCAAATCCTCATATCCAGTGAAGTTGATAAAATCGAGATACACTTTAGTACACAACCATCCATGGAACAGATAAGGAAGGAAATTCAAAGATTAAAGGTAACGGACCCAGTAATGGCCGACTAAAATCAGATGGCAACAATCTGTCCGGATTCGTCTGTACACGAATCCGGACAGCAAGTGATGGTCTTATTTCAGTTGGCCACAACTGGGGTCCATTACCTTTAAATCTTTCGATTTCCTTGCTTACCTCTTTGATGGATGGTTGTACACTAATTTGTATCTTGAATTCTCTATGTTCACTAAATATAAGGGTTTGAAATTCATGTAAATAATAAATAAAGACGGTTTTAGGCTAATGGACCCCACTAATGGCGGCCTACAGTCACTAAAAACGAACGCTTATCGGATTCGTCCGGGGTTCAGAGTTGACAGGTATGAACGGGGTGACAATGCTATCTTTTAAGTGTCAAACAGCCTGCCATACCAATTGTAATTGTTTGTGAAATGCTTAAAACAATAGTATTTCTCATATATTTTACTTTGAAAAAATGAAAATGTATTTTATGAATAATGATGACGGAAACGATCGATCTTCGCATTTCTTATAGATATTGTGTTCAAATTTAAAGAACAGTGAACGAGCCTACTGTTTGGCGCGTCCAAACATGTTCGTACCGCGGGAAATCACAAGATTGAACATGTACACAATTAATGCACAGCACAGTACCGCGAAATACAAGCCTACGTTATACGTATTATACTT
Organism: Holothuria scabra; assembly: GCA_037179385.1. NCBI lineage: Eukaryota > Metazoa > Echinodermata > Holothuroidea > Aspidochirotida > Holothuriidae > Holothuria > Holothuria scabra. Next base: position 27,338,780 of record CM074196.1, on the reverse strand, counting down.
CATCTTCAGTGCAGTATACACATGCAGTACATGAAAATTTGATTGAAGGGGTAACATTAGAGTAATAGAAGTTAGGCTTGGCAGTTACATCACTGTCTAACCTACACTACAGTTGAGCAACGATCTTCGACGGAAAGACGAAGAAGCCCATCATCGTCATTTTGTTATCGGAATAAATAAGCTGACCCAACTCAGGCCTTTGCTTTTGTCTTTAAATGATTCCATGGAGATGCCGGTTTTGGACTGTTCTTAATAGTCAACACTAACTCTCACCCAGTCACTCTGAACGCCAAAGGTAACCTCCCGTAGGCCTAAGGTTAGCCTAGGTCTAGCCTAAGCTAGCCTAACGTTAGACTGTCACTTGTTCAAGCCTAGACTGAGTTGCTGTTATGTAGGGCTTCGGGAGTTCAGGTAAGGCCCTAGGCCTAGGCTCATCCTAAGTTTCGAGGTCTAGGCCTATGCCCTATTTGGAATTTTGGCCTAGGCTAGGCCTATGCCCTAGGCTATTTGGAATTTTGTTCAACATCATAGGCCTATTCATAATGTTAGTAGGCTAGGCCTAAGTAAGTAGGTCAGAGGTAGGCCTAGGCCCTGGAAAGGCATTCGGGCCAAGTCGTCCCCAAACCAAGTCATCCCCAAACCAACTGGTCCCCAAGCCAAGTTGTCCCCAATATGAAAAATTTATTTCGATGTCATATAGCTAGGCCTGGGCACAGGTCGTCCTAGCGTTATATAGTATATATAGTATATATATAAAAAGGAAAAGGTAAGTCACATCGCCTAACGCAATTCCCATTACGTAATGTGACGTCATGAATTAAAGAAGAGTGATCTAGTCCGTCGTTAGCATTGAATCGGAGGAGAAGATTTTTTGCATTTGATGTGAGGTTTTTTGTTTAAGACAACTTAAAGTTTGTTGTGTTTCTTCAGAAGAAGATGATGGGAAGGTTCTCAAGAGATTTGAAGGGGTAAATGTAGTATGAGGTGAGAAATCATGAAGAGTTTTGTGCGAAGCACTGTGTTGGTGTTAGGCAATGTGACTTACCTTTTCCTTTTTATATATATACTATATATACTATATAACGCCAGGACGACCTGTGGGCCTGGGGGCCTACTCCTGTGTCCGGGGGCAACTAGCCTTTGAACTCGGCTGTGTGTTACGTTACATGGCCTAAGCTCATTACACTCCACATCACAGCCCTTGCCCCGCTAATACAGGGAATCCCATCACTAGGCAACCTTGTCCAAGGTTGTCATCTCTCACGTTCACAAATTCCTATGTTTTCTCACCAAACTTAACACAGATGACCTCTGGCACCGCACCCACCTTTCTGTATAAGCTGTTCACCCAGATTTGATGTTATAATGGTGTATTTTGCCTCGAAAAATTGAACGTTACACTAACTCAATGGGCCATGTTTGCAAGCTTTCGAACGACTAAGTAGTCGGTCTTCGATCCAACTAAACCACGCACCGGCACGCCTGGGTATGCCTTGTGTACCCGGGCATGCGCTGACATGCTGGATGTTAATTTAGTTGACGCTGATATTAATTTCATTAAATGCTATCATTAATCATGTTATCATTACTGATTAGGAAGTAAAATACAAAGGACCATTGTGCCAATTTTTTACTTTTGTTCGCAAAATGTTGCTAATCATTACACATGTTAGAATGGATCCCTGAGTTTTCCACTAGTTCCGTGAAACGCCATGCGCTGTCGTACAACTGAGTTCCACGCACTGCCGTACAAATTGTATGGCAGCGCGTGGAAGTTGAGACAGGGCGTACCAGCGGGTGCCAGCGGGCGGAATAGTAGGACTTGTCGTCTTCCTGATATCCACTTTGGGGTCAAAGGTCATACCAGGGGTTTCCACTTATTCAAAAAGTTTTCACACTTAGAGAAATTTTGACAACGTTTCAACAATTTCAAAAACACTTAGAAGCTCCAAATACGAACAAACAAGAATTTTTCATATGAAATTTGCATTCATTAAGTGGAATGATCGTTAAAGTTATCGATTTGGTGAAATGGTTGCAACGTTTTAGGAATGATTTTTGACTATTTGCAAGTTCATGTAGCAACACTTACTGTACGAGGGCTCATTCAAACGACCGAGTTTTCTTACCAGAATCAAGGGGTCATTATGCTGCATTTTGACCTCAGGCTGTCCATGAAAGCCAATTTATTGCTAACTTTTCGATTGAAAGTCACTTGCACATCATTTTGTGGTAATATAAGTTCGATGTGTGTAATATTTACCAGTTTAGAACGTATTTTGTTCTGAAAGCCTGATGATGGGATTCCCTGTGTTAGCAGGGCAAGGGCTGTGATGTGGAGTGTAATGAGCTTAGGCCATGTAACGTAACACACAGCCCCGTTCAAGGGCTAGGGGCAACATGACCTCCTTGGGGCAAACAACTTTCACTACTGGCCACATCAGAAAGTATGGCTCTAATTTAGTTTCCGTCCCCGGTTAGGGTTACCTACGCATAGTAATAAGGTTACAGTTACTTACACATAGTAATAGGGTTACTTACGCATAGGAATAGGGTTAGGGTGGGCGATATGCAGGTGTACGCATGAATAGGAACTGTATATGTAGGGATGTATACGTATCCCATACTGTACATATGTACAAACTCTCAAGTGCATACATACTTAGCTTTAGGTATACGTATATATGTATACCTATAGCTATATGTAATAGATAGTATTATAGGACAGTACTTATATTATTTTTAACCCATCCACTGGCAATGGCGTTCGCAGCGCAGTAGGCAAGCACACTGGTCTTCATGCTAGAATCGCTATACCACTAGGGCCGAGGGTTCGGGTCCCGGTACTAACAATGCTTTTCTTTCTTCCACAGCACTAACCGTTCATTTCTTTCCACAGCACACATAGCGCGGTGCAGAGTGAGGAAAAAAAGAAAAGGGTTTTTTACTTAAAAACCTTAAAGTTTCAGCGCCCGCTTTTGAAGTTGTGAAGTCTGTAAAATTATGTCTACTTCCGGGTACGGAAACTAAATTAGTACCCAAATTCTATTTTCCTTAGTTATGCCAAAGAATCATGCCAAGGTGGTAGTGTTTGGAATTATATGCCCCACCAATGGTTGCAATTGTATGCCAACTGTTGTTGTACGCCAAATTTGTTGCCTTACATTTATGTACGCCAAAGATCTTTCTGTGAAAGACCCTTCTTTCCAGTATGGACAACAGTCCAAACTGATGAGGGCGAAACGGCCGGGGCCAACCGGCAAGGGAGGGGGGAAATGACAGGTAACTGCCAAAGGCTGTCCTGGCATTTTACAGTATAGGCCTAGGCATAGGGTCAGATGGTATCAAGTCAAAACTCCCCAAATTTTTTTGCTACAAAAATGTCCCTGCTTTTTACCAAAACATTCCTGTTATATTATAACCGAAATATTCCTGTGATAGCCTAGGCCTAGGGTAAAACATGTAGTATTCAACCGCTTAAGGACTTTTTCCTTTTATTTTTGTGGTAAAAGAAGTAAAGGATTCAGGCTGATATTCTGCAACATGACAAAAACACTGTCTTTAAAGTGAGGCTAGTCATAACAGGATAACTGAATGTTTGTTGATGAAAAGGAGGTAATGAAAAATATTGCATTTTGTGCCAGTTTTCAACCATCCCTTGCCAGAATTAGGCCGCACAACTTCTAGAATTCAGCCACCCAACCCAAAAAGTAAATTTAATGCTGGAACCATGGCCTGTCTTATAAAGTAAAAGATGAAATACAAAACCAAAACTTGTATCACAACTGGTAAAACTACAACAATCCAACAAATTTGTGACATTGGCCAAGTTAGGGTAAATTCTCAATTATGTTTATTTTGCAAAAATGCTGTAAAAGTTTGTTGATCAACATAGACACCTAAATAGAGACTGTATGCTAGATTTTAATGGTATCACTTTTAAAGGAATAATTTAATTATTTGAACTAGTGGTAATGAATGATTAGGCACAGTAGTTGTTTAACATGCAATGATAAATTTCACTGGTGTCTGTTATGCTAATTAGCCATGAATAATTAATTAGCGGCCAAAAATAGGGGGGCAAATTGCAATTGTCCCACCAGTTTCTGACCTCCCGCATCCTAGAGCACAGGAACTCTTTTCTGGGGTAAATTTTCAATGTAAATGTGGTAGTTAGATCATTCCTATTGAATTAGTCAAATTTTGTCATAATAAAAAATCTTGATTTAAATTTATGGCCTTTCAACCATGCCCAAGATAATTTACAAGTCAGTGTAAAAAGTCTAAACTTGAAACAAAAAATCAAATGCAAATTTTAGAAACTGATGAAAAATTGTTTCAAAGTTAATTAATTGTGGTTCTGTCAATATGGCATGCTTGTAAAATAGATTGTTTACTCACACATGGAAAAACCTTTATTGTTAATTAGCACAATTATTCAAATTAACCAAAACAGTCACAAAACAGTCACTTTACCCTATATGATATATCAAAATGGCCCCACACTAAAGAAATTTGAATGTCAAATGGAACCTGGAACTTGTGCAATAGCTGTAGGGTTCGGGGTTACATATGCATAGTAACAGGGTAAATGTTAAGGTTTCACGGTATACCCGTATTTCCGTAACTACTGGTACGTACCGGTACGGTACGGTACCACCGACAAAACGGTACCGAAGTATCGTGGAGACTGGCACTCAACTGTAAGGTGAAAATCTTTTCTCAAAATCATAGCATTTAAATTAGAATGATACTTAAAATGTAACAAAAATCTGTTTCATAAATGCCCTGTGTCTCTAAACATTACAATATAAACAGGGAATAGTCACTTGATAATTATTTTGCACCATTTCAGTCACAATTTCCCCCTAAGAATTTCGGAAATTTCCATTTAACGTTACTTTCGCAGAGCTAGTACCCTCCACACTAAGAAGGAACTTGCTTTCTTTTGACATTCTGCGCAATCTCACAACGATCCCTGCCAGCGCTAACCTCATCAACAAATATGCTTCCACATTGTGTATTTAGACGGACACGGTTAGTCAACTTTGAGGTGAAAATCTTTCCTCAAAAATAAAGCATTTGAATTAGAATGGATCTGGAAACATACTGCACAACACTCCAAGTGGAGTCAAGCATGCAGGGTTGAGTGTGCGCATGTACTTAGTTGTCCCCTCTGAGGATCCTCAAGGCTCGGCTCTTGAACTGCTTGGGGTCCTCGAGATCTGTAATGTTCTGGGGGAGAAGGTTCCAGTCTCTGATGGTCCGAGGAAAGAAACTGTATTTGTAGCAGTCCTTATTGGTTGGTATTGTTGTGAAGCTATTAGAATGGTGATGCCTGGAGGGCTGCTGGACCGGTTGTAGATTGTTGATTGGCAAGGCTAGGAGGCCCAATCTGGCTTTGTGAAGAATTGTTCAGCCTGCTGGCAGTACGCCTGTTTTTGAGACTATCCCACCCTAGGTCATTTAACATTTCAGTCACACTACTATGGGGGGAATAGTCATTATGAACAAACCTAGCAGCCCTTCGTTGAATTTGCTCAAGCTTATTGGATAGGGAAACAGTGTAGGGATCCCAAACAGAAGATGAATACTCCAATAAAGGCCTAACAAGTGTGAGATAGGCATTAGCTTTAACACTCCTGGGGCAGCAGTATAAATTTCTTTTAATAAAAGCTAAAGATCTATTTGCTGACAAAGTGATGGGATTAATATGTCTATTCCAGGTAAGGGTATTAAAGGCTGCCTTCACATAGAAGTATACAGTATACTGTATTCGGTACACGCTATTCGCTATACGCTATACGGGCACGGCAGGTCACATTGGGTAGCATGTGTTACGTACTTTAATATTCTTTTTGTGCTGTCAAAATACTTTAGAAACAATGTTTTCGGGATTTAAATCTATTTCCACATTATTTAACTTATTATAAGAATCATTAATTAAGTAATGAGTTAAATACGGCTTGACTATACACAACAACATGGAACTGCGGGTTAGTTGAGCCATTTTGACCTTGTATCTTCGAGCATTTCAAAATCAAAAAGGAAGAAAAAAAATGCCGAGCCCACTCATGAAATGTGCATATTGTTCTTTCAATTAAAAGGGGGGGGGCATTTGACATTGGATAACTGAAATATGATGGCATGTGCTATGAAATTCCAATAAAATGAGTAATTTACCTCATTTTTGCCAAAGCACAACTTCAAAAACTGTCGCAGGTCAGCTTATACACGAGGACAAGTGTGGGAGAAGGATGGTATACGCTGCACGAAAATCGAACAAGCACGATTCCAACTATACTATACTATGTGCGGCTATACGGCATTTCGAATAGTGCCCTCTTATGTGACCCGGTGTGAGGAAATCCTATTGTTCGATTCAAGCTATTCGCATGCCCTCGAAAACATGCACCATGCACCCAAATAGTATACCCCTTTGTGAACGCAGCCTTAGAGATGTCAACTCCCAGATAAGTGTGGCAATCGGTAGACTCCAGAGTATCATAATCTAGAGTATAATTAAAAAACCTGATTCCTTGAGTGAGTAATCCTCATAGAAAAGCACTTCTTGGTATTAAAGTGCATTTGCCATTTATTTTGCCACTCAGAGAGGGTGTTTAGATCATTTTGGAGTTGAACCTGGTCAAGATTACAGTATTCTTTTCTTTATCTGTCTATAAATTACACAGTCGTCAGCAAAAAGCCTTACTTCAGAAGAGATATTATCGGGCAGGTCATTAATGTAAACTAAAAACAACAGATGACCCAATTCTGTACCCTGGGGGACACCAGAAATAACATCTACCCAATCAGAAAAACCACCACTCACTACGACTCTCTGCTTCTGGGACTTTAGAAAATTAGTAATCCAGTTAAGGGTGTTACCTCTTATACCATAGATTGTAATTTATAGAGCAGCCAAAGAATGGTACTTGAATGTAACAAAAACCCATTTGATAATTGCGTTGTGTCTCTAAGCATTGCAATACAAACAGGGAACATTCACTTGATAATCATTTTGCACTATTTCAGTCACAAATCCCCCTAAGAATTTCGGAAAGTGCCGTTTAAGGTTACTTTCACAGAACTAGTACCTTCCACACTAACAGGGCCCTTGCTTTCTTTTGAAATTCTGCCCAACCCCCGAACGATCGCTGCTCATCAGCAAATGCTTTCACATGGTGTATTAAGAATAGATAACATGCATTGATTGATTGAATTCACTTTGATTACGATAGCACACAACATTTTATGAGTGAGAAATTTGTTGTAAGCAGACAAGGAATCATAGCATTGCAAGCTCTGACATGAAAGTTGCATGCACGATTTCTGATTCTAACACAGTGATGTAATAGGACTGCTCCATAATGCTCACTGTCTGTGAAGAAAAACTTTCGTACAAACGCAACGAACATTCTTTCAGAAATTTACACTGTGAAGCAATGGGACTGAACACACAGTGAATCCCGCTTGAAACAAAGGCACGCGCATTCACCTGATCAACTCACTTGCTTTGTTGTATTGATAGCTACTGAAGAACAGTAGTGTTATTGTACAACATATTGCTGGGCGATGCATTCAGAAATTCAATCATGAAGCACTTTTAGTTTTGATAGTGATAACTCGGTGGGAAGAAAGCTTGATGAATCAGTATTTTATGGAAATATTTTTGTAAAGTTCCACTTAATAACTTTTGGTTATACTTTAGGAGGGGGATTGTCATTAGTTTTAGAAATTACTTTTGCAATCTTCATCACAATTCTGAGTGCTCTTGTCATCTTGTGGGGTCTAGCTCTGGTGTGAAATTGCAGTGCAGCGCTGATTTATTGTCTGCCCCGTATTAATGGGACGCTAATTTGCAGAGACGTTATTTCTTTTTTTGTTTACCGATTTGTTGAGTGTGGGGTGACTAAATGATATAAAAAATATTGAAACGGGAGGTAGGGATTATCAGAAGACTTCACTTATGTCAATGCATGGAATTTTTACGGATATTTTACATGTGATAAAAATCCTACTTTTTTACTCTTCTGGTACTGGTACTACGGTATTACAGGTACCATTTGTGGTGGTCCCGATGGTACCAATTATCAGTGGTACCATGAAACCCTAGTTAGGGTTACGTACACATAGTAATAAGGTTAGGGTTACGTACATAGGTATAGGGTTAGGATGGACCATATGCAGGTGTATGCATGCAAAGGAATTGTATATGTACAGTAGGTGTATATAAACCTACAGGTATGCCTATCCCATACTGTACATATATGTACACTCTCAGGTACATACTACTTAGCTTTAGGTATACGTGTGCCTATAGCAATATGTAATAGAAAGTATTATTAGAAAGCACTTATTTTATTTTTAACCCATCCACCGACAACGGCACTCGTAGCGCAGTAGGCAAGCCTACTGGTCTTTATGCAAGAATTGCTATACCGCTAGGGTCGAGGGTTCTGGTCCCGGTATTGACAATGCTTTTCTTTCTTCCACAGCACTAACCATTCACTTCTTTCCACAGAACACACTCATAGCACTGTTTCCCAAGTGAGGAAAAAAAGAAAAGGGTTTTTTACTTAAAAAAGGAAAAAAAAACTAATAAGTTTCAGCCCCCTCTTTTGTAAGTTGTGAAGTGAGTACAATTATGTCTACATCCGGGTGCGGAAACTTAATTAGTACCGATTATTGCAAATTCAGTAGTAACATAAGATGGAAACGTAAAAAGATGAATTAGAAAAAGAAATTGCTATAGTCTAGGTGAAACGATGGATTTATGAATAGTCTATCGAGTCTAACAGTAACAGTAGATGAAAGATAAATTTGAAAAGGAATATAGACCTTAAGTGAAAAGATGGATTTAATTGCATTTTTTGCAACCTCCATTTTCGATGTTATGAACATTCCACAAAACATAATAACCGTTAGGTATAAATTCTTCAGTTCATTCTCCAGTTCATTTGTTCAGTTCTTATTCAAATTTACAAACAACCTGAATCGTTGCCATTAACATCTCAGTTCATTTTGCAACATACCACAGGGAAGTTTTGACCCAGGGAGGTTTTGGTATGGGGTCATTTTGACCAATGGGGGGATGTTTTGGTCTGGGTATGCTCCGAGTGGTAAGCGGTCAGATTGCCTACCACCATTGCAGTACTTTGCCCAAAACTCTTCATAATTTCTCACCTTATAGGCTACTACATTTTACTCCTTCAAATCTCTTGAGAACGTTCCTTCATCTTTCTCTGATGAAACAAAACAAACTTTTAGTTGTCTTAAACAAAAAACCTCACATCAAATGCAAAAAATCTCCGATTCGGTGTTAACCCCAGATTAGATCACTCCTGTTGAATTCATGATGTCACATCATGTAATGGGAATTGCCCTGTACCAATCTGGTTCTCCCATTGGATAGTTCGAAATGCTTTCAAATCTGTCAATAATGGGAGTACTGGCTCCTGCAATACTTCGTACAGAGCAATTTCCATTATGTAATGTTGGCAAGGTCGCTGGTCTGTATGCTATGCAATGTATACAGGTAAATCATGGGTTCAAATCCACATTTAACCATTGCTTTTCCTTCTTTCACAGCATCATTGACCATTCACTTCTGTCCACAGCAAGCACATCATACTGCTCTCGAGCGGAGGAAAAAAAGATGCATTTTACTATGCGGAAAAAACCCTTTTCTCTGCAAAAAAAAAAGTTTCAGTGCCCTCTTTGAAGTTGAGAGTTGTTTTAAATGATGTCATTTCCAGCCACAGATTCTAAATTAGTACCACATCTTTTTTTTTTTTTTTTTTGGGGGGGGGGGGGGAGAAGTAGTGCAATGAAATGTGGTATCAGTGGTACTTGTGTCAAATGTAGATTTTATTAACTTTTCCTTTAAGTTTCAAACATCATTGATGTCTCTTGCTATTCAGTGCGACACTCGTTACTGCCAGGCCGATGTTTTTCCAAGCAAGTTGGAGGCTGTACTTGATGTTTATAAAAAAAGACCATACTATTCATTCTGTTCGAAAAGGACCCTGAAAAAGTTTTAGGCCTAAAAGTTATTCTTAACACATGTAAGTTCAAACATCACTTTACGCCCCAAGATTTATAAGGGCGGAGAGTAACAGGCCAGCAGTTGGAGTTGTGACTGAGGGCTGTAGCTGTGATATTAATATTTACTCAGTAGGCTTGCCTAGGCTATGCCTACGGTAAGACTTGTTGCTCAATCACTCAGGTCAGGCCACCCAGTTGCCAGTTATGACCACCCATGACCCTGAACAAAGAGGTTAGCTTGCAATACTCTTCTGTAATTCTGTTGAGTGTTGAATTAAAACTTTGGCCTAGAACTACAGTAAGAGAAATAAAAATGACAAATATCCTAGGCTTAAGCCCTATTCAGTCTTTTTCAGACTTCTTGGGTGCATTTTCTTTCAGTTTCTGATAAATCAAGGGATTTCAGTGCAGCATGCATTGTTCATTAGGCCTAAGTTCTTTTTTCATTTCTTATGGGATTAAGCCTGATGAAATGTGGCAGTTTGAGAGTGTCCAAAATATTTTAAGCTAAAAACAGCACACTTACTAGTCCTACAATACCACACCTTAATTTCCCGAGAAGTATGATTTGAAGCACACCTGGAAAATCCAAAACTCAAGACATGAATTAGTACTGCATACTGTAATGGTTAGCAGGGTTCGACAAATCCCCCGCCCGGCAGCCCGGGGCAAGTAAAAATGACTCGGACAAGTGAACTGCTCAATATTGTAGCCCGCCGGGTAAGCAGCACAGAAGTCTTCTTTGCATAGAAATTCTATAGCTAGTACTAGACAATTAGACATGGACTAACTGCATATTCATGCAGACAAGTAAGCTTTGGGAATCCCTAGCCGATGGACAAGTAATGAAAAACTAATTTGTCAAAGCCTGCTGGTTATCTGTCTAAATTAGCAATACTTGGCCAAATACCTGTTAGTAGGCATAATTAAGACCTCCACCAACAAAAGATAATAAACATTTTTATTTAGGTTTGATGATATAAATCCCCTAAACTGGTATCTCTCATTACAGGAATAGCATTGAAACTCATTGTTACCTCCAGCAATGGCTTACAACAATTACTGTCTATCCTAATGAAGTTTTGTAAAAATCCTTGGTTGGAAAAAAATAAAAAAAAAAAAATATTTGTCAGTCAAAATGAGTAAGAAACTGTGGAATGAAATCAGGCAGTATAAACTTCTCCAACAACGATTACAGTTCTTTATATGTTTGTTAATCCTTTTCCTAATTTTCAATATATATAAACTTGCTAGGTGATCAGAATTAGCAACAGGTAAAAATTAGCAGCCCTTTCCCTACACCAGTTTCATGGCATGTTTTTCCTTTCCCACTTTCTTTTTTTTTTTTTTCTTGGTATACACACTGCACTTATTTTTGGCTAATACATGCTGCCCCAATTTGGGGCAGCATTTTGGTGTAAACACTAAAAAATAAGGTGACTTGTGTAAAAACTCTGCAGTTTTGATATAAACTTTCCAGTATGGAGTGGTGGTTTTGTGCTTAACAGGTTTAACATTACCTAAGCCCGCATACGTAGGGTTAAAGTTGGCCTATAATACCATTTTTTTCTTTTGCAGGCAAAAATTCAAATTAAAAGGCAATGATGGTGACTTGTGAGGATGGACCTGTTCCTGGGGATGCCCCTTTGGCACCCATCTTGGCAAAGTTGAAGAATAAGGAAGTCCCACCTGGTGAGAGGGTTCACCTCTACAGCTCTATAGCAGGGTAAGTTTTGACTAAATGATAAGAAGAATAAATTGATTCATCACAGAGAAATGGGCCTAGGTAAACTAAAAATATTAGAGAAAGAAAAAAAGACCAAAGCAAAAAAAAAAAGACCCAGAGAAACACAGCAATATATTTTCAACTTTAAAGAGGTACAGTATATCTTGGGGACTTTAAAAATTACTGACATATTTCCAGACAGATTTTTCTGTAGGAAAATTTATTCCATAACTGCCAAGTATAGTCAGGCCTTTTTGCTGACATTTCACACTTCCTTTAAAAAATCTGTTTTTTTTTTTAACTTTCCCTCTTCTTTTGGATGTCAAAACTTATACACCTCAACCCCTTCAAAACGTGCATGCACTTCAAAAAGTAAGGTCAATGTTGGTCACCTTACTTTAAATGATTTTCAAAGTAAGTGTTTAGAAATGTGCCGTTTGAGGCCTATAATGTGATAAAGTTAATCACCTTACATCATCAAAATGGATGAATTAAGTGACTTGTACCACTCATTGTTGGGGCAACCTAAAATTCAGAGGGACAACCAAATTTGTCCGCTAGCTGTTAAGCCCATATATTCCATTTGTTGAGATTTGTTTGTAGTATTATACCAGAACCAGAACCAGAATTCTTTTTACCCACTTGTCGCTGGGACATGCTCTTTTACCAACTTCATATAAAATTGGTTAGAGCATCAGACTTGCGGTCAGGAAGCTGGGAATTCAAGTCCTGGCTGGGTTATACTGAAGTGTTTGGAAACGAAACCTACTGCCCTTGTGCTAGGTTCTCCACATAAGCAATAGAGCAGGGAAAACAAGCCAGTGAACCTCAGCAGGAAAAAAAGGCTGTGGATGGCTTGACTTTAACCAATTTATTTGAAACTGGGCGGAAAAACTCCATCTAACCTAGCCTAATCTTTTCTGCAGTGAAAGATGGTTTCTTACATAAAAGACAAACATTCATCTCTTGCAGAGAATTTCAGAAGGATGACATTAATGCAACTCTACAAGTTTTGGGCCAAGAAGCTCAGACACTAACCACTTGTTTCTGTGAAGACATACAGAATGACCAGAAAGAATTAAATCAGTCTGCTCTCAGAACTCTGGGACTGTGTTTGCATTATGAGGAGACTGCAAAGTAAGTGTTAATGCCTGTCAATTCCCCTGGGGCCTGTTCCACAAAGAGTTACACACAATCTTAAGTATGATTTACTGTTGACTTAAGTATGGCGAATCAAACTTAAGATTGTGCGTAACTCTTTGTGGAACAGGCCCCAGGACTATATACCAGGAAATGAATTGTGAGCATATACAGTTCTGTACAAAGTGTTTAAAAATGCACGCATGTTGACCTCTCACCACAATGGCAACCCATTTCGTGGTCAAGTGGTTAGAGCATATGACTTGCATTTGGGAGGTCTGGAGTGTGACTCCTGAATGGCTGGGTCATACCAAAGACTTGAAAAGTGGAACCTACTGCCATTGTGCATTGTGCTTAGCATATGCAATGAAGTGGGGAACACAAGCTAGTGAGCCAGAACTGGAAAAATGCTGTTTCCGGTCTGACTAAGAAGAATAGTCCAGAGCCAGATTTATTTTTGATTTGTTCAGGAGAAACATATTCTGAGCATTTTGGTGAAAGTTTCACTTAATTCCTGTTTGGTTCTCGAGATATTAACAATTGAAGTTCAAACATTTTCTGTAGAAAGTGAACTTGAAGCAAGCAGGTGTGGTGTCATGGATTCACCTTGTTGGCCAATGTTTGTTTTTCTTTATTTATTAGGGATGCTATTCTTCCCACAAGACATATCACATTTTTAAAATTCCATTGCTCAGGATGCACCTAGGGTATCACTATGTCGAAGTTTACTTGCATAAAATTGGTGGTAAATTATAGATAAAAACAAAAAATTGTCAACAATGTGAATTCATGACATAATGCCTGCTTGCCTAGAGTTCATTCCATGTAAAAAAATTACCATATTCAAATGCTAATATCTCAAGAACAAAATATGTGAAGTTCACCCGAATGCTTAGAATATGTTCCTCTTTAAAATATCAAAAATAAATTTGTTGCTGACTTAGGCCCCTATTCTTTTAAAAAAGAATTAGTCAAAAACTAATTTATTACTAGTCGAAAACTAATTCATTACAATGGAATTTTGTGTTGCACATTCACACTTCCCAGCAGTTCTCCTAAAAGACCTCTGTCCAATCAACATTTCCACCCTCAGTTTGAGTCTGGTGAGGAAGGAGGGGTCAGCCAGGGTTTCCGTCAGAGGGGAAAAGGGGGGATTCCCCCCCCTTTCCAGAAGAAGGGTAAAAAAAAACCCTTTTCATTTCCATAAAAATTAGAAAATTGACAATATCTTGGTTTCTTACTTTAAAAGATGACACTCTTGCAGCAATGTTTGAACTTACACAAATAAATGGCCTTTAAAACCTTCAAATTGCACCTTACAGGGGCCTTGAAGCAAGCTTTTGTCCCCCTGAACCCACTCATAACTTGAGCCTAGGACAGCGTCAATTTGGACTTGGGGTTTAGCAGTAATAAATCCCCCCCTTTTTTGTGTTTCTGGTGGAATCCCTGTCAGCCCCTTAATAATGTGGGACGAGGGTTGGAAACTATTGTAATTTATAATATGAGGGGGAAATTTATCAACAGTTAATTTTTTCCCTTGATTTCTGGTACATTTGGTGGAAGAAAAATCTGTCTTTTTATTTTTACAGGTCATTTTCAGAGGAGAATTCAAAAAGCATTGTGACAGGTAAATATGATTATCTTTTGTGGGAGATCATGTTGCAAGTTAAAATATACATTTAGTTCAAAAAGGAATTGAAAGTTGAATTTTTTTGGATGTCTTATTTAATTGCACAGTTTACTCAAACTTTTGCAAATCAGCAAATTTGGCTAAAGTACAGGTTCAAACTCATTTTAAGACAAAAGGCTGAGCAGAAAAGTTTGCCTTTTAGAGAAGAAGAAAAATTGGCCTAAATGGTTTTATGTGATTAAAAGGTTACAATATCCCCTATGCAGTTCAAGACATCCTATCTTGGAGACACCAGATTTTGAAACTGAACTTTCATCAATGAGTAAAAGCACCAATATTAAAGCCACATTACTTTTTTTTTATTTTACCTTTTTTTTTATTTTACAGTATCAAACAATAGTCACTCAATCATAATATCATGGCTAAGTAATATTATGCAAATGTACTTTCATCTGTAGTGGAGGTGTTGCAGTTCTTAAATTTATCCAGCAGTTATTTCCCTTGTCATTGTTTATGCCATTCTGGTTTTACAGCTCTCTGTAATACTGTCTTGAAGACTGAGGACAAAAGCACCTGTACGAGAGCACTTTGGTGTCTCTCTCGACAACAACTTCCCAGCAGCATCATCAAATCAGAGGTTAGCCTGGTTTGAATATTTTCATAATCACTTGTCCTTGGTTGCTGTAAGATAAAGATTAAGTGGTGTGTTTCCCCTGAGGCATTCATCAAAGACTCTTGTCCCTACAATATAAGCCCACCATTTGTAGTTTCAAGGGTTGGAATATCTGTTCAGCGGTTTGAAAACTTGTGCTGACTTCTGTGTCCAATAGATGTTATAGCAATTATCACCTTCATTGTGCTCCACACTTCTGGGTCATTTATTGCCTCATGCCGTGCTCTGTTTGCATTCTCTGACTGAGCCCCTCTGACTCATTTGATTTCTAATAATCCGAGATTTAAAACCTTCATTTGTTTACAGCTTCATAACATTCTCTGTGCCCTGGAACATGTCCTACAAAATACCAAGTTTCAGTCCATGACAGCTGATTATGAAGCCGTCAACTTATTGATAAGGTTTGTGCATTTACATTTCATAAAAAGAGAAGTTTGCAAAAAGGCACAGGGTATCCCCTGGCATCATTTTTGTCAAGTGGCCACATCACAGATTTTGTCTACCACCTCACAGAATTTTGCTCTTAATTGCCACCTGAACTGTTCCTAGCTGTTGAATTTCTTCTCATTGAATTGCTCTCCCTCATTTTTGGTCTATTGGTGTTCAAGCTGGCATCATTAACCCATGTATTTGCACCATCTCAAAACCTTGGAACCCAGGGAAACCCTGATGCAGATATAATTGGATGGTGACACATTGAATGAGGAGCACTCAAGGAATTTGAAAAGTAATTGGTTCCTTGTCAGATTTCAGAATTATAGTATGTTGTGGTAAAAAGACTTCAATATGGGATCTAGCTGTATTTGAAGGTCATGGAAATCTTACTCAAGGTCTTCAAAAGTCGTGGAATTTTGCCATGTTGGAATGAGTATGAGGTTAAGAACCCTGCTGGTGAATTTTGTCAAATCTACCTGCTACCTTTGACTAACAGGATCAGATCTGCATTTTCACTTTTCAGACTTTTGGAACAACTTCCTGATGTAATGACTGGCCTCACCATTAGGTGGGCCCCTATGCTGTTTCCCCTCATTGTCCACTCGGCTCATAAGCTCAGAGAGAAGGCCCACCAAGCCATCCAGTTGGCCCTCCCAGCCATAAGGAAACATCAAGCCGAGTTGGCACCTTTGTTAGTGGTATCTTTGAAGTCTACAATCATTGTAGACATGGCCGAATTATTCACTAATAAGCAAGAGCATTATGTGCTCCAAGTGTGGAAGCTTTACATGGATCTATTGGGCAAAGTAAGTTCTTTAAGATTTCTTTTCAATTCATCTTAGTTTTTGAGAGAAGACTTCCCCTCTCTCCCTTCTTGGTCTTTACTTTCCTCTTGTGTTGGTAAGCTACTGTCCCTAAGTTTTAGCATGGTCATTATTTTGCCTAAGTTCATGGTGTAAAGAATCCCCCACCTGGGGGTATGGAGCAAGTAAAATTTGCTACATAAATGTGATTTATTGACACGTACACTGACACAAAAGTGCTATATTGTGTTAACTAGATGAAAAGGTAACATTGAAATAAGGCAGTGGTTCTCAAACTTTTTCAAAATACCGCCCCCATTAGGCATCCATGACTGATCCAATGCCCCCTCCCACCCAACATGCCATCAGATTTTTATAAGTCTTTGACTTTGAGCTTCGACTTTCAATTTCCAGCACCAAAATGACCCAGATAAGTTTTATATTGGGTAAATTTTTGTCAGTATTTGCTAAACCTTTTGGAGAAGACAGTCTGTGTCAACCACTTTGCAACCCCCTAGGTTCCTTTATTGCATGAATGTATGAGAACCTCCAGGGACCCCCTAGTCAATGCCAACGCCCCCCTATGGCTTGCAAACTCCTCAGCGCCCCCTTGAAACTTTTCAACGCCCCCCAGGGGGCGGTAGAGACCACTTTAAGAACCACTGGAATAAGGTTTCAAATACTTTTCCGAGTCTGCTTTCAAATACAGTTCAATTATTTTGCAAGTCTTTTCCTTTAGTGGCAGGGAATAATTAAGTACAGAAATTTTGCATAGCATTTTTGCGATACAAGTTCCATTTTGTGTAGCAGTTTTCAAAATTTGCATAGCAATTTTCACTGTCATACTTTTCTTCTGTTATGCAGTACTCTGATTCATGCCCAGATGCTATTCCCCGCTATGATACCATGTTCAGTTATATGCTGAAGCTAAACCTAAACATTGACTTAATGTGACAGCACTCTTCCACGAAAAGTCCTGTCTGCCATAATTCTTTATGGATCTGCAGAAACAAGGCACAAAATGCTGAGTTCAATTCCATATCGGACTGAATCAGCTCCTTGCTTTGCCGTAGGCCTTCAGTGTAAGGTCCTCCAGAAAGCGAGTCAAAAACATTCACTCAACAAGCTTGATGCACTGTGTGCTAACAAACTGGAACAGGGCTAGAAGACAGTCAGTAACCTTATTGTTTTTCCTCCACCATGATAATAAGCAGTTTGCATGCTTCTTAAATCCTAGGAATTTTCCTAAATTTCGATCTTGCTATCCGTTTCTAAAAGTGTTCTCAAACTTCTCATACGTATTACATACAAGGCCTACTGCTACAGCCTCATTCAGGGTAGTCAGAACGATGTCAATTTGAAAGATGTCCAGTATAATCAAATTTTCACAAATTTCATAAAATAATTATGAGGCACGTGTAAAATACTCTTACTAAGCCCTTCATACTATTTTCAAAAGATTAACCCCTGTAATTTTGCCCTACAATGCTTTTTTCTTCTGAGTTGTTTGTGCTAGAGCTTGCACTATCCTAACGTGTTTGCATATGGAGATGTGTAGAGCCTAGACTGTCTCGTGTTTTATGTGGAAGAAGTTTGATCCCTATGGAGAGTCCCAGAGCTATCGTAACACTAGCACTTACAGAGTGCCTCATACTTCATACACAGCTGCAAACGTTAAAGTTGCACCATCGACAATGTAACTAGCGGCCAATAGGTGCACGTAAAAGTTGCGTGAATTACCTTGCTGTTTTGAGCACACTCAAGTGTCTGGTTTCTTTTAATCTTGCTGCTTTTTTGCAGTGTTTTGTTGCTTGACAAGTGTGCGAGTACTAATTATATATTGAACAGTTGTAGGCCTTCATGCTGTATTCCCGTTGTCATTTCCATTCACAGAGTACCGGAGCTTTTGCTCGGAAATTGTATCGCAAATTTTGCTACTCATATTTTTATTTGTGTCGCAAATCTGTTACTTTGCATCGCATTTTGCGATGTGATACCGGATATATTATTCCCTGAGTGGCCTCTTATGACAGGTGGGAAATACTGTGGGCATGTTCTACAACCTCCAGCCAACAGGGAGCAGGCCTAATTTTTCAGAAAAATTTATGGTTGTCCTTTGGGCAACCATTTTGTTATTTTAGGTTGTCCAGAAGGAAATTTGGTTCTCTGAAATAATTTTTGCTTAACCACAAAGCAGTGAGTTCATGTCTTCTTGGTCTTGAAGAATAAAAAGATGTGATGGTTGAGAGAACAAAAATGACTTAGGCCTAAGGTATGAAATTTTGTTTGATGGAAAAAGTTGAAAGGGTGAATTAGACAGCAGTATATTCTTCAGTCTGATAAAAGCAAGCCGCTGTTTAACTCTTACCCTGAAAAAGTGGTTGCCCATCGAACAACCAACTTTCAACTTTTGGTTGTCCCCATCAAAATTTAGTTGTCCCTGACAACCGGACAATGACAAAAATCAAGCCCTGAGGAGCGAGGTAAGAGCAAGGAAAAGAATGTTTGGACAATTGCTTTGCTTAGTACAGCCTCTACAGGAAGGATTTCAGTAGCTAATACTTGAAGCCATTGAGCCACAACTGGGGTAAAGGCTGCATCCAGCCTGACCTAAAGCAGTTGGCTTGAAACCGAACTGTAAAAATCGATCTACAGTAACTTACTGACTACTACTTGAAAGATTGGAAGCAAGTGTGCAGATATTCATGTTGTCAAGTTAGGTTAGGATAAAGTAGATGAAGTTTTACAGCCCAGTATCCAACCAATTGGTTTAAGTCAATACAGCCACTTAGGGAACAACTAATTCCATCTGGGGGTAGAATGGCTCCTACTTATTTCTGTTTGTAGACCTTTTAAATTTTTATCTGGAATATACAAAGACATGGAAAGATTAATCACAGGACAGCTGTGTCATCTTATACCTGGCACATCATTGCTATAGTCATTGGATACCTACTGCCATATTTTGTGGTGCTCAGCATAAGCAATGGGTAGGCAAAAAAAAAAAACAGTGAGCTGCAATTTGAAAAAAGGTACTAGCCTGCATGACTTAATCCAGTTGGTGAAAAACTGAGCCTTGATACCTATTTAATTCTATGTAGCTTCATTCTGTACATCTTCCCTTCTCATTCAAAGATTTTATTTTGAGTTGCAAAGATTTCACTTGGTTTTCAAAACATTTAATTTGAGTTTCATCTCTTCTTCTTCCTTTTAGGCTTTACATAAAGGGGGCAGTCTCATAAACTTGATGTTACGAGTTGTAGAGCAAGGCTTCAAGCACGGCTTTCCTGAGATCAAAAGGGAATCCTTTCAAGCCTGGAAAACTTTGATTGATAATTTTGCATTAGACCTTGGTAGGTTTAATTCATACTTCTTGTGAACTGAAGCTCAAGGAGACTGATACTTTATATTTTGTACATTTATACCATCATCATCATACATGATGAACTTCTGATTGAAAATCTATGCCTCTACTTTTGGTCACTGAAAGCATTCTTTGTTTTCTTTAAAATGTTAGCAATAAATCTACAACTCTTTTGCCATCTAACCTTTTTCACCTTTTGTATATTCTTAGACGTTTTGAGCAACGCCAAACGCCTGAAACTTCTCATGCAGCCCTTCTTAGCCACAAGTACAAAGCAGGAATCTGTTGCAATCGCAAAGTTTGATGCTTGGTGGCATCTCTGTACTGCCCTCGGTCCACGCCTTTCCTCCAACTTCGAAGTGGTGAGTGAGCAGCATACATAATTACAAGGTTTCGATGTCCCTTTTGAAGAAACTCACTTCCAAGGCCTATGCATTAAAGACCAGATTTTCCTCTCACCTCAGTGGAAATGTTTTCCAAATATTCCTTGGCCCTGCAGAGAGCATACTTTAAATGGAGTCATTGTGTTCTACATTGCTGTTTACCTTAAATGGTGAGAGGCAAATATGGCTTCCAAGAGTGAGATAGGCAATTGTTTGATCATCAACATATTTCCAAAAATTGTTTCATTGAAAATTTGTATCTACATGCTATTTAGATTCACATTTTCAATTCCAAGCGTTCTGTGCTTGTCAAAGTTTACAAATACATTCTGAGGCAACACTATTTGTGTTTCTCTTAGTCTGGCAGCAAGTTTCGTAATAACCTACGGAAATTATCTACTGGTACAGCACTTTGATGGACATCAAACTCAAATAGGCAGAGCACTTTAGCTAATATTGCACCAAATGCACTGTATGAAGAGTGTTCTGATAAAGCATAAGGGAGTTTTATACTCTCCCTGAAGTAATAAACTGAGATTGTGTGTTGATGAGGATGTTTTAGACAGTTGTGGGAGGGGCTTAACTAAGCATGTTAGAAGAATTGAAACTGTCTGGTGTGAGAAGGTATGGAATTAACCTGCTGGTACTTTGTGCATGTTTTTGAGAAGACATACTCTTGATCTTTTTGGTTCTTTACAGGTTTTAGCTCCATTGCTGCAGTTTTGTCTAGGCCCCGCCCACTCAGCAACTTATTTGAGGAACTCTACACCTTCTTCATCTAGTAGTCGGCATTCATTTCAGTCGGTTCATCGGTCAGGTATGACACTACATGTACCATTATTTAATTTGTATATTTTGTCTTGAGAATTTCAGAGAAATTTCCTAGAAGAACTGCTTGGAACAGTCATCTCCTTTGTAGCGAGGAGGTGGATTCAAGATAGATAATTCATAGATAGAGTTACACTTGATTAAATTTTTCAACTCTACCTTAGTCCTGAAACTATTAAATGCATGGATGAATTACAATCATCAGTATAGGCAAACCAGAGCTCCATGCAGCTACATTCCAATAACAAAGGATTGATTTGGAGAATAATGAGTGCCAAGTTAATGGAAAAACAAAGGACTGCTATTGTGAGGGTGTGATGTTGTATGTGCTTGTTTCAAGTTCACTTTGGGTTGAAATATGACTCTGAACTTCTGTTATCTTGAGAATCACATAACAGATTTCAGTAAGGATTTTACATGAATGTTTAGAATAGGTACCTGTCTAAAACATCAAAACATAATTTATGCTTAGACCCTTTTTTTTAAGCACACAGTGAAATACTTAACATGCTGGTAAAATGTATTCTTCTTGCAGGAGGCATGAAAGCCTTAGCTATGACAAGCCCAGCAACAACCCCCATAATGGGCCTGTCTTCGCCATCAAGAAAGGGAGAATCCTTCAAGTCTTTAGTCGTCCGAGGAGCTGTTATCCTCAGTTATTTACTCAGCTGTCAAGATATGGAAGTTAACTCCCAACATTTGAGACTCAAGATTAATGGTAGGCTGAACATTTCAAATTTTATTGGCAGATTTGGAATACAACCTGTGTGAACTTAATTTGAAAGACAGTTCCTTTAACAACTTAAAAATTTTCAAAATTGTTCAATTTCATGAACAACGTGTCAAATGGGTTTCAGAAATACCACCCTGTAATCATTGTTGTAAGCAAAATATATGTCATCACAATTTCTTTCTGGATTTGTGAATTGACTGCTGGAATCTCACACATTAGCACCCTTACTGACATTGTCTTAATTCTGTAATAAATTGTGATTTTATTCTCATGTAAAATATTGATGGTAAATAGGCATCTGAAATCCTGACAAACTTCACAATGGCTTCAAAGCTACGGAAATTGCAATAATTCGGACATTACTTAACCCTTTACCGTTGTTTGGGTCCTTTTGGACCCATGCGGAGAGCTCGGCTGTCACCCATCTTTACTGTTTCACGCAGAGCTCGAAACTGGGAGTAGCTACCCGAAAATTCGGCCACAACAACGAGAGAGACAATAGTTTAAGGTCACGGGGTCAATGGCCTACGGAAGCCGATGCGGGGCGGGCTACGTCCGCTTTTCCGCCCACTCCCGAGGCGGGCAAATATGCCCCAATCGAAGCACAACGGTAAAGGGTTAAGGAAAAATATCTGCACCAGTCGACTAAAGGGTTACGTGCACACACGCAGAGACAGTGGCATCAGCTTTGCAGTAAACACACTCCACAGGCTTATTTTAACCCTTTAACGTTGTTTGGGTCCTTTTGGATCCATGCGGAGAGCTCGGCTGTCACCCATCTTTACTGTTTCACGCGGAGCTCGAAACCGTGAGTAGCTCCCCGAAAATTCGGCCACAACAACGAGAGAGACAATAGTTTAAGGTCACAGGGTCAATGGCCTACGGAAGCCGATGCGGGGCAGGCTACGTCCGCTTTTCCGCCCACTCCCGAGGCGCGCAAATATGCCCCGATCAAAGCACAACGGTAAAGGGTTAAGAGATAGACTATCAGACCCGAGTCTACTTAGCTTCCTAAGATGTACTTGCAGTTGGGAGTTCTGGAGTTCAACCCCTTGTTAGGTCATTCCAAAGACATTAGAAATGGAACCCACTGCCATTGTACTTGGTGCTCAGCATAAGCCTTAAGCAATGGAGTAGGGAAAACAAGCTGGTGAGACACAACTGTAAAAAAGACTGTGACAGGCCTGACTTAAAGCAGTTGGTTATAGAATGAGCCATAAAACCTCCATCAATTAACTTACCTATGGTACATACCCAAGGCATTATATATCTAGTAGCTTACAGTTCACGTGGCATTTAAAGTTTTGTAATGTCCACCACCTTTGCAAGCCTCCGTTTGTTTACTCTTACCATCATTGTATTAATAGAACTTTTAATCTTGTACTGCATGTTTTGTTTTGTTAGACCCTCCACACCCACTTGCTGTCCCTGTTTTGTCCAGAGGTGCCATGGTATTCATCAAAATCGCAGATCGCCTGATCCCCATTGTCAACGAAACAATTCTTCAACACAGGACAGTTATTGGAGGTAAGGTTATGAAGGATGACAGATGTCTGGAAACTTGAAAATGATCTAGTTTTTCAAACTCTCTTAAAGTGTACCTCAAGTCAAAAAAATTATTTATTTAAGAGAATGAAAAAAGAATTTTAACAGTCCAACTTCCATCTTCATATGACATTCCTGAACTGAGATATAAAGTGTTGAAGTTTATTCACTTAAAACAAATTGGTCTATTGCACAATAATTTGTGACTTTCTTGTTGTACAACTCACATAACATGCTTTGTTTTCCTTTAAAATTAAAAATGTTTTATGACCTTGAACACTTCCTGTTTGCTTGCCTAGCATGTTGCACAAGGAGGGTTAAATTAATTACATCCCCTCATGAGAGTAAGAAAGCTATCACACCTCGGTACAAGGTGTAGTAACGTTCGAAAAAACAAAGAAACACAAAGATTGTAATTTGAGTAGTACAAGAATGACATCACAAATTATTGTAGGATGTATCATTTTAATTTGAGAGAATAAACTTCAACATTTAATATCTCAGCTCAGGAGTGTCCTATGAGGATGGGAGTTGGACTGTTAAAATGTATTTTTCATGGTCTTGAATGTATATTTTTGAATTTTTTGACTCAAGGTACACTTAAATAAAGCAGTGAAGCTGTAAATAAAAAATATGATTTCCCCCATGGTATGCATCAATAGACTGTTCCATTTAATCTTCAAGACATCTGAATGTCAGCTGGTGGACTTTTATTCAAAGCCCTTATTAGTGATAGGTCAGCCAGCACATGTAAGTTTGCACCCAATGGTTGGGTGTAAAGTATAAATGTGGAGTAGGCTTTGAGGTATCATTACACTGTGGTCACAGCTTAAGGTGACTCTTTGACAATATTGAAAAGTTCTACCGTGCAACCTCTTTGCACCTTGTTGGGATTCTGTGTTCAATAATTCAGAAAATGAAAGAATTAGTGAGGAACTGTTTTCGTCTTCTTTGGCAGATGAGATTTGTGTGGATATGTTTAGTGCCCTCACTCTGCATGTCAAAACTGCTTTAGAAAATACTCAGAAGAAAGATAGTGGTGAGATGTTTGGCTCTTTTCTGTCCCATCTGCAAAGCATTGTAAAGGACAGCGAATTACAACCTGCAATATTACTGGTGAGTAACTGATGAGGTTCTGTTCATCTCAAGGCAAACATTTCAAATACTGGTACAAGACAGAGAAAGGAAACCATAGAAAAAGAGATTCAACATCTCACATGACGTTAGAAATGAATAGCAAGTTTTAGCCATCTCTAGTTGACCACTCTTAATCCAGAATCGAGCAGGGAACTTCCTGTTCAGGTGTCTTGAGATTGATAAAGGTACAGGGGTTTGAACCCTTTTAAAGACTGTTTGGTCAATAGAGCAAGTTTGTTTGTAAAAGGGATTAAATGAAGCAATTATAGAGATGAGCTTTACCCGGGAAAAAGCCTTTTTCTCAGGTAATATTGGCTAAAATGCCCTATTCAGTTCTAGCAGCATGAGTAATGGAAGAGAATGCATGGTCAAGTGGTTGGAGTTTCCGACTTTCAGCTGAGTAGGGAGGTCTGGAGTCCAACTCCTGGTCAGGTTACACTGAAGAATTTAAAAATGAAATTCACTACAGTTGCTACATGCTCAGACAACATGAGCAGTGGAGTAGGGAAAACAACTAAGTGGGCCACTAGTGGATAATTGACTGTTACAAGCCCTACTTTAAACCAATAGGTTAGGAACTGATTCATAAAGTCTCATGTCAGTCATGGAAAAAGATGTGTTTATAAGGGTTTTTGCAGGGAGTGAATAACGAATCCTCTTTCTTGTCAGTAAACCTACATTCCATCATTTCCATCTCCCTTGAATGTTACTTTGAAAACTCACCATCTTTTTCCCTGTTCAACTCAGAAATTCATGGACTGCCTGAAGGGTCTACCTACCAAAGTTTTGAGCTCATCAGCATATCTTTCTTGGACTGCTGGCTGTGTCCTGCATGTAAGTGAAGCTTGAATCATTGTATTTCAAGTTGTTATGAGTTAGGGGTAGCTCATCGTTAGCATATTACTCAAAGGAAAACTGAACCTGTGGTGATCTAAAATTGCACAAGTGTATTAAGGTATCGTAACCAATAAATGGATTTCCTTGGTGTTCTTAAATGTTGGCTTGCAATTTTGTAAGAAATTGTTAATTTATGCAAAGTAACTCCTTTGTTTATCTTTAGTAGAGACAGCTTGATTCACAGGGAATAATATTTTTTTTACAGAAAATGGAAAAAAATCAGGACATTGAGGTATAATGTGAGAAATAGGATGTTATGAAAACCTTGTATGTCTGCACATTGAGGATATTTGTAGGGAAGGGGCTGTGGAGAATTGGAACTCTCTCAGACTCTGGGATGGATAGATTTAATTTTAATTCTTACCAGGGAAACCTGGGATGTATTCACAAATGTTATCAGACAAAAGACTCTACAAATGAAATCTCCTGCTGTTGTGTGGGATGTTCTGCATAAGCAGTGGAGTATGCCCTGCAAGTGGAAAAAAAAAAGCTGTGGGTGCCATTAGATTAGACCAGGTTGTTATAAAGTTGATAATAAACTCATGCAAATGGAATCAAATCTGTAACGCTATTTATTTTTTTTTATATATTTCCTTTTTCTTCAGGGAACACCGACACTGTTCCTCCTTGAACTTCTTTTCAGCTCTCAACTTCTTAAGGCATCTTCTGAAGAAAGGTTGGTTGTTTCCTTGAGCATAATGACCTCAAATGTGAAAAGAAAAATATTCCTCTGATGTGTGATTTAATCATTGTATCTGTCAGGCTCTGGCAAATTCTTTGTTTATTACCCAACAATTTGCCTACCTGTTCTCTAAGTCTAGTTTCCCACATGAGTATTTCTTTGTCCACTTTCTAATATTAGTGTCTTGAACTGTCTTGTGAAGGTGACTCTGCTGGGGTGCTTGTTCAGCAGGCTAGGATATTGAGTATTGGGCATGCCTTGGCCCTGATTCGAGAGAAACTTTCTACTTGTTCTGGATTGTCTGGTGTGGGATTTCTCAAAATCTGGTATTTTTGATCGTGGGTATTATTAGTACTTTATGATTTAACTGTTGCAAAGGACAGTCTTGCAGAAGAACCAACTTGAGAATCCATTAATATTGCAAAATCTGAATACTACTCTCTAGTCTTTGAATTTACCTTCTTTGGTTCAACCATGCTGTATGGTGGAAGATGATAGCAAAACTTGAAAAGGCATAAGGTCTGAAAAATAAAGAAAATCTCAATGCTTAATCATACAATTACAACACATTTATTTTAATATATTCTCACTTAAAATCAAGAGATGTGTATGCTCATCTCTCAGGGCTTTTGATTTCACCTGTGGTCACCAAAGGCCAAGAATTGAAAACCTTATAAACTTGATATTTCAAGAATGAAGGCACGGAAAGTTTCATCCTTTACACAGGATGTGTTAAAGCCAGGAGATGAACCCAAGTGTCTTTGATATCTTCTAATAGACCTTGGGCATATGATGTCATAGAGGGGAAAGTACGTTTTCCTTTGGGGGCAAAACAAATCAACACGGACAAATGCAGACAGCTGATTTGTCAATCAGTCGAATATGTCCATTGTCTGCTACATGTGCAGGGAGAATTTTTATGCACATGTTCCATTATTCTGCCCAAAGGATGATGTCAGTGTGCCATCAATCACAAGGTCAAATCACAAGGTCAATTCTTTTTGGCACTAAGCATTTGGTGTTCTAGATCCCCTTCAAACGATGGGATTGTTTATGAATATTCTCAAAAAAAGAAAATTTTCCTTGTTTCTCTAGATATTTCCTACTCTTGGAACACCTAGTTGCATGTGGAATGTCCAGTCAGAGTTCTGTCTTAGAGTTTACAAGCTCCTACATGTCTCTACTGGAGAAGGTTGATGCAAGTGATTTAAGTAATAAGGAGATTCTTTGGAGAATGTGGAGTGTTCAGGCATCACCCCTACTGGATCATATTATGATGGTAAGACTCAGGGCTGCAAAGGATATTTTTCCTAGAAATGGAATAAGATTATTAAACTGGAAGGAAGTGAAATTTCCCAAAATTCTTCCTTCATTTTCATGTTCAAAAAATTGGAAATTACCCCTATTTGCCAAAATTTCCCTCCAGATGCCCAAATTTCCCAGAAAGGAGTCTGCCAATTTCTCAACTTTTTCTGCCCATAGAAAAAGACTTCTGGTTATTGATCATTGGTTTTGTAGTACAAAAGGCAAAAAATCGGTTAAAAACTAGGTCATTCAACTCCACCTAACTAACTAACTAAAACTAAACCAACACCAAAAAAATTGTTGTGGAGGAAATATCAGACCCATGTGGTGATGCTTGGCCATTATGAAGTAATCTCTGCCAGTTCAATGGGTTGACAAATATTTCTGCCACTGAAGACTAGAAGGTTGATCTCTTTAACACTTATTCTTTTCAGAAATTTACTAAATTTGTTAGATTGTTTGACCATGGTAAGGTGTATAAAATAATTAACAGCAAAAGAAATTTTCAATCAAATATCATTTTTAGATCACTATCCACTCCCATCCACAACCCTCTGCCCCCCTGAAAAAACAGAGTCATTGAGGTGGCAGCTATATGTATGATGCCAAATTAATCCAGTGACCTACAATGGAGAAAAAAAGCGCATCAAATCGGAAGTTCAAAAGTTGAGGTATAAAGCTGTGTAACAAACCAAATGAAAGTAAATTAGTCCCCAAGTTCACAACAGAAGTGGACCTGATTCATTTATGATTTCTACCAATACATTTGTTAGCAGCTCTTTGACACCACTTTTGTGTGTTATGGGGAGCGGTTCCTTTCCCTCAAAACAAGTCCACTATAGTAAACGGTATTAAGATCCCAAAAAACTTCTTGAGTTGTTTGGGAATTTTGTATGTGAATTACTGTACAAATTTTATCTATAGGATAGCTGTGTTGCCATTTTCTTTTTCTGTTGCAGACAAATGAAGTCAACCAAGGGGATTCATTCGAGCATGATTTCAGTGCATTAATTGCCTGCCTCATATTCCCGATTCAAAAGATTTTGCCATTTGGAATTCCCTTGGTGAGTTGGTCGATATAGTCTGGTGAAATTGTGATCAAATAGATAGCTTGGTAGAATTATGCTAAATATAAGGTACCATATACCTGTTGTGCTTTTCTCAGGCACACTGTCAGTTTTTATGTGGTGTGGGTTAAGTGCTGCAGGAAACAACCCACATGGGTTTTGCAGGTTTTATGTCCTGTCAGTTTCCGAATTGATCCTGTACGTGACTGGACTGCCATCAATTTTGCCTTCTGTTCAGAAGTACAATATGTTCTTTACAGGCATATTCTGAAGACAAAATTCATTAATATATGCAGAAAAATTTACTCTTTCAGCAGGTTAAAGCTGCATTTCAGTAGCATATAATGTTCAGAAGATACAGATTTGCAAAGTAATGCATTTTTTTCTTGTGATTTGGTGCATCATGGGAAAGCTGTGATGTAACTGTGGCACTTTTGTTTGACATTGCATTCAATTTATTTATAATATTGATTCTGCTGCAGGCAATATTAAGCAACATTGTTCTTTATGCTCTACACATTGTGAAGGGTAATACTAGATCTACTGGAAAAGATATTCTAATATTGCAACAGTATCGAATTTAAAGGACAAACAGAACAGTACGATTCAAGTGAAAAGCCACCAGAATATGCCTTTAAATTCCTCACCCTTATCGGCAGATCATTTGAAAAGAGAGAGAAGAGTATTCCTTTTATGTAAACCTTTATTTATTGTTCATTTTCATTATGGTTGTGATAGTAATGAAAAGGAGTGGATGATCCCTGAAAATTGTCTGTTTGATTGGTGTCTAAGGGACAGTTCCATGGCTTTTTATGATTTCATTTTGTTTTCTGGGGTCAGTTTGGGAGTAGTGCAATGGAAATGTACTTACATCCACTTGGATGTAAATGTAAAAACTTATTCTTTAAATGGTCTTGCTCCCAATTTGAAGAAGGACTGGTTATTAAACTCAATATATTTTGATAATGTTATATGAATCCCTGAATGCATTTATGAAGTATTTTGTACTTGATATGATGAAAAAATCCTTCTTACTTTTTGAAACATCCTCCTTCTCTAGTTATTACATTTTACCACCTCAGGGAGGACATGAAGTACACACACACTTGATGTAATCAGATTTCACACCTGATTCTCAGTACCAGATAAACTTAAATACAGTTAAAGTTTGTCATCATTTAGGGTAAGGTAACAGGCCAGTCAGATATGTGTCAGTTGTTTTTCATGCAGTGTGAATACAATGAAAGCATAGATTTCTTGAATGCATGAATTTCTTAGCAAACTCATATACCTGTCACACCCCTAACTGCCTTGATTTTCTGGGGTGGTTTTGTTGCACTCTTAGTATGAAGCAGTGCTGTAATCGAGTCTCTAGATTAGTGACTCGAGTCACCAGTTTTCAGGCTTTCAAGTGACTTGAGTCGAGTCATTGACTTGAGTCACTGTACTATTTCAATGGGGAAGTTACTCCTGAATTCTATCAAGTCATTATCATTTTGAGAGAAAGTGACTCGAGTTGTGACTTGTTACAACACTGGTATGAAGCAACATAATACATCCTGAAATGAGACTATCCACACAAGGATGTGGTCAAATGAATCAAACCTTCAAAACTAAATTGCATTCTTGGTTACTTTGCCTGTTTTTTCTCTCGCAAACAGCCAACAACTAAGACATTATTGAAGACATGGACAGACTTATACCAAGCATTCACCAGGTGTGCTGCTATGGTAACAACAGCTGGAGAAAACCAATGTTGTCAGGACCTGTGTGCAAAAATAGTAGACTTGACGGTTGATGCAAATGTTCATCTTGTAAGTAAATACAACTGCAAAAATTGTGGGATTGTTATTCCTCATAAAAGCTTATTCCCCAGTTCAAATTCCACTTGAACCCAGTTGACCAATTTAACTGTGTTCAACTTGTTCCAGTTGGCTTTGTCCAAAATTCAATATTAAACCAACTAGGTTCAACTGGGTTCTACAGCTTTCCACTGGTATAACTAGCTTAACCAAGTTGAATTTGCCCAAATTCCATATTAGATCAACTGGGTTCAACTGGTTTTCAGCTAGGTTCTAACTGGATCCAGTTGAGACCAGTTTAACTGGGTTCAACTGGAATTGGAACCAGAGTTGAGAATAAAACAAATGATGAAAATCATGCTGAAGCCATAGTTGACTTCATATTAGTTTTGACAAGAAAAAAGTATAGAGTCTTAAAAAATAAAAAGCAAATGTTTACCAACTGGTATTTGGTAAATTTATGAACCTATGTCAGTTTAAGTAATATTTCTTATTTATCTCTCCGCAGAACCTACCTTTCCTCGAAGCTTTGTTTCAGATTTTGAGGGTGATGTCAGACAGTGTCGATTTTTCTGTTTACACTGATCAACAAGCTGCTTTTCAGTGTAAGTGTGAACACTTATGAAATTTTTAGAATCAGGTACCTAGGAGTTTGAATTTAACAGATAGGTTTCAGTGTATGAACCTCTTGTCTTTTGATGACGAAAATGGTGTCATTCTTGAGTCGTTCTGTCAGTCATCTGTGTGATGGTACTTGGTTAGAGAGGTTGGAGAGAGGTTGAAGTGTAACTTACCTATACTCCTTAACACATTACAAAAGGTGGTTGGGTTTTGCCATATTTTAGTGGAAAAAGTTGGTGTGGTATTTTAAATTATACCCCAAATTGACCACTGGTTGGTCTATTGGTAGATCATTCATCTTTTAGGGAGAATCTGGTTTTGATTCCCATTGTGAGTCATACCAAAGACTTACAAAATAGGATCTTCTGCAACTCTACAGGATGTTCCATTTGGACAATGTAGTCAGGATACAGCATGGTGACAGGAGGGGGTACAACAGGAAAAAAGGTTGTGGCCAATCTATACCAACAGGTTACTAGTTGAGGCATTAAACTCCATCAAGAAAAATCAACACTCCTTTTTTGGCCTCTGTGACTTAATAATCATGTAAGGGGTAATTCTATCATGTTACATAAAGTCTTTTGTTGAAGTGTCATGTTGAGTTCTTCCTTTGTGTTCATTAGTCTGGTAATGTCTGTCATCCTGTGTGGACACTGTGCTGTAAATGTTTATGTATAGTAGATCTGGTAAGATCAAGTATCATGTTTGTTTAGTTGTGGTTGGCTTCAAAAAGGTTTGAGCATGCCTCACCCCTCCTTTCAGACAGGTTGATGAAGTAAAAGAAGAGTAACTCTTCCATTTCATTAAACTCAGTTTTTTTCACATTCATACTTCCCTCTCCCAACAGCACCATTAACTCCTGGAAAATGGGGCAAGAAACGACACAAGCCTTTACGGAATCTTTCCTCCTTTGTGAAGCTGTTGAGTCACATGATGTATTCTTTCCACAAACAAAGGGCTTGTCAAGCAGTAACATTCCTTGGTAATACAAACCAGGTATGACAGTCTTATTCTGAAGGGAATTTGGTGTGTGTTTGATGTTGAGTATGCCCCAAAATGTCCCCTTACCTCTCCCCCACCAAAGAAAAGTGTTGTGCATTTAATTTTGTTGACTATAAAAAAAAAATTGTATTTGTATGAAACTATTACTCAGAGTGATAAATGAATGTTAATTAGTGGTTTCCCCTTGTTAAAATGTAAGAATAAGCCTCCTGTATTTTGAATTGATTTTTTCTGAAAGACACAGACAGTTTTAACCCAGAATTTTTTGCTAACCCATATTCCTAGATCTCTTTTGTACCTAAATTACATGCATTTACATGTCACACATACTTTGGCTATTCATGCAAAGTTATTTTGCCCTTATTGTCCTGAGAACAAACTGTACTAAGTAAAACCAACAGTCAAGACTGTGATTAATGCAGCCTCCAGAAAGTGGCAGGACAATTTAGTTTTGACCGGAGCTTGTGTTGGCCAAACTTACCTAACCCATTCCTGCTTAATTTATGGTAATGAGAGATCATTTTGTATTCCTTTGTATCCTGTGGTTGTGGTGCCACTGTCAGTCACACTCCCCTAGATTGTCATGAATATTTCCTTAGTGCCAGAAGCACTACACTGTGCCAAACCTGAAGACCTTATTGAGCACCCATACACTTTTCTGATTCCTGACTATCTCAAGGAAAGTAATTCCTTTAGGGACCAAATCAAAATTCAGTATGCGTGTGCACTGTTCCCGTGGCAGCACGCCGATAATCAGCACCCGTGAAACACGCCGCCGCACTCCATGAATAGATCTATTGTTCAAGAGTGGCTGACAGGCCGAGCAGTAATCTGTTGCCGTGTGGACACGCTGCTTTTCATCATGTACAATAGGGAGCATGGGCTAGCACACTCCCGCAAAAAATCAAAGACAACCAGATTGGGAAAACTAGATACCACCAGCATTGAGTGCATTTTGTTACTCGCAGACATATTTGCTCACCAGTGCAGCTCCGTTGATAATTTGCGTTCGAGAAGGTAGCGTACTGATTGTGTTGGTCGAGGCCTACAGAGACCATAGCCAGCTAAAGGATCTCGAAAATTTTGACAATGGAGTCCCGTAAAAAGGTTCGCCCTATGAATTATACATGGGTGGAAATAAATTGACGATATTCTACAGGGACAATTCTCGACATTAGAAAATTTGAAAACACATAGTGTCTAGCTCTCTAAACTGAAAAATTTAGGCCGAAAATGTATGGTTCGGCTGGGGAAGTAAGGTGGTAATGTATTTGTATACATTTGTGCTAGTCGGCAGTACAACCCAGCAGGATCGAGTACGGAAAAGGTTGACAAAATCCACGTGACCAAGAAAATTAAAAATATTTACAAGGCATGTGTAAAAACACCCATTCAACAATCTTAAATACTTTTGTGAGTTTTACATGTAAAGTTATTCTCTACGATGTAATTTTCTTCAGCAAGTCTTGGCACCTTCGCCATTGCCTAACATACAGCACATGTGTACATTGTGAACCTATCCTATGTTTATCTACAATCGATTTTCTCGACGGGAAAGCTGTGCTGTGGTGAATGTTGCCTTTCCTATTTTTATGCTTAAGTGCCTATTAATATTTAATTTGTTCCAGAACATGATTTAAAGCATACAGCAGCATATTTTACTGACTAGGTTGGTATCTGCTGAAGGTGAAAATCTACAAAATTATCCCGTGTATTAGTGTTACGAGAAGCTGTCAAAAATTCTCCAAATATATATTAGTGTGACATGGTGAGATTGCAAAATATTATCATGATTCTGCTGTCTTTATGGGGATGACTCAATTTTTTTGCCCTATAAATCGAACTCTCAAACAAGGTAGTTAAATCACTAAACCTTGCAGCTGGAAAGGTGGGGGGGGGGGAATAAAATTTTGCACTCGGAAGAATTTTTGCAGATTTATGCACTAAAACATCTTTTCCCCCACAGTATTTCTTTTTACCAGCTTCATTATGAAGTCCATAATTTTTTAATAAACAGAGCTCTTTTTGGGACTTCCTCCTGGATAACATGGCTCTGTCAATGTTCGCTGTTCCCAAGGTTCAATGTTCCCTAATTTTGGAAACATCCGCACTTCTGGGAACTCAGGAAAAATGAACCTTGTAATCATCTGCAATTCATCCAGAAATACAAAAATGGGGAGCATGGAACCTTGGGAACATTGAATCCAGGAACATCTGGTAGACCCCAGCTGACCATGGTGTTGCTATAGCAAGTGGCGTGCACAGGTTTTTTGAGGTGGGGAAGGCCAGTATGTTCATCCCCCAGACTGATATAGAGATGGAGATCAATTCAAAGGGAATTACTCCCCCGTAAATTCCCCTGACTGAGTTGTTTCCAAGACTACATACAGAGGGGGGCATGTATGTGCATGCCCCTGGCTATAACTATAACATAAACAGCCCTCCTTTTAATTATATAATATTAGCTGTTACAACATGAACAGCACGCTACTGCAATGATGGCCAGCTTTTGGGCCATGAAACAGTTTAAGTTTATAATTCTCCTTAAAAAGTAGGAGTTGTTATAAATATAATCAGTATAGATTTGGCACCTGAATGTGTCACCATTTGGCACCCAGCCCCCTTATTCAAATAAGCAAAAATTTTCCCATCCCCAAACCCCCATAAGGCAAGCACAGATGCCACCTGGGCAAAACCCAGGCCTGTGGAGAAAACTGTAAGTCTTCCACCTTTTGAAACATCACAAGTTCACGGTTTTGCATGGCAGCAAGGCATTGAATAACTCCGCCGGGTCTTTCCACCAGGACCAGAGTTGGTCGTGGGGTTGAATTTTACATGTTTTGGATCACCAGCTGGGAAAAGTTCTTGAGAGAAGGGCCAAGGGGAATCTAAGTGGTCCACAAGACTACAGCGAAAGGATCAGAACACTTTCTATGCAAAGCCTTGTTAAAACTGTTTGCCAATACCCTTATAAAGTTGGGTAAGCAGTAAAATGTCAGTAATAATTTCAAGTAGGCGTATCCCAGTATTGCGGCGACTAAATTAAGAATTAATTTGCTTAACCTACCTGTACTTGCAGCTTAAATCGCATAAAACACCTGTAAGAAATTTTATACTTACCATTGCCATATAAACACATACCCAAATGGGATATACGTGGAAGAACCCTCGATGTTTCTAGATTTCATACTTGTCAAGTTATCCCTAAAATTAACATGACATGATTTCATGATCTAAAGAATTAGTTTTTAGTAATACAGTTATGTCTACGTAATGTATGCACATATTTCAACCATAAAAAAATTCTTCTGTCTCAAATCAATCGCTAAAACTTCGTATTTTGGGGAGAGAAATTTTTTTTGAAGCAAAATTCACTCTATCAGATTTAAGATCGTACACATTCTTTCGAAGGTGTATTTCACACCGTGTGCACGAAAAAAGTCTTCTTTCCTCTTACTTCCATCCTGTTACTAACTCAAACACTATAATGATTCCTATCCTTATATTGCCCGTAATTTTTTATTGATGTTTTCACTATTTGCAAGATTTTTACGCCCAAAGTTTCCTAAATATATGGCAAAGGGAGCAAAATATTTTCCCCATATTTTCTGTATCCCCCATTTGCTAAAGTGGAGTGTGCCGGAGTGACGTATCTGTTCCATTGCACATATCGAACATAAGCACAGACAGCGAACGAACGAACGTTCATAGGTGTATGGTCACTGCCGTATATTAGCGTACATTTTTAACGATACATGTGCGGGTGAAATCTAGGACAGGAGATGCATTAGGAAATTTTTACGTGTCATTATCACGAACGGACAGAGGGTTGATTTTTCATAAACGTACCAAGAAAGCAGTTCACAAGAAATTTGAACACTTGTGGTACATTACTGTATTAACACAGTACAGAAGTTGCAGTGACAAACCGATTTTTTGGTTCCGATGCACACATTGCGCAGTGGACAAAAGCCACAGAAGCTAATCCTAGCGGCGCTAAAGGTGTGATCAAGTTATAAAGTCCAGTTTGATTTTTAAACTCACAATGTTAAGAACAAACAGCACATTGTAGATATAGAAAAACGTAAATCTCCAGCCCCTTGTGGGTTGAAGAGTTTGCAGACGGTATTTCCCACCTGCCGTGAGGGGCGACCAAAGTGAAACCATACGGTGCCAGAAAATAAATTACTTTGATCATTAATCGAGTTGACTGATACTATACAACGCACTCCCGTTGGTGTCCGTTTAACATTATATCACTACTTTAACGAACTCCCCGCATCAACATGCATGTGTCCTCAATCCATTTTTAACACTTAGGGCACTCGTTTCCAGTAATGGCGGCTACTGTCATGGCGGCTTATATTATCCTCCATGTGACATCTAGCTCTTTTTAATGCATGTAAACATCGGTTGTTTCTGTTCAGAGCAGGTAAAGAAATGCCGCTAAGCCAAATACAAAGGATACCGTGCTGAATCAAAGTGCACGGCACGGGATTATAGCAGGTTGCTGGAACTTCCTTAAGCTGTTTGTGTGTAAGCACGGGGAGTTTCGGCACAGGTTCGGATTATTTTATTGTTTGGGCGTGCACTGGCTTTAAGAAGCGTACGAGCACGCATAAATAATTTTGATTTGGTCCCTTACAAGAATTTTTGACATAGAACTCTTACATTATTTTTTGTAAACATTTGTCTTTGAATTCTATCCCTTCTTCCCCCTTTAAGATTTCAATTTTTCCAACATAAACTGTTTTCTACTTGATTACACTATATAACACATTCTTGTTGTATATCATTAAACCTCATCAAATTCTGTGGAAACAAGAGAGACACCCTTTGTGACATAAATCTTTATGTTGAACATGTTTGCAACTGCACGGCTTAATGCTTTTATGAAACTCTTGAGGAAATTGTGGGATATTTCAACTTTCCTCTAACTCTTGAAAAAATATCAAGGGTCCTGATCTCCTTGGTTTCCAGCTCTAATCGTAGTGCTGCAGCCTCCTCCTCCTCCATCCCTCTGGATGGTCTGATGTTGAGAAAAGGTGTCGTCAGGAATGTGTTAATATGAAGCTATCTGAAGTATTGTTTGCAGATATTTCTTATTTGAGGCCTGTTATGAAATGCATTTTACAATCAGTATTTTCTCTCATTCACACATTTCAACTACACAAGTATAAACCAAACAGATTAGCGCTTGTGTTTAGTGACTGTAGGTGGCCATTAGTGGGGCCCATCAGCCTTAAATCGTCTTCATTTTTTGTCTACATGAATTTCAAACCCTCATTCAATGAAATTGAAGAAATCAAGATACAATTTAGTGTTCGATCATTCATTGTATATGCAAGCAAAGAAATTGACAGATTAAAAGGTGATAGACCCCAGTTATGGCCGACTGAAATCAGACCATCACTTGCTGTCTGGATTTGTGTATAATCTTCTGTTTGTTTCATAGGCTTACCTTTCATCGTGGACAACTATTGTCTCGAACACCTGTCACATTGTTACAGCTCTGTTTTCACACATCAGCAGAACTTCAATACTACAGCAACTGATCAGTAAATTGGTAAAACCTCTGAGTGGTTTCTATGGCGACAAAACCAAGTAAGTTTTCATTGTTTGAATTTTTCAAAGATATCACTCTCCCATGTATTGTATAATATTTCTACATTTTATAGACTGTATATATTGATGTGATGACAACTAATGCCATTTTGGAGGCAAAACATTGAAACGTGATTGTCATGCTATTAAACTTAATGATACATGTAGCAGTGGGCTGAAAGCAGTAGAATTTGCCCCGGGAGTGCAGACGACCTATGTGTAGCCAATAGTTGAACAATCAGGGAATAATATATCAGGTATAGCATGGCAATTTGCTACACAAAATGGACAATTTGCTACACAAATATAAAATTGTGTAGCAGATTCTGTACACACAGCACTAGTGATTTTAATAACTTAAAGAGAGGCCCAAAAAGTGGAAAATTGCTATTTTGAACACAAAATTATTCTCTGGGTCAACAATCAGCTGTTAGCATTTCTTGATGTTGATTTGTTATTAAATATTAAATCTGGTAGGTAATTTCTACCTTTGCTAGTCCTTGAGTTTCAATTGTGTTCAAGATGGCGCAAGATGATGCGCCCATCAGGTCTCCTTTGCATGATGAACTACATCATGGTGGCAACTTGTAAATAGATGGTAATATGGTTAAATTCCATCTCTCAAAATGACTCACAGAATTGGCAGGTAGGGAGCAATGTCAACATATATTCCTATTTTAAAGACCAGGAAGGAAGCAAAATATTTTCAGGTCAAAAATTTTTTGGAAGGTAGAGGTGAAACCTTACTTGATATGCTAATGAGCTCTGAGTCATTTGGTAATATGATGTGTGATATGTGAAGCAGCTCTGAGTCATTTCTTGCATGCACCATCTTGAACACAATCAAAACTCAAGGATTAGCAAAGGTAGAAGGCTTGATATTAAGGAGTGGAAGTAGACTGTTCAAAATGAAAATCCAACACAATTGTTCCAAATTGATTAATTTAATTTATACTTCCCAGCAACTGGCTCATTCTTATTCCATCATTTCTCTCATTCTTCTTCTTTTAGCTTTCCATCAAATGAACTTTACAAAACCAATCTGCTCCCAAAGCTTGATAAACTCTGGCAAGACATCCTTATGGGAATTCAGGCCCGCTTTCCAGGACCTTATGATTCGGAATCTCTAGCAGTCTTTGAACCTATTTTTGATGCCACTCTCAGCAGTCCTCATCGTTCTATTAGAAATCACACTTTGCTATTCTGGAGTGCAACTTTTGCCAAAGCAGATGCTCTGCAGTACTCAGATAGGATGAAGTAAGTATCTCAAAAAATTGAGTATCGGGAAGGGGGAGATAGGGGAACCTGCAGGATGTTTCATAACCTGATTTGAATGGATTATGGAAAGAGGTAAGGGAGGGGATAATGTGAGGATGGTGACTTGATGGGGGGGGGGGTGGAGAGGGGTCATTACGTGGAGGAGTTAGATGAGATTCAAACAATACACCAACCCGAATGTGTTATACACACATACAAAAAAGTGAGATTTAAATAGTTTCAAATATGGTTAAAGCGCAAGTTTAGTTTTTACCCACAGTTCAAATACAGGGCAAGTTCTTCCCTTTAGTTATCTCCTCTTGCGACAGGTGGGAAATACAGCGGACATATTCTACAACCCCTAGCCTCTGGTGGTGGGAGATGACGCAGAGGAAGAAAGATATATTTTATGACAATATTTATCATATTAGCCAACTGAGGGTCTCTTTTGATGACATCTTCTGTAGGTTATGCGGGCTGCAAGTTTCCATAGTTAATGCAAGATCCAAAACTCATCCAAGCCCATTTTCACTCTTTCACATTCGCAATTACCAAATTCATTAAAATGTATTTGTGATTTTGTTTCATGTCAACTTACAGGATTTGCCTTCAAAAAGTCCAAGAGAAGAATGATGTGGCCCTACCTGGATGGTCAGATGTTGAAATAGTGGAGAGTACTGAGGTAAGTTAAAGGTCAAGAGCAGTTTCCCCAATCTTATTTTGAAGCAACAGCTCAGTCTCACAATTTGCCTCTTATTTCTCTTCAAAGTATATTTTGTTTTATTGTAGGACTTCAATATTCAATATTTCATTTTCAAGGTTAACCAAGCAGTTACTGATAGTCAATTTCACATTTGAGGAGATAAAATATTGTCACATGACTCTCAAGAACCAATCATAAAACAGGACAGTCTACTACACTATTTCATGTTGGGGTGACTGCATGTCCCCTTTAAAATGTACATCCATTAACCCTTGAGATTATCTATCAACAATTCTGTCAAGAATTTTCATGCAGTAGCTAAGAAAAGGGCAAAAAGCTGGAACTGAATATGGTCGCCAGGTGTCATAATTACTTTCAAACTTAAATATAAATATATTGCAACTTTGTTTCATGGTCATAAAATAATGGTTGTGAGTATGATTGCCCAGTTATTTATGCTTTAAGCTGTGGTCACACTGCAACGAATTCAGATGGGATTTGAATACAATTTTTTGCAGGGTTTTCTTAAAATCTCCTCCTGGTTGAAAAATGCCAAAAAATTTGCCATGTGTAAAAAAGTTCTACCTCAGAATTATGTAAATAAAATTTAGGCTTAGAACTTTATTATGTCACATTCATATACAGATTTTATTGGACTCCGCTGTCTGATTAAAAATTGATGTGACATCACGAAAAAAAAAGCCAGTTGTGTTTTATTTTCATAGACATCAGATGAACAGGTTGACAAAGTTTTGGCACCTTCAGACCAATTTGGAAAAGATTTTAACAAAAAACCGAAAAAATTGGATGGATATCTGATCCAAATTCCTTGTAGTGTGACCGTGGCTTTAATAGGGATAGCTAAGAAAAAAAGCTGGAATTCATATGGTCTCCAACATCTTAATTCCCACATGATCTTAGTTGAACATATTGCAACTTTGTTTGTGACCATAAACTCATTGCAGTGGGTATGATTCCAAATTTCTTATTGGTTGTATGTGGTATTCAAGGAATAATTTATCTAGTATTGCCTCACAAGTTGCTACACAAACAGGCAAGTTGCTACACAAATGAAAAATTGTGTAGCAATTTTTTGTGTGCATAACCTTTGCATTTTCACAAACAATGTGTGAAAGACCTCAAAAATCTTCAAAACTGCTGTGCAAAATTTGAATGCTAAATTATTCCTTGGTATTCTAACCATACTAATATTGAAAATAAGAAATGTTTGAAGGAGATTTACTTCCTTCAAACAAATGGGGAAGATGCTTATATTTTATTTTGCTCAGAAGTGATCTTAGTAATTATACAGCTGTGTGTAGTTTTGACTTTTTATAAGTCTGCTCAAATTTGAAATAATCATTTTTGTCATGATGTGCCATTATGAAGAAAATGATGTCATCATTGAATGGGTTTGGTTAGCTACCTCGTAGAGAGTGTATGAATGCTATGCTTTAGAGGTCAAAAAGGTAAGAAAATGCTACTTCTTTAAATTTTTGGTTGGAAACATCTTGTCATTGTAATTATCTAGACATATAGGTAGCTCCTTTTCCGAGCAACTTTATGTCTGCCAAATCCATTACGGTGAAAATAGATTTCAACTTTAAAGTGGGTTTAATGGATTGTATAGACTTGCTTCAAGTTGCAAGAATGATAGCAGTGTCGTTGTGAATGATGCAAATAGCAATATCTCAAACAACAACAGATGATACACAAATATTTGTTGCATTAGGAGCTTGTAAGTTTGGGTGGGTTGTAAAGTTTCAATTCCCACGTTTTCCTTCTGGTAAGGGATCACTAAGCTTTTGGGCTTTCTGGTTAAGTTGCTCA
The DNA here is from genome assembly GCA_037179385.1 of Holothuria scabra. Classification (NCBI taxonomy): domain Eukaryota; kingdom Metazoa; phylum Echinodermata; class Holothuroidea; order Aspidochirotida; family Holothuriidae; genus Holothuria; species Holothuria scabra. Next base: position 27,297,566 of record CM074196.1, on the reverse strand, counting down.
TAGCTAAACCTGTGCTTCTTTCATCTCAGGGGAGTATTTTGGAGTTCTCTGTTGTGTGTTCAGTTAGATTTTACAGGAGTTAGACATAAGATTAATGTAAGTATGTGATATATTTTTTTCTTCCAGAGTGCTTCTCCATCTCTTTTGGCACCGACTTCTCTCAGTCCATCCCCAAGGAAAATTCATGGTAGCTTCTTGAAACGTCCAGAACAAGCAAAGCAACTCTTTATATCATCTTCACCCTTTAAGTCGCCCGGAAAGTCTCCATTACAGAGCAAAAATGTATCTTCCCCAGCAAAAGAAAAGCTGCCAGCAAGAAGGAGGCTTCATATTGAAGAAGAGAATACTCAGGTATACATTATTACTGTCTATAAAATTGCCTAGGCAGTGGTTTCGTGGTTTCTGAACTGTGGGGTCACAGCCCTATTGGGTGTCACGACTCCTTATAGTGGGTTGCAAAATAGTTCCAAAATATTTGAAAATTTTTCACGTCATTATCAAAGAACTAAATGTCACTTAATCTGCAATTCTGTTTTGCTAAGAATGACAGATTAAGTATAGCCTTCTATCATGTCACCTTTAACTTGTCATATTAACACCCTGCTGTATGAGAGCAACTTTGAAGACATACATGTGTCTACTCAATTTGTTATTGACCATCCAAAGACTTAAAAAATGGAACTTACTGCTTTGTGCTTAAACCTACACAATGGTGTAACGAAAACAAGACAGAGAGCTACATCAGAAAAAGGTGGCGACCAACTAGACCAACTAGAACTAGACTGTCTTTTGTGCTTTAGTTGCTTTCAATAGTGTTACTTCATGTGACATACATCAGCATCCTTCATTTGTCATTCTGGAGGTCACTGATCATGTACAATGAATGAGTGTGTTGTCTATTCACATTTGTGACGGATGTCTGCCTGTCACATTGACAGACATAAAACATTGCCTCAGTGACTCATTTTCAGCCTTGGGAGGTGTAGTTAATTGGAAATAAGTATCCCTTCTAATTTGTAGACCACGTGTATGGCCTAACGGTAGAGAATTCTCTCACGCGGAAGGCCCGGGTTCAATTCCCAGGTTGAATCATAGCAAAGACTCCAAAAGTGGAACCTACTGCTGCTGTGTATGATACTCCGCATAAGCAATGGAAAAGGGAAAACAAGCCAGTGAGCCACAACTGGAAAAAAGTCCCTGGCTGGCTCAACTTGGACCAATAAGCAATGGAACCTGGGCTGTAAAACTCCATCTCACTATAACTATAACCCTCCTAATTTATATTTCTGTAACATTTAGTATTCAATATTTGCATCACTTTGTGGTTGCTTTCAGGACTTTGTCTTCATTGCCCCCTCTCCCAAGAAGAAACAAGTTCTCACAGAACATCAGAAAGAGATGTTGAAGGAAAAGCGTGTTATCCCAGCTCTTTACAATGACCTGGAACAATCTCAGGATACAGAATTATTTTCAGATCTGACGCAGACACAGAGTCAATTCCCAGACAGGTTAGTGAAGTGACATCGATTGACCTGCATAGTTTCCATGGTCAAATAAAAAATATAATGTCACATTTGCTGTTTTTTAAAATGCATATGTATGCAAATATTCTTCCAGGGGCAAAAATTTATCATTACTCTACATTTGCTGATAAACACCCTTTGTAGTAGACACCCCATGTGAATTTTTAACAAATCTTTGTCGGTGCAGGCCCAGGCCGACACTACAGGCATATGGCAGAAATCGAGGTCTCCAGCACTAACTTTGATATAAATGATCACCATTTTCAAAAGTGGTAACCCCTCAGGTATTTATTATGGAATATACTATATTCACTTTTTCTATGCTTACATGGAGTCAGTCACTCTAATTTTTTTGTAACAAAGTAGAACAAAAAATTAAGCAGTCACTAGTTGTTCTCAGAGGGACTGCCTTTTCTTTTTCAGACTCTCTGACAAAAGATCAGCAACAAGTGTAGGGGAAGAACCAACAACATTGATGGATGCATTTTTAGCCCTGAAAAAAGCAGAAGCCCCTAAACGTGAGGAACATAAAGGAAATAGATCACCACCAAAACCAGTTTTGGATAAAAAAGTTACTTTTTCAAAAGAACTCGATAACAGCACGCCCAAAGCTGACAAGGGGTCGGATTATTTTGTCGCCAGAATGAATGAAAAGATTCAGTCCCTGAAGAAGGCGATTCAAAAGAATATCAAGGAATCTGCAGCTAGTGATTCAGCTGTGACAGTTGTTGATGATACTCAGGATCCTCAAGCTTCAGAGAAAATAGAAGCTATAGCCTGCAAGGAAAATCATGAATTAGTCAAAGTGACAGACAATGAAAACATGGAGACTTGTATTGGAAATGATCCTGTTAAATCGGAGTTAAAGTTCGAAGCAAATACAGTCAATGAATCCATGAGCGTTATTCCAGAAACACAGACAGATCTGACAGAAAAGAGTTCTCCTATTCCCGTAGCTGAAATTTTAAGTACCCCTTTGGACAGTCTCTTGAAGACGCCTCCGAAAAGTGAATCCTTTCCTTTCCAAGTGGACGATGATTTTGATCTCTCAAATATTACCATCCAAGATGATCAAATATCCCCTTCGGTGAAGATTTCTACACCTGTTGTGAAGGTTCACAAACTTGACATGGCTAAATTTCAGCCACAGCAGGGCTTAGAACTGGAGAAGTCAAATGTTGATAAAATTAAGGCAGCTGGTCAGACAACACCCACCATTACCTCAAGTCCCTCTGGGGGTCCAACTCCTCAAGAGACGCCAAGATTCCGCCGCTACAAATCAGATGAAATTCACACGAGGAGTTTAAGGTCTGGCGGGAAAGTTAAAAAGTGGCATTCATTTGAAGACTTGAATCCTGAATCACCAAAAGAGGTTTTTTCTCCTGTAGGTCCTGATATCAATGTTTTTAGTCTTCATTCTCCATCTCCTGGTCTTCTGTCGGAAAAAGCAGATCTGGATGGCATCCATCCGTTAGATTCTAGTTTTGAACAGGAGGAAGTAGAGAAAGAGATCGCACAAGGGGATGGGAAAGGAGATGGAGATGATTTACCTGAATCCATCATCAAAGAAGAGGTGCCTGAGCAGACTCCAACCTTAAGGAGAGGGAAACGACAACGGAGGGTTAAGGAATTTTCCGGCTTTGTTACCCCACAGAGATTTTTGTCAAAAATCCTTCCAAGCCAGGGTAACAGTTGTGAGAACCAACTAGAAGGAGATAGTAATCATCAAGGCGATGAAGACCTCAAAGATGAAAAGAGGGAAGAAATTGAAGATGCAGAGGAGGATGAAGATGCAATGAAGCAGGTTGTTAAAGATGAGGCCTGTGAGAAGCTTGGAGAGAAAATTGAACCTTTAGATCCAACACAGGAGTTATTTACTGCTGAAGAAACTACGGAGGAAGAATTGGCTGGAGATGAGTTTGGAATACAAGCAGAAGAGACAAAAGATGGCTTTGGTAATTTGATGAGTGATGTGGGTGATGCAGTAATAAAAGAGGATGCAAAAGAACAGAATCAAGAAAGTGGTGGAAGTGAAACAGAATCTGTGAAAGAAAAATTCAAGGGAAGATCAGATGCTGAGAATAGCGGTGATGAAAAGTCACTTTCCAGTCTTAGAGGGAGAAAACGAAAGAGGTTGAGAAGGAAACGTAAAGCTAAGTCAGAAATTGTAGAAACAATTAATTTGTGTAATTCACAGTCACAGGATGTACTAGACCATAATAAATTGAAGAACAGTTGTGCATTACAAGATGAAGTTGAGGGTAATGATTACGGAGAAGGTCAAAGGTCAGGAGATGATGGGAATGTGAGTAAGGTTCAGCTAAGTACAGCAAAGGATAATGAATATGAAGTCTCTGACTCTGTGGAGACCAAAACACAACATAAAAAGAAAAAGAGAAGGAAAGAGTCACAGGCAGTTGATTTGGAGAGTTTTTCAGAAGGAAAAGAGAAGGTAGCAGAAAGTAAAGTGCAATTAGAAGACAAAGGTCATGAGGAAAAACATCAGGAGGACCATTTGAAGGAGGATGGAGATGGACCAGGTGAAAAAGAGGAAGCTGACGCCACACTAGGAGAAGAAAGGAAAATTGATGTGAAAGGAGCAGTGTTAGAGGTAGGAGAAACTGCAGGAGTAAAGGAAACGAGCTTTAGCTCTGAAGATGAAATTCCTTTAGCACATTTGCAGAAAGGTACTTGTGATCCAGAGGGAGAGATAGTTAGTCCAGATGCTCAAGTGGTGGAGATGTGCAGTGTGCCTGATGAAAAAGGCAATGAGGAGGACGAGGAGGGGAAGAAGAATCAGGATGAGGCAAATACTGGAGAGGAAGGGATCTTAGAGAATGACGATGGCAGTGTCCCTGATGAAGATGCTCAGAAAGTTACCAAGAGTAACAGAGGAAGAAAGGTAGAAAGACAAAGGCATCCCATTTCACCAAAAATAAGGAGAAATTTGACTGAAAGATTTCAAAGCACAAAACAGAAATCTCCAAAGTCAAGTAAGTTTCAGAGTCTTGTTGTTAGGAAGAAATCGTCAAAGCATAGTCCAAAAATGCTGAGAAGCAAAGGTCCCATCAGTACACCAAAGACGAGGCTGCGATCCAAGGGTGACAACAGCCAGACAATGCCTTTGCAAAAGAAAAGAATTAGAAATGCAAAGAAAGACAAAGGAAAAAAGAAGACTAAACTCTCAAAAGATGTTGATGATGTTGATGGTGCTAAAGTTATCTCAGGTGTAACAAAGGAGGCAAAAGAGATTGTTTCCATGACAACAGATGTCAAGGAAATTGAAGCCATAGTCTGCCATAATCAAGAATCTCTGGGTGAGACGGGAAGCAATATTGTAAATAATAGTGAAGAAGATGTGGCTCATGAGGGCTTAGTTTCCATGGAAACAGATGTATGTAACAGTGTCAACTTGACAAGTAATGACAAACACTTGAATGATTCAGAAAGTGCCCCAGCAGTAGATAGTGTTAACCTAAATACTTCTAAGAATAATGATGATGCAGTTAAAGGGAATATTGAGGAACCTGAGGTCGAAAACAGCTCACAGGAGCCAGAGAAAGAGCTGGAATGCTCACAAAATGAACAAAATAATGAAGGCAAGGAAATTTCTTGTTCTGAGGTCACTTTGGACGAAGAGGAGAATGCCATTAACAGCAGCTCTACACCAGCCAAACAAAGACCAGGTGGTGACCACATTAAAGAAGGCAGTACAGGAAGTGCAATGCATGCTGGGAATTCACCAGTTCTTGGTGGGCAAGACTCAGAAGGAAAGAATGGAGTAGATGGATGTAATTCACCAGTTAATAATGTTAAGTTTATGTCAAAATTATGTTCACCTATAGCAGCTCTCAAAGTTCAGCCTTCTGGAGATAGGTCTCCGGAGCTGGTGGGTGTTGGCAGTATTTATTCACCATCTGCTTCCCCTAGTAATGGAATTTTGAAGAAGAAGGATGACACTGGCAGCAATTCACCATCGCCAACAAATAAGGTGAGAAATGTGAACATGTCGATTTTATGCTGTGAGAGGTCAGTCAATTACTCTTCATGACAGTCAACTTTTTGTGGAGTGATCTTGGGTTCTACCTGAATCTTAAACAAGAGGAGGATTTCTTACTGCCAAATGCAAGTCCAAATTGATATTCTGAACACACATGTTAAATGTGAACCTATTTGTTGTACTTTGATAGTGGGGCACAGAGACACCAATGCACTGATACCACTAGTTGTTGTATGTTCAAATAGGTGCCACCCTCCATTGAATCGATAGTGTTTCAACAATGAGTCCGTATTTCATATTGGGAATTTCAGGAAATATCCTAGCCTTCATTTTACGTCCCTCCAAATATAGACAAATCTGAATACAAGCAAATAGTCAAGTGATGGTCTGATTAACCCTTTACCGTTGTTTGGGTCCTTTTGGACCCATACGGAGAGTGCGGCTGTCACCCATCTTTACTGTTTCACGCAGAGCTTGAAACTGTGAGTAGCTACTCGAAGATTCGGCCACAATAAAAAGAGAGAGAATATGTTAAGGTCATGAGGTTAATGGCCTACGGAAACTGAGGCGGGGCGTGCTACGTCCGCTTTCCCGCCCACTCCCGAGGCACTCAAATATGCCCCGATTGGAGCACAACAGTAAAGGGTAAAGTCAAGCATAACTGAGGTTAATCAGTTTAAATCTTTTCAAATTCATTGCTCCACTGTATCATGGATGATTATTCACTAAATACTTTTTGACTAAATACTTTTTGATAATAAAATTAAGATGATTTAAGGCTGAAGAACCCCACTAATGGCTGCCTTCTTAAGATGCTCGGATTCGTCTTTAGCAAAGCAGTGCATATGGGATAGTCGAGTTTTAATTGTCAGTTTACGGTCTGTGGTGAATGTTGTTAATGGTTTTGTGATTGGCCAGAGAGAGCAAGGGATGGCCATATGTAATGTTTACAGCTTTACAGGTGGAGTCAAAATTGTGGAAGTATAAACTAGCTTTTCAGCTGAACATTATTACTGGCACGTTCTATCTAGTCTGCCCATGTAGAGCCTTGTACTTCCTTTATGTCTTGAAAGGTGTCCACAAAGTATCAACTTTTTTCCTTCTTTTTGATAATGCAATATAAGATGTGTTCCATCAACAATAGAATTTTCACTTTTTTCCCCTTTAGAATCGAAGAGTAAAGTTTTCAGACAAAGTCAGTACTAAGGAGATCGAGAACTGCACCCCTAGCCGATCAAGCAATAAACAGAGGCTGATGCCAGGGTCTCCTACTTCTGGGAGAGTAAGGACCAGTTCCACGCTGCACCCTTCACCTCTTGTCACAACTACGCCATCTAGAGTTGTTAACGTCCAATCAAAGGTTAGTTGAAATTTAGTTAAATTCTAATGATTTCTTTATTAGATCCATTGGGGATCATTGCATATTTGTACGTAATAGAGACACCCAATGAGTGAGTGCTTCCACATTTGCTACTATGCTAGGAAGATGTGGGTTTTGTTTCTTTGAGCTAGTTTTTATCACTCCATGCCAAGTATGTTGGTGGTGGCCAGGAAAATGGTTGGAGTGGATGTCTCAAGTTGCACTTATGTAAATAACAGCATAGTTTTCCTTAGGAAACCCTACTCCTTGACTTCCATGTAAAGTCAGGACTTTTTGTTGACATGTCACACTACCTTAAAGTCTTATTGCACAGGTTGCAAATAAATATTGATATCAGTGAGTCCAAAGTACAGAACGTGATACTGTAGTCTGCCATTAGATTAAGCCCTTTGCAGTACTTCTCTTCCTTCAAGCTCTGTGAATATTACTTTAGTGTGTTATAGAGTGACTGTAATTGATGTTGTTTCTCATATGTATTTTTATTTTTAAAGATTAATTGGTCAGTTAACAGTTTCATATATTTGTTTCAACAGTATATCACAACTCCTTCAAGGACAGCTGAAGATAGGAGGGACAGAGTTACGAACAGCTCATCAAGAAGAAGCACCCCAAAATTCAAATCTCATTCTCTAAGATGCAAGGTAAGTCTTTCAGGCATCACTGTAACTAAAGGACAAATCAAAATTCCGTATGGGTGCAACAGTCTCCATGCTAGCATGCATATAATCTCCACATGTAAAACCAAGGTTGGCATGCTATGAATACAGATCTATTGTTCAAGAGTGGCTGACAGAACAGTGATCTGTGTTTCTGTGCCTAGCGCACTACTTTTCATCCCGTACAATAGACAGCACAGGCTAGCACACTCTGGCAAAAAAATAATCATAAAAGGGTTCGACAAAACTAGATTAATCTGCATTTAGTGCATCCAGTTATTCACAGACACAGTGGACATTGACTCCATTGACAGGCAAATCTAAGTAGCCCACTGGTTGTGTTGGCTCAGGCCTAACCTGCAGTGCAATGCTCCAACAATGTTGCAAGATACAATGATCATTAAAGAGGGCAACACTCAAAGGGAAGTTTGTGAAAAGATGACTCAGACATAGAATTTTCATTTTGTGTAATACAGTTCAACAGCCCTTGCAAATAAGATATTGGCTATGGCAAAAAAAGTCTGATGTAATAAGGATAGACTGCGGCACAAATACCCTTTACCTCAGCATTATTATTTTTGTAAGGTAACCTTCCATTGCAAATGGCAGTAAAAGCCATGCAGTTATGTGTGTATGGCAAGTTACCGATAATTGTTTACACACTTGGTACTGTACTGTGCAAGAAGGAAATTTGTTTCAGAAGCTCTGGAATTCCATTTTTAAAACCAGAACAGCCGCTTTGGGAATTTTTCCCACTTAATTGTTTATGCATCAAAATGATAAAATCTAAAGGTAAATCTGCCGTATCTCATTCATGTGTGTGCAGCACTACTGTGTGCAGTGATCTTGACAGCAGGTGGTGAGTTAGGTACATTCCATAAATACTGATTTTAGTGAACTTTTTCAATCAAGATTTTCCGTTAAAACTTGAAAGATTGCAACCATGTTTTGTTTGTTAAGAAACAATACTGAATACATTAGCTCAGATTTTGCTCAGGGCGACTCTCTTCAAATCATTTCTCGAAGCATAGGCCTAATTTTGAGCCCTTTATGGTGCAAATTTGTACTGTTGACTCCCCATACAATGCCATACAATCTATCAGCTGGGCAACATTTTTGCCGATGCTGAATTGATTTGCCTTGGCATTTACCTTGGCATTGCTGAATGCTGAGGCTACTTTCCAGCCTGGTTCAAACTTTTCTCCACTTTAATGCTGGGGAAAGTTATTTTTGATTTTGGAAAATTTTATTTACAGGTATGATTATGTTTTGAAAATGAAAAATATATGAGAAACAAATAAAACAAACATTGGCTAGTTTCCTATATGTATTAAAAAATGAGAATAGTTTTAAAATTTTTGAGTGAATTGCAAGGACCATTGTTGTTCTTTTAAATTTCTTGGAGGATGTCCATTTTTACAGACGACCTAGAAAGTTTTGATGAGTTTGGTTTCTTGATGGCTTTGCATTTTATTTCTTTTTTCTTTTTGGAGAATTTAAGTGGAACTTTCTTTTTTGATTAATCATTGCAGTGCATAATTTGAATGTCTTTGAATAAAAAAAAATCTGTGCGCCCAAACAAGATGCCATTTTCATGATCCTCTCAATTGTAGGCAAAATTTTCATACTACAAAACTACCAGGTATGCATAATATCAGTTAAACTAAATGTGTGTGTTTTAGGCGGTGTCTGCAGCTTTTAAAACCATCCATTTCTCAGCTTGAAACAAGAACTTACTTGACTTTCTCCATACACAGCCCTCAAAATCACATCACAGAGTGCAACCAGCTTCACTCACACCCCCAACTCAGGGGACACCTAGTAGTCAACTAAACAGCAGCCTTGAGGAGGATTTGGAGTGCCAAGAGCCCATTTTCCCAGATTTGTTAGATTGCAAGGCACCAGTGGAAGAGATTCTACCCCAGCTGACATCTTCTTTATGGTCCCGTGGCCTGGGACAATTAGTCAGGGCCCGCAACATCTTTACCATCGGTCAGTTGGCTGCTCTTACTCCGTCAGAGGTCCAGTCTTTGCCCATTAGGTCTCCTAAAGTGAGCCATCTAAAGTGGGTCCTGGAACAGTACCTCCAAAGACTGCAGACTAAAACATTGGATGAAGTTTGTGAAGCACAAGAGGCCACACCGGCAGTTTCAGATGAGAATTCAAAATCAGATGGTAAGTAAGCAAAATGCAATTTGTGGAGATCTTTGTTGATAAAATAAGATGTCTTACCAGAAAAAAGGGGCAATCCAGAGTTTGAATGAGATTATTAACCTTTCATTCCAGCTTCCTGTGCACCCATCCTGAACTGATTGTATCTTGGGCATGGAGCATGGGGGAACCCCCTCACTTTTGTGGAAGTGGGGAGGGGGACATTGCCAAAAGGACCCCCTTTTTAAAAATGATGAAAACAAAAGCTGTGATTTTGGTATGCTGTATTTATGTTTTATTGACAATACCCTTGTGATTCCACTATTTGTATGGAGTCATTAGGCCAGGGAAGTGCCATTTCCAGCAACCTGGGAGGCATTATAGGCCAGAGTGTTTTAGCTCCAGCCTCCAACCCATGGATTGGCTCCAAGCAGTGCTACATCAGGCACACATGGTATCTAATGGCAGGTCTATTTAAAAAAAAAAAAAACAGCATACCTTACACTTGTTTGAAGCTAATTTTTTTTTGTTTCCGTTAGTCTGAAATCAATGTATAAATGTTATATCAAATTCAAATTGAAAAATATTATTAAAACAAAATCTGATTGGCCCGTTTTAGTGATTTGACCAAGGCTCTGTTTCATAAAGAGTTGTATTCAATTTAAAGGGGCATATTGAGTCAAAGTTGCTATTAACTACCACATTTCAATGCTTGTTATTAGCATAATAATAAATTTTGACATCCAATACTTACACAAAAAGTTAATTCTGTTGAATTTGTTTCTGGTGCAGCTTGTATATATTGTGAAATGGTATGGTGGTGAGTTTTTAAAAATGGAATTGCATAGCTTCTTACTCATATTAAATTGTTAAATGTCTAAGTTTGACCATTTGTCATTAAGTATGTGAAGAAAAGTTCATAGGTCTGTAAAAAGTTGGTGGATTTCAAGAACACACTCAGTATACTGCTTTCAAGTTTGATTTTAATAGTGCTTGCATGACAGATCAATCACACTTCTTTGTCAAACACAGCCTTACAGAGAAAAGGATGAGATATCTGATAATTATTTCCAGCATTGAACAAGATGAAATGTTGTTTACTACACATAGAATGAACAGAAAAATTAATTTTGTTCTTAATTACAACTTCACAATGGCAAATGGCGGATATTATTCCCAAAACGTGTAGCAAAAAATAGTTGAATCACTGAAACTTCTTCCAACTTAGAAATCATTTGTGAATTTTGTTATTATGCAACATTTGCTTCATTTCTCTACCAACAGAGAAGAATACCAATGAAACGTCATCATCATCGTCCTCGTCTCTGAAGAGGAAACATGTAAGCTCACAGGAAGAAGAAGAATCACCCAGTGAGCCAGATGCAAAGAAAACTAAACTGGTGGACCAGCTTGCAAAGCTTAGTGAGGACTTGAATATTGAAGTATTGAGGTCGGTTTCACCGCAACAGCTGTTTAAAGCACATAGTCACATAAATGCTTTGATGGATTCAATTATGGGAGTTTTGAAAAGCAAATACCAGTCCTCTCCCAATACCTCATAACAGGGTTAGACATTTAATTACTAGCTGAACAAATTCGAGGAAGTACTTGCACCTTTGTCATGTAACATTCCTGCAAGTATCTGCTGCTTGGAGAAGGGATGGACAACTTTGAGGTGGGAAGCAGATCAAGGAGTTCTGTAAATGTTTTCTGGGTTAGGAATAAGATGTGATGAGAGCAAGGAAATTTTTGAAAGCTCATACGAACTTGTGTGGAATCTCAAAGACCAAGGAAAGTTGTTACGTTATCTGATTCACCAGCTGACAAAACTTGAGAAGTTCTTCCACCTTTCTCATGTAACATTCCTGAGAGTTTGCTGCTTTCAGAAGATCAACTTAAAGGTGGGAAGCATATCTGAGTGAAGAATGATTCTGTCAATGTTGGTTAGAATTAAGATATGATGAGGACCAGGCAATTTTTGAAAGCTTATAGGAACAAGTGTTGATCTCAAGTGCCAAAAAGAAGATGTTACGTTGTGTGATTCATGCTGCAGTGTATTTTTAAGAAATTCATGAAGACTAAGTGGCCTTGTAAAAAAGTAAATCATTTTGAAGGGCTCTGAGGTCATTGCCTAAAGAACAAAGGCCATAACTTTCAATTATGTCCACCTTGCATATGCATGTACTTCTGGTTTGAATTGCAAAAGTATTTAAAAAGAATCAGGATGAGGTATGATTTACTAATTGAGTTGGCTTTGATCATGTATGACACTAAAGAAAGGTTGCTAGTAGTAGTGACAATAAGGTCAAGTCTGAATTTCAAGAACTGATCCAGCATGTCTGATAATTGCTGACACTGTCATATTTCTAGGTTTGGAAATCCTGTAGTAGAACTATATGGTTCCCAAATAAGATCAAGTTGGCCTATAGAGTTGCAGGTGTAAATAATTTCCTGTTCTTTTTTGCTTCTTTAAGGTGAATGAAAAATGTCTTAAAATGGTCTTACTAGGTTGTCCCATAAACATGCTGTGGTGAGTTTCTAGTCCAGACTGGTATAAACTAATGCCAATTTTAAGACAGCTTTCCCTTTATTTTGCTGCGTACTTTATCATGCAGACAAGGCTGTTTTCATTTTACCATTGTGGTTGCAGTTGTGTGAAGCAAAGAGCACCTATGCTAAAAAGACAGATTTATGCTGTTCGGTATGTATTTACTTGGGACCAAATGGCCTTCTAAAGTATACCGATTCGAAGGGCAAGGTGTGCGCCCAAAATACAAAGACTATGGCCTCGGTACCTGTAATTTCATGCCTGATATTGTTTTCTTGAATGGATCCACAGATGTTGTATACCTGTACCACCTCAAGTAAACATAATTATATCTTTTTTGTAATATTGGTTTGTGTTTTCATGCTTCTTGTTTGTCCCAAAAGTCTAAGATTCTCTCCACAAACAATTTCATAAAACACGTTTCAAAATGTATGAATATTTCTAACTGATTGTACATTAAATAGTTGCTAACAGATTTTAAACATGTGTGGAGATGGTAGACCTCTTATATATATCGAACTTCCAAGTCTGTCAATAATTTTTATGAGAAAAAAGTCTCTCAGCAAATATCAGGGAGTTTAGGACTGAAAACAAAAGGAATAGCTTTGTTGTAAAATTAAAGAAATTGTGAATTATGGATCAATCAGTCTGCTTTTAATCTGTTATTCTTCCTGTTGTCCTTTGGTAGACACTTTTTTTAAAGTTTTTTTCCAATTAGTGTTAATATGTGTATATCATTGACAATTATAATAAAAATTTAATGTAAGTTGTTACTGTGCTTTTTTCAGCACTTACACAATTGGTTAAATGCTAAGCTCAATGATGTCTGGTATTTTATTCAAAAATTTATTACTTCCTCTTTTTAAGACTATTCAGGAATATTTTCCCATCCTGAAACTGCAGTTTTAGTTATACCTAATCTCTTCCTCTTTTCTCATGTAATTGGCCAATTACCTTTGGCAGGATCTATCTCGCCATTTTCTCAGCACTCAGTGAAATGTGTAGCACTTGGAAAAAGAATTTCTATTTCAGTAAAAGTGACCTTCATCAGATATGAAAATGAGAAGCAGCAGCTGTCTTGATGGAAATTGGATGTCTCTGGAAGGCTCCATTTCTGTAGACAAATCCGAGCAGCAAGTGGAAGCAGCCATAAGTGAGGTCTTTCAGCCTTAAGCTGTCTTAATTTAATTGTTCTTCATGCAATGTTAAACCCTAACATTCAGTGATATTGAGGGAATCGAGAGGTATTTTAGTGTACAATTATCCATGATACATTTAAGTAAAGAATTTGAATGATTTAAGCTGACGGACCCTAGTTATGGTCGACTAAATCAGACCATCACTTGACTGTTTGGATTTGTCTTTATATGTGCAGTTTTATTCATAAGAAGCAGTTACTCTACCCCTATATATGTTCTGTGCATAAGAAGAAGTAACGCTAACCTGTATGTTAGTTGAATATAATGTGTGTTTTGTTATTCCTTAAAAATTTCCTTTCATTAAAGGTATTCTGCTGCACTGTTTTCAAAGTGACTGCTGGAGAGGGCATGATTGGATTTTATTTTTTTAGGTTTTCACTGTATCTGCCAAGAAGTTCAAAGTGATGGAGGTACATTGAAGTATTTGATAAAGCAATATTATCCTGGATTTCTTTGCAATTTGATCAATAAGTACTTGGGTATGCTTGTTCCTGTAGTCAGGCTTTTGTAAATTTTTAGAAATTTGAAAGTTGCCTCTCCTGTTGTTAATTTTAATCCATGAAAGTTGCTGTTCAGAATTTCAGAAAAATCATGAGAAGCTTGTCCATGAGATATTTTGAAAATAAAAGTTTTATGAATATTGAGCAGACAGTTGTATTGTGAGCTATCTTTTTTTCTTTGCAATTTGATGTACATGTGGTATTTTTGAACTCTACCCTAGGCCACAGGTAACACGAAAAGCGACTGTCAGTTTTAGTTAGTTAGACAGAGGTTTACGGCTCAGTTTCCAACCTATTGGTTCAAGTTGAGCCGACCACAGCTTTTTTTACAGTTGTGGCCCAATGGATTGTTTTCCCTTCTCCATTGCTTATAAGGAGCATCACACACAATGGCAGTAACTTCCACTTTTGTAGAGTCTTTGGTATGTTTCAACCTGGGAATAGAAACTGGGCCTTCTGCATGAGAGGTGAATGCTCATACTGTTAGACCAAGCATGCTATGGTCAGGACCCAGTTATTTTGAAGGGGCTCATTGAGTTGATATCAGTAACTTAATGAGAGTCTCAAAGGGTCACTATCACATAACAATGCTTATAGTTATATAACAAGTCAAGTTTCAAGTCCAAAAGTCACAGAAAATGCTAAAATTTTGAACTTTCTTGTGTCCTGACTTGTATCAGTTTTGCACATAATGAAAAAGGTGTCTGGTCACAAATTTTTGAAAACCGACTTGAACCGTTAAGCACTCACTCATAAAACAGTTATTTGTGTGTAGAGTATAGGGATTGTCTTAGTTTGACCATTTGTTATTGGTTTGTGAAGAAAACTCAACAGGTTTGGAAACAAATGTTGAATTTCATGAACCAACTCAATGAGCCGCTTTAAAGAGGCAATGTGAGTTTGCCAGAGAATATAACTCCATTGTTCCATTACCTTGTTTTTTCCTTCACAACTGATTGTTTACCAATATAAAAAATATTGAAGAGGTCTTGCACAGTGTTGCAAATCTCTGTTTGAGAGTGGGCAGCGAAAATGCTTATGAGGTGCCCATGAGTATTAAACTGTGCACATGTGGCGGGAACCACGAGCGCGAAGCCCCAAAGGGCCTCTGATGGGATCCAGGGGCAAAGCCCCTGTAGGGGTCCAGGGGGCGAAGTCCCTGGAAGCTCTTGTGTTCTAGCATTTCCAAACCCTCTGAAAAACTTTTGAACGAAAAAAGGTGACCATATTTTTAGGTCTACTCAAATTTTTGGGGGGCCAAATTACGATTTGGACCCCCCACTTTTTCCCTTGAGGGGGTGAAGGTCCCCCTTGCCCCCTCCCCAGGATTTGTGCCCCTGATCTCGCATGTTCAAAAAACATTAATTTTTTTTTAATTACTGTTGAATCAAAATTTCCGAATACTTGTCAGGTAAAAACATTCCAAACTGATGCAAAACTAGACAGTCTCCACCACACTGTAACCAATCATGACATTAAATTGTGATCACTTATCATTTTAGTGGTTGAAAGTCAATGTATAAATGTGGTGCAGAATAAAAGTTGTGGAAAATTGTAACAAGAGCCCAAGGGCACTATGGTTCCTTGCATTAAAGATGATATTGTATTAAGGTATAGTCCCAAAGTAAGGCATAATTTGCATCTTTAACCCCAATTACTTTTGGCCAACACCCCAAAACAAAGGGACACATTAAATTTCAAAATCATACAAATTAACACTTTTAGTTTGAGAGAAACGGAACACTGAACTTTTCAAATTATCACAGTGCACACAGCCCACTTCCATGCGACAATACATTTATCACCTTTCAATAAAATGTCATTTACTTGAGTTTGGGGTAGTATAGGAGGTTAGTTAATTGCCTTTTTGGTCAATCTCAACAATTCAAATCCAGACCTTAAAAAGAAGTCACAAAGGTCAAATACAGTCAAAGTAGGTCAAAACTGATTTTAAATAAACAGAGTCTCTTCTGCACCAAAGAAATTTAACAGTCATCTGGTCATTCCTGACCACCAAAATTTATGATGAATGATTAGAAATTATGTCATGGTTGTCCTTTAAACTACCCAATGTGTTTGGTTTAAAAGCAAAAGCCCACAATTCTGCTAATAAAGGCAGCCTGAGAGTGATTTACTACCACCAATTTCTTCTTCACAATTTGGCTAGAAGACCAAGAAACAAACGTAGCTCTGTAGCACTCATCTAATACATGACTTTCAACTTGACCTTTTAACCTGAAGAGGGTGTTAGAAACAGCATTGTAGTCCCTAGGGTAAAAGCAGAGGTAAAGAAGAGAAACTTCATATTTTACTATTGAAATTGGAATCTTAGCTTGCATTGCGAATAACTTTATTCAATACAGAATGTGAGGAAAAGGTCTTTTTTAAATAATAATTGCATTACCGTCCTGATTGTTAACTAAACTGCTTTTAGACTGAGAGAGGATTATAATTTTTCTTTTCTTTTATAAACTGCATTTGCCAAAAGGCATTAAACTTCAGCTGGACTTTTGAACCAATTGAACAAAGACCCAAAGAGTCTTCATGTGTACTTTACTTAGACGAACTAAACTTTCCGTTATTTCCACTATGTTACTTGGTTATTGAGTAATTGCACTGCATACCTGGCATGGCAATAGGCCTACATATATGACCTACATGATTGTACACACTAGCCTGTCACTTAAATGTCAATAACTCAAGTAACAAACATCGTAGGAGGGTAGTGTAACAGCCTTTTTGGTTCGTATGATCAAGACAAATCTTGATGTCACAAAAAAGTCACAAAGGTCAAATGAGGTCAAGTGAGGTCAAGGGGGGTCATCACGTGCATTTCACTTAGATGAACACAAATCTCCATAACACCACCCCTCTAAAATGTTTCAGTGGCAAGATATCATAAAACATTACTTTTTGACCTTTTGACCCTTTCCAATTATTTTGGTTAATGTACCAACATTTTCATCTCCTACCAATCTAACTTATCCTAAAATTATGCCACTGCTTGAACAACAGATACTGAGTTACAGCTACTAACAGAAATTCTGTTTTTGGCCTCTAGTGATCACCAGTGACCTTTGACCTCCACCAAAAACAATAGGGCACATCTACTTCACAACATCTACATACATACCAAGTTTGAAAAAAAATTGATCACTCAGTTATTGAGTTATCGCACCACAAACCTCACATTCCAATCCGTCACATACACACACACACACACACACACAACACACGTACATACGCCAGGAAGACTGCATACATGTTGAATTGCCCTGCCTATAAAAACCCTGTCCACACCTTTTTGCTTCAGTGAACGAAGGTCAACAAAAACCAGATAAGAAATTGCCCTACTGCTTGCCTTTCACACTTCGCAAACAGTGGCACATCTGGCTTGTATTATTCAGCCTTTCTTTACATCTTCCTCTAGCTGCCTCTTATCAAGCTTGTGGCTTCTTAGAGCTTGCTTGAATGAGTTAAGCAGGAAGTCGGGTAAAATTTAATTACCCCACCAAACCTCCCTTTTGGTGGGGACTCGGGTGAAATATCTAATAGGGTAAGAAATTCCTCATGTAGGTTCTTTTGTTACACAAGAACCAAAAACTGGGGGAAAATTGGGGAGACTTGCTTTCACAATTGATGGATGCAAACCATGCATAGCCAGGATTGTGTCATGGGGGCTTTGGGGATCAACATGAGGGAATAGTCTAAGGAGGGAGAAAAAAACTGCTATTTTAGGTGTTTTTTGCAGTGCATGGTTGGGTCATGGGGGAGGGGGTGTAACCCCCCCCTTTTGTGTGGCGTGGCCATACCACTGATGCACATTAACCAACTGACCAGCCAATAGTTTTGGTTGCACTAAGATATATGATACTCTTGTTTTGCAAACAAAGTCATCAACACAGATAGATGGAAGTACTCCAAAACAGACTTGCTGAATCCAGAGGCAAAAAACAGCATGGTTGCTTTTCCTGACTGAAGGCTGAGCCAATTTAAACTGGTTGTAAAATTGCCAGTTGCAGTTCATGTAGACCCCACATGCAGATGTTGCCGATAGCAAAATTTACCACAGGCCAACATATTATGTTGCACAAAGAATTGAGCTGAAAATGCAGAATTAAGAGCTTGCTTATAGATTTCAGTATTTTTTTTTTATTTGGGGGAGGAGGAGGGGCCATTTTTTTTTGGAGGAGGGGGAGGAGGAGGGGGAGAGGAGGAGGGGGAGAGAGGAGGAGGGGGAGAGAGGAGGAGGGGGAGAGAGGAGGAGGAGGGGGTTCCCAACTGTCCTTTTTTATTGCTAATCTTTGAATCTTTCCATTAAATTTTGGCCATCCACATTTCATACATTATTAGAAATAGCCTTTACTCAAATCCCCTACAACTAGATCGTCTAAAATTCAAACTTTTGGCAGTACAGTGTATGTCTGGTTTTTATGTGATGTTAGCACCCCCAGTTAATAGCAACCCCAAGACCTACTGGTTTTGTCATAGTTTTATAGATGTTAGGGATTGAGTAGCAACAAACTGTAGGTGAGAACATCAAGCATCAAGCATAAACCTAACTTACTCCAAAAGGTTGGGGTTTTGGACTGTTCAGTGGGAGTGGATTACATTGAGGGCTTTTTCACAAAATGTACATGATGTAATGGTTGTGGTAAAAAATTGCAATTGATTTCCTTCCTTGCCCGATTACACAATTTGATGATTGACAGACATTAATACTCCATGCAAAGACATTTAATCCAAGTCAAGAAACCCTAGCCACAATATGCAGAGCACATAGAGGGGGTTTTGATTACAATCCTGCCCAAAGAACTATGAAATTTTTTGCAACCTAAGTGGACTAGGAGCTCGGTGAAGTGGTAATAATAGACCTCCAGCAGTAGGTTTGGAAACTTGATATACCTCAGTTGAACAATAGATTACTGAGGTTAGAAAATCCAACTTTTTTACCGCAATCGAAACAGCATGTACCAAGTACTTGTTAAACCCTGATATACTGGGAAGGCTGCATCAAGTTTCCTTTGAACTAATGTGGGTCTAAGAGATTAAGTTTGTGTTGCAATTCTTTGGGATGTAAAACTATTTGACAAATGTGAATGTGTAATTCCTGTTGCACTCTGCCCTCAACTTTACTTGACCCATGATCTATTGGTCCTAAAAATATGAGCTTGCAACCATCCTAAAAGCTGGTAAAAAAAAGCCACATTGGTACTGGAGTTCATTTGTCTTAAACTCACCTTTGCCCTGACTACTCATAGGCAACAAATATATAACCCCCCCCCCCTTTTTGAGGGGGGGGGGGTATATTCCTCCCTTTTCACCCCACTCCTGCCAAAAGATGGCAATAACGAACAATGATGTTTTAAGCTACAGCCTGTAACACCTTTTTTTCTGCTATGCATGAGGGAAAAGGAAGCACTGTCATTTATACAGTAACATGTTGCCATTACTGAACTATGAATAAGCCTCTACTGCCAAAAGAACATAAAGTCAATCCCTCTATGGGAAGACTGCAAGACCCAAACATGCATCTTTGTGTTGGCTTGGAACAAGTAGGTAGTTTGGCCACAGCAAAGGTAGTCCACCATTATTCACAAGAAAACATATCCTGCTAATAAAATTGCCATATTTTCCACAAATCTGACATGGAAATTGGAAGACACTGTCTCCAACCCCAGGGTATATGGTGTTCCATCAACTTGCATGTCAACCAATAATTAAGGGCATTGGCTGTTAGAGCTAAGAACAAGTTCTTAAAAAAAAAGGAAAGTATTTAAAAAAAAGGTAAAGTGGAACGCCCCTCCCTCCATGATGAAATCCAGCCCGATGCTCTCCATATAGCACCTTCACGGTTGCTTAAGTGAAGTGTAAATAAAGCTCTCAGCTCCCACTGACCATTCTGTTCATTGACTGACCGCACTGAGATAACACAAAGATAGCACAAAGCTTCCTTATGTAGTCACACTATGTCTTTATGGAGAAGAGTCTTCTTGCACCCTATCTGCAATTTCATGGTCCACTGGGCCAGGGAGTCTTTATCTTAATGTGCAATTAATGAAGTGGAAATACCCTGAAAAAGGCCTCAAAATCCGGGTTTTTAGAGCATCGGAGGAGTTAGCCTAATGCTCCCCCCCCCCCAAAAACATGAAACCAAAAAAAAGTACTAAGACGACTACTCTTCAAGTACTTTGCGGCTTTTAATACTCTTTCACACATAGGGATCATCACACATTTATTTCAATAGCATCTACTACTGCAACCATACAAAATAAAAGCATAGATATCTCAAAACACTATATTTTGTCAAAAGTTATGAGACCTAAGTCAAATTAATTATATTAATGTCATCATATGAATGTTATCTTTATGATTGTATGATTATGAATCACAGGGTTTTATCATAGTCACTCAAAAAAGAAATAATATTATCATAAAACAAATAATGATTGATCCCTTTAAATTTTGCTAAATGGAAAATTCATACAATAATAACATAAGTTAAAAATTATAATGACATAGAATTTAATGCATATTTATTCACAGTTGCACATGTACGTAAAATAAATTTCACCAACAAAAACATTTCAGGTACTATACAAAATTCCCTATAGTCCCCAAATTTCACGTCCACAACAATCTCTTTATGGGCATTTACTTCTCACTCCAAACTACAATTTTAATCAGGAACTATCTTCTCAGTTGGAATATATCATTGATTGAGATCAAATTCAGAAACTGCAGAATAGCTCATATTACACATTTTACACTGAGAGTGTTTTGATTACACATCACTACCTTGTGTATGCCTATTCTCTGACTGATAGTTTTGCTAGTGCTCTTTTGATAGGATGAACTTTGACACAGCTGAGCCGAATTTTGTGAGCCCTCAACATCTCTTATACACCTCCTGCTAGTTTAAACTGCTTGGACTATAAATAAAGGTTGGGTAAACTGTTCGACTGTCTGGAAGAAGTAAAAATTAAGGCTGGAATTTTAGAATATACCTCAGTAATACTGGCAGCTCGCAGAGCTGACAGGTGCCTTTAAGTCTGACAAAAGTCTTGCAGTCACACTCACATTTGGACTTATTTACCTGGGAACTCTCATTCCTATGAGTGTACTCACATTACCAACTCATCTGCTTAGAGATACAAACTCTGGTTTTGGAATCATAAACTGGGTATCTGTTACGTACCAAATCCAATTAAATTTGATTTCTGTGAACATGACTGGTTTATTCTCAGTGACATATGAACCCTTCTTTGCATAATTTATGGCGATCCTGTTCAAAATCTAAACAAAAGTTTAACTCTGCAATCATTGGACATTTGAGTGACTTATCTGCTGTGTTAATAGGCTGTGTAATCAACTGAAAAAAGTTCTTTACAGGCCGGGTTTTAAGTGCTATTCTAGAAGTGATAGTCATCTCTTACAACAAATAAATGGACAGAAAAGGAGGATTTTATTACACCCGACCTTCCCTTTGTGAGGTCTGGTCAGAGTGTCCTTATTTTTAAGCAAGTGAAGTCATAACGCATGCTTCAGGTGAGTATAAAGTGCTTTTACGTAATGTCACAGCTTGTTATAGCCACACCCACTGCCTGGCAATGATCAACAGTCTTTTTCTTTTCTTCTTTTTGAGTTTAACAGTTACACATGGGTCAGCAGACACTTCTCAACGAACTACACTAGCTATATATCCTACTCTGGTTTTTGTCCGTCAATTTGAAAAGGGGCAGGACTTGCGATGTCCGTGAAAGCACTCAATATATGGGCCTCTCCATTCTCACTCTTTTATACATCCTAGATTCAAAGTTACATATAATCACACTTGTTCGATAGTATGAATGCGTTCAAAATGTATCTACTCATACTGGTATGAATCTTTATACATACTTAAGAAGTGAAATGCATTCACACTTACAATGTGACATATTGCTTGCACCCACATGCTGCAGAGTGTCTTTACATATTCCCAGTATACCTAATTTTGTCATTCCACACAGTTCTAATTCTTATGAAAGCATTTGTACACACACACACACTGATGAAACCAGTCATGTAGTTAGATGGGGTTTAACAACACACAAAAATAACATAACACACAAGAAGTATTGAAGCAAATAAAGGGACAATCATGAATGAAGCCATCTATGTATACTATTGCACATATCAATGGAAAGAGAATTGGGTTGAAACAATGTTTATAATTAACTACTGGAATACAATCAGAATGGATCAACTACTAGTACTAAATGTTAACAGGGCGCACAATAGCACAAAACTTTACATACAAACAAAGGGAATGTATAACACAGTGATTGTTGGTAGTGGAATGTGTCACACAGTGATTGCTTGATTATGATGACACAAATTTTAAGCCTACATAGCTCCTTATCAAATTCTTTCACAATATCTTATGTGGTGTTTCCTTCTTCTGTTCTTCCCACACCCTAAAGAAACTAACCCCTAACAGAGTACAGAATCTGCACATTTGAGGGGGGGGGGGGGGGGTGTAGGGGGCTAGCAACAAATATGAAAAGCGTTCTACAAACGTAGATGATGGTTGATGGGTAAGTTATACACAACTGCTCAATTATGATCAATCTACAATGATTGTTTTCAATTAAAAAGTTGACTTATCATAGAAATGCATGTTAGGCTATTACACTGGGGAAGGGACCTTTCTACCCCCACTCCACATTAACCAACTTCTCTTTTGATCACTGCCACCACCTCAAAAAGGAGAGGCTTGGGTGTTGATCACACTTTTAACTGAAAAAAATATAAATAAAATCATTATTGCACACTAATATTAACATTATTTCACTGATTTGAAAGTAAGATCTATTTTTTTCAAAATTGTTTACAGAACTGTAATCAAAAGTTATATTGTTGGGCATAACCCTTCATCATACCCCCAACCTTTCCAATAAAGAATTTCGTTAACTCATGATGCTGGAAGGGAAAAGCAAGTTTTACCAATCTCAAGCTGGCAACTAATAATTCAGGATCTATTAGAGAACTTCCTGTTCAGGTATCTTGAGATCAACAAAGTTAAAGGCATTTGTCCCCTTCAAAGACTATTTGCTCAACATAGCAACAAGGTTGGTTTAAACAGTGATCTTGTCCAAAATCTAACCACTTTTAACTTAAAAGTATCTACAATAAATGTAAAACTACACTGCATAGCTGAAACAAAACAAAATAGTTAAATACTTGGTAAATTGTAACTAAAGAATTTGTCCAATTTTCATCTACAGTATATGAACACAAAGTATTTTTTAAGTATTACAAACTATAACAAAAATATCAAAACTTAGCAGCTGACATGATATCAGGTCAGTTCATTTACAACAAATGTGTTAGACAGTGTTGGAAGTTCAAATAAGGTTCAAATCCTGTTCAGATCCTCCCTTTTACTCCCCACTCCCAACCACACACAAGAGAGCCCATATCATACACAGGGCTCACTGATGCCCAAGCAACTGAAGAGGAGACTGTAGCCTGCAACTGCTCTATGAATTATGGTATGAATAGTTTTAAGCATGTCATGATTCAAAGATGCCCTTTCCCCACTGGTGCTGTCCCTTCCCCACTGGTGCTGTCCCTTCCTCTTCCTGGCAATGACCTGGGGACAATTTCTGTTCCAATGTCCGGTTTTCACCAGTCCTTAACAAATACACTTGTGTGGTTATGGTGTTCATGTCTTTTGCGACACATACTCATAAAATTGGGTAAATACTTTCAAACTGTACACTCACAATTTGAAAAAATTAATGTTTACTTCAAAATTTGCTTGCACCTTTCAGCAATAATGAACACTTAGTACATATTTTCAGAGACTTTTAGTTGTGTACATAAAATTCTACATACCCAATTGTGTAAATCAATTTGGGTTGACTGTTTTAATCCAGATTCACCATTTATCTCATGCAGTGTAAGAGAACTCTTCCAGTTCTCCCAACCTAATCATTTCAAGCCCCTCACACAATGGTCTACAACTCATTCTTCTCCCAACACAAGCCTTGTATACTTCTTCAGGGCAAACCTGTTGACCATACAAAGCCTTAATGAGTAATAAAAAAAACTTTCAGTTTATAATATGCACTACGAGCTACTCTACTCAGTATGCATGTTTTCAATTTGATGTCAATCGAGGAGCTGTGCCAATTGATTATTTCTGTACGCAAAGAAATAATTGTAGTTTGAAGTGACAAATGACTGCCTTTAAGGTGTATAAACACACATCCAGACCTACTTTGTGGTCTGCACCCAATTAAATGATGTCTCAGCCTCAACTTAAGCCTTTATTTGCCTCATACCATCATATTGCCTCATGTCCTTTGGCCTCAGAAATTTACACAATTCCCATTTAAGGCTATTTTTAATAGCTGTTCCCATGACCAATTACAGCACACACACTAATACATGCATAATATACTGAATATTAATATATTAATATTCACATACATATTCATATTATATTAACATAAGGATTAATGTCAATACTCATTTTAATTCCATACTGTACTGTGTCTTTCATTTTCCTTCTAAAGGAAATGGTTAATAAAACTTTACCCTTCTAAGTTTTAGGAATAAATAAAAGATTCAATATTTCTTTTTTGCTTCATCAAGAATAAACTCCATATTTTACAAACTATTTATTAGAACACTGATAGTACACCTGAAAATTACAGCAAGAATCACGACACATGAATAAGAATATATTGAGGAATGTATCTATGTATGAATTTACTGCTACAATTCATCTTTTAAACCTCCGTTCAATATTGTAAGCGGTCAATAACCTTTACCCTCTACTGCCCACTGTTAGTGCCTCCGCTACAGGCAGATCGAGACCTACACTTCAACATACAGAACACCAAACTGTGAGTAGCTACCCTTAAATTGCACCACAACACAGCGAAAGACCATTACAGAGCTGCCAACATTGAGGTCTTGAAATCAGGAAGATTAACCTCATAACTCAGGAAGATTTCAGGAATTTGTGTGTATTTCAACGGGGGAAATTCTGTTCTCAATCAGGAAGATTTTGTATTTTGCATGTTTGGAGGTGAAATTTTCAGGAAGTCTTCTGCAGAATCAGAAAGACTTGGCAGCTCTGTTGTTAACTCTAACAAGGTCAAGTGTCTACAGATACCAATTTGGGCCGTGCTACATTCACTATTCTCAGACCCTTGAAATGAACTAACATGTGCACTGCAGACAAAAGGCGAGCAGTAGAGGGTGTACCAAAATAAGAGCAGAATTAATGCACTGCACCCATTGGCAAACTATCAGTTATGACATAACACTTTAGCATTGATACAAATATTGTAACATAAATAAGTATACATTGTGAAAATTTATTTCAAAACAATACATTACAAATAGTGACCCCTTTCAGAAAATCATTAGCATTATCTAATTTGAGGAAATTT
Organism: Holothuria scabra; assembly: GCA_037179385.1. Classification (NCBI taxonomy): domain Eukaryota; kingdom Metazoa; phylum Echinodermata; class Holothuroidea; order Aspidochirotida; family Holothuriidae; genus Holothuria; species Holothuria scabra. The sequence continues at coordinate 27,272,161 of CM074196.1, read as the reverse complement.
CCCCAAACATGACACAATAACATTGAACTTTCATAATCTTTCAGTTCAAATGCAAAATTGCAACATATTGTAATTTAAGGAAACACATCTTTTTATAAAGTAAAAAAAAAAAAATCAGAGGTATATCCATACTCAAGTTTTGGAATGGACTGATATTACTTCAATACAATTGGGGAAGCGTACCACCTTTTATTTCATATACAACATAAATTTCATTGTGACAGTTTCCAAAACAAAAAACAAAGAGGACACACATGGGTCACTTTACTTAAAGGGAAAGCGCAGTTGACTCAAACTTATATAGGGCTAAATATCACAATTTTTCATATTTCTCTTCAAAGTATCTTTTATAATTTTATGGACTTCGATATTCCATATTTAAGGTAAGCAAAGCAGTAACTCCCTGTAAATTTCACATATGAGGAGAGGAAACATTGTCACATGACTCTTAAGAGCCAATCAAGAAACAGGACAGTCTACAATACCAACTAAAGTTGGGGTGACTGCATCTCTCATTTAATGGAAACATGCAGTCACTCCCACTTTAGATGGGGGTAATAAACCACATTTCATGAGCTGCTGTTGAGAACCATGTGACCATACTTTCTTAACAGGATCATAAAATTTATAAAGAGTAACTCCTTAGTTTACCTTGAATATGCAACATGCGACGTCATGAAACGTTGTTGGGAGAAACAAATTAACAAACCTTGCAAAATCTAGCTGTAGTTTCAAAATATGTTTGCAACTACCACTTAAAGGGCAAACAGTCCAAACTGTAAGAGTCTAGTAGTTCACTGAACTGCGTTCAGTTGAACTGCGACATTTATGGGGTGTAACTCACTTTTTTGTCAGTTTTTCTTGGATATGCAATTCTTAGGTCTTGAAGTATAAAGACAGATATGTGAAAAAGAAGGTAGGAGGTATTACTCAAAATTAGATGTTGTTTAAAAAAAATTTGGGGTTGAGCGCTCTTTCCCTTTAAGCCGTTAGACAGTGTACCTCACTGCAAGTGTTATCCCTTTATAACTTTGTCCCTAAATTCAATTTTTTCTTGTTAAGAACATCTGCCTCTGAATGACCCTACAACTGCAAAAAATTTTGTCCAATGACATCCAATCCTCAGATTTTCACATTTTGTCCATGGATATTCATAGCTTTTTGCATGAAAACCTGTGATTTCCCATGAGATTGACACAAGTTTGCCACAGGTTTCCCACCAATTTGAAACTAAAATTGCCCAAGAAATTTGTGTCAATCCCTGTGGCTCTAAAATAAGGGCAGGAAAAGGTGGGTAAAATATGTGTTCATGGGTTCCAAAGACACAGGTCTGTCACCCAGGAGCACAGGTAATTTTTTTTCACATGTGCTCATGTAGCAGACATAGGTTGGCACACTCTTTTTTGTAAAGGAATGAATATATGCTTTATTTTAGGAAATCAAAACTGCTGCTCCAGAGAATGAACATTAGAAGCAGTCAGATTTATCATGACTGCTGAGTATTGACAACACCACTTGTCTCGTTGCAGTAGTCAAATGATTGGCCTGTACTGCACTCAGCGACTGTGTGGTCCATAAATATTGTGATAATTCCAGATATCATAGCTAATATTCCTACAAAGAGGAGGCATATGGCTGGTAGCTTCTTCCATCCGTACCAGTTTCCACCTTCCCACCTAATGTACGATGCCGCAGGCAATACCATGATGAGTGGGACAGCACCAAACACTCCCTGTAAATCGTAAAGGAACAAACACCATTGAAAAACATTCTCATATTTCACTACACTCTTGATTAAATGATAGAAGTGACATATCCATGGGTGCATAAGAAAGGGAGGGAAGGGGAGGGGGAGGGAGGAGGGAGGGAGAGGGAGGGAGGGGAAAGGGGGTAGGTTACAGTGGAATTTTGTGAGAAGATGAGGTTTTGTTATTCTTCCTAACATTAACACATGAAATTTCATCATGTCAAACACCCTTAATAAAATTTTAAATCTTAGCAAGAGTTTCAAAACAAATGCAATCAATTTTCCATCTGAAATTTTAATTGACTAGAAGCTCATGCAGATTACATTTTGATCAGACCTTGTCTTTTCTTCTATTTTTGTCCAGGCGTCAAGGGGCTGTTATTTATTATAACTTCATTAACGATTTTTCAGACAAAAAAACACTTCCTACACTATGTAAGCCTGAAGCCTGTGTTGAACCAAACCTGAGTTTTCATTTCAATCAACACTGCCCTCATCCCAAACATTTAGCTATCTAAAGGCCAAATAATTTTCTCAAGTACCTTGAGTCTTATAGAGGTGAAAACCAGATTCTCTACAGAATTCAATGAGTTTCTCAGGATATGCAAACAAGTTTCACCAAATAACCATAACTCAAAACTTAAAAGAAGAAAGGATCTGCCTTCTGTAAATAAAGAGTGATCACAAACTCACGTTTAGTATAAGCACGAGACCAAGACACTCTGTACTCATGGATACACCTAGCGCAATGCCAACAATAACCAGAGTGTTGATTAAATGACGCTCCAAAGTCTGCTCCGAGTTAACCCATCCATGGCGAACAATAAAATTTTCTACTACCTGCAGAAAAGGGAAAAGTGAACAATTGATTTGATATGTCTTTGTTCTATACTTGGTTTACGTTTCAATATTACCATAGCAATTAAATCAAATACGAGGAAAGCAAGAAATAACGCATGATCTTCTCCTTACCTTATGAAATCTAATATGTATATAACCAGTGTAACAAAGTACCATGATTCTGTATTAATGTTCAAGTGGCAATCAGGAATTTGTTTTCACAAGCTTTCCATGACTATAACTTTGCACCACAATCATACATTGAGTTAAACCCACAGACTTATATACATGAACAGAGCTTGTAACGGGTATGTCCTATCCTTAGATTGTCACCACCAACTGGGACAAAACAAGGCGCACCAAGATGGCCACCGTGAAATCTATAAATCTTCTGATTTGGCGACCACTCTGTTATAGTTTGATCAAAGGTTCAACTTGAATGGGAAAGAACATCATGTTTCTGCAAGACATGAAGTGATTTCCATCTTACCTTGCCTTATTTCAAAATATTTCAACTTTCTTGCAAAATCTGGGGATTGACTTGAGCAAGTCCAAATTTTTACAGAAAATCATAGCAGACTGCCATATTGGTGTGCTTTTTCTCATGCGTACAGTAGTAACAATCTACCATGCGGTATGCTCTGTCCACGTATAGGAAGTCCGTGGTTAAACCTAACAAAACATGTTTTGTTTTCATGGTCTGATGTTGTGATTTGTTACCATATGGATAAGGCCATCTAGCCTTGCATCTATGTGGAAGTTTTTACAGTCAAAGTGTTACAAAATTTTCATTTGACCTTAATTAACACAGAATTACCATTTCTTCTCACTTGAAAGACTTCTTTAAGGTGTATTGATTCTGGTCAATAATGCTTTAAAAAAAGGAAAGCTGAGTTGGCTGGTTAGATAGAGTTTTACGGCCCAGTTTCTACCCTATTGGTTCAAGTCGAGCTGGCCACGACCTTTTTCCAGTTGTGGCTCACTGGCTTGTTTTCCCTACTCCATTGCTTATGCGGAGCATCACGCACAACGGCAGTAGGTTCCATTTTTAGAGTCTTTGGTATGACTCGACCAGGGAATAGAACCCAGGCCTTCTGCATGAGAGGCGAATGCTCTAACCCTTAGACCAACGGAAAGACGAGGTGCTGGAACAAAAGAATATTTTCTGTCAAGTTCTGATTGTCCTTTTAAAAGCTATTCTTTAGAGACAATGGAACAATATGCTGTGTAAGCAGAGCAGAGTAGCAATTCAAAATACTTATCATAAAAGAACCAAGATCTACAAAGAAGCTGAAAAAATTTGCTACTTTTATAAAGTTTAAAGTAAATCTATGGAAATGACTTTTTAGATTAAGTCCTTTCGTTGAAAAAATGATGTCTAGATATGCAAAACATGACAAAACTTTTGAACATGATTTATTCACAAGACAAGACTTTGAACTATACCTCTCTACAGACTAGACACTCCAATGGATATGTGCACATGATTGTGATGGCGAATGCAATTCTTGCGATGTTGACCAAGTCATCAGTATAGCAGTAATTTTGCAACAAATCACCTACAAGTAGATCAAAATACAGGATTTGTACCCATTCAAAAGGACAAAATCCATGACTTTTAAGGACCTTGACTGGTATTTCCAGGACCAATAAGACCAAACAGATTCCCTTTTTTTCACCTTTTTTCCACAAACTTAATCTATCTAAACATTCAGAAAACTAGAGCAATAAGTCTACTTCCTAAAATTCCTTAACTTTTCCTGGACTTTTGAAAAATTGCTAATTTTTCCCGGCTTTCCAGGACCTTTATGACCACAAAAAATATACATCTTGACATCATTTCAAAGGACACCTTTTTAAGCAACTACAATATCTCTGGGTTTTTTTTTTCTTACAAAAGGAATGCAATATGAAGTGGAAGCATTAAAAAGGAACTTTAACTCACATAAGAAAAGTTATGTAGCAAATAAAATATAAATTTGATTCATCTCTGTGATGAGTTAACTTCTAAACCTGACTGTAAATGTAATAAGAACAACTGATCTTATGGATTTCTAAGTAACAGGGTTACTAAAATTGACTTCCAGGCATATTACTGCAACATAAGCATGCCATTCACTTTGAAAGTGCGACTACTATACAAGCAATAATAGTTATTGCATACCAGCATGAGTAAGAAACTTACAGACCCATACAGAATAACTGAAGCAAGTTTCGTTTTGTTTCGTTGGTTTCTTGCGTTAATCATATATACACATACAAATATGGGATATAAATATTACAAAAGTTGGTTATATTTGGGACTTTAATAACTCATGAGCCTTCTTACCTTGAGTATAATGCTTGAATGTAACATAACCGACAACTCCAACGATAAGTACAAACAATGTTGCCATGGCTACAGCATAGTGAGTGACTTTCTTCCATGTTGAATGGTTTGGCGTTTCCAAGGAAGCAAAGATGAGGAATGCATTATGGTGGCAAACAAATGCTGAAGGTGCAAGAAAATATGAATCAGGTTCAATTTTCTGGTAGATGTCAGATTTCCTGCCTGTAAAAAATCTGTCCACACCTTTTTGCTTCAGTGAAGGAAGGTCAACAAAAACTAGATAAGAAGTTGCCCTATACTCCTTGCCTTTCACACCTCGCAAACAATGGCACACCTGACCCATATTATTCTGCCTAGCTTTGTTTACATCTTTATAGATGTCTCTTATTGAACTTGTAGGTTCTTGGAACGTTCTTGAATGGATTACGCAGGAAGTCAGTAAAATTTGATTTTACCACCAAACCTCCTTTTTGGTGGGGACTTGGGCGATATATCTAAAAGGGTAATAAAGTTTTCACATAGAAAAAGTACCAAGGTCTTTCTGCTGGAATGGCTTAAATATCTTTTATAAATTCTGTAAAATTGAGTTACTAGCTTCGGAATTATTGATCGATATGATGTTCACTTGTACCATATTGCTCATCTGATAAAAGTGATCGTTCCACAGTCTTTTTAAGTCTTCCTGTTGCATGTCTATTTTCCTAACACAGATTAACAGGTGGTGGCAGTGGCATGCGCAGGTTTTTTTAAAGGTGGGCCGTCAGCATGTCCAACCCCCTGAATGATATGGTGGTGGAGATCAGTTCGAAGGGAAACGCTCCTGTGTAAATTCCCCCCCGACTGAGTTGTTTCCCTCGACTACATGCAGAGGTAGGGGCCATGCCCCCCCTCCCGGGCACCCCTATTGTGCACGCCGCTGGGTGGTGGCTATGTGAAGGGTGACAAGATTTTGTTAGAGGAGGTTGTGCTGCTCAGTTTCTAGCCAACTGGTATGAACTGGGCTAGTCACTGCCTTTCCTCAAGACAGTTGTGGCACACTGACATGTTTTTCCTACTCCAGTACTTGGGGTGGCAAGAGGGACAAATAAGATATTTAGCCAGTTCCCCTAACACTTTTTAGGAAACTGTTCACTGTAGAGTAGCCTTTAAGCCGTGTTCACATTGCAACAAGTTCGAATCGGATTCCAACTGGATTTTTTCAGTTTGAAATCATCATCTCTGGTCTGAATGAGCCAAAAATTTGTCAACTGGTGTAAATATATGATTTTTATCTGATGTCTATGAAAATAGAATGCCAACTGATTTTTTCTTCTTTTTTTGTGATGTCATACCAGCATATACTTTTTATAAGACAGCTTACTTTGATAAATATGTCTATTGATGTGACGTCACAAAATTTAACTTTTACAGTCAGGAGTTGCAACTGATATATTTGCACTGGTTGGCAAATTTTTGTCTCTTTCTGACCACAGATAGAGAAGATTCTAACAAAAACTCACAAAAACATCAGAATTCGGTCTGAATTTCCTGCAGGGTGACTGCAGATTAAGAGACTGGAAAGGGAAGGTTCCTCCTAGGCAGCAATTTTCAGCCAGCATGTAGCCTAGTTTGATTGAGAAAGGGTTTTCATACTTGCACCAAATGAAAAAGTCACAGTCAATCCCAAGCAGTACAACTGCCACAAATGCTACTACAGATTATTTTTATTGTTTAAATTTTTTCAAGCTTCAATTGCTGGTAACTGCTTATTTTGCAAAAATCTGCTGATTTATACCATTTTCATCAGTTTGGGATTTGGGGTGAGGGGGGAGATGGGGGTTATGCACAACCCTTAAGCATCTTCAGTCATAGCTACCCCTTCCCCTAACCTAGAGCAGAAATGTGTACAGGATCCAACACTGCAATTCTTTACAACAAAATTCAATCAATTCTTAACACTGGGAATCTTCAAATTTTAAATCATCATTTTCCAATAACCCACAACCTCATGGTATGACGTATGTATATTTTTGCACATTTAATACAGCCCATTAAGATTTTCAAATGCTTTCTCTTCAAAAGTGCATCATTCATTAGGGATAAAGGTATCAGTCACTCTTCATCGACTCCACGCAAAATAACCGTGTATAACAACATCAGCAGCTGCATGAAAAGATCAACGTTAAATAATTAATTTTACATTTCAATAATGAATGCATCAACTACATTGAATGAGCATTATGATTTGATGAAAGCTGGCAGACTAGAAAGAACTTTGATAGAAGTGCACAGACCTCACACACCAGTGAACAAAAATAAACAAATCTTCTGAAGTGAACAAACCATAATCCTAACACCATGACCCGAATCAATAATCCTTTGTAATTCTTCAGTTTTCTCTCATGAGTGAGTAGAAAGCCTGTTTGCTATTATATCTAGCAGAACAATTGTTTCCTTATCTTTTTTTATAATGCTTGGTGACTTCCAGCTGCTTTTGGTAATTGATACTACTCAACAGCCTGTCCAAATGTTCAACTAGAAGGGTATGTGGTTTGCAGAGTTTTAAAGCAACTGTTGTCCTTAGGATACTTTATCTGACAAGAGAACTCATTTTGCTATAAAAATAATCAAACTGGCCACAGCAGTAAGGTAAAGGCTTTCACTCATTTCATGTCATATTCTTGGCCTAGTACCCATGTAATCTAAAAACTGCAATTTTAAAGGCAAGATCCTCTCACCCCCAACACTTCCTTGCCTATACACTTAAGCCACTCCCACATAAAATTTTTAAAAATTAATGTTTAAAATTCATGTTCATACAGCAGACACAACCTCAGTTTATTGCTTCAGGGTGAGTATACAAAATCCCAATTTGTAATCCAAAACCTTTCAGTACGGTATAGGCTCCGTAATATGAGCTTTGGTACTTTGCATTGTTTGAACTAGCTGTCAATCAAACAGCTAAGTCAATTGAGAATTTCAGTAGACTTCTACAAAAAAAAAAGAATTTGGGGACAGGAGTAGCCCTTTAAAGACAATTATTCCTTGAAAGCACTTTTTAATTAAAAATTAGCTATTTGTCATGAGCTTTGAACAAAAACTGTTTTGAAATTCCTGGTAGAGTATGTTAAAATATTTCCTTTAGTACTGAGCCCTACTTTCTTTTTTTCACAGATGCACTTTCCTCCCCCCTCCCCCTTGAGTTCCACTCTGCCCCCTTCATATGAAGGAACATCATTTAGCACCTTGCCCATTTTCCCCCATTTTTTACCCTTTTCCAAATTTTTCAGTTGGATGTGCACCATAAAGTGGACAGACCCTACCAAGGAGAGCACTGTTAAACTATGAGCAGACTCTTAATGCAGTCATTTGGTGTGTGAAGTGCTAAAATCTCAGTACAGTTCAGAGAGATACAGTAAAAGCTACAGTGTTTTGTCCCCTGCCCCTCTCTCACTAATGCTTGACGTCTATTAGACGTTCAATGCAAGTGATTTTTTTATCTAATTGAAGCCAAAATCAAACAGCTTCCTACATAAAGCACCATAACCAACTTGCTCTGTTTGAGTAATGGATGCTTCATTGATACACAAGACTATAGATGCAGAAACATTTAAAATACTGAGACAGACCAACCTACCAACCTACCAACCAATAGATAGGGAGCTGGAAACAGTTATACTTCACACTTCAATTGCTTTGCATTTAAGCTAATTGAAATAGCAGTTTCACATGATATGCGACACTTAATCGAAAATATTGCATTTAAAATGCATCACCGAGGCATGCACTTAGGAAATAGTTATTATCACTACATTAGGGCCAACCTAGCCCATTAAAAGCCATCCATACCTTCAATGAGTGGAAGTAAATAGATCCTTTATAGTAAGCCAGCCACCAAAAGAACTGCTATTAATAGAATGAACCCTTGTTTAAATGACCAAGTCATCTCATGATTATATAGTAGCCAAATCCATACTGCTCATCACCAACCAAATTTCACCTTGCATGTTTATTTTGTAATATGTCGTCTACCTTAATCCTTGAACAGCAGTACCTGGTTATTTCGAAGCCAATTTTTGAAGTGGAACATTCAATGAGGCTATAACAATACAAAGTCAGGCAGACATTTAACCTCTGTTTTTGGCCCAAAACAGGGTGTTGGGTGGTATTTATTATGGGCAGAAAAGATCATCATGTGCTAAATCTGTTGTGAAAGCATTCTCTCACTGAAGGCATTGCCAGTTTGAAGTGTCTATCTGCCTCAGTTTATTATCCTACTTTTAGCACTTGTATTGACAAAATACTTAAGGTTTCATTTCAAGTTAGGGTTTATGTATGGGCCAATGTTCACAATAGCAGTACACAGTATGGTGAGTGGTATGCCATTAAGAGCCAGTAAACTGCATGTATATAATAATTAATAATGTATGTATCATACAAAATACAACAATGAAAAGAGCTGTCTGCGATTGAGGTAGGAAACCGTTCACTACATTGAATCCACTCCAATACCAATGCTGATAATGTGTGCATTCATTATTGTGACATTATTTTTGTCTCATAAATGAGGTTGGCTTGAACGCTGGCAGGGTTTTGTATTGTTTTACATTTACAGTTCACCCATTCACATGTTAGCGGAAAGCCTATATTAGAATTGATTTGTTTGAAGTCTTGTGGCTGATAAAACTATAACAACAGCCTGCATATAGCAGGCCATGACGAAATCTAGCCCGATGCTCTCCATATAGCAACAGTGTAAATAATGCTCTCATATCTCACTGACCAGTGACCACTCTGCTTATTGACTGACTATATTGAGATCACAGAAAAAAGATCCTTATGTAGTCATAGGCTATATCTTCATACAGTAGAGTCTTCTGGCACCCTATCTGCAATTACCCAGAAAAAGGCCTTGAAATGCGGGTTTTTAGAGCATCAGGCAAGTTAGCCTAATGTATAGTAAAATGCTAAATTGGAAGTATGGTTTGACTCTTCATCTAACAATTTCTTCAATTAAGCCAGGAGGAAGCTATCTATCCATTTGTGATCCTGCATGCTTCCTTCAACACCAATGAAACTTTTATTCTTCTTCAAGGCTGGCTTTTGTCTTTAAGGGAATTTTTTGGTACTTAAAGGGGTGAATATTGTTTTCCCTCTTAGGGGAAATTTCCTCTTAGGGGAAATGCAGTCACCCCAACTTCCAGTAGTGTAGTAGACTGGTCTGTTTCATGATTGGAAAAACTGGAAAAAAGGCCATGGCCAGCTCGACTTGAACCAATCGGTTGGAAACTGAGCCATAAGACTCCATCTAACTAACTTCATGATTGGCTCTTGACAGTCATGAGACATTTCTTCTCCTGAAATGTGAAAACTACTAAGGGTAACTGCTAAGTTCACTCTGAATTTTAAATAATGAAATCCTAAAATATCATGAAGATACTTTAAAGCGAAATAAGAAGTAAATTGTGAGATTTAGCTGTTTCTTCAAAATAAGTTTGGGGTGACTGCTCTTCCCCTTTAAAAAACAGATGCTGCCATAGGAAGTCTGTGCTTTATGTCTGAGAAGAAAGCTGATGTCTTATACCGAAGACTTTAAACATGAAATCTACTGCTGTTGTGTGTGATGATTCACATAAGTTATGGAGTAAGGAAAACAACCCAGTGTCCTAGCTTCAAGTGGAAAAAGACTGTGGGCACTGCTAGACTGAAATATGGTTATAAGCTGAGACCATGGACCTACACATGGACTGAGCATGCAACATGGTATATTGTTGCCACTATATGTGTGAGAAAAGGCGTAGCAAGATGGCTGTCTGCTATATTTTTGAGTTAAAGTTTGGACTAGCTCAAGTAAATCAACAGATTTTGGAAGAAAGTTGAAATATTTTCAAAATAATAAAAGTTAAGGTCAAAATCACTAAATGTATTGCAAGAATATGATATTGTTTCCCATTCAAGTTGAACTTTTGTTTAAAATATTACAGTCTTCTTCAAATCATACAAATTATAGCTTCACGGCAGCCATCTTGGTGCATCTTTTTTGCCCCAGACGGTGATGACCATCTATGAATAGGATGTACGTGTTACATGCTCTGTCCATGTATATAAGAAGTCTTTGGTTGAGACATAAAATCTTACTTTCAAAAGCAGCATTGCAATAAATGGGGTTACAATGCTAAAAGATAGGCGAAGGGAGGGGTACAAAAAAACAAACTACCCCTTCTATAACAAAGTATTTTTTAATAGCTCCCTGTTCCTTCATATTACTGCAGGATGAAAAATGAGTAAACTAGAATCCCTACTGTCACATCCATTTCAGTCATGAAGTTACAGATAGATTGAAAAGGTCACTACAGACTGAGCATCTGTGAACAGGACGTACCCCTTACATGCATGCTCTGTCCATGTATATAAGAAGTCTGTGGTTGAGACATACAATCTTACCAACAAAAGGAGCAATGCAATAAGTGGGGTTACAATGCTAAAAGAAAGGGGAAGGGAGGGGCACAAAAAAACAAACTAACCCTTCTATAATGAGGTATTTTTAATAGCTCCCTGTACTTTCATATTACTGCAGGATGAAAAATGTGTAAACTAGAATCCCTAATGTCACAATGTCACATCAATTCCAGTCATGAAATTACAGATAGATTGAAAACGTCACTAGAGACTGACCATCTATGAACAGGACGTATGCCTTACATACTCTGTCCATGTATATAAGAAGTCTTTGGTTGAGACATAAAATCTTACTTACAAAAGCAGCAATGCGATAAGTGATGGGGTTACAATGCTAAAAGATAGGCCAAGGGAGGGGCACAAAAAAACAAACTACCCCTTCTATAATAAAGTATTTTTTAATAGCTCCCTGTACCTTCATATTACTGCAGGATGAAAAATGTGTAAACTAGAACCCCTTATGACACAATGTCACATCCATTTCAGTCATGAAGTAACAGATAGATTGAAAAGGTCACTACAGACTGTACTCTCCACACATTTTCTTTTTTGTTTTGTAGACACCATATGTTCTTACCAAATGTTAGAATGCTGACAGACTCTACTGCAGTAAGTTTGGCAAACTGCCAGTCACCCTCTAGAGAATCTCTGAAAGGCAAAGCAAATAGAACAACATGCATGAAGTACATTGACTAAACTAAAATGAAGACCTTTCATTAGCTCAAACAGAAAATGCATTATGATGTATCTCTCACATGGAATTAATGCAGTCAGTGAGCATCGTGAAAACACTGTCACCGTGACCATGGCAAGGATGCTGCCGAGAAGCCCGGAGATTTATAATACGTAAGTAAAGACTTCACATTGACTTTGGCAAGATAGAAATTACATTGAAGTTGATGACATCTATTTTTAAATTTCAAGACTATAATTCTGTGATGATTTGAGCAGATCAATGAGCAAACAGCTTACAAAGAGTATTGTGTGGATAAAACCTTCAGAAATTTTATTTTGGTAACAGTCATTGTAGCTGTGTCCAGGGAGTCTGCCAGACAGCTCCTTTTTTTTGAGTGGAATAGAGAGTAAAAATAATCTTAGTAGTAGAAGCTTACTCAGAGATTTCCCCCACCTCCCTGATGGGTGTATTCACAAACAACTATAATTATCCCTCAACTCAACTGCATATTACTTGTGCACCACACACTATACCCAGGATTTCTAGCCCTCCCCCCCCCCCCCCACACTTTGCCCTGATTGAATGGTAGAGTTCCGCATTACTCTCCCATGCAAATATATCAAGGGTAAGTATATGTCAGCAATGTGAATTTTTTGCCCTTGAAAGACGGTACTGGTCGCAAAAAGTTTATAGAGTGAGTTTACTTGCTGCCAAAAAATACATTAACCAAATTTTCCAAATGACTAAGTAACAAAAACTTACATTCTGATCGTTCCAAGACGGATAAGAATGACGACACATAACAAGATAAGTAGAACCATGGAGAGAAAGGCAATCTGCATGGCAGAGAAACAATTCACAAACAACATTGGTAAAAGGAAATGAAAAAAATGAAAAGAAATATAAAGCTATAAAAAAAAAACACCTGCTTCCATTAGAACGTTCTATTTCAAGTTTATAGCTCAAGTTTTACTTAAGTTTACTGCTCAATGGAATACATCTCAGGATAACCGTTGTAGATTACACATGTCAACTTTTTCTTTACCTTTTGCCAATTTAAACGGTGCATGAATCTTTACCTGAGTTTTTCAAGTTACATAGATAGGGGTTTACGACTCAGTTTTAAGGAATCGGTCTCAGTCAGGCCAGCCACAGACATTTTTCAGTTGTGGCTCACTGGCTCCTTTTCCCTACTCCACTGCTAATGCTGAGCACCAAGCACTAAGGCAGTTTTTAAGACATATTACAAAACAAAATGTTTTAACACAATTGAATCCAACCTTTAAAAGACTCCATGACTGTGGTCTCATGTATCCCACGCTGGAGGTAACTCTTTGTTACCTCCCACCAGAGTAAAGTGAGAACGTGGGTTAGCTCCGGTCAATGTTTAAATTTTGATCCACCTCAAATTGCAGGGTTATGCAGTTGTAAACACCATATTTGTTTTAATCAAGTGAAGTCACCGGTATTTATGGTGTGGATGACGGGTATTTCTAATGTTTTACAGTAATTGGTATGTGAGATATTTGACCTCCTTACTATGGCAACACTACCCAATCAGCTAAACTCAAGGTACATGAGAGCACACACTGGAGGGTTAACCTGCGGTTTTGCATTATTGCAAACACGAGGTAACACGGAGTGTCGCAGGGTACATGAAACAGAACCACTTCTAGTGGGTTGCACCTCACTAGAACAAAAAAAAGTCTGTATGGGAATGAAAGATTTAAAGGAAAAATGCATCCTACAATTGTAAATCTCTTCCTCCAAATTCTAGGATGGCTTCTCACAATCATGTAACAAGATATTTGTAATTTAAATTATAAAATTCAGTTGGAATAATTCCTTAATTTATCCTTTATTGGACAGTTATGTTCAAATTTCTTAGTGACAGCTCAAAAGCCAAATCTTCTCAACAATTTTTTTAGAAAAAGGCTAATAATACTTCAACAAATTCACAAATGTTTCATATCCCCCACCATACACCCCATAAAGTACCCCAATTAATTCATTGAAAATAACTGCCTGCTGAAAGTTTTCTGACTTTTCCCTTCCTCCCCCCACCACTCTTTTTTCTTCCTCATCCCACCCTTCCTCCCTTTGCTCCTTCCTTTCCCATCCCCACCAGTCCCCTCCTTCCAAACAGTCGCCTCCCTACACCTCATTCCCTTCCTACCTCTACCTTCCTCTCCCATATTTCCCCTCTCCACCTCTGCTTTCCAGTCTCTCTTCTCCTCACCCTTCTTTAACACTTAACATTTCCCATCTCTGTCCTCCCTTTCTCATCCCCACCAGTCCCTTCCACTCCCTACATCTCCTTCCCTTCCTACCTCTTTCCCCTCCCATGTTTCCCCTCTCCACCTCTCCCTCAACTCCCTTCCCTCCTCACTGTTCTTTAAAGGTAAAGAGCAGTCACCCCAAACTTATTTTCAAGAAAAAGCTAAATAACTCAATTTTCATCTTATTTCTCTTCAAAGTATCTTTAATTACATTTTATGATTTTACTATTGCATATTCAAGGTAAAACAAGCATTTATTTCTGGTAAATTCCACACTTGAAGAAAAAAAAAAACATTGTCACATGACTCCCAACAGCCAATCATGAAACTGGACAATCTACTACTTTTCTTCAATTTGGGATGACTGCTCCTGCCCTTTAACACCCTACCCCCTTTAACATCCTACTATCTTCCCCTTGAACATATTGCATGCTAGACAACACAAAATGGTCTAAAAGTTCATTACCTTCACAAGTTTGCTGACATTTTTATACAGGCTGAGTGGAAGCAAGATGATAAGAGTGATGACGCTAATCACAAAGTAACGGTTGGCTAAAACATGACTCACTGTATTAAGGAAAAACAAAAATTAAAATGAGCAAAACAAAGTAAGGGGAATGTAAGATATCGAAACTGGTGATTCTAGAAGCACATCACCATTAACAAAATTATTTATATGATTCCACAAGAAGCAAGTGAAATTGGTAAAATCTTTTGAGAAATGTTGCATTGATGAAACAAAATTGCTAGTGGTTTATCAGAACAAAAGTTTGCAATTTTGCTTTCTCCAACAAGTACTATCCACTCAGTTGGTGAGAATTGGGTTAGGTTACGTAAGTTTAGGTTAGGTAGAGTTTTACAGCCCAGTTTCTAACCATTTGGTTCAAGTGGAACTGAGCACAGCTTTTTTCCAGTTGTGGCTCAATGGCTTGCTTTCCATCTGACGAGAATGAGGGGGTTAGTAGAGAACAGCCCAGGCCCTGTGTGAGAAACACAGAGTAGTGTACAATTTCTTGCTGTCTTGACATATAGATGAACAGATGAACAGGCAACAGATGATCTGATTTAGTCAGACATTACTGGGGTACATCAGCTTTAATCTTTCAAATTCTTTGCTTACCTGGATGGTTGTACACTAAAATACCTCTTGATTCCCTCAATTTCATTGAATATGAGGATTTAGAATAGCATGTGGATGCATTGCCTCAAGGTGATTGAAGACTGATGGACCCCACTAATCAGGGTTTTCCCTGGGCGTTTTGAACGTCGCGGCCCGCGACGTTCAAGCTTCAAACCAAGGAGGCCGCGACGTTCAAAAAACGGCCGCGATGTTCAAAATTGCTGCCAGCTAGCCTCCATAATTTTTCTTCTTTCTGTCAACGACTGCTTTTGTTGTTAATACAATAAACGACAAAATCATTGACTTATTTGTAAAACTGCAACAAACTTTTTTAATTTCCATGCACATACCACTGCATGCGAGTCGGAGCCCTGTATGTATATATCCCATAGGGCCTACTACTGAACGAGTAACAACACAGTATTATTATAATTAACTAGCCTGCACTTGCCGTCGTAGGCTTGTATCAGGAAAATGTTTTGCTCACTCCGGAGCACAGCAGCTATGTGGCATAACACGACTTGCATGACCAAAACACATACCCCCGCCTTTGGCAGGTTAGAGGCGGGGCTAATGTCTCAGATTTGGGAAATTATCAATCAAACGAACGAACCATGTCATTGTATCTTCACGATGTAAACCCACATATTTCCTGTTACTTCGTTCTTAAAACTTAAGACACGATTGTTTTGCCCTGCTACAACCAAAGTTTGGGAAATTCGATCGTAGCAAAAATGCAATGGGAGTATTAGAATTCTATGCGAACACGGTTGGTTTCTACATGTTTTTCCTACACAGTAAAACTGCATTGACGATGTCACAAGTATGATTGGCTGATTAAACGCAATAATGAACCAATCACGCTGTTTAGAGGTAACTTAAAATAAGTGCGATGGACCTTATGTGCATGATGTCATAGAACCCTTGTTTTCCCAACATGTTTTCATGAAAAGATCAGGACATTGCTTTTATTAATTCTGGCAATCACTTGATCATTACTCCCGATTGTTTGCAAACTGAAAAGGGGGTTTAAAATATACTTGAAACTTGCCCTTAGTTTCGTTAAATTCCTTCCTGTAAACTCAATCCTTTAACTTCCCGCCAAAACTAGTTGCATTGATAATCACAAACGTAAAATTTTATACCTGCCATGGAAGTGATCGTTTGATATTTTCCGCTATAACCCTGTAGTATTACATGGAATTAGATTTAGAATTGCATTTAATGTCTTTTCCTTGCTTATCGCAAAAAGCGCTGCGTAAGTTGCTGTACAAACTGTTCTGCACAAAGCAGACTATCGAGCTGCAGTGTTTCGCCTCTTTTTTATCCCAAAGCTTAGCATACATGTCTGTGGACGTTTTGTACACGTGGCTCCTAGAATCTTGTGAAGTCCGGTGATTATTATCTTGCATAAATTAAGTAATTCCCAGCATTCCTTCCATAATGTTATTTACAGTAGGACTTGTGCAATGTTGTCATGTAACGTCATTGCAAACAAAAACCGTGATGCACGTGGTCTCGTGAAGCAAAATTCTTGGCCCACGCATGCAGTAGACTTCCGTGCGTGTCCGTTTTTTCCGCCAAACAAGGCATCATGTTTTGCTTGGTGACATCATATGCATACGACCCATTTCAAAATTTAAATTGGTCCCTGCATCGTGATTGGTTCAATTGCATTGATTCTAGCCAGCCAATCACAGTTCGCGCCTTCGCCTATGTGATTTAGTGTGTGAAAATACTCGGTCTCGAGACAAGTTTCCCGTTGAGTTTGCGTTACGACGATCGCACTGCCAATGCTTATATAGCCGGCTAGCGAAGCAGGGCGAGCCCCGTGCCAAATTCACCATGAAACGGCATCACAAATCTCTGCGTACATGGATTTTTCGGGGATCTGACCTACGTGCATTTCAGTTGCAGATTCTTTTTAAACAAGACGTAAGTTTTGGACAAGAACTGCTTAAAATTTCCGGGGATGTTTATACCCGAAAGGAACCATAAGATACGTTAATCGGGTGCAATTGTTGGCTGCCCAGAACTGCTAAGATTCTACTTCTAAGATTATCATGAATGGTTGCTCTACAGGGGGTTCGTATTAAAGCAGGAGAGTAGCTTCAGTATATTATAGCAACTTCAACCGGCCAGTGCAGAAAAGGAATGCAAATGTTCCGAAATGACTGGGGGATGAAAAATAGAATGAGCATGATGTTGGCCTAAGAAACTAAATTAATAAAGCCTGGGGCATGTGACATCGACTGCAAACAAATCTATCGCATTAACAATTGATTTACATCTTCACTTATGAAGTGAAAATATTACGCCTACAAAAATGATATCCCGTTCGTGAAACAAACAGAAATTTTCCCAATATTTTCTATCCTGAACTGGTAATATTGCAAGCCGGCCCAATCACGTAAATTTTGGCGAGCAACGGACGCGAAATAACGGCCAACCGGGGGTAAAAATATTCAGGTGCCAGCGCTTAATAAAGGCCATGCCGATGAACCAAAACTTTTGAAGCAGAAATTACGGTGACATGGAAGCCAATGTGACCGCTATCAGTATATCAAAATTTGTACGAATGTGAGTTTCGGTGCTAATATTTTTGCGTCAACTTACAAAAATTGTGTTGACTAATTTGGCTCAAAAATGTCACCATTTTGCGTCTAGGGACTTGCATAAGTCACAAAATTTCCAAAAGGGGAGGGGGACACCCCCTCCCCTAATACCCCTCCCCCTGGCCGGCGATCCACCAATGGACGCATCAGATGCGCGACGTTCAATTCTAAACCCAGGGAAAACCCTGCTAATGATCGACTTAAATAGGTGCTCAGGATTTTGTCTATTCCACTGGATCATCCGACTGGTGTCTCATTCCTAAGGTAAATATTATTGTAGAAATGTTCTCAAGTTATAGAGGCTTTTCACATGACATCATAATACTCTCCCGCGGCCGTGTTGGAGTACATGTAGCTACGTAGTAAACCATACGGGACGCGCTTGCTCGTTGTATTTGTACACACCGTGCATATCACAGTGTATACTGTGCAGTGCGTTCAGCACAAAGCCACGTGTATTTGACATGAATGTCCTCCAGCATGGCGGTTCCGTGACGCAATTGCAAAGCCTCTATTATACAGCCTTCCATGCAACAACACTGATTGTGCCGACACACCTTAAAGGGGCCAAGAGGCAGGAGGTTGCTGAGCAAGCTGCCATATGCAAGGTCCATGAATACAAAGGTATATATTTGTATGACATAATCAAAACTGACCAATATACATTTTTTCATTTAGCATGTCAGCAACTCCCTGGTCAATTATTTCCCTGATGATTCCTAGTAGAAACAAGAATCAGAGGGTGCGTTTACACTTGATCCGGATCTGATCCCCTGCGCGGGGTCTGATCCACTGCTCGAGATCAAATTTGAAGTGTAAATGCATATCAGATCCTGATCTGATCCCCCGATTTTGATCCTAGTAAGGGGGGAGGATCAGACCCCACGTAGGCGATCAAATCTGTAGCGTAAATGCTCGCTGGATCAATGGTGAGGTAAGGTACGGTGTGCATGGTACATGTACAGGGTTCATTTTTGTTTACACTTTGGTGCGACCAGGCATGTCCCTATATTTCTTAATTCATTTGGAGCGACTTCCGCTTATAGCACAGAGGAGGATCAGAGTTAGAGACAAGTGTAAATGCACCAGGATCAAGCCATACACGTAATTCGATACGCTGATAACATCCGGCGATCAGATCCGGATCAAGTGTAAAAGCACCCAGAAGATTCTTGAACCTCAACCTTCCCTCCCATGGCTATTCTGTAAACATCTTCTCTTCTCTGGGGAAGAAAATTTGGACTCAGACAAAAACACCTGTTATGGTCCAGGGTATTTACTATTAAGGCCTTTGATCATGCTGTATAGTGTCTTGGCAGAAGCAACTGGGTTCTGAGTGTGAGAAACAACCTTCCCGCTTAATCTTCGTTAGCTCACAAGAAGACAAAGAAAATTCTGAATTCCCACTCCACAAAAACCAAACCTGAGTCACGAACCAAGGGGAAGAGAAACCAGCTGCAGACCAGAGGAAGACCAACTTCTGAAGCTAACAGCGATGTAGATTCTTTATTAAATTATTATCTAATTAATTAATTTTATTTTTTCCTGAATTATGTTTTTCTAAGTGTAACTGACAACGGGTGTGTTTGGGAGAATAGTGAATGGAGGGCTTATAACCACAATTCCCAACCTGTTTCTGCCACTGATTTTGGGTTCTGTGGCAGTAACTTAATTTCAAGTGTCTGCTTTCATTTTGTTTAACTCTGCATCTAAAAGGGCAAGCTATGTGTAAATCCCTGTGAACCCCTTCATTACGCGTGCGGCTCAGTTACCTGCCGTTTGGTCTACCCCCGGAAAATAAAACGATATTCCGGGTGTCACGTGATCAACGAAGACAACAAATCTGCCTGCCCTATCTCTGAAAACACTGTGTTTTCAAAGATAGCGAAGGCAGATTTGGAGTCTTTGTTGATCACGTGACACCCAGAATATCATTCTATTTTCCGGTGGTAGACCAAACGGCAAGTAACCGAGCGGCACATGTCATGTTTCAAAATCTGAGCACAATTACCTCCAAAAATTCTTTCACAAACTTGACTTATTGTGTCACCAATGATCACATGATATCCAATCATAGCTGAAACATAAAAGAAAAAGAAAAATTAAATATCACATCTTGTATCAATCATTCAGATAGTTTTATTTTTCAGCTTTACAAAAGCTGTTCCAGCCAAATCTATTCTCATTTCTAGAGCATCAAAGGTAGTTTGCTCTAAACTAAACAAAATTAGGAAATTCTTCAAAATCCTCTCTCATTTTCCTTAAAAGTACCTATGAAGGTGTCTCTTAATGTATCTGACAAACAACAAAACAAAACAAAATAAAGAGTGACACAGGCAGTAATATTCCCTGATTATGGCTTGAACATTTGAATAACACATATATTCTGACAAACAATAGTTAATTTAGACCATACCTGAATTTTTTTTTTAGTTGGTACACAAATTCAGTTTAGTGTGAATTATTAAGTGTGATTGCATTTTCCTGTAACCATTATTTTTTTTTTATATCTGTAGCAATGTGATCAAATATGGCAAAGATTTAGTTTTGTGACAAAAAAATCCCCAACCAACTGGCACAAGTGCAGGGAAATATCATCATCCAGGATCACATACAAACCATAGCTGACAGGGATGCACATTACTAACACATTACTACTTACTAAAATTTAAAGTATGCAGTACCAAAAGAAATATCATATCACAACAATACATGCCATTAATTTTTCAAAGCCACTAAAAACCATCTCAAATATCATCCAATTGCAAAGACGTACTTCTTGAGAACTGTAAAACATTCTCATAAACATTTTAATCAGATACATACAGTATGTTGAGTAAAAGGATGATACATTCTTTTCGTTTTATGTAGAATGCATTTTAGGAGATCATTACAATGACTAACTTCCAGCTTTTTTGTCAATTCAGATGCAAATCTCACCAAAACTGTCGACTAGTTGACAAAAAGCTTTTTAGCGAATTGACGAAACTTTAAATATGATAAGTTACTGTAACTGAATACTACTTTAAGCTTTGCTTTCCACTTACAGTTTTAGAAAGTCTATGATTCTGAGTGCTTTTGTTGCATGCCTAGATGGAATGCAATAAAATGAATCAAATCAAAGATATGATTTTCATATGATTCATAACCCAAGGTAAAATCTTTCTAAAGGTCTGAGTTCAAATGGCTTTCTCTTCTTGATATGATGTCCTATAGTTATTCTTTTAACAACCCTAAATCTTAGCGAGTAAATCTCCTTACTACACATCTCACAATTGTGAATCATTTCTCTCCACATTGGACATTATTTTAATAAGTAAGGCACCATGTCAATTAAACCAAATAACAATTCCCTTAGCTGAGTTTCAGTAGATGTTGCCATGCTTCATTACTACTTGATAAATGCCAAAACTAGCAGAGCTAGAGTCCATAGGACAGGCAGACAGGAATGAGGGGGGGGGGGCGGGGCGGGGGCCTTGGGCGCCATCTGTTGGAGGGCACACAGTCTCCACAGTGTTACTAAAATTTTGTTTATGTAACCCCCTCTTACTGTGGGTAAAAGGGGATTACATATGGAAAAATGAGATCTTCAAAGCAAACCTGATTAATATTATGAATTTGTTATGCATATACAATAAAGCATGGCTTTATGAAACTGCAGTGGATGGTTTTGACAAAGTACAAAAAAACAGACAAAATGAAACAAAATGGACACAGAAGGAAAACAAAATAAAACCAACTTACCAACTAAAGGATAAGCAAACTGGATACATGTGAGGAAGTAATAACCAGGCAACCCATAAGATGCTTGCATTAAGTCTTGATAACTAGCTGACCCAGAGAGTTCTGCAGCCTTCATCAATATGTTGAGTGAATAATCTATACCAGAAAAGAGTACAAAATATTTCTTTCATATTCACCATTACAACTGTAGTAGTGGCATTTGACTAGGGATGTATGTGAATTGCACATACATGCCATTTAGCATTTGCATTTATTTTATATATATATAGCAGGTCGAAGTTGGTAGATCGAAGTTAGAATGTGTGTAGGTCGAAAGTGTTGTAGGAATAAATTCGATCATGAATTTTATACCAATCCAAGATAGAGTAAAAACTCTTATCAAAGAAGGAACGTTGAAGAAAAACACCAGAGAGAAAAATTGAGCCGCACGGGGGACCGAACCCACCATCCTCCGCTTTCTGGGCAGAGTCTATGACCACTACGCTAGAACAGCTCGTGATTCACAGAAGCGACAACAGGCTATAAATACCCCGCGTGAATAAATTTTCTCTCCTGGTTACCATATATATATATATATATATATATATATATATATTTTTGCATAAAATTATGTTTTACGGGAAATTAAAATGCACCAATATGGCACATTAAAAACCAGACAGCCAAAAGACTTCATGATTCCTTGCCATGAGATATGTTAAGAAATTATTTTCCAGTTTTTGACCTTTTGGTCCATGGTGACCTTAACTGACCTTGGACCTCTACCAAGAACAACAGGGATAATCTACTCAATATGGTCCATGCACACACTTAGTAGTAAGAGAACTGTCAGATTACTCTTCTTGAGATACATGATTGTGATCACAAGGATTTTGAGTTTTTTACCTCTGGGATGCCCCAAATGAGCTCCTTACCAAAAACCATCAAAATCATCTAGTCAATATGGCAATCCACACTCCATGCGCACATATGAAATCTCTCACATTTACCCTTCTTGAAATTATTGCATTTACAAGCTATTTTTATGGTGTTTGCCATTTGACCTCGGGTGATCTCTAATGACCTTTGACCTCCAACAAAATCAATGGGGTCATAAAATGCACCAATGTGTCATATAAAAATAGCTGTAGTCATTTTCAAACTATTCAGGAATAGGTGAAGAGGCATTATTTTGAATGGGGACTGGCAGGTACATACAGTACATTTCTCTTTCATTGAAAGCAAAAATGGCTTACAAAAATTACGATCTGAACAAATGAAATTGTGGGAACTTTGAATGTACAGTACACTCTGAGCATGACTTACACCAAGTCATTGTGTGAATATCATTTTGAGCCTCTTCTAATTTTCAAGAAAGGCCTTACTTTGCCTTTGAAATCATATAATTCTGGATATAACCACAACTTACATAGGAATATTTATAGCACCAGCACACGTCCACTTGAGTAACAGTATGGTCACACTGGCCTACAGTAGAAGTATTTGCCAATAGTTAACAAATAACTGCAATAAGTAACAGGTTACAGCACCAAGCACAATGGTAGTAGGTTTTGTTTCTCAAAAGGGCAGGAGCAGTCATCCCAAATTGAAGAAGTGCAGTAGACTGTCCAGTTTCATGATTGGCTGTTGGGAGTCACATGACAATGTTTTTTCTCTTCAAATGTGAAATTTACCAGAAATAACTACTTGGTTTACCTTGAATATGCAATAGTAAATTATTAAGTCATAAAATGTAATTAAGGATACTTTAAAGAGAAATAAGATGAAAATTGAGTTATTCAGCTTTTTCTTCAAAATAAGTTTGGGGGGACTGCTTTTTACCTTTAAGTTTTCAGTATGACCTGGCCAGGACTCAAACTTGATCCTGACCTCCCGACTACAAGTCTGCATGCTCTAAACACTTGTCCATGCAGTTGGTTGGCTATGCAAAATTGTCTTTTCTAAACATGTGTCTTCACTACTTCTAGCCTATAAAACAGCATATTACTATGTTTATTATGCTTTTTTTTTTTTTGGGGGGGGGGGGGGGGTGTATCAACATAGCTCCTGAGATCCTGTGACACTGCTCATTAGAACCTATGTTGTTGTACTGTAAAGAAAACTGGCAAAAGAGCCAGACCCCCTGGTTATTGAGTTACCTCTCAGCTGGTTCTATCATGCATACAGTTGTAAATCAATATGTCTTGCAATTTGGAAATACTGTAATTTGGAAACTATGTGGATGTAATAGAGACTCTAAATGGCCTCATACTGTATGCACTGCATGGTGCTTGTCATGTATAGCATTCAATAGTGGCCTGTAAACTGGTTCAAAATTAATTATGTGCGAAATAAGTGTGTGATTGCCCATGCTCAGCAGCAACCTTTACCATTTCTTTAGCTATAATAAAGAGACTTAAAAATGCAGCGCCACCCCAAGTTAAATTAGCCTACCACAGTGTCTTTAGTATGTTCAGGTTAATTGATTTAAGAGCTACTTTTCACTCTTCTCGGCCCACAGAGTTCCAATTCTCCCATCTTATTCACTTCTAGCTCCTCCCAATTATGTCTTTAATACAGTAGCGTTGCCATGCAGGATTGCCGGTGTCTTGGGGTGGGGGAGGGTGGTTGGAACATGACATGAGGGTAGTGGTCTAAGGGAAGGGAGAAAAAATGGCAATTTTAGGTGTTTTTTCACTACTTTTTTCCAAGGTTGCATCATGGGGAGGGGGGGTTTCAACCCCCAGAACTACCCCTGTGGCTATATGCCACTGCTTTCATGTCTACAGTGTGTGCAGACACAATCCTTCTTTATTGCTTAAAGGGAAGGAGCAGTTGCCTGAAACTTAAGCTGTGTTCACAATTGATCCGACGAGGTGAATCTTCAAGTTTACCTACCCAGGAAGTGTTCACTATCTTGATCCAAAGTGTCATTCCCAGCTCAGTGAGCAAGGTACTGTAAATCAACTTACCATATGAACACAATGCACAAGCATGAACCGTTTGCAATTTCATTACATACTAGATTATCCCAACGTGGATGAATTGTGTTCACATTAAAAACTTTGATCCAAAAAGCTTGATCTTATCTTCATTGGTGTGTGGATCAAAATCTGTGGATCTTGATCAAGTGGGAACACAGCCTTTTTTCAAAGCAACCGCTTAATCTCACAGTTTTCTTCCTATTTCAGTTTGAAGTATCTTTTGCATTATTTTAGGACTTTGATATATATTGCATATTCAAGGTAAACCAATCAGTTACTTCCAGTAAAATTCATAACTCAGGAGAAAAAAATATTTTCACATTTCTTCAAAAGCCAATCATGAATTGGACTTGTCTTCTATACATAATACTAATTCATGTTGCAATGACTTCATTTCCCTTTTAAAGGTCTATCAGGGTGAGTATACATGTGCAAGATTTATACTTCCACTGTAGCTATAACACAATAATCTGATAATTGTTGAATTTTCCATTGGCTTATTTCAAGACAGTTAAAAAAGGAAAAATAAAAAATATTTGATACCTTTCAAAATCCAATTTTCATTTTGTGTCCTATATGGCAATCAAATAGCCCCTGTATACTTAATAAAAACACATTACTACGATACTTTTTAAAGCAGCTCATTGAGTTGGTTCATTAAATTCTACAAATTTTTCCAAACCTGTTGAGTTTTCTTCACATGCCAATGACAAATGGTCTATCTTAGACGATCCCTATATCCTAAAAACAAATAACTGTTTTATGAGAGAGTGCTTAACAGTTCAAGTCGTCGATTTTCAAATATTCATGACCAGACACTTTTTCAAATAATGTGCAGAACCGTTACAAGTCAGGACACAAGAAAATTCAAAATTTTAAGGTTTTCTGTGACTTTTGGACTTGTTATGCTAACTACAAGAATTGTTATGTGATAATGACCCTTTAAAACTCTCATTAAGTTATTGATATCAACTCAATGAGCCTCTTTATTAAAAAAAAAAAAGGTGCTTGCAATGCATATGTACAAAAATTTTACACGCTCTTATTTATGGGCGAATAAAATGACAGACAACTGAAAATTAAACAGCTGGGTGCTTTCTCATTTAATGCAAGGTTGTTATGAAAAGACATTTAATGACATTTACAAAAGCTCATAAATTTATAATTCATAAATATAATGCAATATTCATATTACGTACATTGAGTGCCATTACATTCGAGAGCAGTTGTTGTTTTGTCTTTCAAAGAGACTGAATTTCTTAATAATTTGATATTACATATTGCAGAATAAGCTATTTCCTGCCTGTGTCAATGGTAGATACATTGTAAACAAGGAGCAAATTCATCTCAATATGATAGGTAATTTAAAATTTCATTTTATCTGCCTTGCAAATGTCAACTGCTGACGGCAAGAATCGCAATCATGGACGGGTTGGTTTGGGACCTGAATCTCTTCATTTCCACCTGCCTCTCAAATATACTCACCTGTAATTCCAGCGATGGTAAACAGGAGCAAAATACCTAGAGGAAGGCCTGCTTGCTTAAAGGCATATGGAGTACCTGAAGGATAAAAGAATAACAAAGGGTAACAATCAATCAAATATGAAAGGTAGACAGAAAACCAATCATTGCACATTTCCATTGGTCATAGCTCTGATAAAATGAATACCTGTAATTCCATAGGTACAGGTAGCACTACACACAGACTAGAAAGGCATTATAGCAATCAAGTCCAACATGATAAGAGCTATTATGGCACCTGTGCTTAAAAATTATTTTTGAAAAAAGTAGCTCAACAGCATTTCTGGAAACAGACATGGTAGACAGGACTTTTACAGGACAGAGAGGATTTTATTGGAGCCAGACAAACTGTATCCTAATTATATTGTAAAGTAAAACTATGTGCACATGTGCAACTCCTATGTCTATGCCAGTAGCCCAATGGGCTTTTAAGTCATGCATTTGGAAGCCCAAACATTGAAGAAGGGAGTCCCAGGTACCTGGTTCATGCAGTTTTTAAAGCCATGAGTACACAGGTGCTAAGTTCTTTTTATTTTGTCTTCTAGGCAGTAGTCCTACAGGTTGTTTCAAGAATATGTTACCTAGTTGGTTCTGTAAAAATTAGGGACCGACATGTCTCCACAATAATAATTGGAGTTGTTCTGGATTTGTAGAGAACATTTGATGAGCTTCAAAATGATACATAAGTTAGTTACGGCCCAGTTTCCAACCTACTGGCTCAAGTCGAGCCGGCCATGGCCTTTTTTGCAGTTGTGGCTCACTGGCTTGTTTTCCCTACTCCATTGCTTATGCAGAGCATCACGCACAACGGCAGTACTAGGTTCCTTATGAGACATCTAGTATGTTGGGTCAGACTGTGTCCACGTTCCCTGTGTTCCATGGTTAACTGTTTCCAAATCGTGGGAACACCAACATTATGGGGAACATGCACCCCTTGGAATAACAAACTTTGTAATGATTGCCAGACATTATCATAAAAAAGTGGGATGAACCTTGGGAACTTGGAACCCTAGAAATTTCTGGTATACCCCATTACTGAAGTTGATGCAGAACGATGGCACTTTTTGAGATTGCACAATATGCAATTCTCAGGAAGTTTACTTTAAGCATTACTAGAAAAAACAGAATAATAATCAGAAAATATTTATTTTTACCAACATTTTGATGAATTTCTTATTTTTCAGTGAGAATTACTCAAATGTGAAACCAAATTTCATAACAGCTACAGTAGTACATTTTCTCACATTTGTTTTTAGTCAACTGCACTTTTCCAACATATTTGATGACATGCACTGTACCTATAATTTTTCAAACAATGCGTCACAAATGTGATAAGTCGACTTCTGTTATCCGTACTAAGGAAATTTTGTCATGTTTTCATCATCCTTACGAAATACAGGATAATAACCAGAAAATATTTTCACCAAAGTTTTGGATGAATTTGTTATTCTTCCTATACAAATTAATACTCAAAAGTAAACACTGAAAAAATAAAAACGCAGGAAACAAAATTTCACAACAGCTGGCTCATTTTCTCATTTCTTATGATTATTCAACTTCATTTTTCTCATAAGTTTGGTGACATGTACTGTACCTAATTTTTCAAAAAATGAGCCACACAGGTGATAAGATGACTTCTGTTTTTGTACTAAAGAAATTTTGTAATATTTTTGTCTTACTAAACTCTAAGGGTTAGTCTGAGGCTGGGTACTTTGAAGAAGTCTCTCATAATCCAACATGCTCAATCTTTGTCAAAAGCATTTCTACAAAAGTTCACACCTTTTGTTTGACTATATGCTACTGCTAAATTAAATACAAACTAACAGTCAGATAATCATGCCCAGTCACCAAACTTGACCACAGATAGGCCCTAAAACAAGTTTTTACACTTGACTTGCATTTGTTTACCTAAGATGTGTGGAATATAAGGAAGTGAGAAAATTTCACCTTGCGCTGCAGTTTTATGAAGTGCAGAAAGTCCGCAGATCAGCGGATAATGAAGTGGGTTCAAGTATCTGCAAAAATACGCCTTGCAGGTTTGTGTAATCACAGGGAGGGGCTGTAGGAGGAGTTTGGGAATTAGAAATTAGAGGTACAGTTAGAGGGATTGGAGCTGTCAGCAAATACATGCCGTGACGTTGCTTCTTGAGAAAGCAACATAGACACCCCAGTAGATCAAAGGCTGTGTGGGGTGTAACTGGTATCTGAGTTTGTTACATGATCTGTGCTCTCAAATTAGCTATATGCTTTCACTGTGTTCACACTGCATGAAAAGTGATAAACACATGGCCAGTTAGAAAACCCCAAATGTTATGTAACTTTTTGTGTCTTTTAATATATGTTACTGTCACTAAATTAATCAGATGTGAAACCTGACTATATCAAGTGTGAGTGTAGTGAGCTTCATTTCCTCCCTGAAGTGATAAGAGGTTATCAGGCAGAACAGGAAGATTTAACAAAAGGTAACCAAACCATATCAACCAAATCATGAGATACTTGTTTATGGCTCATCGGTCAATCTTATCATGCCCATGTAGCCATGGAAACAGCATGACTTCACCGTATCCTACTTATACAGTATATCACTTTGCTGGAGCATACACACTGTAGCAGCAGACAGCTGCATGTATCATATCCTTTACAGTATTTCTCAAAAACCTACTGCCACAGGTTCCCAAAGCAGATGTCTTTATTTTCATGCATCTGAACTTAAACAAGGAGTGTCTGTGAAAAAAATGTTCATGCAAACTTCAACTCTAGGGAAATTAACATGCAAGGAGAATAAAAACTGTGAAACAAGGTATCAGAAAAATTTTCAAGGACAGATATGAAAAACTTGCCATCATATTTTGATTCTCTCACTGTAAAACTAGAAAAGTCATGGCTTATATACATTGGAAAATGACAACTACACAAACTTCCAAAACATTAATGGCAGCGAATGTACAAGTAAGATCTACTTAATCACCTTGCAGTAATAAATAAATTTCACAAAATTAATTGTCAAATTGACAAAATTCCATGACTTTTGAGGACCTTGAATGATAAACATTATTTGTATTTCCCTGACTGTATGTCCTATATTTTCCATGAAAACCAATGGTGCGTATGAACATGTAGAAAATCGGTACAAATCCGATTTCTAAAAATCACTGCCTTAATAAAGATATAAGTTTAATGAAATCCCGCCTGAATTGCTTTGATACGACAATAATTTCAGTTTGTTGAGGATCACATCCACCCCTTATACTGAAATTAAATAAATTTTTTTCATAACTGACCAACCATACCCTAGTATTATAATTTAGGAAAGTTTCTTTCAAATCCCCTTACTTTTAAGGCCAGAACTTCTCACCCCAAACAGTTCCAATTCTCCTAACCTTCTAACTTAATTCCCTTCCACAAAGTTCTGCCTAAAACTCATCCTCATCCAGACACGGTTACCTCTGTTTATTGCTTCAGGGTGGGTATACAAGACTGAATGTGTATTACAGAACAATCTCAATACAAGGCATGCTATGTAATACGAGCCAGGGTACTCAGCATAATTTGGACTTGCTGTCAATCAAACAGCTGTGTGTACCATACAAAAATTGTAGCTTGGGGTAAGAGTTGACTGGATGTATAAACATATACATGAAGAGATTTACAAATTTATTTGGTGCATCAAAACAGCTTTGGGGCCAATGCCTATTCACTTTAATGAAGGGAAGATGTGTTTGTGTCACACACAAATCTGCT
Source organism: Holothuria scabra (assembly GCA_037179385.1). Taxonomy (NCBI): domain Eukaryota; kingdom Metazoa; phylum Echinodermata; class Holothuroidea; order Aspidochirotida; family Holothuriidae; genus Holothuria; species Holothuria scabra. The sequence goes on along the minus strand of CM074196.1, from coordinate 27,242,148 downwards.
GTCGGTAATAATACCCTACAGCCTAAAATCCTGATTGAACAGACAGCAGTTAAAAGCATGTTTAAAAAACACTTGCACAGGTTGTTGACCAGCTAGACAACAAATAACACCTTAAGAACAGAGATCGCTTCTCAGCCTTTTGGCTATCATGTGTAGTGTCTGTTCTTTACATCCAGTCTAGAATGGAGTCATACATGACAGACCAATAATGTAAATGGTCTGAGGGCCGTGAGGTTGGTCACGTATTGTCCTTCAGTGGATGTATAAATAGCTTCTCCAGAAACTCCAGGAAGCAATGAAAGTTTTCGTTTCGCTGAAAGGCCCTTTGCCGGAGGGTCAGGAGGACTTTGGGAAAAGTAAGAAGAGAGCTTCAAAGGGGATGTAGTGTCACTGGTGTGACCAATTTAAAATGTCAGCAATAAGAGTTTGTTTATAAAATTTCTTCAACTTTTAATTCTGCACTGCAATTGAACATTGACTTAGAACTAACAAAAAATTTTCTGTGACCAATGTCTTATGTTGTGATTGGTTTACTCATAAAGTGGAGGTTGGCTGTCCAGTCTTGCATCCATATGAATTGTTTTACCTGACAAATATTCAGAAATTTTCATTCAGCTGTACAGTAATTGACACAAAAATGAACACTTCTTCTAACCAGAAAGACTTTTTCAATATTTCTACAGACAAATCCGATCAGCACTAATTGTGTTTAATTAGTGACTGTAGGCAGCCATTAGTGGGATCCAACAGCAGCCTTAAATCATTTCCATTTATTGTCTATGTGAATTTCAAACCTTCATATTCAGTGAAATTAAGGGAATCAAGAAAAAGTTCAATGAACCATCCATGATACACGTAAGCAAAGAAATTGAAAGACTAAAGATAATGGACCCTAGTTTTGTCCAACTAAATCAGAACATTACTTGACTGTCCCATTTAATTGTCCAGTCTCTGGTAAACAATCCATTCAGAAGCACTAATGAGGTCTGGAACAAAACAATGGTCAATATTTTTTGTCAAACTGGCAGAGTCTAAGACTGATATGAGGATCACAAAATTTTTTAATCAACTGCTAGTAATTAATTGCTTACACATGGAATTAGCAGTGTTTTTGATTATTAACTGTACCAGAAAGCCCAAAAGCTTTGTGATTCCTTGCCAAAATAAAATTTCGGAAAATTTTCTTTTGACTTCTGGTGACCCAACCTAGACGATAATCATGGAAATTTTTGGGAATTTCTAATTTTTGATGGCTGGTGACTCCAACACACAAATTAGGGTTCTTTAACTGTCTCATTGTTTACTGTTTGATGATAATTGGTTTTTTCTAGGTTGCTATGTTTTGCAATTGTTTGAATCATTTTACTGTTTTAATTCTGTTTGTATGACATTTGGTATATTGCTTTTCTATTCTGCTCTGTTTTACTTTTTTAATGTTTTACTTTTTTAACGTGAAGCACTTTGAGGCCATCTGTTGATGTAGTATGTGCTTCATCATTGTCTTCATCTTTGTCATTGCCGTCAGTGGAAAAAGAGATCTGGCCTTGAGTTTAAGATTTTCCAGGTGTGCTACAAATTACATTCCTCAGGAAATAAAGAGGGTGGTAAGTGTGCTGTGTCATTAAACTGGAAGAGCTACCATTCTTCACCTAGGTGTGCAAAAAATCACACTCCTCACCAGTGGCATAGCCATGGGGATGGTTTGGGGGTTGAAATCCCCCCAGGACCCAACCTTTAAATGCAAAAAACCCTTAAAATAGCAGTCTTTTCCTCTTTGATCCTCTTAGACTTTTCTCTCATATGTCATGTCCAAAGCCCCCCATGACACAAACATGGCTATACTACTGCTCCTCATAGTGATTTGAGGTGAGTGATAGTGTGTGATCACACTTGCCCACCTCAAAATTCAAAGCCTGAAAGCCTGATGATAGAGCTATATATAAGGCATCAAAAGAAACCTTTTTTCTTCAATTATTTTAAAACATATAACATGGATCCTCAGCACATGATTTCTGCTGAGCTGCTATAATGTCACTTCAACACAATTGTTTGTAAATTTGATGCATTGATTTTCATGGAAAAAGTGAAATAAAAAAGAGTTTTAATTTTTGTTCTCCCAAGTTGATGCTCAGTTCCACAAAACTGAAATTTCTAGTTGAGTAAATATTTCTCATACTGCAAATATTGATCTAATGGATAATTGCTTACAGAAAGCACTCTACACAAGTCATAAAACTTATACAGTCAATAAAACCTTCACAGTCATTTTTTTTACCCTTTGCCAACAGTAATTTGATAATTTATTGCAAAACATTGTAGGCATTTGTACACAAAACATGAGCTACAGTACCATATGGCACATGTAATTGCCAGCTACAAACATGATTGAACCTACAAACAAGGCCTTAACGAGGGCTAAAGCATTTCCTCGCTCACGCTGAGCTCATTACTGGCATAGCTACCAGAAAATTTGGACGCTGCAATGAGCTCTGTCATGTGATATCCAAGAGCCCGCCCTAGCTCACGGCATCCACGTGCTGCATGACTTAAACAATCACTTAAATAACGTGTGAACTCGGATCGTATGCATGTCAATCTGTTTCAAGCTTGTGTGCACTTACACACTGGCTACGCATGTGCACTGATGAGACGGCGAGGCAGGATTATGTAGAGACTGGACTTTTCCGTTGATAGCGCAAGTAGTAGAACACATACTCTATGGTGGAGTCACAGAGTGTTTTCATAGGTACGTACATACGTATATATGTACATACTTGCATACAATTTTCCAAGACGCAATCCACATACCAAGATTGGGAAACTGCAGTGTTCTCATTAGGCCCCCAAACCCAAGAGTCCCTGAACCCTCAACTTTTTTTGTCAAGAGTCCCATCATATTTCTGAGGGTCCCATATTTTTTTGTAAGAGTCCCAAGTGAAGCATCAACAAAAAATGCAGTAATCAGTGTCACTCCCCAATGTCCATTCAGATTTTCTGTCGTGATATTTTGCAACACGACGCTGCGTAAAACTGGTCTGGCATTGGAAAGTGATGTTACTCTGACTAAGCTGGACAACAGCTTGGCGGATGATTTAGTATGTACCAAGAACCGGCGATATCACAGAACTAGGCCACTTTACTAATATCGGTCTTAAATTTCATAAATTAAAAAATTAAATAAGTTTTCGAGTTATGCTAGAATCGGTAATACCCAATTACGGACTATTTAATTTTACAATCTGCCCGATGCCGATTACCGGTAATTAGAAAGAGAGAAGTCACATGTTTGTCTCTTTAGTACGCGCCCTTTGCTTGGTGCATATCATATTACCATAACAAGTTCAGGATGGAAAATGTTGGGAATAGTTCCGTTCGTTTCACGAACATCGTTTTTGTAGGTGTAATATTTTCACTTCGAAAGTGGAGATACAAATCAACCGTTAATACAGTAGAATTGTTTGCAGTCGGTGTCATAAGCCCTTTGATAATTTAGTCCTAAGGCCAACATCATGATCTGTCTAGTTTTCATCCAACAATCATGTCGGAACACTTGCATTCTTTTACTGTACTGCGTTGTAGTTGCATTATGTACTGTAGCTACTCTCCCGCTTTAACGAACCCCATGTAGAGCAATCATGAAAATCAAGCAGTTCTGGGCAACAAAACGATTGCACCCAATTAATGTATCATATGGTTCCATTCAGATATAAATATCCCCGTATATTTTTAGCAGTTCTTGCCCAAAACTTACATCTTGTTTAAAAAGAATATACAACTGAAATGCACCTAAGTCAGATCCCTGAAAAATCCACGTAGGCAGAGATCTGTGATGCCGTTTCTAGGTGAATTAAGCACGGCGCTCTGCCGGCTTCGCTAGCCGGCAATAAAAGCATGTCAAGTGTGATTGTCGTAACACAAACTCAACGGGAAAACTTGTCTCAAGGCCGAGTATTTTCCCACACTAAATCATATATACTAAGGCGCGAGTTATGACTGGCTGGCTAGAATCAACGCAATTGCACCAATCATGATGCAGGGCCAGTTTAAATTTTGCAATGGATCCAATGCATATGATGTCACCGAGCAAAACATGATGCCTTATTTGGTGGTAAAAAAGGACATGCATGTAAGTCTACTGCATTCGTGGGCCAAGAAGTTTGCTGCATGAGACCACGTGCATCACTGTTTTCGTTTGCAATGACGTTGTATGACAACATTGCATAAGTCCTACTGTAAACAACATTACGGACGGAATGCTGGGAACGGCTTAATTTATGCAAGATAATAACCGCCGAACTTCACAAGGTTCTAGTATACGTATGTGCACAAAACGTGCACAGATATGTATGCAAAGCTTGGGGATTTGAAAAAAATGGTGAAACACTGCAGCTAGATAGTCAGTATTTATGTGTTTTGTGCAGAACAGTTTGCACAGCAACTTAGGCGGCCCTTTCTGCGAGACAGCAAGGAATACACCTTGAATGCAATTCTAAATCTAATTCCAGGTAATACTACCCGGTTATACTGTAGCGGAAAATATCAAACGATCATTCCCATGGCAGGGGTAAAATTTATACGTTTGTGATTATAAGTGCATCCCATTTTGGCGGGAAGTTAACTAAGAGCAAGTTTCAAGTATATTTAGCCCATTTTTCCAGTTTTCTTAACAGATGATCGGGCGAATAATCAGTCTAGTCAGAGAAAGTGTTCCTACATGGATTTTGTGACGTGACATCGACAATGAACATTCAGTCAAGGCAATGGGTTCGTGTGAACTTTTCAACACAAAACTTTCTATGCCTTCTTGCCAAAATTTTACATGCATTTAGCAAGCAAATTCCGTGCGTCCCTGGGACACACAGGATTTTGTTTCAAGCGTCTCGAGTCGAACTCGCGCGTCAGGGACCCGGGAGCTCGGGTTAGTGAGAACCCTGAACTGCATGTTCAGTTTGCTGCAAGGGTAAGCTAATTTACAGTGCATACTGTAGTACGGGACATCTATTTCAGGCCAATAGCTGCCGATTTTTGGCTTAATGGAAACTCAGAAATTGGAATGGTTCTGATTAAATCTGAAATGATTGGCAGGTCTGCACAGGCTTTTGGGACAATTTGAAACAGACAGAAAAAGCCCAAATAGCAGATAGCTTCTTTTGCCCAACCTTGAAGCTCGCCCTCAAAACCTTGCATGGTAATGAGCTTGACAGAAATACACCCTGATGTGGAATCATAGGTAATATGGAAGGGACCTCACTGCCCTGATCTATGATCTTCGATGATCTTCTCAACTGCAATAGGATATTTTCTATAGATCCAGGGCTATTGAAGAATTTGCTAAAAAAAAAGCTGGCCATGCAGTTTCCCTCTGAAAATATAAACTATCTCTTTTAAATTATACACTTTTGTGACATGCATTAACCTCTTCAGCCCACACATTTTAAACTAAAAATAGTAATTAGTGGTTGGCCAATACAGTCACATCTTTACCCAGTTAGTCATCTACTATAATAGGCCACACATATATAGGCATATGTTTCCAGTTTGGGATAGGGATGCAATTCGTCGACCATCCGAACTTCCCTTGATATTAAATTGATTCTGTTCATGTGATGGGAATACCAGTAGTAATCCTCCCAAACCTTACAACATGATCATTCAAACTTCAGACAGGGGCCAGTCTAATCTCCCCCCCCCCCCCCTCCCTTTGCATGCATGCATATGAAAATTAATCTAAGCATCTGTGCAAACATAATATTTACAATTTTTAGGCCAGATATGATAGGAGCCATACAATAATGCTGGTTTTCTTCCAAAAGAGTTGTTAAATTAAACCATAAGCCTATTCCTGTTCTATCAGTTCAATCCATGTACAATATGAAATGTTGAACTGACATCCCACACTAGCTGATGACTCAAACTTCAAAATGCATATGTACTATATACAGTTATCTGCAAAACATCAAATGTTACAAACAACGCATTATTTTCAAACTGCGAACAGACACAGCAACCTCTAGAGAGTCAAGTTGCTCGAGTCCTTCCCATGCAGACAGTACAGCAGTACAGCACTTAAATAATGTACTGCACGTTACATACTGTAAGACTATCATTTAGCTTGACTTTGATAAAATGAGACTGTGATGCCCCTGAGACTCTCAAAGAAAGGCCTGATAAGATTAGATCGAGTCAGCAACTATACATGCTTCATGAGCAGAGAGTCTCACTAAAGGGAGGGGTACTTCCCTATCTAGATAATTTACAAAGAGAAACCAACTGAATGTTTATCACAGATAGGTATCCAGCACAACTTACAGTAAAAGGATGAAGGACATTTGAAGTACAATACTTGACACTAGAACAAGTCACAAAGTTACTCTGCACAGCTGCCAAGAACCTAGCCTTCTGCCCAAACATGTCCGAGCTAAAAATATGTTCCAATTCTGTAATTAAAACCCTTCTCTTGCCCTCCCCCTTCTCATGAAAAAGTGGAACATGAAATGCCTTCCATGATAAAAAAAAAAAATCAATATACTGTACATGCCCCAGTACTGTACTGACTGGAAGAAGTTGCCCTGCATACAGCTATTGCCCTGCATACAGCTATTATGTCCCTGGGGCTAGTGAGGGGTGATTTTAGGTGATTTGGCGATGTTGAACATTGCCCATCCCCTCCCTCCTTCAGAAAATAAAAAAAAAAGCAAAAAGAGAAAATCACAGTTCCAGTAAAAAAAATGTTAAGTTTTCCATTTAAAATGTTGCTTGCAGAACTAACCTGACGATTTATCCCCCAAATTAGTGGATAGGAACCAAACCAGACCCTTCCCTTAAGATGATTCCCCAAGCTTTCATTAAAAATTTTGCATTGCAGAACTGACCTATTTATTGCTTAATACTGTGGAGTTACTTTGCTACTGTGCTTTATTAAAGATAAAGAACAAGCTTATAGGAATTGTTACAGCTGAATTCCATCATATGTTTATAGCCTGTAGGCAGCTGTTAGTGGGGTCCATCAGCCCTAAATTGTCTTCGTTAATTGTCTACATGAATTTCTAACCCTAATATTCAGTGAAATTGAAGGAATTAAGATACAATTTAGTCTACAACCATCCATGATTCAGGTAAGCAAGGAAACTGAAAGATTAAAGGTGATAGACCCCACTTATGGAAGACTAAAATCACACCATCACTTGCTGTCTGGATTCGTCTACTATAATGACAATTACATTAAAGCCAGGCTTGCACAAATGCCCAACAGCTATAAAATTAACTACTTAAAGGGGGCATGGATACACATTATCCATCTGACATGTTGTTTACTGTATCTGTAGAGTCACGTTTTGACACTCACTGCAAGTTAAAAACAACCCTTAACCACTGACTAGACCAATGTTAAGATTTTATTGTTCTGATGCAATTGAATAAAATAAAACAGTCTACACTTGACTTGAATAACTGTATAAACTATACTGTGCTTTCAACTTGCAATGCACTATTAAAAATTCTCCATTTGCAGGAAAATTCTGTTACTCTGAACATGTGTTTCATACTGTACATACATTACCTTTACACAAAAATTTTATCCATCTGGTATCTACAATTGAGCCTTCAATTTCCTTTGAACAATGCTCCCACAAACAACAACAAATCTCACTCAAAGCCCCTTTAATTTACTGTCAAATATCTGGTATCTACAATTGAGCCTTCAATTTCCTTTGAACAATGCTCCCACAAACAACAACAAATCTCACTCAAAGCCCCTTTAATTTACTGTCAAATCCTCAAACAATACAAAATTTTAGGCAAAATTAAAAGGCAGTCATGCATTAATTAATCACCCGAGACAGATCCAATTCTCCCAACCTACTTACTTCTTCTAGCTGCGCCTATAACTATCTAAAACTAATCCTTATCCAAACACATTCCTAGTTTATTGCTTCAGGTTATACCCTGGTGAGCATACAAGGTCCTACAATCAGATCACTCTCTGTGCATGCTTTGCAATATGAGCTATTCTCAATTTTTTAAATTTGATGTCAACCAAAGAGCTGTGCCAATTAAGAGTTCTGGTAGGCTCCAGGTTTGTAAGTTAGATTGAGTTTTACAGCACAGTTTCCAACCTATTTGTTCAAGTCGAGCCGGCCGAGACCTTATTTCCAGTTGTGGCTCACTGGCTTGCTCTCCCTTCTTCATTGCTCATGCAGAGCATCACCCACTACGGCAGTGGGTTTCATTTTTAAAATCTTTGGTATGACCCGACCTGGGAATAGAACCCGGCCTTCTGCGTGAGAGGCTCCAGGTAAAACTGTAGTTTGTAGTTGCAAATACTTTCATCATGACATCATGCACTTTCATGTTGAAGGGCAAACAAATAAAGCAACCTACATGCACAACTTAATACTTCCAAAGTGCATATAGCAGACCTACTAAAGTGTACATTTAGGCCAATAATCAGGGGGGACAAGGGGTAGAGTCCCTCTGAAATTATTTTTGCCTCCCTAGACTGAGCATGGAGCTTTCCTTTGACTTAATACATTTAAGGTGTATATTTGGCCCCCCTTCCTCCATTCTGAAAAATTTTTGCCTCCCTGGATAAATTTTTGAAGCCCCTTCCTTCATTGTCTTGCTACAGACCTGATGACAGAATATAAGTTGCCATTCAAGGCAATCCTTAATAACCAAAGATCCTTTTTTTTCTCCTATTTTTCTCCTATAAAAGCTATGCACAACATTTATTTTGAAGTCATCCCAATATCACAAAGAAACTGTTCATGTAAACCAAACACTACATTTTTTAAAAGTTCTTCTCTACAGATTACATACAACACATGTATAACCCTCATACAGAGACCTGTCCAGACGGTGCAAAATGGTAAATGTACAGTTTCCCTGCATCAAATTTTAACAATGAGTAATTAGGCAAAACCAGACACACACCAACACTTGGAGCTAGCAATTCTACTGTATCTATCAATCCATACTGAACAGCTAAGTATTCTGCCTAGACTAGTATTAATTACTTTTCCCCAAACCCTAAAGAGCAAAGTCATAGCATGGGTCTCCCAAATTCAATTCCTTAGCTGCATAATAAGTCAATCCAATCAATGTTTGAATTCGCAGTGCTGTCTCTCACCACCTGGCTCTCAAACACTGTCAAGGCGCTAGCCAATCTCTCCTAATTATGAAGCGGGATGTATTTAAGGAGCGAGTAGGCTGGTTTTACTGTGTAAACTGAGCCGGGATGAGAGGCTTTTAAAAAACTCGGAATGTATTTTGAGCGTCTGAAATTGGTTTCTCAACTATATGCATGGAAATGAGATAAAATCAACTGCACAAAATGGGTGATAGAGAGTGTGCATGGAATATACTGTAACAATGTTACCAGCTGACAGCTATGGCTTGGTATAAATGATGAAGTATGTGTTTAGAATGTTAGAAGGGGTGAAATTTTAGGATGTGCATAGCCTTTTAATTCAATAAAAATGTGAACATAGGGTTTCTCTGTTTTAGCTAAACTTCATGAAAATACAGCTATTAACTGACCACAACCTATCTCTTGGATCAGCATCTTATCTTTTTATGTCCACAAACCATGTTTATTTCCACAAGTTTATAAACACTTTCTGCTTCACTCATGGAGAAAGCATTCAAGCATGCAACTTGACTGTACAGTATTATGTTCAAAATGACTTCACAATGCCCTAAAGAATCTGCTTCCTTACTGGCCTAGCAGAAAGGTGTGCAGGCAAAAATGCAGATGAAAAATTTCAGCAGGTGCAATGATGACTCCTTCCCTGAGCTACTGGGTACATCTCGATGATGAAATCATGTGGGCAGTTTCGTCGAATGAATATTTTGATGAACACTAGGCAGCTGCCTAATTTTTCAGAAATGCTGTGCCTTTGCAAGAGTATATTCAATAAAGTATATTATATTACTCCCAGTTGCATATTCAACAAGAGCCCAATGGGCACTGTGGTTCCTTGCTGGATATTATAAGAACTGTACAGCCAGTCTCCGAAATAGAGCTAAGCAAAAGCTCATACTCAATGTTTGTAACATCTTCACAAGGGGTATCTTAGTACCAATATTACATGAAATCAAAGATTACATTTCTGTGGCCTTACTTACATTCAACTTTTATAATGCTTGGTGATCCTTCAAAAACACTACCTCATTTCCATATGTATTTATGCTTGTAATCACACTTGATATTATCACCAATAAACAATACACAATGTGGTCAGAGAAAAACACCCATTGTATTTCTCTCACAAGTTATTTTTACCTGCTCTCAAATAAAACTTGCTATTACTTTAAAACAATCTACCATTTGTCCTGTTTGCTACCTCTACACAGAAAACAGGGTTTACTCAGCAGTTCAGCAGAAAGCAAGTGGTTAATGGGGTGTGATAATAGAATGAGGATTAGGTTACCCCACAGAGCACAGCAGTATTAAAGAGACATACTGTATAAACCATGCACTGCTTCCCCTGGCAGAGTGACCTGTGCTCAGTGAAATCTACAGATTTCAGTTATTGCCCTCTTAAAACTCTGAATGATCCAAAATATGTGTACAACCCGCTGGAATCATTACTGATCGAAAGTAAGGCCAAATTTCTAGGATGTTTGGGTGTATAAGCATGTAAAACCAGGTGAGATAAAAAATCTATTGAACATATCTTTATCTAGCTTAAAAGATTTTCTAAATAACATTTCCAGCGGTTGACCTCCGGTGACCTTGATGACCTTTGACCTTAACCAAACACAGATTGATTTGAAATCTGTCTGTTCTACCTTAAAATACTGTGTTAAAAGGTTTTTCAGTGTTTGACCCCTGGTGACCCCAGATGACCCCTTGACCTTCAACAAACACATCCAATTTCATCGTTACACCATAACACATCAACACACCAAGTATGACATCTATCCAAGTTTCCTACCTAGAAATATCGTATTGAGAAGGTTTTTAGTTTTTGACCTCTGGTGACCCAAAATGACCTTTGACCTCCACCAAAAACAATAGGGCACACCTTCTCCCTATGACAAATCTATGTACCAAATCCAAGTTCCATCCAACCTTCCCTTGTTGAGTTAGAGCGTACTGAAGCAAGTGTCACACACACATACACACACACACATACACGCACACACACACATGCCAACCTGACTACATAGGTTCCTTTGCTACCGCAAGGAACCAAAAATGATGTGGAGCACTGGGCATTAGTTGGATTTGTAAAGGAAACTTTACTCATCTGCTACCAAAAGGGTCATGTCCAGAGTTTAACAAATTTAAGAGGACACATAACCACAGTTTTGTCTGTCTGGGAGATGGGTCTATTGGTGTCCTCCTCCTCTTCTGAAAAGTTTTGCCTTTTTGAAGGAATCTGTATGCAAAGGGGTGTGAGATTTTCTATTTCGTCAGATTTAGTCGTGAGGGTAAACTTGGGGTTGTTTATCCAGGAAATGATTATTTTATCCAAAGAAGTTCTTCTCATAGTTACTACTATGTCCCTAATCCTAGAGTAGGCCAGGACAGTCTATTACTTTACAAATTGGGAGACATACTAAGGCCTGAAGGAACATAAACTCACTCTGTGAAAAGCACAACGTTTTGGTGCACAATACCTATATGTGGCCTTCTTACTTTTGGGAGTGTCCTTGTTGCCTTACGAAATTTAATGAGCATCGTGGCCTTGGATTAATTCCAGATGTGAGCCTGACGATAGCAGGCAGTTGAATTCTTTTCTATGTTACCATCTCTAGAAAGCTGAATCAGATGGGTTTGCTTGTCATAAAGAAACAAAATCACATCAAACACGTAGTTCTTTTCAAACTCCCTTTATTCAGGTAGCCCCATAGCTATCCATATAAATCATTTGCATGAAGGCCAACAGCTGCACTGTGTGCAATGTAATACCAGCAGAATACATAATTTTTAAAAAAAAAACTTAAAAAAAGTGTGTATTTGGGTGTAAAATTTTACACCCCATAAAAAGTAATTCCACGCTATGGGATGCCTTTTTCATCTGGCAGTTGAGAACTTACAAACACACGAAAGAAACCAGCCCTTGGCTTCTCTTGAAAAATTTCTAGTGCAAAAGTGCTCGAGCTGAAAAAAAGGACAAATCCTGACTGCATCAGCAGCTTTAGTGTTCAGTTTTGAAGGGAGGCAACAATTTTATGCATACAGCTTTAATTGTGCTGGTCCCTTTGCTGAGCAGCTATCTCCATGAGTGAATGCACACACACAATGGGAACTTCCAACTTTCAAATTGAATGTCATCTTATCAAAGGTAATAGGTATAGCGTTAAATGGGGAAGTAAAGAATCTTTTACCAGCATGTAAAGTACAGCCACCTAGACTCTTATTGTGGGCTTCTTCTCCAAATGTTCTATAATAGCAATTTCTGCAAATTTTTAATTGGTGGGTAATTGGGGTGACCCTTACATCTTAAAATAGGATCAAACAATTATTGAAATAAATGACCATATGTGTTAACTTCATTCTTTACCCAAAGTTAATACAGTATTTCAAAGCAGTGAGAGCTTTTTCGGAATCACAAAAGTGATTTTCTTATAAATTTCCAATGTAGAGGCCTACTAAAAAATATTTGTAACATTCTAAATGTTAGGACAGTGCTTTCTACACAGTTAAGAGCACAGTGGCATTAGTTGCAGCCTACACCATGCATTTAAACTGGTAATGATTTTTCTGACACATCAACTAATTAATTGCAGGTAACCACACTTATAATTAGGCTTTGAATTTTGAGGTGTGTGAGTGCAATCATACACCACCACTTGCCTCAAACCACTGTGAGGAGTTTGATTTTTTGTACACCTAGATGATGAATGGGTTCATAGAAGTCTTTATATGTTTAATGAAACAGCACCTATACCACCCACCTTAATTTCCTGAGGAGTGTGATTTGTAGCACACCTGGGAAATTCAAAACTCACAAAACTCGCAACATCGGTCCTCAATAGTATACAACCCTGACAGTGACCACATCTCAAGTTAGTTAGATGGAGACTGGAGTTTTACGGCCCAGTTTCCTACCAATCGGTTCAAGTTGAGCCAGCCGTGGCCTTTTTTCCAGTTGCAGCTCACTGGCTTGTTTTCCCTGCTCCACTGCTTATGTTGACCATCAAGCACAATGGCAGGAGGCTCAATTTTTAAAGGACTCTTCAGTGTTACTTGGCCAGAAATCAAACTCCCAACCTCCGGACTGCAACTCGAATGCTCTTACCACATCTCAAAGTTCTAGAGATTATTCCTCAATCAGGAAAACCTTTGGGTTACACAAAAAAATGACAAAGGACGGTCAGTTGAGAATTTACAATGAGTACAGAGAAGGGGGAACATCAGTTAAGAGACACACCAGTACAAAGGGGGAGGAGCAAATGTGGCTCAATAAGGTTACAAATGAGTACACATTTATACATTCATAGGACTTCAAACTCAAGGGAACAAAATTTGGGATTCTGTTAAGAAATTCATGAATGGCAACACTTTAACAGATTTTCGTCATCCTGTATAGGCCTATGTAACTTTATCACCATGTAAAGCAACACAAAGGACAATCAAAAGGGATCTACTTCAGTCAAAATGGAGTCCATTTCCTGAAACTTGTTATTCAGGATTCAGCAGTCTAAGGGAAGGGCCCTCTTTGAGATAGCTTTTCAAGAAGAAGACCTAGGGACAAAATGGTTGTCTTGTTCTACTTTTCAACTACATCATGCAGTAAAAGTTACACCCCAACATCAGAAAACAATTTTTGTCTAGCAAATGGATATCCTGAAAATTCTGTGCATGACTTCAACTTCCTGAAGTCAGGAAATTTCCTGAACTAATTACAACTTTGAATAATTTCTGTAAAATTCTATGGCCTAATGTAATAACAGGAGGATGTCTCCTAGGGCAAAACAAAATAAGATACACATAATACAATAACTGCAGCTGATGACATGACTATTGACAGTGTACTTTATTAAATTAAGGGGAAAATGTTCACACAGGCAATGGATACTCGTACAACACAACTACACCCTTTATGTTCCAACAAGTCTTTGTTCTGACAATTAACATCTCTTGATTTAGACATGTGTACATTGAGGTGCATGTTAGGGTTAGAGGTAGGATAAGGTTCTACAGTATCCTAACCCTTATCCTATAACACTGGTGTAATATACAACCTTGTCAAGCTATAGCAGATTAACGGAGAAGTCTGATGGGGAAGAACACACAGGCAATGGATACTTGTACAACACAACTACACCCTTTATGTTCCAACAAGTCTTTGTTCTGACAATTAACATCTCTTTATTTAAACATGTGTACATTGTGGTGCATGTTAGGGTTAGGGGTAGGATAAGGTTCTACAGTATCCTAACACTTATCCTAACACTGGTGCAATATACAACCTTGTCAAGCTATAGCATGTTAACAGAGAAGTCTGATGGCAGTTCTCCCAACAAACATGATATTAAAGACATGCATCTACTGTGCTACAGTAGTACCATGTCACTACTGCCTATCTATAGCTGGGCTATTTCAAAATTAAAGGTAGTAATTGCTTGCTTCATTTGTTACTAATTAGTAGTTATGAGGTTTAGCCATTTAAGTATCTCTGGTTTCCAGGACACGAAATAATAACCACAGACAACCCGAGTCCACTTGATCATCGAGCAGTCCATTGCCAAAAAACTGCATTGAATGCAGAAGACTGCAGGAAAATTATATCAACCTTCAAAAAAGTCCATTTTCAAAAATGTTATTTCCATTAGGACATTGTCCAGGAGGAAAAATACAGTCACAAAGGGATACAGCATACAGGAAGATTTGGCATATTTTCTCAGCAATTTGGGGATTCTTTTGATAGATGTACATGTGGTTTGCTACAATGCGTGAACTATGAACAGACTCTGTATACAAGAGGATAACACTATACAGCCAATTATGCAGTAAATTTGATCATCATGGTCATTATAATCATCACCATAAACCATCAATTTGATCCCCCCCCCCCCAATTTCGAGCTCTGATATACCACTTTAATTGAAAGATAAGTCTACAAACAACTTTCCACATGGCAGTTAACTACCTTATTAGGAGAGAAAACCCCAGAGACTTCCTATAAATGGACAAAGCATACTGCACAGTATGTTGTCACTACCTTATGAGTGAGGAAAGGCATAGCAAGATGGCTGTCTACTATGGTTTTGCGTGTAAGTTTGGACTTGCTCAAGTATATCAACAAATTTTGCAAGAAAGTTGAAATATTTTTAAAATAATGCAAGGTATGGGCAAAATCACTACACATATTGCAGGAATAAAGTATTGTTTCCCATTCCAGTTTAACTTTTGTTTAAAATATTTCAGAATTGTCGTCAAATTGGACGGTTTATAACTTCATGGTGGCCATCTTGGGGAGCCATTTTTGTCCCAGTTGGTGGGGACACTCTACCAATAGAAGGTATGCGTTTCACCCTCTGTACACGTATAGGAAGTCCATGGCAAACCCCCGTTCCTCTCCATGTTTTAACATTTTGATAGATCATTTTTGCTTCCTTTTTGTATCAACTTCAAAAGTTTTTTACTTTGGAATGCCCCATTCCCCCCCCCCCACCCCTCACCTTCCTACTGTAGAAGGTGTTTATTCATGGGCAACTTCACTCTGAGCAACAGGAAGAGAAGAGTGACAAAGTTATGTCAGATACTGGCGATACAGTGTATAAACTTTCAGGAGTAATGCACAGAGATGGAGATTAATCCACATTAGATGTATCATGGGGTAATTGGTACAGTACAGTACAACAAGAACAACAACACACTTGTTCAGACATATAAATTGAAAGAAAATTAACAGAACCAAACTACACTTCCATATTTAGCTATAAATCTTCAATTATATAAACCAGAGCTGTTGTCTTTGTACTGGAAATGCTCTTCAGAGGATCAAAAAATTGTGAATTTTATGGGAACACTTAAAATGGGCTTAATTAAAAAGCAGCAAAGTTAATGAAGGTGTTCTACTTGCAAGAAACTAGCTGTAACACAGCTTTAAATCAATGAGGTACTGTAGTTTGAACGTACAGTAATTGTACCTGCAAAACAAAATTAGACCCTGGACTAAAACTAATACATAATGCTGGAAGATTTGCCAGAATATTATCATTCAAAATTGTTAGTAAAACTTCACATAGAGCCATGCGTAACAAATGGAAAACCTTTATTTGAAGTGAATGGAGAATGGCACCTGAACTCATCACCAAAGATTTTGTCTCAAAACTTCTTCACTGATAACTAAAGATAAGTACCTTTTTTCCATTTTCGTCTTAACACATACATTTTTCATGCTTTGTTGGCCTACTAAAGTGTACAAAATTTTAGGAATTAAGAGGAGTTTGTTAATAGTCTGGTAATTATAAATAAACAACATTTTTGGTAAATGACACATAATGTTGTACGTTCCAATAACTGTTGGAATGATATTTTGTAACTACAGACACCAAAGTGGACATAGGTACCCAGGATAAATTAAAATGACTAAAATTTGCCGTAATTAACTGTGTAAATTTGTCTGTCTTACAAAGTTGCAATAATACATTGATATCTCTTGTCTAGATCTTCACATTTTGCTTGGGTTTACCATAATTATAAGCACTACTACAACACTACAATACAGTGCTGCCAAATAGATCAGCATGATTTCAGCACAGCAACATGAGTTTAACATTAGTTGACCCAAGGCCATTGATCAACAAGTTTTTTCAAGTCAGTCATGTCAATCCAGGATGGTTCCTAAAGCCTCAACAAGTTGAACAACTTGAGACATTCATCATGTTTGTGGTCCTCTTTGTGTCCTACAAAGGAATCTTTTCTGTATCATTAATGGTTGAGTATTTAATAGAGGTAGTTCCTCCCTTTCACAGAGGTTTACTCATAGACTGTTTGTAGGATACGTAGAACAATTTATTTAGACCGGACTTTAAAAGTAAGTTCCATCAGAGGGAAGGGCTAATTAAGCTGAATCCAGTTAAAAATTGGTTAAAGAAATTGGTTAAAGGTAAAACTGTGGTACTTTATCAAAGAGCATTGGGTTGACAGTTAACTATGTGCATGCTGAGATTTTGGGCACAAGCCAGAAACACCACTTTGTCCCACTTTAGGTGCTCTGGCAACCTTCATGACATTGCATTTCAATTTTCCTTGTCAGTTGCACATTGCTAAATGTTAGAAAACAGAGCTTTCAAATATGTTGAATATGAATACAGTAATGATCCCAACATATTGACATCAAGTAATCCACTAGAATTTTGGGTACACATTCATGGTCTGGTGCCTTGATTACGGTCATTTTAAACAATATAACATTTTACAGCCAAACAAGTACAAACAAAAGGAATGATTGCAGTGTTTAACGTGGAAGTACAGATGAGGATATCGCCAACGTACAGCTTGAAAAATGTGCCATGAATAAGAGCCAGTCTCGTTTAAGCCCAACAGACGTTAAGGACTTAAATTATGTTTAGTTCTATGTAAAACTCAGAATTGTCTTCATGCAGGTAAATGTAAATTTTCTTTTTGCTATCTTACGTACTTTCTGTACATATATTTTAAAGGGTTTACAGACTGTTTTGTGATTCAAATTATGTGGCGATATTGTACTTTACATGTCAAAGTGCAAGTCCTCTTGAAATCAAAAGGTGTGCATATGGTTAGGGTTAGAATTTTCATTTCCGTGCCACCCAATACTTAGCTAGCCTGGATAAAATTGGGAACACCTTTCAATTACCACAGTAGGCCTACTGTACTTGGAAAACAACCCAGACTGACTTGAAGGAGCCTAGACATTTAAAGGTCATGAGAGGAAACTCCCCTTAGCTCATTTGAAAAATCTGAAGTACTGTACAGAGAAAAAGATCACTCCTTGGAGCTATTAATGCTTTTGTGTTCAGTGTCATAGAAGAATACAATCACAATGCCTCTGTTGGGCTGGTCACTGGACGTTTCCTGAGTAGCCTCGTGGATCAATGCACACACACAATACTCCATTGAAATTGACTTAATCCATCTTTCCTGCCATGTGCCTGCTACGCACGGCGGGTACCAAATTTTAAAAGTAGCTAAGGGGCTTTCCCTAGCATGGTCAGCTAAATGTACATCCACACAGAGCTTCAGGGTGTATTTACAAGAGAGCAAAGTGCACAAAATGTACTGGACAATTGCAAGATATATTAAGTGAATGTGGAAAAGGTTAACTTGGACACAACGAGACCAGGATCATCGAGTTCCATGCAAATACACATGGTCTGGGCATTCAGCTTTAAGCTGGGGTACATTGTAATCTGTGCAGTAAAAAAAGGTGTTAAATCAACAAAACAGGAGGAAAAATGCATTGTGGTTTTGATGATGTACAAATTACTGTATGCCAGGAAGCATGTCTCCCAGACACTGATTTAATTCTATCTAAATGTCATCGAAAAATAAATTCATATACAAAGTATAAAATTTGTTCAAGCAGGCCTCGATAAATTCAGTTTTTATTACTTGTCCATCAGGCTAGGGATTCCCAAAATCTACTTGTCCGCATGAATAGGCACTGAGTCTGTATCTAATTATCTAGTACTAGATATTGAATTCCTATGTGAAGAAGAATATTGTGCTTCTTGCCCGGCGGGCTACACTATTGAGCAGTTCACCTGTCCGAGTCATTTTTTACTTGTCCCGGACTGTCCGGCAGGGGATTTGTCGAAGCCTGTGTTCAAGCTTCCCAACATGACATGTAGTTAAACAACATCAAATTCAGAGATGGAGATCTGGTGACCTTTGACTTCCATTGAAAACAAAAGTTATCATCTTCTTGCCACAATGCATCTACATTACAATGAGTAAAATCTATGCAAGTTTTCTACCTACCTAGATAGTAAACAAGGTTAAAAAATTTTGCCCCCTGGTGGTTCCAGGTGATCTTTGACCTCCACTAAAATCACATGGATACTTCCAAACATATACTGTACAGTGTATCAAATGGATACAACCTTCCTATATAGCTTGATACATTGTGCAAATTAAGTTTTCACATTTTGACCACCTGGTGGTCCCAGATGACCTTTAATGCCCCCCCCCTCCCTTCCCACCAAAGAAAATAAGGTCCCTCTTTTAACCACAGCTCATCCACATACAAAGAAGGTTAGGTTAGATGGAGTGTTAATGCCAACGCAGTTTCTAACCACTTGCTTTAAATCGAGCCAGGCCAAGGCTTTTTTTTTTCCAGTTGTGACATACAAAGAATGAAATTTATCCAAGTTTCATACTTGGAGATATTGACATAAGTAGGTTCCAAGTATTTGACTCCCTGTGACCTCAGATGATCTTTAATCTCCAAGAAAACCAAACAGATATTTCTTTCTCACCATAAGGCATCCACACACAAAGAAAGAAATTGATCAAATCTTTCCACCTTGAGATTTAGTGCCAACAAGGTTTTTAGTGCTTGATCCATGGTGACCCCAGGGAAGATTTGACCTCCAGCAAAAACATCATGGTCCTTCCTACCATAATGCATCCACATACGAAGCATGGTATGCCCACACTTCCTTGAGATACAAGGTACAAAGTATGCACAAACACACACACACACCATCATGAATGCACAAATGCACACAGTTTTTCTTTACAGAGATCAACAACATGCTATCTCTGTTTTGGGGCAGGATTTCAAGTTTTATCAACATCAATAACAGACCAGTGATATTACCTGACATCTCCCAGTCTCAGTTTGAGATCACAGTGTCCCCCTTCCCCATCCAGATGTGGTTTTGGTTGGCTTCAGTTAGAGTACTGTTTGAGCTGGTCTGTTCATACCATTTCAGTACCTTGAAAGTCACCTTTGCTTGTATGGAATGTACTTAAAGTACATGTAGGTTAGTTCACTTTAAAGAACCGATCCTCTCACCCCAAACTACAATTCTTATAGGGGTTTACCAAAATTCTCAATTGGCTATGCTCTTTGATTGACAGCTTGTTCAAACAATGCTGAATACCAATGCTTACATTTCAATGTTTGAACTGCAGTGGGAGTGTTTTGATTACACAGAGTGCACTTTTTTTCTATACTCACTCTGAAGCAATAAATTGAGACTGTGTCTGGATGAGGATGAATTTCAGACAATTGTGGGAGGGGTTTAGAAAGAAGGTAAAGAGAACTGGTACTGTTTGTGGTGAGAGAAGTGGGCCTTTAAGATCATGAGACAGTTAAGTAGACCTATGCATGCTGTGTTAATACTGCAAACCATACAGGAATTAGGGAGTACAAATACTGAACAAAGGGTGAGAGATAGGTGTAGGTTAATCAAACCATAACATTCATCATTTACCAAGATATGCAGATGGAAATTGAGCTGAAAGAAGGATAAAAAATAAAAAAGTTTCATTCATTCAAAACTTTGCAACAAAAACTTATAGCAAGGTGCAGCTTAAAGAGATACTATAGCATGCTTATAAAAGAAGTCTAAGAAAGACCTGCTTTAAATGTGTCTCTTATTTTATTGAACATTTTGGCAGACAGGCAATTATTGTTGCTTTTTTTTCTCTATGTACTGTATGGTACAATTATTTCACACAATTTTCCACACTGTTTGCAAAAATTAGAGTTGGCAACAGTTTCTATTAAAACTAATTTGCAACCATTCAAGCATGTCTTAAAAGTCCAGAATTCACATTTGATGGCAATTTATCTCAGATAAGCTTTAATTTAATGGACCATAAATAATTTGGTCATTATCTAGCTACTGCTTTTTAGGGGCAGAATTTATTGTTAATTTCAATCAAAATTCTTTTGTTCTTGGGCTACTCTAGTACCAGAAAGGCTATCATAATTTAGAACTGTTAAAAGAGCTGCAACGTCTTCAAATTATATAAACTAGAAAATAAACCATTGCTTGAGCACTTTGATTGAGAACTACAAAGTAACCCTGAAACCTGCAGGTATATTCAACAGGTGCTATGGTCGAGTGGACAAATGCGTTGGCATTTGAAGCGATGAAGCATAGCAACTGAGAGGTTTGGAGTTCAAATCTTGGCCGGGTCAAAGTAAGGTAGGTTTTTCATTCTTCAAATTATATAAACTAGAAAATAAACCACTGCTTGAGTACTTTGATTGGGAACTACAAAGTAACCCTGAAACCTGCAAGAGCAATCTATGGTTTCTCCATCTGAACTGGCCTTTCAAAAAATACCAAATTTGATCCAAATTGTTTAATTGGTTGCCACCCGACGTCAAGTAGTAATTCATAAGCCAATGGCTTCTCCCACATTTGTGGTTGCTTAGCATCATAAAACAACTGCCCTACAAGGCCTGATTATATTGTAGGTACAATGAGACAGTATGCAGGGCCTGATTCCAACAAGAAAATTTTATACCTCACCATAGCTTTAACTTTGTAATATTAAAACACAGCAAATGAAAGTGGTTAGCAAACTTGGTGAGCAGAAATCACAGAATTGAGCTGTTGTCACATGGAAAACCTCAGTCTATTCCGTACCTACCATAGATCAAGTTTATGCTACCCCAAAGCAAATTAAGCAGCTGTCTGTAACACCATTAACTGCAAATTAGGTTCTGCTAATAATGTATCAAAGATTCTGTACATACTGTACTTCATACCGTAGCATTGCAAATGAAAGGACAAGTTTGTGAAGGGCTAGATACACAGTGCAGATATATTAAAATGAACACTGTATGTATAGCTGTCATAATTCGAGGTACTCACAAAATGAGTCTTTAAGGTGAAATGCAAGATCAAAGCAATATACCCACCATTAACAATTTGGGAAGGAGATAACAGCTTTCAAGAAAAAAAGGTTTTCACCTGATCAGGGACTCAAATTTAGCCTAGTGCCATTTTCAAATTTCTCAAATGATGCTTTGTGATCCCACCGTGATTTAAAAGGATGAAATTTAAAACACCTGGATATTTTTAAAGATTCTAGGAAAGGCAAATTCTGACATATTTAGTGCTAATGTTATTGCTAAGACAACATAAAAGTCAGATAATGCTGGGTAGTACACAAACAGCATTTGAGATATCACGTAATTTTGCTACTTTCTATGTCCTAAGCTTGCAATGTTTCTTACAGTGAGGTGTGCAAGTGAAATGTGACACCACTTGCATTCAATAGCATATTGAAATTCCTTGTGATCTCACTCAAGTGTGGAAAGTTTCATTTTATTTGAATACTAACTTTTTTTAACAATGAGACAACTGTAAAAAGCAGGACACAACTGTCAGAAAATGTCATATGGCTGTCCTTCAGGCAACCATTGTACTATTTCAATTGTCCACAGGGAAATTTGGTTGCCCGATATGTTTTTCATTCATGCACACAACTACAAAACAGTGTTACCCAAGTACTTACAGTATTGTGCTATTTTGCAGCTGGACCTCAGTAGATTTTATGTGTTCATGTGCATTATTTGTCTGGTACTTTAAAGTATGAAATATGATGATAAAATTTGAAAGGGTCCATCAGCACTAAGCATTATGATCTTTAATTTTATAAAAGCAATCACATTTAGTTCTTACAAAAGACAATGGTTTTCTGATGAACAACCAAGTACTGTACACCTTTGGTTGTCGCTATGGAATTTCAGTTGTCTCATGCAGCCGAACAGCCATGAAAATCGAGTCCTAGCAAACAAGTGGCCTACTGTAGACTCATAAGGAATTTCTTACCCTATTAGATATTTCACCTGAGTGCCCACCAAAAGCAATGTTTGGTGGAGTAATCAAATGTTACCTGACTTCCTGCTTAACTCATTTTAGCACATTCCAAGAAACCACGAGCTTGATAAGAGGCACCTAGGGTGTGTTCCCACTTGAGAACGACCAGGAGATCAGATCCAGTTCAGACCCCTTCCCCAGATCAGATCCCGAGAACTTGATCCCCCCTTCGGGGAGGATCAGACCGCGTGCAGGTGATCAAGAAAACAAGTGGGAACATAACGGGGGATCAACGTGAGTCGAGATCAATGACGTACAAGGTTTTTGTAGGCAGGGAAATTCAACATGGACAAATGTTCATGCCCTGATCAGGTGAATTCTCATTTTCACAAAAAAGGGGTTATCTCCCGAACTCAAATGCGAATCAAATATTCTTCTACGTACTGTACATAGTGATTACCCCCTTTTTTTCTCTTGCTTATTGAAAATGGTGCCAAGAGCAGGTTTCTTTGGTTTTTTTTTTTAATTTTGTTTGAAAAAAAAAACTGAAATTCAAGACTTTTTCCAGACTCTTTGAAGACTAAATGGGAATATTTACAGAAGAAAAATAAAATTTCAAACAAAATATCCTTATATATTCTAATTAGTTTATGCAGCATGCATACATTATCAGAAGTAAAGTGCACGGTTTTAAAATTTCAAGGCCATATGGCAAGTATTCCAGACAAAGCAAGTATGAAAAATTTTTTCCACAAAACAAACTTCCACAAACTTTTATCTCCACACATTTATATGACCATAACAAAATTCCAGACTTCTCCTATTTGCCCTCCTGTATGCATATTGTGGAACCACTGACTTATATACATGGAAAGAGCATGCAACATGTATAGAAAGTTATCATGAGTTGATCACTATCATGAGTCGATCACTGTCTTCTAAACGCCATAGAAGTGAGTAGGTGCGATGTGACTGCGATACTAGAATAACCTTGCAATGCAAATTCTTCAAATAACATCAAAACCAATTACTTGTCATCATGTTTTAGATTTTTAAAGCAAAAATGTTAGTTATGGCCAGATTTTCAAGTTTCAGCAAAAGTATGAACCAGAAATTTGCAAAAATCAGTAAAAATGATGATGAGAATGTATCTCATGGAGTTTTAAGTAGGGATTCTGATAGAAAGGAGATTTTTTTGTACCATTATGTCAAACTCTGACCATAAAAATAGTAATCTGTAGGATTTTATTTGTTTGTTTTATGAAGTGATTGACTCATGATTACTTCATAAGCATTGCTACTTGCACTGCCTCCTACATTTCAAGATTCATTTTCTACAAATTACTCAGTCCAAACAACACAAAAATATAGCACAAAGAAGAAGACAGATTACAAAATATTACATTCAAATTTTATCGATTTTTATAGATGTTTTCATATTTTTGTGGTAACGAAATTTATTAGGTGATCGACTCATGATAATCCCAGTATACGTCCTATCCGTAGATGGTCGCCACTGACTGAGACAAAAAAGGTGCACCAAGATGGCTGCCGTGAAGCTATAAATCGTCTGATTTGACGACGAATCTGTAATATTTTAAGCAAAAGTTTAATTTGAAGGGGGGAAAATATCATATTCCTGCAATATGTGAAGGGATTTTGACCTTACCTTTCCATATTTCAAAAATATTTCAACTTTCTTGCAAAGTCTGTGGGTATACTTGAGCAAGTCCAAACTTTCACACAAAACCATAGAAGATGGCCATCTTGGTGCGCTTTTTCTCATACATACAGTAGCGACAATCTACCGTGTAGCATATTCTGTCCATGTTTTGGAAGTCTGTGGGTGGAACCCTACTTAGAGTCACTTAACCAAGTTATTCATGGAAAATCTTCAATTCACTGTTTTTTGTTTAATGACATAATTTGATATCAAAAATGCCAACATGCCTCAAAAGTTGGTACAAAATATTAAACACCACAAAAAGTGGTTTCTTGAGGTGTTAGAGCTGATTAATTTGTACATCTCTGGCAACAGAAGAGAAATAAATGTGCATATTTAAATGTACATCTTTTGCACACGCTTGGATAAACTATTCAAAATGTGTAAAAACAGCTGTATAGTACATGTCACTCTTAGAACTGCATACAAGACAATGACCAGCCCACATGCATCCAATTGATGCTTTCACTATCTGACTGGAAAAATTAATCAGCCCAATTTTAGTCTCATTCCCTTTATTTCCAAAAAGGAATATTTTACCTTTATATATACTGCACACATTTCTAAGGGGCCTTAGGGAATAATATCATTGCTTACGGTACCACAAAGTCACTCATAAGTTATATTAAAGAAGGGTTCTGATGCATGCACATTGTCTATATTTGATTGATAAATGACTTTTAAACTACAGTAGTAGTATAGATTCTCTTAGAAAGGCAGATGAAGTATGCAGAATTCATATCTAGAGTGATGTGCAAATATGCTGCAGGTTGGGTATCCTGTCATCATTGAAGTACTACCTGGGACCTCCTTGGTTACAGGGGACTTCCATGGTTTAGGGACAGTCCTGCAAATATCACTGAATAAATTTGTCAGTATTGATGTACCACCTTATGTCACATAACCAGCTATGACACAATTTGACTACATTTCAAACCTTTGAAATAAATGGGGTGTGAGGGATATATCTACTCCTACAACTGGAAAGGGACTTCAGTGGCGGCATTCCAAATGCACATGTACACCCTGCATATGAAGCTATTGTAGAGAGAAAACAGTCCCACAACACCCCCCTCCACCAGAGTGTTTTATCAGTACGACAGGAGAAAATTTTCTTTTTTCCATGGGGGTGAGGGAGGGGGGATAAACAAGTACAGTACAGCCTGAGTTCCTTGTGATGATGACTGATATTAGACATAAGACACAATTTAAAATCTTTATCTAAATGGTATATACAGGGAGAATAATTCTTAACTCAATTCATTCCAGGGATTTCGGATAATTCATTTGATCGTTTTGCCACGGCACTGGATACAATTTTTTCCTGAACCTGTTTATCATACTGTTGCTCATTAAACTTGGATTTGTCGCTGGGTACAAATAATTCATTTTCTGCATTCAAAACACAACAATAAATAAAGTAAAAAACCAACTGAGAGTATATTTGCCACTTAGTGAATTTAGAAATCTGCAGATTTCTGAAAACCAGATTGTCCTCCCAGGTGATCAGTTTGCAAAAAAGGGGAAAGAAAATTCTGCTATTTCACAAGAAGTCATTGGAGTATAATCCTTTCAAGTCTGTGTGGAATGAAAAATGTGAATTATTTATCCAATTCCCCTAACAAAGTTACCCAATTCTTTGAAGAAATATTTCCACTCTGCAAACCAAAAAATCACAATGCAGCTGGTCCAGTGTAAATCACTAAACAGATTTACCTGTAAATGCATGAGAAAATATTTCATTTTCTACTAATATCTACAACTATTTAGAATTTCACCAGACATATATACCAATTAACTATTCAAAATTTTTATTTTCTATCCATTAGTGAGCTGCCTGAGGAAACTCGTCCCCAAATGGCCCAACAGTTACTGTAACAGTCAACTCCAAGAATGGTAATTAGCCAACACTGTGACACCCATGTGGTGTTTTCTGTTTCAGCTAAACTGTAAGATAATTCAGCTAGCTATTAACTGGATGACCAAAAGCTATTTCTTGGGCCAGTATCTTGTCTTTGGTGTCCACAAACCATTGCCATACCAAAGCTTATTAATGAAGGCATTTTCTGCTTCACTCATGAAGAGTGTACTCTGGCATGCAACTTGTCTGTATTGTGTTCCAAAATATATTGGGTTTAACTACATATTGCAAACAATGTCCTATATAGAACCTGCTTTGTTACTGGCCAAGTGGAGAGGTGTGCAAGCAAAAATCATGGATGCAGTTTTCACAAGGACTCCTCTATTAATTCTTGAGCCATGCAGTACCATTCAGGAGATGGAATTTTATGGGTAGTTTCATACCATGCCAAAAGTTTCTGAGCTTATCAGAGACTGCACACTTCCATGAAATTAGCTGATGAAAATGAAGGCCAAATTATGGTTGTAATAAGGCACTGTGAATTCTTGCAATTAGATCAATATCACTTCCAGTATAGACAAATCCAGGCAGCAAGTCATGGTCAGATTTTAGTCGCCCATAGCTGGGGTACATCATGTCCTCTATCTTTCAGTTTCCTTGCTTACCTGTGTCATGAATGGTTGTACACTAAATTGTATCTTGATTCCCTCAATTTCACTGAATATGAGGGTTTGAAATTCATGTAGACAATAAATGAAGACGATTTATGGCTGATGGACCCCAGTAATGGCTTCCTACAGTATATCACTAAAAACAAGTGCAAATCAGATTTGTCTATAAAGCATGTGTTGAAGTGAAAACAAACAGTTTGTAAGCCAGGCATAATATATGTGAATAGGTCTCTACCAAAGTGTGTTGTACTCCCTCCAGTACTTCTGCAAAATGGCTAGTTGCCCTAAGGTCAAGTGCTGCTAAACCCTCAAGAATATCTACCAATGACCTTTGCAACCTAAAGAAGAAAAAAAATTATATGATTTGAAGTATGCAATTTACCTATTATTCCTGATCCCAAAATACTGTTGGCTAAATTGATACTTCCACCAGTAATGCCACTGGTATCCTGGTCAGGCCTGTCATCTTCTATAAGTTTGTTGACATCACCACTACTGCCTGCTGCAACATCCTGAAAAATAAATAAGATCAATTTTACTTAAAGGGCAAGAGCAGTAACCCCAAACTTATTTTGAAGTAACATCTAAATATCAAAATTTAATTCTTCTTTCTCTTCAAAGTATCTTTCATAACATTTAATGATTTCAATACTACTATATTAAATGCAAACCAAGCAGTTATTCCAAAAGTAATCTTCACAAATGAGGAGAAAGATTATGTCATGATTCCCAAGAGCCAAGCATGAAACAGGGCAGTCTACTACACTACTTCAAGTTGGGATGACTACATTTCCCCTTTAAGAGGAAAAATGTGTCATAGGGTATTGCAACAGGATAACGGTTAGGTCATTTAGGTGCATGGAAAAGGGTTAAAGTCTTTGGTATAAGACATCAGCTTTCTTTTCAGACATCAAGCTCAGACTTCCTATGACAGAATCTGTTTTTTAAAAGGGCAAGAGCAGTCAACCCCAAACTTATTTCGAAGAAACAGCTAAATCTCACAATTTTCTTATTTCTCTTTAAGGTATCTTCATGATATTTTAGGATTTCATTATTTGAATTCAGAGTGAACCAAGCAGTTACCCCTAGTAGTTTTCACATTTCAGGAGAAGAAATAATGTCTCATGACTGTCAAGAGCCAATTATGAAGTTAGTTAGATGGAGTTTTACGGCTCAGTTTCCATATGATTGGTTCAAGTCGAGCTGGCCATGGTCTTTTTTCCAGTTTTTTCCAATCATGAAAGAGACCAGTCTACTACACTACTGCAAGTTGGGGTGACTGCATTACACCTTTAATTTTAATTAAAATGAAGCAAGATTGTACCCCACTCCTTTCAACAATTTTGTATTCCACTAGGTACACATTAGTTGGACTCTTCACTTGGATTCCACCACTTAAAGTTGTTCTACAGTGTAGCTCTACAAATCTGGTAGTCACTGTCCCAAACTGAAAATCTACCTTTGCCCATCAGGGATTCAAGAACTCAAAAAGAGGGGGGGGGAGGGATATGAGTGCCAAACCCTTTGTCCAAATTGATCGATGGTGCCCCTTGGCCAATGTTACAAGTGGGTTCAGAGGGGCGAAACTTGCGTCAAGACCCTGAAAGAGGCAATTTGAAGAGTTTTGAAGACTATTTCTTTTAGTTGAACCATTCCAGGTGTCCTCTTCTCATATTAACCATGGGCACAAATGGTACCATCTTCTGACCATAATGCATCCACATACCACATAAAAAACCTATCCATACTGTATTTCCTACCTTGAGATACTGTGGGGAATTTGACCCCCAGTGACCTTTGACCTCTTCAAAAAGCAATAGAGACCACCCTCTCACTATAACACATCCACACACCAAGTATGAAATCTACCCACATTCCATATCTTGAGATATAACATTTACAAGGTTTCTGACTTTGACCCCTAGTGACCCCAAATGACTTTGACCTCCACCAAAAAAAAAAAATAGTGACCATCTTCTGACCACGATCACCAAAGTCAAAAGCCAAGGTACTGACATTTTTTATTTATGGCACATCCAGGCAGGAAGGTTTACCAACCTTCCTCTAAAAAAGAGGGGGGGAATATCCTTTACCTCCACCCTTTATGAAAACATGGACAATACCCATTCAAAATGCAATTTGCCCGCTAAATTCTCTGTATAATATTAAGAATAGCGTGGTGCAGGATGAATATCTACAGTACTGTGTGTTCATAATACTTGAACTCCTCAGCCCTTTTGCCTAAATAGCTCCAGTAGCAGGCCTTGAATTTACAATTATCCAAACCTGTATGCATCAAATCAGACTGAAAGGACGGGTTTTTGTCTACTGACAGTTTAGTAGTTTACCAGTATCGCAAAATTAGAAAACACAACGTAATGTTTTTGTGCTACAAACAGCGGGGAATAAGTTTCAAGCAGTTTTGCTGTTTCTGGGCTCTTCCATCATAAAACCCAAACATGTACAAAATGTGCCATACAATTTTGCAAACATACAGCAACGAGTCTATTTTGTTTGGCAAGATCAGATGCAATACCATGTAAATTGTTCTCTACTACACTATTTCAATGAAACTTTGTGTCAAACCATCTTACAAAATGGAATTTGGCCTTCAGAAAACCAAGAAGTCCTGTCTCTATTTTTATCAAACTTTGAAACATTTACCAGAGTTTCTATGCTTTATCTAGAGGTGCAAAAAATTACTTCTCACAGTGATCTGAGGTGAGTGATAGCATGCAATCCCACTCATACTTGTCAAAATTTAAGGCCAGCAGAAGAAACATTGCATAATTCACAAATCAAACAAACTATTTGGTCTCATCTGTTAGAGTATGTACTTACCACCGTTTCCTACCCTCAAAAATATGAAACCAAATATGCTTATCACAAATCAAACCACTGTACCCTCATAATTTATCAGTGTGGTACTGCACTTTTAGAGTACTATGCTATCTGCCACTCAAGAATTTTTTTTTTTACATCAGAAACATACAAACTTTGATACTTGCACCAGACAGCAGGCAACATATAATCTTTGTGTGCATGTACTATGGAGGATAAAGTGAATTTTACCGGTATTTAATTTCTATGATTACTTGCAGGAATAATCACTTAGCTGTCAATGAGAATGATTTGTGTTGCAGATAAGCAAGAAACAGGGATCAGTCATAACGTTACTCATGCACTGAACTGAAGAGCAGTAAATAGCAAGCAACCTCAGCAACCTCAAAAGTGGTGCAATGGGCTTATGGATTACAGCTTTGGCTAATTCAAGATTTTAGATCAAATTTGGTATCTTTTGAAAGGCCTATTCATATGGGATAGCTGAAGCTTGATCTTGGATGAAAAAAAGTTCAAAACCTTCAAGTTGATGGCTCAAATTGCTTTTATGTCACTTCCCTTTATCTACTTGGTGACAGCACCCAGTTGATAATGTGATGAATACATGTATACTGTATCTCAACGGGAATGCATGGAAACAAGTTACTGTAAACAATATGTCTGTTTTACAACCATATTTCATAATGTCCAGATTTTAAGGGAAGTGAGAAAGCCCTCTGTGGGGTTGCATGTGAAATCTAGGGAACTTATTGGGCAAATGGCCCCTGTGGGCTGGGGGTTGTAGAATATGCTCATGGTATTCCCCTCTGTTGTAAGGGGGGACTAAAGGGAAACCAAACATGAACTTGAACAATATTCAAACAAATTTCAACTTTAAACTTTTTATCCAGTTGACCGACACTCTATAACACTTTCGTGTTGGTGTGTTGTTAAATCTTATCTACCTAATTAATTACAGGGCAAACATCTTAGGGTTTGAGTGTCAATTTCTCTCTGTCAATCACCAAATATAATTCTTTAGATAGATGTATTTAGGGATGGCAGATTAGGCAACTGTTTGTCTGACTTCCTCAGTGTAGGATATACCCCGCTGAGCAGACTTTGGTTTTCTCAGCTTCTTAGCTTCCAAAACCACTGTCCGCCAAAGCGAGCAGGACTGTCCAGTTTTAGACACAAACTTCGTTACCATAATATAACTTATTCATGTCCTCTGTTTTAAATAATGCTATTGTTTTTGAGTGAGTTTTTGTACTCATGTAGTCATAAACTGGAAGTTTAGTCTGAAACCTGAGATGCTCTATATTTATCATGTTCCATAAACTCTGTGCAGTGGGTACTACCAGGACGTGGGTATTGCAATAACAGACCAACTCCATGGGTGGTATGGGCTACTACACAGGAGCAAATGTTGCCATCTTGTGAATATTCACAAACATTCAACCAGTTTCGAGGCCACATTTTTCTAGGTTCAGTATTCACTTTGGTGCAGGCGTTAGGGATATTACTGAAAAAGGCCTGCTATGCAGGTAAGGCCTGCTATGCAGGTAAGGCAGGACACAATGACCATAAGCCTGGCTCAGTTTTTTCGTATCACATTGGGCAAGACACTTGGGCAGTTAATCGGCCGACCAAGCAAAACAAATAGTCTGCGTGAATGGAGGCACAGATGCGTCAAGAAGCTTCCTGGAACTTTTAAGGAAATCCTGGGCAGGGTTTCCTCCCTTTTCTAACAGAGTTTTACACACCATTAACCTATACCTCATCTGTGCCTCTTTACTTAATTTGTTTGCTGGGTCATCTGATTGGCTGCTCAAGTGTCTTGCCCAATATGAAATGAAAGTAATGAACAGGGCTTGTGATAGGTGGGTCGTGCAAAAGTCAGACAAATCCTTGTATCTCAGCGATGCCCAAGTTTATAAATCAAAGGATTTAATATGGTGATTGCGAGGAAGAATTTCACTATTACAAAACCTTAAAGGCCCAGTCCTCTCACCCCAAACAGTACCAATTCTTCTACCCTTCTTACTTAAGCCCCTCCCACAATTGTCTGAAATTCATTCTCATCCAAATACAATCTCAGCTTATTGCTCCAAGGTGGGTATACAAAAACTTAATTTATATTTCAAAACACTTTCAGTACCATTCATGCTGTGTAATATAAGCTCTGGTTCTCTGCATTGTTTGAATTAGCTGTCAATCAAAGAGCTGAGCCAACTGAGAATTTAGGTACCCATACCAAAACTGTAGTTTGGGGTGAGAGGTTTGGCCCTTTAGTTGTTTACCTTAACATGACATGAAAATGACCAAGTTGGGTATTTGTTGGTCAAAGCTGTGGAAACCTGAAAAATTTTTCAGTATTATTTCCATTATTGATTTTTCATGAATAAATATGAGCTTATTACATGTATGCAAATTCTGTGATGTCAATTAGGATTGACTGCATACATTATGATTGGTTTTTGCTAAAACCACTTCTAGGACAGAACTTTGTAAAGTTAGTACTGTATGTCCCAAGGGTTTCATAGCAGGAAGTTTAAATTGTGTCTTTCAACATCATCAGTATAATAAACGGAACAGTACATGGTTAATACAGGGCCATTTCAACCTTTTGCAACACTTCACATCATTGTTATTGCATCTAGGCAACAAGCTACTCCAGAAATATGCAAACTTTGAATGGATTTATCTTGAAGATGGTAAAGTAAAAGGTATTCTGCCTGAATTTAATTGGGAAATCTAACTCTTTAACTGTATCTTTAAGTCTTCAACTGCAAAGAAAGGCCTTCCATGACATGTCAACACCCTATATATTTGCAGTGAAACACTGAGTTGTTTATTGTCTTGTCTAAGACTTTGACCGCATGTTTGGTCTAACAGTAGAGGATCCACCTCTCACGCAGCAGGCTCGGGTTCTCTTCCCAGGTCAAGTCATACCTGCTTGAAAGACTCTAAAAAAGGAATCTACTGCCATTGTGAGTGATGCTTCGCATATGCAATGGAGTAGGGAAAACAAGCCAGTGAACCACAACTGGAAAAAAGGCCGTGGCCGGCTCGACTTGAACCAATGGGTTGGAAACTGGGCCGTGAAACTCCATCTAACTAACTACTTTAGGGTATTAAGCACTTCATACCATCACTTACACATTTTTCAAAAGGATGTTTATCTTAAGTTCATTGTTATATGTTACCACCTTTAAAACAGATATTTATTGACACAGAACTAGGGGTGTACCGGATTTCAAATCCGGCCGGAATTCCGGCCGGATTTTGGGATTTTTCAAAATCCGGTATCCAGCCGGATTTTGTCTTGAATCCGGATGGATTTGCTGGATTTGTAGGTAAGCTGTACAACAGAACTTAATTTACTACAGGACTTAAAATGTCATGAAATGCTAAAGACTAGGATGGGAGTGTGCCACTAACAATATTATCTAGCTGATGTATAGGGTGTTATCAGTAGTTGCAAACTTTCTAATATGATGAAGGACTTGGTCACACCCATTCAGTACTAAATGTATGTACAGGATAATTATTCATAACAGGGCCCAGTGATTTAAAATATTTTGTGAAGCATAGTCAATGAATCAATCAACAGCTTATCAAATCCAGATAAATCTCCTCTGGTGCTCTTTTCAAGTTGATGTACAGAAGTCAGTTGCTGGATTAATAGTGATTCTGGGTAATATATATTCAAAATCCCATCAGAAAAGAAGTCAGATGTCAAATTTTCTTAGCCAAAATGCCACCTACTTGGTTTCAGAGTCCATGAACCTTGATACTCACCTCCTATTTACATGTAATTCTCCTGCTTGCCTGCAAGCACTTTCTGGCATAAGTCATTTGGCACAAGGGTAGTGCTCTCTAGAAGTAGAGGGCAACATGGTTGCTCTTCCTCACTCCTCTTGCCCATCTTCAAGCTCCGACTTGTCCTGACACCGTGGAGCAATAGCTACCAGGTGTATGAGGTGTGTAGGTACCAAGGAACATGTGAACTAAAAAACTCAACTGGCAAGTTGCATTGAGAGAGGAAGAGCTATTACATTGCCCTCTACAGTAGTTAAGAGGGTGCTATCCCAGTGTCATATGACTGATGCCAGACGGTGCTTGCAGGCAAGCTGGGGAATTACATAAATAGGAAGTGATAAGAGGCAGCATTGACTTACAGGTCTACCAAGAAGGGTTTTATTCAGTAACACCAAATTTAAAAAAAAAATATATCCACTAGTGTCCAGAGTCAGTCTTGCCACAGTGATGAGAATCAAGCATTTTTTTTATTGGGGCCTTTTAGCTGTTTTACTAACAAATCTTCTAATCACATTAACATCCTTACTTGTCAACTAAAATAGTACAAATGATGGTGGCAGTATAATAGTGTCAGTGATTTCTTGACTGTTTAAATCAGCTTTGCAATTAACAGATAACCAGAAAGCCAAAAGGCTTAGTGATTCCTTGCCCCTGAAATGTAAGGCCTTTTTTTCACATTGACATTGCTTTGCAATGTTTTTCAATTAACAGGGCTCCCTAATGTGCCCACAAAGTACACATGCAATCTTCCTACATTGAGATCCCCCTTGCCCTTTGTGAACCCAAATGACATTTGACCTCCACCAAAACCTTCTGGGACCATGTATTCACTGTGTGCTTTCTACATGACAAGTTACAGGACCCTACAAGTGACCTTTCTTGAAAGACTGTGCAGGAAAGCTTTTCAGGCTTTGAACATGCTGACTCCAAATGAACTTTGACCTTTGGGAAAATCAATGGGGATCGTCTACTCAATATGACCAATGCACACACTAAATATGAGCACAGTCACATGTACCGTTCTTGAGATATCGTGTTTACGAAGTTTTGACCTTTTGACCTCTCATGACCCCACATGGCCTTTGACCTCCACCAAAAACAATACGGATCATCTACTCAATATGGCCAACACACTCGCCAAATATGAGCACAGTCACATGTACCATTCTTGAGATATCCTGTTTACAATGTTTTGACCTTTTGACCTCTCGTGACCGCAAATGACCTTTGATCTCCACCAAAAACAATAGGGATCATCTACTCAATATGACCAACTCACACACCAAATATGAGGTTAGTCACACTTACCCTTCTTGAGATATCGTGTTTACAAGCAAAGCGTCACATACATACACACTATACACACACACATACACACGCATGACATCACCATTGCATAGATTCCTTGGCCTACGGCAAGGAATAAAAAAACCCATGAAATATAATGCCAATGACTGATAGGCCTACAGTACATCTAGAAAGTTTCACAAATTACAGTAGCATAGCCCTACATCCTATGGTCCTTTGACAGATGGACAACTTCCTGATATGATTCCTACCCTACCCCTACACTGTTACTAGCATTATTACCACCACTTTGCATGCACAGTATAGCATAGGTTTTATAGTGAAACCTTCCAAACCAAAATTTAAAACATGCATTGAATCACCGTAGGAATTGTAATTGGTTCCTTTTTGGATATTGATTGCCAATGTTTTCATACTTTTATAGTCCTTCAACCTGCATGGACAGACATTTATGAAATCATTTTCAACATGTTGCATGTCGGGCTTTAAAAGTGTCAGCTAAGTGTTCAAAATACATCTTGGTTTTATTCCTCACTGACCTGAACCAGGGCTCGATTTTCATGGTTGTCCGATTGTCCGGGACAACTAAAATTTCATACGGACAACCAAAAGTTAAAGATTGGTGGTCCGATGGACAACCATTTTTCTCTCAGACTGAAAAAGTATAAAGCTGACTGATAAACTCTTTCAACTTTTTTCATCTATCATGTTTCAGACTTTGAAGTGTTTCTGCCTCTCAAACATTCCTAGCTTTTTGTTCTTCAAGACCAATAATACATGAACACAGTTACTGTTTTGTAATTGTGTGCAAAATGTTTCGGACAACCAAATTTCATTATGGACAACCAAAACTAGT
Source organism: Holothuria scabra (assembly GCA_037179385.1). Classification (NCBI taxonomy): domain Eukaryota; kingdom Metazoa; phylum Echinodermata; class Holothuroidea; order Aspidochirotida; family Holothuriidae; genus Holothuria; species Holothuria scabra. Next base: position 27,206,356 of record CM074196.1, on the reverse strand, counting down.
GAAATAGTTGCCCGAAGGACAACCAGAAATTTTTCTGAAAATCGAGGCCTGCTGAACCCTTGGGCATCTCATTCAGGGTTGGTATGAAGTAACATTTTGTCAATTAGCCCGACCATTAATGAAACATGCCACATCACAAAACCCAAATTAGACATGAACTAAACAGTTTCTGTAAGGGAATACCAAAACTCTGCTCACAAATAAAAGAGACATAACACAGCTCCTGACCACTGCTACGTTTGCTGATGGTGGCTAAGATGATGCAGATACAGAGGTCAAAAAGACCTGCATCCACTGAGGCTCCTAAGGTATAACCCCACCAGTAGGTTCCTGTCCTTTCATTTGACTAAATCCGGCAAATCCGGCCGGAATTTTGGTTTAAATCCGGCAAATCCCGTTCCGGCCGGATTTTAAAATTCCAAATCCCGTGCACCCCTACACAGAACAATTATATTATTTGAAATAAGGCAGTGCTGTAGCTCTCTTCTCAAGAACATATCAAGTTTGTTTTTCACAGAAAAAATTTTAATGGCTATTTTGCTCAAGAATGATTTGTCCAACAAAATATTCAAAATTTCACTTCCATTTTTCTCATTTTCTCTGGCTATAATGTTTTGAAATATGAGCGTCTCAAGTTAGCTCAACTGGCTCAGTCAGTTTCTGAACTGGACAAGATTGACGTGAACTATGTCACGTCTCAATTAGACCACCTTGGAGGGCTGGTTGTTTTGACCAGCCCAAGTTGTAACGTTTTCATGATGTGTTCTCTCCGAAGGGCACTTGAGTTTGTACCTTCCATTTGTCTTCACTAAACCATCATCTAACCAAGCATGTGATATCAGTTTAGATGAACCTATTTAATTAGCCCACAGTTCACCTGGCAATGAGTGAGCAGCTTTGCTCCCTCAGTCTGCCACAGAACAGTCCATTGTCTTGGTGAGAACAACCTCTGATATTAAGAGAACTTTCTCCATAGACACAAGAGAGTGCAGAGAGTTAATTCAAACTGCACAAGTTTTGCAAATGGAGATGAGCTGGTGTAAATAGGCAGGCAGGATCAAAGCGCTGTTTTCTAGTACTGTGGTACAGCATCTGACTCAATATTGTTTACATTGGTCAGCAGTATTTGCCAGAGAATTCCACATCGAGCTTAACACATAATGTGATTACGTTAAGATCAACCCTCTGAAAGATCCAACACTACTGTAGCTGAGCCAGTTGAGCTGGCTTCAGCCTGTAAATCAAACGCACCACATGTTGGTGCATTTTCAAAGCAAAATTTTTTTCTTTCAAACAAGCATCAACAATTTAAAGAAACACTATTTCAATTCATTGTACAAAAAGCCCTAAGGGTACTGTAACTGCCTTATGATGGTATTGCCAACATGTATGTGGAAGAAGTATGAATGTGATTTCCATCTTACAAATTTGTCATGCCAGGTGTCAGCCAATCAACTGTTTTGATCAAATTGGTGGCTCTTTTTTGAGTCTAGTTAGGATGGGTGATTGCTTTTAGATAGAAAATCCAACATATTTTGACACAGCCAGAAATCTGAGTTTGGGACGAGGCAAGAAAAATTGCTTATTTCCCAGGAAGGGAGCTAACTTTCCTCACTATCATATTAATGTACAAAAGTGCAAATTTCCCTCCAGTGGCAAAAATTTTCCTTCCAAATATGCAAAGAAAGGTTCTCCCAGCATCCCAACTTTTTTTACCCATGTCCAAGTCTAATCTCCTGCTTGCTAAGCTTCATCCCTTCAAATGACACCCCTTTCAACTGCTTGGCCAAAGCAAAGCAAAAAGCAAATTTCTGCTCCCCAGAAAATACAGATAAACACAAAAAGTCAGATTAGCCCACCTACAATACCACACTTCTTAATTTCAAGGCCTGCAAACACTGATTAAAATCCAGCACTGTCTAGTGACATGCATCATTAAAGGAAAGAGCCACTTATTTCACTTTGTTATGTTTGCCACTGCTTTTTAATGAAGTTAAAATTTACATTTTACTTTGGTCATCACACTGTCTACTTGAAATATATCACACCTTCTTTATGTCATCTCATATTGATTGTACTGACTAACTGCACCACAGTTATACTGTCTTTAAATCAATATTTTTATACCAGCATAACAACATACCGCACTGGTTTCACGGCTTAATACTGTACTGTACATATTGTAACAAGTTACATTACCATATTATAACAGAACACAACAACAGTTTTACGCTTAATTACCATTGTAGTCTCACTACTATAAATTAACTATGACAATTAAAGGCAGTCATTCGTCACCCCAAACTACAGTTTCAGTATACATACAGTATATCAAAACTCTCAATTGGTACAGCTCTTTGGTTAGCATCACATTCAAACAATGCATCATAGCTAAATTACACAGCATGGGCACTGAGAGTTGTCTTGATGACACATTATGGACTTGTATGGCCGCTGGGACAAGCCATGAAGCAATAAACTAGGATTGTTTGTGGATGAAGATGAGTTTCAGATAAATGTGGGAGGGGTTAGAAGTAAGTAGGTTGGGCAAATTGGTACTGTTTGGGATGATGAAAATATGCCTTTATTTAAGTTTCATTATGAATTTTTAACCTTGTAAGTAGCCTATCACGCAATGTTGCAAGGGTTACAAATGCATATTTGCCATCAGTACTGTACCTGGCAGAATGCATACATGTGTTCCTTGTTCATTCGTATCTCTAGTACCAGCCCAGCCAAAGTAAAAAATCTAACAAATTCTAATTGGTGGTAGTGAGACTGGTTAAAACTTGAAATGATCTGGCCTTGATTTTTAGAAAATTTATTGGGTGTCCTTTGGGCATTGAGGTGATGTTTGAGGGATCAAAACACTTGAAGTCTAAAAATTGCATTACGGAAAAAGTTGAAAGAGTTATTCAGTCAGCAGTAAACTTTGTCAATCTGAGAGAAAAATGGTTTTCCATTAAACGACCAACCCTTAACTTGTGGTTGTCCGTATAGAATTTAAGTTGTTCCAAACAATTGGACAACCATGAAAATCAAGCCCTACAGGGTAAATGATTTTTAATTAACAATGCAAAATCAATCTAGTCCTGCGCATGCACTAACCTATACAGGAAGGTGCTATTTGGTTCTTAACAAACCACCACTGTACAGTATGTGTATGTGATAATAGAACATACGGTAAAAATCAGATGTCACAGTCTAGCCCTATCTGTCTGTGATCAGAGAACACAAACACACTGTCAGTCAATACAACAATATTAACATTCAACAGTGAAATTGGGGAAACACTTTTATGGTAATGAAGTTTGCATACAGTACAAAGATGGAAGCAGTCTCATCTGCATTATTCGACAGGGGGCCAGGCAAACTAAGTCAGTTCCATGGGGCAAGCTTATGTTGGTGAGCAAATACTGATATGAGGTACTAGCCATAAATTTCTTTTATTTTATTAAAGGGGAAGTCTAAGCAAAAATTTAATTTTCATTTGTGAACGTAGAACCAAATCTACACAGTATGGTGAAATTTCCATCTCCTGTAGATCAGACATGTTTTTTTGAGATATCAGTAAGCATTAGATTTATGTTCCAAAATGAGCTTGAGGGCAGCACAGGTAATTAATATCACTTCCTCAAATTTGTTTCCCTTTGTATTTTCAGACTGCTTTGTTGACCATAAAGTTTATAGGAACAGCTAGGGCCTCTTTGTGGGGATTGCAAAGTTTGTAAAGTTACAGTATCATGCCACAATACAATCACATTCTGATAAATATTGGATTAATTATGAGAACACTGGCAGTAAATTTTAAAGAAAAACAAAAGGCTCCATCCATTAATGTGAGAATATGACGTTGCATGTTTTTACTGCAAGTTAACTTTTTGTTGAAAATGTGACAATTTCACCCCCTAATACAGTACCTTGAGAAAGTCAAATAAATTTTCAATGCAAATTTCATTGAAATGCCTAGAATAAGTACAGTACCCCCGTTACATATATCAAAACTTGATGTGACCTAAAACCATTCTTTTCAGGAACTGCACACTATCCTTCTTTTGAGATAATTTTATCCAATTACCCATATTCGGAAGTGACTAGAGTAACAATTTCTCATTCTGAGGGAGGTGTTTTGATTCTGAGGTGTTTCTTTTTTAGGGGGGTGGGGGGAGAGAGGTGAGGTTAATGTATATGAGGTGTGATAGACTTATGAAAATATTGGGTGACTGGTTGGAGGTTGGAAGAATTTGCAGAGGAGATGATATCTTGGAAAGTACTATCAGCTGGTGGGAGGTGGAAGACAGGAATTAAAGAGGCTCATTGAGTCGGTTCATAAAATCCAACAAATTTTTCCAAACCTGTTAAGTTTTCTTCACATACCAATGACAAATGGTCAAACTTAAACAATCCTCATATCCTACATACAAAAATCTGTTTTATGAGTGAGTAGTTAACGGTTCAATTTAGATTTCAAAAATTCATGACCAGACACTTTTTCAAATCATGCACAAAACCGTTACAAGTCCAGACACTTCAAAACTCAAAATTTTAACTTTTTCTGTAACTATTGGATATGAAAATTGACTTACTATGCTAACTGTAAATATTGTCATGTGGTAGTGACACTTAAACACTGTCATTAAGGTATCCACATCAACTCATTCAGCCTCTTTAAAGATGTTGAGTTCTAGGAATTCACAGTTAATACTGTACCTGTCAGTACAGTAATCCTAGTGAAATTCTTACCTTGAAGGTAGTCAATGCTTACCCCTAACTACAAGTTTTGTAGTTAGTCTACAGAAATTTTCACTTGGCACTGCTCTTTGATTGACAGCAAATTCAAAATTTACTGCAGCTCATACTACACAGCATGTACTATTTTTGATTACACATTAGGGCATGTGTATTCGTGCACCATAAAGGAATAAACTGAAATTGCATTCCATGATGACTTTTAGACAGTTGTGGAAGTGGCTTAAGTGAGTAGGTTAGGAGATTTGGGACTGTCTGAGGTGAGAAGATTTGGTCTTTAAAATATGCTCTCACATACAGGATTCAGGGACTTCAAATGACTCCCAGATTGCTCTATGGCTAAAGCATGATGGAAACTGGAAAGGTGTTTGAAAAGACAACCAAAACAATTAAAAATTTGTAAGGGTTTCATTAATTCAAATTTAGGAGGGATCAAGCCTGTTTGCCCTTTGAATCATCATTTTTACAGACCACTCAAGAAAAGGGTAAAGTTATGCCATGTATATGTTAGGAACAGTATACAGCACATACACTTTTAGAGAAAATTCTAGGAATAGTCAGGGATTCCCCTCGAAACTTGAAAAGTGGGGATTTACTTTTGCCACACCTTTGATCCAAATTGGTGCCCTAGATTAAATTTACAGGTGGTTTTAGGGGGAAAAGCTCGCTTCAAGGCCCCTATAAGGTTCAATATGAAGGATTTTAAAGGCAATGCCACTTGCCTCAAATCACTGTGAAAAGTGTGATTTTTTGCATACTCAGGCATACTCTGAGAAAATCTAGGTACAGTCAGGGATTCTGAGAGAAACTCAACAAAAGGGGGATTTACTTTTACCAAACCTCAAATCAAAGTTGATGGTGCCCAAGGTTAAAGTTACAGGTGGGTTCAACTTCAGGGAATGAAAAGCTTGATTCAAAGCCCCTATAAGGTTCAGTCTGAAGGGTTTTTTGAATGACCATGTACTTAAAGTTTAAAACTCAAACACTGCTGCAATTTCCTCTTCAAATACGACACCATCATACTCACTTTCTCTGTATTTTTATAGAAATGAAAAGGGGGGTCTTATCCTTCCTCTGGCCCTCCTTCTTCTGGAAAAGAGGGAATGAAGGGGGAGGACAAATTACTCCTTAACACCCCCCCCCCCCCTTGACAGATACCCTGACAGTGTAGCATGTCATACTACTGTCCGTCTTGCACAACAAGCCAGTTCTGCAATTGGATTTGGGGGACAGACACATGTATGCACCCATCCTTTAAATCACAGGGATAAACAAATTGTACCCACACCTGTGACAAATGTACCACAAATTGGGGCTACAGAAACTGGGTATTCTTTTTTAATCTATCCGATACTGTAGGGAGGCGGGATCTTTCAAGTGTGAAATTGCATGGCAGACTGGACCAAAATTGCCTTTATTTGTGACAAATTTGTATTTTAACCAATTTTAAAGTAGGGTTGAGCTGGTTTATTTGGGTTAATTGATACTTAAGATGTGCATGTTTAGTACATGTATTTGAATATACACCAGCACAAGAACAAAGGGAAAGTAAAGTAGTACACCAACATGCTGAATTCTATTTCTGTATCCCACCTTGAGATCCACAATTCCATGCAGCAAAGAATTGCTGAACTTGCTCATTTGTTGCCAGATTATGATCTGTCATGCATGAGCAAATTCTGAGGGCAATATCCATTTCAAATGGTTGCTTCAGACTTTGACCTACTGTACAGTATAAGCAGGGCTGTCAGTATGACAAATTGTGATTTATGAAAAAATAATAATCCAAAATACTTTAAAAACTATTAAGTTGGTTGTTCATATATTGTTCCTATATATTGTTCCCTACTGTCATTCTTTTTGGTGCTCAACATGAGCAATGGAGTAAGGAAAACAAGCCAGTGAGCCGCAACTGGAAAAAGGCTGTGGCCAGCTTGACTTGAACAAATTGGATGTAACTGGGCAATAAAACTCCATTTAACTAACTACCTACATTTAATTCAACCATACAAGTGCCATGGCAGGAAATGCCAACTGAAGGGAAAGGAAAGGCATTGCTGTGCACAGGACTGAGATGGAGGGAGGTGACACAGATGACAAAATCCTATTTTGTGAAATGGTATACAGTAGGCCTATACATTAATTCCACCAACAAAGAAAATGTCTAGCAGACATTTCTGCCTCTAACAAAGGTAAGGATGCCATGTTTCTTTGGCAAAATGGATCTTTTTAAAGTGTGCCACTCATGCTTGTCAACTTTGTCATCTCAGAAAACAGAACATCTAGCGATGATCCAATGTGGGTATGTACTGTACAGTAGAATGTACTGCCAGCGCAGTTCAGCATTCACCTAAGTAGGTGAGGTCCAGGGAACAAAATCCTCTTTTCTTCTCTTGATTTACAACATGTGGAAATTATGTTAGTGTATGTGGAGAGTGATGTCATTTTCCCCTTAAAGGGTAAGAGTAGTCCCCCCAACTTGGAAGTAGTGTAGTAGACTGTTCTGCTTCATGATTGGCTCTTGAGAATCATGTGACAATATTTTTTGTCCTCAAATGTGAAATTTACTAGGAGTTACTGCTTGGTTCACATTGAATATCCAATACTGAGGTCCTAAAATATTTTGAAAGATCCTTTGAAGAGAAATAAAAAGGAAATTGTGATATTTAAATGTTGCTTCGATGTAAGTTTCAGCTGTTGTTCAATTTTCTAATTATTTCTAGACCAGTAAAATTGTAAAACTGAATGTTCTGATTTTTATGGGTTTTAAGCTTGAAACTCAGGCAGAAATCAGAACATTTTCACTTAGAACTAAACATTCAGCAAGTATGTTCACAAGACAATGTAGTTTACTTAGTTATTTAGATAAAAGAGTTTTATGGCCCAGTCTCCAACCTATTGGTTCAAGTCGAGCCAGCCACAGCCTTTTTTTTCAATTGTGGCTCACTGGCTTCTTTTCCTACTCCACTGCTTATGCGGAGCATCACACACAAGGGCAGTACAGTGTACAGTAGGTTCTATTTTTAGAGTCTTTGGTATGACTTGACCTGGGAATAGAACCTGAGCCTTCTGCATGAAAGGCCAATGCTTTTACCACTAGACCAAACATGCAATCTTTATACAAGACAATTTAGTCACACAATGTACAGGTAATACTTGTCCATTTGCTATTTAGTCCTTTCAGTAATACTCATACCCATACCATTGCTACTGTACTGCAGGGTCCAGGAGTGACATTTAGACTGATACTGTACAGGCTGCTAATAAAGTGCAGTAAGGCAAATTTAATTTGCAACTGCCAGCTGATAAAACTTCAGCATAAGATGTTGCCAGCAGATCTGCAACAGCATGAACGGTCTAGTCAATGCATGAATGCAGCATTAAAGTCCATTGCAGTGTTGTCCTACCTGTAAATTGGTCAATCTGTCAATCGTGAACTGGTTTCCGTGATTGTGGGACTGAAATATTTTTGAAGACAGGCACTAAGGGAAAAATGTAGTCCAACCCCCTCACAGATTCCACCAGACACTAAAAAAAAGGGAAGAGGGGGATTACTACTGCCAATCCCCAAGTCCAAACTGATGGTGACCTTGGCTAAAGCTAAAGGGGAGTACAAATCCCCCTCACCCCCTTGACAGAAAAACTGCCCCTTCAAATGTGAAGAATAGAATCATAATTTCAGAACATGGCTCCTGTATGCATTAATTATGTTCTTCTTTGTCTTTGTAAGTGATGTACCAGGCACTCAGCCAGAAATTTATCAAGGGTGGAGGGGTGGCAAAAGCCTTGAATAGACTAGGCAAACATAGTATCTACTGTACATGGTTGACAATAGAGTATAACAAATTTCAGTTGACAATACCTCCCAGACCACTCAGAATGGCACTTTTTCAGGCCATTTCACTGCATATACAGTACTGTAGAGGAAAATCTTGTCATTAAAGATGTACAGCTTTACCACCTTTTTAACATAGATCTGTATTTAATTTATAATAAAAGATTTCCGAGAATAAATTATTGGTGACTACTCTCTCTATTTAAAAGTGCAGTCTGTAAATGTACTAAAGAATTGTATGTACTTCCAAACTTTTTCCACCCATGATTAAAATTACTTCTTGCTATTTGATCTCCCTGATGATAAAGTGCTGATGCACTTTACAGTAGATTACTTTCAATTGTTTGTTTTGTTGGAGATGAAACTTTTTGCTGGTCTTTATTGGTGATACTGAATGGTTTAATAACTGACACGGTATTTAATTTGTCATTATGTCATTATATATTTTAAATGTAATATTTCCCTCTTAGAATTGATTTCCAACTAAGGAAATATATCATGAGTCTCCCTGAGGTAAAATAATTTCTTGCCCAGTTCATACTGTACTAGCATAGTAAACATTGTACCGTACTTTAAACTCACTTTTGTATGTACAGAGAAAGACGTCATTTTTTTAAAATTGAGGGCCTGGGTAGCTTTTTAAAAGACAGTTTCAAACAAATAGGACTTTTTTTTCTCATTGATGTTAAAACGAAGTGTAAATAAAGTTTAAAGAGCTCTTTGTTAGGCCTTAATCCAGAGCTTGCTCCACATTTGGTTGAGTCTGCAGATCAAGGTGCAATGTGTGTAAACAAAATGCACAAGAACAAAAAGGACATAGATGCTTCATAGAGGGATCAGAGTGTACAAATATATTCATCAACTGCTATCTACAGCTGTAACTGTAGTGCTATCACAAGTTGCCATGGAGTCCACTGTTTGAAGGGTTCCAGAAACTAATTTTTTATGTAAGTTCATAACTAAGAAAGCAAGATATAGACAATTTTCTACTTTTATGGAAATGTAAAGGGGTGATTTTACCCACCTTCTTCTGAAATTCTGGAGGGAACAAATCCCACCTATCCCTCCTCTGAGGGAAACACTGAAAGTCTCCAAGGCTATATTATTGCCCTAATAAGAAACAAGAAATATACAGACCCCCAGATGGCCTAGATTTCTGGGTAAAATGAAAGTATATTTCAGTTGGAACTGCAAAACATGGCATCATAATAAATTATAGTTGATAACTTTGTTTCTTATTTTCTTGTTTTTTTTTTTCTGTTCTTTTTCTTTAACTAAAATCAGTGGCATTGTCAGACTTTTGTCTCATGCTGTCGTACAATGCTCCTTACACATCAATTTCTGCATAGCCCTTCTTTGCCCTTTATAATGTGTCAAATGTAAATGCCTCACAAGTCAGTGTAGCAGCACTCTTCAGTAAATGTGCAGTTTTCACAACAGAACACTGCTTAGTATGAAAACAGTTCTGTTCTGGATATGGCAAACCACCTCATATTAACTCATTCTTGCCTTGTTACAATTTTTAAGATGCACATACAAAATATTCCGTTCCAAATTCATTTTTTTTCTTTACAATTCACAGCCAAAAAAAATATAGATTCCCTCATCTGAGGATTCTGCAGACCATTTCTGCTACAGTTTAGATACAGTACGCAATCCATACCAAACAAAAAATGACTCCTCCTGATGTTAAATGAGCTTTGAATCTCACCCATGGCTGGTGAAGCAAACATTACAACCACCTGCTCAACTTAGAGATGAGGAAAAGTCACAGAAAATTAAATTTAGAGGATCCTGGATCTATTAAAGCAGAAATAATTGATGGTAAAGAACTGCATAAAGATGATTCAAGCACCTTTGTTCACCAAGGGAAAAACAACAAATCGATGTGAAACCAACTTAAAGGGTTAGTCTGCACAACAAACTCATCTGTCTTTTTCTTAGTTTGTTAAACTGTACAGTACAAAACTTAAAAATAATACTACAGTAATATACAATAATGGACATGCACCTAAGTATGTATGTGAAGGTTACACCAATTGAGCATACAGTGTAGTGTACAAACCAACGCCCTGTGGCTTGTTCGTTTTGACAATATAAAGGAGAAAGAAGGGCTAAGGTTTAACAAGAAGCTATTGAAGTCATCTAAAATCTTGAACAAATCAACAGGTCTACTGTGCCTACTGTAACCAGCCTCACAAATACAGTAAGAGCTACCACAGTCCTGGAAGGACTTGTAAATTACATTAACTTTATGGCAATGTTCTGATGAGGACTTCACAACCTGGGGTTGGTCACCAGTGCCAGGAACTTGTGAACCATTTGCAATTGAAAGAAGATGGTTACAAAAATTATCATGAGAACATTTCATCTCAAAAGTATATGAAATCAGTTGTTAAACAGTTACAAGTTACTGATCATCAAACTTGCCCTACTGTAGTTGTCTCAAGGAAAGGCACTGCTGCCAGCACCAGCTGCAGCTAACATCGATACCTTCCATGGCACATGCCAAACTGCACATGTATGCAAAATTTGTATTGATGGTCTTGTGAGTTGTGATTGGCTGGTTAGCTACAAACTCTGACTCTGTGCAATATGTTGGCTTCATCATGGTAACCAACAACAGATAGCAGCCATGTATGTAGACAAACATCAGTGATCTGTTATCCACACATCCCACTTACCACACATTTAATGTGTAAGATTGAGTGTTCAACATAAATCGGTAGCACATATTCATCATGCATATGTACTGTCCATCTTGAGAATAAGCAATCACTGCATTTTGTTCCCACAGTTAGCTAATTGACATACAAATACGCCCCATCTTTACCTGGGACAGCACTTAATAGTTTGGAAATACGTTCATCCTTTGTTACTTATCCCAGTTATTCGTTAACATTCACAAATACTTTAACTGTAGGCCAGTGTGACCATACTATTACTACTACGAGTGCCCAGCCCTGTGCTATAAATTTTCCTACATAAGTTGTGGGTATACACTATACAGTATTATGATTTAAAACTGCCCTTAGTTTGAATAAGGCCTTTAAAGAATATTAAAACATGTTCAAAATCATATTCACACAATGACTTGGTGCTAATGCTATACTACATATTCAAAATTTGATCCACAATCTATGCAATTGTGGTTCAAAGTCATTTTTTCCTTGAAGTTTATCATTTTTGTGATGGTAAGAAAATCAATTTTAGCTTGGTAACAGTTTGTAATTTCCAGTGCCATATAGGTCTGAACAGCATAGTGACAACCCTGTTCACAACACATTCAGGCAGACTATTCCGCTCATTGACAACTCAATCTTCCTAATATCAAACGTGGCAACACACTTCACAAGCTTCTAACAATGTCCCCAAAATAACTTTGAACGCTTCTCAACCTTGTCAATGATAGCATAACCATTGTGTTTTAACAATGACTATCTGAAATAGGTAAACATTCACAAAACAACAAAGGTTTACTACAGTATATAGTCACACCCAGAATCTAAAATCACTAAAGGGGAATTTCGGACAGACTGTTCTGTCAGTGTATTTTTGAATAAAGCAGCTGGAGAATGAAATGACTAAATATAAAACAATTCTTCAACCATGAGGCAAAAAGAGCATTACAGATTTCGTCCCCTTGAAGGAAAGACAAAATTGCCTTCGCCTGCTTTAGGAATTTTATCTCCAGATATCACATATTTGTGGTTAACTCACTTGCAGTGGACAAAAAGTGGCTGGAAGCATAATGACGTAATTTTCGGAGTTATAGAGAATTATTCGCTAAAACTGAGCTTCATGGATACAGTATGTTGACATTAAAACAAATTTTAAACCAGAAAAATCAGTCCAGGTTTGGTGGAATTATAGAAAATTTTCAGCACCAAAACTGTAACAGAACAATGGTCAGTTCTTGTCTTTCGTGCAGGGTAAATATTTGCGCTGACTAAGCAAACAGCTCTTGTGGTTAAATGAAGTCAAAAAATCGGCCAGTTCGTTTCCTGATCAGCCAGTTCATTCTGCCGTTCTTCAAGCGGACAGATTTTCTCATGGGTTGTCGATCCACTTCATTTTTAAAGTAGTTCTTGATTAGAACAGAAGACAAAGCTCTATATAAATTTTTTCATCCTTGACAAACCATCTACTGGTTACAACGAACGTAAAACTCACTTACCTGATCTCCATTGTTTGTAATTGTGCCGTGGTATGGTGGGTCATCTGCTATCCTGGTTTTCTCATTAGCTTCATAAGAGTCCATCATACTGTAGTAAGAAAGTAAAGGTATTTCATACTTAGAACCTATATTTAGAAGTGCTCACCATGTCCAAATACAAAACAAAATAGGTTTGGTATAATCTCAGCACATATGTACTGACTGGATAAACCTGTGGCTCCAAGGCAGATGGCAGAGAGTTGTTGTCAATGGTAATTTTACAAGTGGAGCAATGCAAGGTTCAGTCCTCCATCCACTTCTATTCCTATTTTTCATCAGTGATATTGATAGCTCCCTAACATCTTGTATTTGTAAGTTTGCTAATGATAGTAAGCTTTAAATAGGAAGGGTAGGAACATGGATAATGCCTTATTGCCGACAAATGACTTGGATAAATTATTTTCTTGCACTCTGACTCAGACTTGGCAAATGTCTTTCAATGCTGACAAGTGCAAAGTACTTCATTTTGGTCTTAAAAGTTGAAGCTGTAATTATAGCATGAATGGAAGTGTTTTAAGTAATGTACTGTACGCTTTCAAGAAAGATCTGGGCGTTGTTCTTACAGGGGATTTGAAATCATCTAGCAGTATGCAGCTACCCAGCTACAAGGGCTAATAGGGTGCTCGGATTGATCAAGAGGAATTTCAAAAATTTCAGTAAAGATAATGTTCTTAGTTTATGAAGACCCAATCTTGACTATGCAGCTCAGGCTTGGAGTCCTTTCTATGAAAAGGATGCAACTGTTAAGCTTCTTTTGGAACATGTCCAAAGGAGAGCGTACGCCTTATACTGGAAGTGAAGAATCAAACTTGTCACACTAGACTCCCGCACCTTGGGCTTACCATCCTGGAGTTGCGAAGGACAAGGGGCGACATTATTCAGGTTTTCAAATTTCTTTCTAACACAAATTGTCTTTTGTCTAATAGTTATTTACAGGCTAAATGCAATTCTTTGGTTCATGGCCACAGTACAGTAAAAAGCTTGTTGAGCATTTTGCAAAGCTTGATATTTATGTAACAATTAAAAACGGCTGAACCCTGAAGACTAATAGGTTGTACACAGCTGTAGCTTTTAATCATGTACAAATCCACTTCACTATGTTTAGCTTTTCGTTACACCTGTTTTTCGTTCACGTCCTTTGTAAATATTCTTGCTAGGAGGCAGAACAGATGAAGACCTCAATACAGAAACATGCACTGAAGGTAATGCATACTTGGTCTGTGCCTCATTTTTATTTGCTTAGATTAGCCCATAGAGATGTCAATGAGTGGAATAGTCTGCTAGAGTGGGTAGTAAACTAGTGTGCTAATATTGACAAGCTTTTCCATGACTGTGGTAGACAGCAATTAAACTAGTGTCAGTTAGTGACAGGGTTAGTTGCTTGTCTTGGGGATTTAGACAGCAGGGCATATTATGGGGCATAATTTGCCCCTCTCTGGCCTTTAACCTGTTATGAACGTTGTGTTAAATAAAAGAATAATTTTCAAAGTCAAAATTATCTTCTGCACACATTTAATTACATAACCTGACCAGAAAATGACACTGAATTAAAGGCAGTCATTCTTCCCTCCAAGCCATAATTTTACCAGTAGTCATAGTATCTTTCAATTTGTGTACACTTTTTGATTGACATCTGATTAAAAATATATCAGCATGATGGAATAAGCTAAAACAAGCCAGTGCCCACAATTGGAAAAGGGCTGTAAACTTTTAATTGGTTAGAAATTGTGCCTTAAAACCTCTTGTGACCCTCTAAAACCTCATCACCAACCTGGTCCATTTTGTAAAGTAATTTGCCAGATGGATTTTATATTTCCTTTTCATCATTCAACTAAAACCTCCTGCCTACATGTAATAATCTCTATGCATGAGTACTGCATTTCACAAGGAAATTTTAGCTCATACATTACTTACCATTGCTCACAGCTTTTGCATTTTATCCTGACCGATCCCCCCCCCCCCCCACCAAAAAAAAAAAAAACCTACTCCTATTGCTCTTGCAACCAACTAGGCTGATGTGACAAGAACATGTAGATACACAATGAACATATAAAGTAGGTTCCAGATAGGATATTTTGATCCTAAATAGGTTGAGCAAATTCAACGTAGGGCTGCTAGGTTTGTTTATAATGACTTTTCCCCCCACAGAAGTGTGACTGAAATGCTAAATGACCTAGGGTGGGATAGTCTCAAAAACAGGCATACTGCCAACAGGCTATCAATTCTTCACAAAGCCAGATTGGGCCTCCTAGCCTTGCCAATCAACAACCTACAACCGGTCTGGCGGCCCTCCAGGCATCACCATTCTAATAGCTTTACAAATATACAAACCAATAAGGACTGCTACAAATACAGTTTCTTTCCTCGGACCGTCAGAGACTGGAACCTACTCCCCCAGAACATTACAGATCTCGAGGACCCCAAGTAGTTCAAGAGCGCAGCCTTGAGGATCCTCAGACGGGACGACTAACTACATGCGCACACTCAACCCTGCACGTCTGACTCCACCAGGAGTGTTGTGCAGTATTCTTCCAGATCCAGATCCACAAGTTCCACAACTGATTTGTGTCTTATCTTTACCTGTAGGCTAAGTGTAACAATTTTGGTTTTGCCCTTGTGTTTGACCTACAGTACAACTACTGTAAAGTTGGCCTACATAAAAATTGCAATTATTGTCACAAGTTCAATGGAAAGATCATGATTCAGTTTTATTTCAATTTAACTGATCAATTTAAATAAATCAAATTTAAACTGCTGGTCAAAATTAAAAATCACTTACCCAGTAAAGTTATTAGAACTAGAAGGCCTATTTTTTAATTGCAATAAGCAGCTTAGGCTTAGTTCATTGCACTTGATGGAAAATCAACAAAACTTACCTGTGGTTTGTGAATCTACGAACCCTACTTACCTCACCTGTTCCACAAATGGACTGTTCCATTTACCGCGGAATACTATCTGGCAATGTCTTCTGTAGGTGGCGCTATAGCCCAATAGGAACCATCCCCGAACACACCCTTGTTTCATGCGCCAAGGAGAGGAGAGGCACGAGAGGAGGAGCTGACGGAGAGCAAGTGGCACAAGGGTTAGTAATGAGGAACCAACAAGCGAGAGACACGACTCACACTGCCCTTTCCCTTAAATTACTTATCTTTTAAAAAAAAAAAAAAGGAAAGGAAACGGTGACCGGAGAACCGGCTTACCTTAACTACACGACGAAGGCATGGGCGTCCAGCAAGACGAGGATCCAGTGAGTCGTCCGGAGGTTAGTGTTAGTGTCTTAGTATGACGGTGACACAACTAGACAAGTTCCCCCTCTCATACCTCCCAGCTCCGAGTGGGGTGACGGGAGCGGGCGATAGGTGAGGTAAGTAGGGTTCGTAGATTCACAAACCACAGGTAAGTTTTGTTGAATCTACTTCCTCCTACTTACCTCACCTGTTCCACAAATGGACTACCAGACTAGCACCGTGAGGTCGGAGGGCCGGACGGAGCTGGAGACTGCGATGATGTACGTGACGTAGAAGCTAGCACAACTGAGGCGGAGTTAGCTTCTGCGGAGGCGGTGTTGGTTAGGTAGCAGGACACAAAGGTGGACGGAGTCTTCCAGGCCGCTGCTTTGACGATGTCCTCCAGTGGGCCCCCCGCGAACCAGGCTTTAGATGTGGCGTGGGACCGTAGATCATGTGCCCTAGCCTTCTCGCCTCGGGAGGTAAGCGGAGAGATAAGGGCTCGGATCCAACGAGAGATGGTGTCCTTGGAAGCCGGTGAGTATGGATCTTGCGGCAGGATAAATAGTTGAGGCGACTTCCTAAGTGGCTTCGTTCGGCGAACATACTTTCTTAAGGCCCTGACGGGACATGGGCCAACCGATCTTCTGGAATCGACGAGATGGACTCAATCGCTGGAATAAGGAGCCGGCTCCGGGGCAAACGACAGAGACTGGTTCTTTGATAGAAAACCCGGGTGCGGCAGCAGTTGAACCCCTCCGTTGCGAAACCTGATGAAGCCGTCATCCGTCGATAGTGCATGTAGGCCACTCCTTCTCCTAGCGAGGAGGCCGCTGCAACGAGGAAGAGCGTCTTTTCAGTGAGGTGGCGTAAGGAGGCCGACTCCAGAGGCTCGTAAGGAGGAAACGACATAAGAGGTCCAGGACTTGGTTGATGGACCAAGAAGGCGGCAGCTTACGGACCGGAGGTCTGATGTGAAACATGCCTTTGATCAGCTGGAGGATAGTGGCGTTGTCCGACACACAGAGGACCCGTCCGAGAAACCCTTGTGAATGGCACCTATCGCTGCTCTGTAATTGCGTACCGTCCTGACCTGTTTCCCTTCCCTGAAGAGGATGTAAGGAACTCGGCTACCTCCGCTACTGGAGCTTCCAAGGGATCGGTACCTCGGGTGGCTGCCCAGGACCTGTACCTTCTGAGACGGGTATTGTAAATAGCCAATGTGGAGGATCTTCTCGCTCTGGATGCGATGTCAGTAGCCTCTTGCGAAAGGCCTTCCGCTTGAAGGGATCGCTTGATATCGGCCAAGCAGCTAGGTGGAGGGAACCCACGTCTGGGTGAAGAACTCTTCCCTTGAGTTGCGAGAGCAGGGGTGGTCTTTATCGGAAACTTGAAGGGGTTGTCGACCAACAGCTGAAGGAGCAGGGGGAACCAGGGCTGGTTTGGCCATGCTGGGGCGACCAGGAGCAGGCGCGAGTCTGACTGGAGTCCTTGACTTTCGCTAGCACTTGATGGACCAAGTTGAGCGGGGGAAGGCGTGGGCGTACATGCCTTCCCAGTCGAGAGAGAGCGTCCATCGCCCGGGCTCGTGGATGGAAGAACCTCGTGCAGAAGACCTCGAGCTTTGCATTGTCCCCGGTTGCGAAGAGGTCGACGTGAGAGGCGGTCGTACAGGGTGAAGATGTGGCTGGCCCACACGCTGGAGAGGGACCACTCCTTCTGATCCACGGACCAACCCCTGGAGAGGGCGTCTGCGATACGTTGTCCTTCCCGCTAGATGAGAGGCCCGAAGTTGAATATCTAGGTTTTCTGCAGCTAGGATCAGGCTGATCGCCGAAGGCACAGGGTCGGAGATCTTGTCCCCCCTTGTCTGTTTATGTAGGACACTGTGGTGGAGTTGTCCGACAGGATAGTTACCAGAGAGCCTTTGAGGCGTTCGCCCCAATGAAGAACCGCTCTGTGCACTGCCTCCATCTCTAGGACATTGATGTGAAGACGGGACTCCTCCTGCGACCAATTCCCGGAGACTGTTGACGATCCCCAGGAGGCTCCCCACCCGGACAGGGATGCATCCGTCGACGCATGACCTCCCTCTTGCGAATGACTCGGAACGGTCTTCCCTGGCTCCAATTGGCCCGTGTCCGCCACCATAGCAGGTGAGGTAACACTTCCTCCGTCCGGCGAATCGGCTTCGAGGTAGGGTCCTGGGACGGGGAGAACTGGTGAAGCAAGAAGAGCTGGATAGGTCTCATTCTCAGGCGGCAGAGGGGAACCACGTCTACTAAGCTGGCTAGGAGGCCTAAAAGACGAAGCCACTCGTTGACTGGGCTGATGGGCCTTTCCATGAGATGGGCACACAGGTTGACGACTGCTTCCCGCCTTTCGGTGGAAGGGAGGATCCTGCCTACTTCCAAGTCTAGAACTGCCCCAGATACACCAGAGACTGAGAGGGAACGAGAGAAGATTTCTGGGGGTTGATAATCCATCCCAAACTCCCGAGGAGTTGTGTCACGAGCCGAGTGCGGTCCATCGCGGCCGCTTCCGAGTTGGCGACGATTAGCCAGTCGTCCAAGTACGCGAAGACTAGCACTCCCCGCCGACGTAGGTAACTGGTAACAGCTCTGGTGAGTCTTGTAAAAACCCTTGGAGCAGTCGAAAGGCCGAAGGGCATGGCTCTGAAGACGTAGTCTCCGCCGTTGTAGTGGAAAGACAGGAAATGTTGGTGTTCCTCGTGGATCGGAACATGAAGGTAGGCGTCCTTCAGATCTACGGAGGTGGCCCACATCCCCCTGGCGAGGGACGGGAGGATTGAAGCCAGAGTTTCCATCCTGAAGTGTTTCGGGCGGATGTAGCCTTTGTTCAGGGGCTTGAGGTTCAAGATCGGGCGCCAGGTATCCGGTTTTGGAGTTAGAAAAAGGTGGATCTGAATAGGTTCAACGATTCTTGTCGGGTGGCCGGAGGGATAGCCTCCTTGGAAAGCAGGTCCGACAGTTCTTTTTCCAAGGCTTCCCTCTGGTCCCGCTGGGCTGGAATCGGGGTTGCCGCAGTGGTTCCCTATCGGAGGAGGTTCTGTGAACTCCAGCCTGTAGCCTGCCGAGACTGTGCGGGAAACCCATGAGTCCGGGCCTAGGATGTCCCAGTTCCCAGCGAACTTTCTTATACGCCCCCCCACGGCCGGGAACGAGACGGTGAGTTGGGCACCCCTAGGAGCTTTGGGGCCCTTCCTCTGCCGGCTGGCGAGCGGAACCCCGGTTGGCTTCTCTCACGGGTCTGGCTGGGCGTGAACGTCTAGGAGGGTCACGGCGCGTCCGTCGATCCTGAAAGGGTGCTACAAAGCTACCACGGCGAGAACGGTCTACCGGTTGCCGGGCACGAAAGGGGCACGCCCCACCCCGAACACGACGATCCCTGGAAGAGCGGGAAGACAAACGTGGCTTGGGCCTAAAATCGGCGTCCTTAAGGTCTTTGTGTTTTCACCTCTGCCTGCAATAGCGCCTCAAACTGGTTGTTAAACAAGTCCGCAGAGGAAACGGGCAGCTTCTGAAACTTCTCTCTGATAGAGTCTGAAGGCCAGGTGAGGCAATCGGCGCCAAGGCTCTCCTCTGTCGGACGGAACGGACGGCGATTCTGGAAAGCTGGTCGAAGACCAAGCGTGAGACTGGGCCCAAAAGCAGCGAGGGGGAGCCCGTGTCCTCCCTAGATACGGCTCTGTCCTGTGGCTGGTGGAACGCCATGTTAATGACTTCCGCTAAGAGCAAGAGGAAGAAGTGAACTTCAAACCCATTCTAGCCGCTGTATCTATCCTCACAAGCTCCGAATCCAAAAGCTTCTTGTCTTTGGCCAGGAACTTTCCCTTTGAATCCATGGCCCCGGCTGAAGCCAGCTTATCCTTGGCAGCTTGCGGCATAAGGGGGGCTCTAAACAATTCCTCCCAATCCGGTTCATCCCAACCTTGAAGCGGCGGCTTCCTTAGACGGAAAGGCGGACCAAGTCTTCTTGTCGGCAATGGCGGTGAACCGCTCAAAACACTCATAATCAACTGGTAGGCTGGCTATGGGGGCTGCTTCGATTTGTTGAGAGAGAGTTTGGAACGCCTCGTCTCCTCCGTGGGTTGGGGCGCCTCGGGGGCGGAAACCCCAATGTTTTCCTGATAACTTCTACAGCTTTACTAAACGCCTCCTGTGTAATGGTGGTGCCCAGGAGGAAGGTCATCTTCCGAGGACGAGTCCTGTGGTTCCGCAAGGCGGAAGGCGCTGTAGGATGTGGTCCCGCGGGACCGGCATCATCAAGAAGGCTCGGATCCTGTACAATCTCCTGAGAATCGGACCCGTCATATGACGGGGCCGGAGCTTGGAGCTCAGGAGGGGACGTACGCCGGCTCCGTGGGTTTGATGAAGCCCTGAGACAGAACCTGAGAAAGTTGTTTCAGGAACCCGGCAAGAATAGACTCAGTGTCCTCTGGAGCACTTCTAGCCTGCTTCCTGGGAGGAGCCTCCCGGATCAACGAAGGAGGAACGGTCCCGGTGGGGCGCCTATGGCCCGATCAGTTGAGGAAAGCTCCGGGTCCACCGGAGCCAGGGTTTCCAGCAAGGCCTTCGGAGAGGCACTGTGAATAAGACTCTCCTCCGCTAAGGAAACGTCGGAGCCGAGAACCCCAAAATCGAGTGATGGATCCGCTGGAGCCGGAGAAGACGGGGCTGCCGGAGCCGGAACCTGAGAAGGTTGAGCCGGTGCACTGGAACCCGACGAATCACGAGAGGACTTGGCCTTGGAGCCGCCCTTAACCGGCGTTTTCCTTTAGAAGGTTTCTTCTTCTTCTTCTGGCCCAAAGCCTTATGTGAGGAGGATACACCCCCGCAGCCGGCAGTCCGGGGCCGGGGCCTTATGTGCGGGGGAACACCCCGCAGCCGGCACCCGATCAACAGAACTCGCCAGTTCTGGACAGGAGCCTCGCCTTCTCCAGAAGGCGCATCTTCTAGACTTCAACAGCTTGGCTGTCGCACACCAGGAGGCTTCATCCACTGATCACAGACCTCGCAAGGGTTCTGCTTAGAACACGTGCGGCACATCGGGCATTTGGTGTGCCAATCCCAGCCTCGATGAGGTTTAAACTGATGACAGGACTCGCAGATCGGGTTCATATCTGAAAGATATAAGCAGAAAAAGAAAACACCTGCCATCGCGGCTCCCGGACCAAGTCAGGAACCGCCGAAAGAACTCTCCCCGGCTCCAAGCGGAGCCAGGGAGCATGAAAACGTCCGGCTCCACAGAGCCAGGACCACACACAAAGCTCCCCCCGGCTCCACCCTGGAGCCAGGAACACACAACCCCGGCTCCACACAGGAGCCAGGGCAACAACACACCTCGGCCCCGAACGCAGGAACGGGCCGAGGGAACCTGAGACAAAATCCCGGCTCCAAGGAGCCAAGAACACACGGACAACACCGGCTCCGTGGAGCCGAAGGGACACGAGCAGCACAACACAACAAAACACCCAACCTGCACAAAGCCTCTGCTTCTAAACAAACTGCTAGCGGAGGCAATCAGCGTCCGGCTCCATGGAGCAGAACACAAACAATCTAACCTACACAAAACCTCGGTTTCTGAACAAAGCTGCCAGCAAAGGCAACTAAGCATCCGGCTCCATGGAGCCAAACACAAACAACATAACCTACACAAAACCTCGGCTCCAGAATAAAGCTGCCAGCAAGGCAACTAAGCATCCCGGCTCCATGGAGCCGGCAACTTTAAAGCCAGGAACGCAAGCTACGGCTCCAGAACAAAGCCCTCGGAGCCGAAGAAAGCCAAACCTGTCCAGTCAAAACCAACGAGCCGTGACCGGACAGGAGCAAGAAAGAAGACAACGGTCGTATCACCAGTACGACCACACCTAAGGGGAAAAACCGGTGCGCCCCAAGGCTACCGGAAGGGAAAGGCCGCGACGGTTCGCCAAAGGCTACCGATCAGGCCGGGAGGGAGAGAAAACCTCCAAGGAGAGAACCAACCTCCCCACAACACGAGTCTAGCACGAACGGGAAGACCCGCGTCCTAAGTCCCAAGATAAAGAAAGTAACACTAAAACACGAAAACAACAAATATAACACCAAAGGGCAGGAAGAGAAAAAAAAAAAAAAACAACCAACAACACCCGGAACCGGTCCGCCGCAAGGCTACCAGAACCGAAGGGGGGAAAAAGGGAGCCTAAACCCGCAAAGAGCTACGATAGGCCGGCGGCCTAACGAACTCACGCTAGGCAAGAAGCCTAAGCTACGAAAACGGCTAACAAAGTAGCTAGAAAAAGGCCCCTGAAAAACCCCAAAAGGAAACCTCTTACTTAACACTCTGGTCAGGTGAACCGCTGAAAACGATCCAGAAATGACGAAAAACTTCCTGCACTCAAAAAAGGTCCAAAGGAAAATCCAAAAAGATGAAAAAACGAGAGAGCTAATAAAACGTGACTTAAGCATTCCGCTGGCAATGAAACAAAGGGTGTGTTCGGGGATGGTTCCTATTGGGCTATAGCGCCACCTACAGAAGACATTGCCAGATAGTATTCCGCGGTAAATGGAACAGTCCATTTGTGGAACAGGTGAGGTAAGTAGGAGTGAAGTAGATTTCATATTCTAAATCTCTTCTTCAAAATATTCACAATTTACAGGAGTGAATATTCATTGTTGCAATTACTGTACCCCAGGCAGTTGAAAATCCCTCTGAGCTACAGTACCACACACAACAGAGAAATGTTGGTAAAATATGGAGGGAAACTCCCTGGCTGGGCTTTTGGCTGACGTTCTTCGCAAACCAGGACACACTTGCTCCTTCCATAGACCTTGTAATTAATTCATTATGTCAGTGTCATTATGTAGTATTCAGTTCAAATCCTTTGAACCAATTACTGTAGGCCTGGGCCGGCCTGGCATTTTAAAGTTCCTGTGAATCAAGACTGAATAGTAAGTCTGGGCCTAAATACTGTAGCCGTTAATGTACACTGCACTGTTCATCCACAAACTGTCATTCATGATGAGAATCTTACATACAAACAGCGAGTAATAATAGGCCTAGCCTAGAAGGTGGTCAGCACTACAAATGAGACATTTAATTATACTCCAAACGCTCTTACCATTTGAGGAAACGAATCCTTCACAACCTGAGATATATCTAACTTCTAAAGGCCGTAGCCTACAGTACCTCGGAGAGCTGGTCGACTTCGCGATTGCCCTTGCACTTCGCGTTATAATATGGCTACGTTACTCTCGCTGAGCACGTATTGGCCCAGTAACGTTGGATCACTCTTAGAGTTACTTGCTTGACGTATTCTTAATCCCAATCCAATATTCGGTGACCGTCCTGCCTACGTCGTTAATCAAGCGTCGGACCCCATAAACGATCGATCAGTGTATCGAGCAGCCGAGTTTGGTCAGCGAATTAAGTGAGTAACATCCTATAATATTTTGCCCATTACACTCCCGCATTCTGCATTTGGAGAGCTGGGAGAGCCTGAGCCTTCCGTATTGGTGCGCGAGCTAGCTCGAGCCGATCCGCTTCAGACGTATGCGCTACACACGTAGCGTAGATCCAGCTTGGACGCAATTAAGTGTTTCACGAAGTTGTGCATGCACCGATAAAAAACACTGCATGATGAACTGATATTTCAAAGTAGTAGGCCATTATGTTTCCCCGGCCAGAAGCTTGAAAACTCACCGTAAATGATCACCAAACTTTTCAATTTTGTCACGGAAATTTTTTTTTAGTTCAGTATTGCATCAGAAATTACTATTTTGCATTCAACTACTTCAGACTTGTTGTTCTCCAAAACCTTGAAAATTTTCAACAAGTACAAGTTCAGTGGAGCCCCTTTCACATCCCCATGACGATCCTTCACAGCGGTCTGGGAATGGTCTTCGAAAGAATCGAGCTGCAAAAAGTATAGATTTTCATAAAATGGGTTGTAATTACGACACAACAATGCGATTATTTGTAATGTCAGCTAGATAAAATGAAAGTTCAAATACGCGGTTTCAGATATGGGTCAAGCTGTCTGTTTAAATAAATGAGTTCATAAAATCTGTATCAAGTTCTTTGGTCACTGCTCAGGCCCCTGTCCAAACGGAGTCTTGGAGTTTGGACCTCCCTGCTCGTACTGATCTTCAGACTACGATATAATAATAATTCAATTTTCAAACCGTGTGGCTTTACCATAACGATCATAGGAGAGGCCAATTTCCAGCGATCTGAGGTTAATTCTACCAAAATTTTCGTTTTTGCCCAGCGTCAACTGATTGTGACGGTCCTCTCAGATAGCCTGACCCTTCCCCTCCCAGCTGAAAGTCCTGGACACGCGCCTGCAGCTCTTTAAGAGGGTTGACAGTACCATGGACATACTTTACATGGGATGCAAAAGGTATAAAATTTGAGTGAAATGCCTCAAAACCTGCATAAGTCATCCGGGCATCTTGAGTTGTCACCGTGACCCCAAGAGTACAATTTTTGTACTACATGTTTAAAGTTCTCAATATGCAGTTACATAAGGTTAGGTTGGGAGAATTGGGACTGTTTGTAGAGGGAGAGATCTGGCCCTAAAACTCCAGTATCTTAGCTTCTATTCATGAAAGAATTGTGCATATAGTTCCACAATGTTCATAATTTTATCATTTCTTATTTTTGTATGATGTTGTTTTTTTATTATTTTTTATTTTACTTCATTTTTCTTTTAGTATCATGAGCGAAGAATTTATATATGAGCACACATGACTGAATATTTGTTTTTTTCTTCACATGAAAATTTCATTCTTCAAGAAGAAGGGCTGTGTCCTACAGCCTTACTTTCAAATATTTACCAAACGGTTTCCACAAATAGGCCTACTATTCACTTGTTCATACAACAGGAGGGTGAGGCCTCGGTACGATGCGATGACACCCATGACACCTAACTCCCATTAAATGGTGGCGCTTATCCATAATATTTTTGGTTCTTTCCTGTCACATTTCACACCGTTGCTAGCGTCCATCGTTTGTTGTGGAGGTACAAGTTCATAAGCTGTAATGAAAGGCATATGGCGAGGGTCGATGTTTCTCTGAGGGGTAAGGGGTAAATTTTTCTCAGAATTTATTAAAATTTTGGACCCAGTTTCCCAAATTTGGACAGATAAGAGAGATTGGTCATGACCTACAAAAAGTCCACACAGTTATTATTTTCTTGACTGTGTCCTTTGCTCGGAATGGATCTGCTATTTTTTGCTCGAATTTGAAGACCCCCCCCCCCCATTATCTCCTATTGCGGCAACACTTCATGCTAACGGTGTCCTCTACGATTCGTTTAATTAAATATGTCCCCCTTACTGAGAATAACATCAATGGACAGCGCCGATTTACACGGCTAGAAGGAGGAGGGTCCAAGCAACCAGTGTCAATGACTGATGTGTAATATTGCCTGAAGGCACTGGCGTAGCCAGAAGGGGGGGGGGTCATCGCAATATCCAAGACAATCGGAAATGAAAGGTAAATAACGTAGCACTATCAAAGTGTAATGTAAACGACATCAGTCTTATGGACCGAATTGAACAGTTTGGGCAAAAGTGGGTGGGATGGTGATTGGGGACTGGGATTTTATCTCAATACCGGTAATTCATGTGACAGAGGCTCTCGAGGTGATGTTGAAAAATATGATTTTCAAAAACACCCACTGCCTAGTTCAGAATAAGATTTAATGTTCTATAGATTGTAACTTGGTAACTAGGATTACAACTGTCTTCAAAGAAGTAAAAGTCCACTGTCCTGAATAAGCATTTCTCGGGATGGAAATTTCTGGTGCATGATAAATTAACGATGGTTGGATGTGGTGGCTCTCCACTAAGATAGTTATTCCCCTCCCCCTTCTACATTTTCCGCCCATTCGCCAGCACAGATTGTTGCCTACTTGCATTTGTGCCAACTATACAACATGATTCCACAGTCACTTATCTTCAAACCACGTGTGCCCTCAAATTCTTGACGCCTGAGGTTCAGTACTCCTGGGGATTTCTTGTCGACGAAAGGTGGTCATTAAAAGCACCCCTATACTTTCCACCGAAGAGTTGGAAAACTTTCTTATTTTGATAAAATATATTTTATCATAAAAAAAATCCAGACCAAGAAATTTCAATTTTAGGGATAGTTTTATTGCATATATGGGGGGGGGGACATTTTAAAGACACTGTATCGTGGAGCGAAACGGGGGCGGCAGCATGTTTTTAGAATTGTTCTTTTCTCCTTCGCGCATCAAAAACTGTTACAGCGCCATCACCCTCCTTGGCCGTGAAAGATGTTCGTGGAATCGACGGAGGGAAGTTGAAGCATGGAAGAACTAGACGGTACTCATTCGGGTGATGTGGATTCCTGCAAGACATTTGCAAATACCACATACACAACGAACAATCGTCGCCAATAACAAGAGATGTCGGCGAGGGCAACTTTTCCCAAAATTAACATGAGATTGACGGCACGGCTTCCAGGGAACGCTTTATCAGCTTTAGTTAACCAGTAATTTGTGATGTTTAAAGCTGCGACAAGGTAAGGAAAAGAGATATGAACAAATACGATGGCAATTAGCAGACATTGGCAGTAATTCTGCGAAAAATCCTTTTCTTGGCAATGTGTAGTATTACGTACGTGTGTATGCCATATAAAATTGAACAAGGGAGAAACTTTCCCAAGATTATGGGCACAAATTCCCAAGGTCCGATACAATACAGCAAGAAACAAATTCAACTTTCATCACGTTGCATGTGGATCCTTGTTATTTTATTGAGTGTATAATTAATGCTACAGTAGCTTCTACCGGGTACACCTTCAAATTAAGGCTGATATATCTTAAACAGCTGTGAAAGGGACAAAACTTTAGTCATTGCCAGTATGAAATTACTTCAAGCACAACACTCTTTGTCCTACAATTGAGTTACATAGTGTTTTAGTAAAATATATCCCACAATTAGAAAGACTTGTGTGAATTGACAGATTTCAGACTACACTCTGATCACATATGATGGCCTAGCTAGCTCGACAATTGGCTTTTCACCCCCTATATTAGGACAATATCAAAAAAGAATAGTTGTGTGATGCACAAAAGTTTAGGAAGGGTTTGCTTGATGAAAGCATTATATACAGTATGATTAGAAATAAATTGGACTGACCATGTTCAAAGGATAAGAATGCAGTATCCAACCAGCTCAGTACTGTTGTAATAATGCCAACAATTTCCACTGAATGCTTAATTGACATGTGACAGCAAATTGCATCTAGGGATAGTCTGGCAATGATGGTTGTCTGAAACAGTTCTTCCACACCCGACCTCAGGAGAACTTAGTTTACTAGACCAAAGATTTTAAGACTTTTCAGGGTGCTTGCTATAATCCATTACCTAACCTCATTTTAAAACATCAGGGTATTAAATAGCCCTCAAACAGGTCTACGTCGTCAGTTAAATGGCCTAATGAAATGCTGTACATGTAACAGAATACACATGCAGCCCTGTTAACTAGGTAATAGGGGGTGGCAATTAGAACTTCTCTCCACTGATACCTGAAGTGTAACAAAATATAAATCTATCAATCATTTAAAGCCCCCCCCCCCCCCCCTTACCCTCCAAATTAGGAAAAAAGGGGTTCTAGCTACCCCACATGACAAAGTTTCTTGTCAAGCTATCTTTGCCACTGCTAGGCTTCTTTAAAGGGTGAATCTCTTCATTCCAGATGGTTCCCACCAGTTCTGGTAAAATGGCTAACATCGTTAGCTCCTCAAAAAGCACACAAACTTTTGTTGCTAAGAGACTAACCCTGTCAAGTAGCTGTCATGTTTAATAAATCAGAACAATTGCAGTGCATGCAACTGCCTGTTGTAATGAAAGCATTAGCTCCCTACTGCATCTTCTGAATTGGTCAATGGAAGAGCAGTCACTTATTACAAAGGTTACTCTCTCATAACTAATTGACATGAGTATCCATATTTTTTGAAAATGATTCCCTTCACAAGCTAGCGTACATCTCTCATGTTTCATATGCTAACTATTTTGCATTTTAATTAACATCATATGAAATAAACATCATATTAATCCAGGCCTATGTGTCATTCATGTAACAGCTCAGTAGCCTCTGCCTGTCACAAGAATCTTCAACATGGCTATATGTACATAGCATGAAGTAAGTTAAAATATCATACCAGAGTAAACTAACCTTCAAGAGTACAACATTTTCAACAGTTTACTGAAACTAAAAGGTTGTTATAATTACTACATGTGACATATTACTTATTTATATTATGCTCTTCTTTGTATCCTTGAAGGCATTATAGCACTACAGGAACTACATCAACTGTTCTGGAAAAAAAATCACCTACAATACCTACTATACATGTCAGAACTCATGCATGGGAACCTACCATTATCTTCTTGTAAGGCTGGAAGGAAAATTGATGTCTTCTCTTTAAAGAAGAAAGTGCAGGCCAGGTCTGCATGGTGGCTTTGAGAACTACATCTCCACTGCAAGCTGATTGCCTAGAGAATTCAACTATTCAAACTTGCTTCGTATGACTGTCAATACTTACTTAATGCAATATTCCGGGACTGGGGAAGATGGCCGGTGTCATCATGTTAGGATACAGTGACAGGAGTGCAAGTATAGGAGTGGAAAGGCCACCCAGAAGTACATTGAGATGGGAATTGCATATCATGATATCAGTGACAAAAAATGTACTTGTAGACCCAAACTATCATGCAAGATATATCATGAAAGTTGCATGAAAGCATCGAATTCCTACATTTTAAAAACTTCATTTACAAAGATGGTAGTAGTTTTCATATCACTTGAAATATAAACTTTTTTTCAGAAAAACACAAGTTTTTGTATCATTTTTGAAGTGAATTCATAACAACATGCAAAATGGAAGAGTTATGTTTTGTTTGGGAATTAATCATAGTGTCTACTATTTTAAAGAAATAAGAGCTTTCCACTGTCATGCTTGTTGATCAAGAAATGTATTATGGCATGTTGATGGGAAATTTTAAGTGTAAAACAATAAAGTGAAACAGCTGGTACAAGATTCCAGTAAGAATATGGTACTCTACCTGATTTTCATCTTTATTTTATGTAATATTTCTGTCAATTGACTTTTTAGGAATTCCAGTAATTATTATAATTTTGTCAAAAATCATTTAATATTACTATGAGATATGAGTGAATTACATATTTCCTATACCTTTACATATGCCTTGAAGACTAGTTGGGTCAGGCTATTCACTTACAGAGGTAGATCAGAAAAATGATGGGGTATTTACAGGATGTAGAAGAATCTATTTCCAGTACATGGTTTACAGCATTTATGGTAGTGTTATAAATTGCATTCACTGGAGCAAGGACCTGTAGCACAGATGTATAGTCTACCTACCATTTCTTTTGAATGAGAATGACAATGGCAGTTATGATGATTTTGAGTTTGCAATTACTGAGCCGTTCATTCTCATATAGAATCAAGCATGCACCTAACATATTTTATTAGCATTCTTGGCTGGACCAAAACGAGGGGGGGGGGGGGGAAGGAGGGGGCGAAAGGTGGAGATATGATACTTACCATGCACATGCACTGTCCTGCAGGTTGAAAGGCTGACAAGAACCGTCCACCTCCTTTTTGAAGTTTACAAATCCATCCCTACAAAATGTATGGTCAAACTTTGAATAGATCACATTCTGTTTTTTTTCTGAAGGGCGCGCAGCAAGTTTTCACATAGTTTTCAGACTTCAAAAAGGATAACAATGAAGCCCTATTTTAAAAGCTGTGTTCTACACACTCTAGTACCTTCTCCAATTTAAACAAGAACACCAGCCTAGTGCACCTCTGTAGTAGAACTTCAGCAAAGCTGAACTGAGTTTCAAAAGTCTACAATTACATACTTCATTTTTATTGGGGACTTCTTGGTAGCAGTAGGGTGGACCTGGGTGGATAATGCACAGGGGTCCATGGAGAATTCAATCATCACAGAGCTTGTGTGTGCAAGGTTTCATTCCTATCCCATACCCCCACCCCCCACCCATGAATATTAGAGCTAGAGGCTTTTAGAAAAATGAATTTGGGTACCCCCTTTCTGTCTAGCTTCCCCATGCATCTAGAAGGCCTTTTTATGCCATTGATTGAATACACAAATACCAGTACCCCAAAAAAAATTGATCAATAAGAGTGGAGTAATTGTTTCAATTCATATCAAAATTTAAACAATTGGTACTGATCTTCATGTATACAGTGCTATACATTCCTAACTATCTTTGTGGATATGCTACATTCCCTTCAAGTATAGTGGTGCTGTTTGTACAGTAAGCAAGTGCACATACTGTATGCATGCAATTTGCATAAATATATTTTCTCCTTATGGCAACAACTTAATTCTGCATCATTGCAAAATCATTCTCCGTCTGAATGTACAAGTCCCTCCATAACTAACAGCAAACAATGATGGATATTAGGACATATATGAGACCCATCGAAGCAGTACCGCAGTCTCCAATTTAAGAGGCACCATGCATGCACCAGCATATGCACCATTACCAGGCTGGTTTCTAAATGGTACTCAGGTGGGGACACATAAAGTACTGCACAATACCACAAATAAACAAGCTTGTGGATCAGGTGTAGGATTAAACCAAATTAGTGGAAGAGAGCTGATAAAAGAGTTCTCATGGATTGCTCAATGCTAGAATTAAATGTAATCAAAGGTTTTATTCAAGTCATATTTGGTCCTTGGGATGTTGGCATAACGTACATGAATGTGGCAACACAGACCCAAAGCACGTCATGACTGAACCTGAAGGAAGTACTGTTCAAGGAGTGATGTCAATGTTTCAGCACAGATGGGCAATGCTTACAGTATCAAGTCCTGATTTTACAATTGCTCTTATTCAAAATGAAACACAGGGATTTGGGACCCATTAATAGAAAATGTCACGATTGAAAAATTTGTGTGTCCCACTAACCATGGCGAGGGCTCCAAACATGACAATAGCTAGAAATATGTATTTTCAGCACAAATAAATTTTACACTGGAAATTAAATGTTCGTCTGTAAAAAATACTTTTCCAAATTTTCAACAATTCTTGGCAAGGAGCTTCCCATTTTGCTGGTTTTTCCACCCTTGCTCATGGCATATTCAAATCTAAGAAAAGAAATATTTCGATCATTTGCAAAAGAAGTTTTAGAAAACACTTTTGATCAGTGCAAGTGTAGGATATGTAACACAAGCTTGATCCAAGTTCATAAAAATTGAATTAAAAATCTGATAACTTTTCTTGCATATATTTTGAGCATCCGAAGAATTGAGTTAAGAATGATGGGCAACATTCTACTTCACCGTATTAAACATAAATTTATTTGAAACATTATTTTACAGGATATCTTTAAAATGAGAATTAGGGTCTACTTCTGGAGGTAGAATATTCAAGCTAGGCCAAGTCCTCTCACTACTTCATACATTCTCCCAACCTGTTTAATTGTAGCCACCCACAGTTGTTTAAAACTTTTTATTGCGCAGACACAATCCTGGTCTACTGTTTGAAGGGTATATCATCAAAGTGAGCATACAAAACCCTGTTGAATCAGACTGCACTCTCTGTCGGAATATGAGCCACTCTGCATTCTTGAATTTGATATTACAGATCAGGATGATGCATGGGTATTTCTTACACAGTACAGTTACTACAAATAAATAATCTATAATTATCAATCTGAATATCCTGAACATGCAGTTTCAAACTTCCACTTTCTTTGGCATACCAATGTCTCTATTAAACAAATGACTTACACACCTTTAAAAGGGTTCCTGCCATGACCATTAAAAACCTAAAAAGTCATGAAATTTGAAAAATATTTTCCAGGGCCTGGTAAAGTTTTGCAATTCAAAAAAATGTGTTAACCAAGTCATGAAAAATTCATGGAAATTTTCACAAATTTTCATAATTTGATGTAACAGCTCCCAAAAAAAAAAAAAGAGGTGCAATTTCTTTTAATATTTGGTCCTGGACAAGTGAAAAATTAGTTTCCAGAAATGTAGGAACCCTGCTTCAACTTATGATTCATTTGAAGCTTACAAAAGACACATGCTCCACTGAGTGCACCAAAAATTGTTCCTATATTCTTGTTGCCTTTATTGTGCATGATATGATAGTCCCATTATTTCTTTCATGCTTTTTAGTAACTGGAATAAAATTCAGACCTAAAGTTTCAGGTATAGCTGATGTTATAACATATAAATGAAAGGCTTCAATACAGTTACAAGCTGGTTGGCAATACTGTTCAGGTATCACACCATCTTCCCATTCACAAAACTTCATACACAAACTCATTTGGCCAATAAAAATTGCTTTTGTGATGTAAACCATTAAATGGCAAGCAAGGCAAGCAATCTTTCCAGTATTGATGTGGTTTTCTAGGTTCTGCCAGGATACTCAAAATCATGCATAAATCCATCCTGGTTGGGAAGCATCAACCTGGTGCCTTTTACACCCCAACTGTAGCTGAGATTTTGAATCTTCAGTCAAGTGGAACGTGACACTGTACATGACTAGCATATGCAGAGGTGAACTTGACAACTTTGGGTGGATCCTTGGGCTGGTCCTCCTGTGTCAAAAACAGCATAATATATAAAATGCCCACAGAAATATTTTTGCTCTGTCCTTGCTTACTTGAAATTTTTCTGGATTGCTTAGTAATCTGCATTGGTACTTCTCCAAATTAAATGTAACAAGCAGGCTCAGCTGGAACTAGAAACGTACAAAAAACACTTATAATTTTTTTTCTTTATTCTCCTTGTCACAAATTCCAAAAAGATAAAATTGTTCTCATATTTCTCACTTTCTTGAAGAGAGAGCTACTCATAAAAGATTTCTTTCAAACTTGTGGTGCCAAAACTTGATTACTGGACAAGGCCAGAGCTTCAGAGGTGAGGTTGGTATTACTGTCAGTAGGTCGTGGAACTGCGGATAGGCAAACTACCATTCCGGAAATATTTTGAGCAGAATCCAGATCAAAATGGAAATTCAAAAGATGTAACAAAAACTTGATATTTTGCCATCAGGTACAAGGATTCTCTTTTCAAAGAAACTGAAACCAATGCATAGTGAATTTACCTAGATAGTCTACTTTCATGTTTAGACTTGACTGCTTCCTCCCACATTATATTGTCTGTCTCTGCCTCATCAGTGTCATTTTCATTGTGGCAATCCAGGAAATCTTCAACTGAACTGTTGACAAAATAGATTGTACTGCACTTAGACCTGTACTTCAAGTCACCTCTTGTCCAAGCAGGTAATAATAATGGAGCAATTAGCAAAGTTTGAAAACTACATTTTATCCTTTATATCATATTTTGAAGATAAATGAATCAAGAAAAAAACTAACAAACTGACAAATGGCAAAAAATTTGCAACTTGGATAAAGGTATTTTTTATCCATGGATATGTTCATGCCAAATGCAAATGGTGAATGTTCCTACCATGCAGTTTCATGATATTGTTTCAATCTAGGGAAATCTCAGATCCTCTTTTCTGCCCTTTGATATCAAAGCATGATTAATGAAAATCTTAAAGGGCAAGAGCAGTCTCCCCAACTTGAAGTAATATAGTACACCGTCCCTGTTTCATGATTGGCTCTTCACGGTCATGTGCCATTTTTGGGGAGTCACTGCTTGGTTTTCCTAGAATATGTAATATTGCAGTCCTAAAAAATTATTAAAGATACTTTTAAGAAATTAGAAGGAGTGAAAAGAAAATTGTGAGCTTTAGCCTTTGCTTCGAAATACAGTAAGTTTGGGATGACTGTTTTTGCCTTTCAATGTGGAAAAATGACAACAGCAGTCATGTACCTTGGAGTAGTATGGTTAAAACGGGAAGACCCAGTGATTGC
The DNA here is from genome assembly GCA_037179385.1 of Holothuria scabra. Lineage (NCBI taxonomy): Eukaryota > Metazoa > Echinodermata > Holothuroidea > Aspidochirotida > Holothuriidae > Holothuria > Holothuria scabra. The sequence continues at coordinate 27,172,413 of CM074196.1, read as the reverse complement.
AGATCTGCCAGGACTGACCCTATACAGTAGACGATATCGACCAATGTTTTGTCAAGATGTGATATCGCAACAAATCAAATAAATGACTAAACCACTGTGAAATCCCCCCTTTTTTTATTGTCTTAAGTCAGTAACCTGAAATGATCATAATTTATGATGTCACAAAAAATGAAAAACTGCACTTAACCCACCACAAGAAAACATGATATAAAATCGGAAGCTGTTTCAAAATGCATACAATGAATATTGTAACAGCTCACATACGTTCCAGACTTGTGAAGAGTTCTTCTGCACAATCAATATTGCTACATGCACGCATAATCAATCTCCCTTCACTTTTGGTATGTCAGTAGTGGCTGCATGCAATAAACAATTTTTTTGCTAATTCCTTGGCGCTGATGGAAAATGTTAAGACTTAATGCGATATCGCGATATCGTGTGAAATACTGACGATATCGATAAATGAAAAATGGTTATCGTGGCAGCCCTACTATACAGCACATTAAAAAATTACAAAACAAATTCTGTTTAACAAAGGATTTTTTTCTTTCCTGGTCAGCTTTTTGATGTTAATATCCGACATTTCAAAAGCACGTTGGAAAGCAGGTATATATACGTTTTGCAAGCATGTGACTGCATTTGAAAAGTGGTCAACCAGTTATCACTAGAAAAAAAACTTGCATTTTCAGAATTAACACCCAAAGAAACAGATTGGCTGCATAGTATATTGTTGGAATAATAGATAAAATAAGTAATAATAAAAAAACATAGGACTTCTGACTTCATAAATCCATTTTGAAATGATGAGAGTAGCCTAGCTAGGTTAAAAAATAAAAGGAAATACAACTACTGTGAGTAGAAGAGAGATGCATATCTGACAGTCAAGCTATGGTACATGTACTCCAGAAGCAGAAATGCCTACTGTCATGAAAATAGTCAAAGCTTTAGAACTAAATTTATGAACAATTACAGTAAATATAGCACCCTCCTCCCACACTGTGACAAAGACATCACACTTCCACTGCAGAAAGACAAGGGAAGACTGGCATCCAATATCCCCATCCCTTTTTGTTTAGGTAGAGGGCAAAACAACTCACTCCATGCATGCATGCTAAAATCTTGAATGACCCTTTGTGTTATGGCAATTTATTTTGCCATAAGTGTTCAGTAAAACCAGGAGTGCCTGAGAGGTGCTAAGGGGAGCAAGGTGGGACAGGGATTCATCTCCCAGTTATGATGGATGGTCCCCACTGTATATGGGAAACATTTTCGGAAACAATTTCCATTCTTTCCAAGGGAGAATAGTTGGGTATGTTATTTATTGTCCAGAAAATGACAAGTAACATTCCAATTGTGTACTTCCTTCTAATTCTTGAAGGAAATGCAATTGTCCTTTAAAAACCACAATTAGCTTGAAATTTACTTTTCAAACCCAAATCAACATTGAATTTAAAATCCAAATTTTCAATTTTTCTTTCATAACATTTTATTCAAAGTAATTCCCAGACAAATCTCTGGGTTTGGCCACAGATTTGGGTTGCTTGTGCCTATCATGAAGGATTTCATCATTCCCTTGGAAAGAGACTGCATGGCACCATGCCCGATGTTGTGACTTATTACAGCACGTACTACAATGCTATAATCATGGGTGAAAAGAGTTGTGAAGCTGAGAAACTCCTTCCCAGAAAATTTGGACATCTGGAGGAAAATTTCCCTTTTCATGAAAATGCAGGGAGAATTGTGGGAACTCTTACTCTCTTCCTGGGAAATAATGCAACTCCCTTCCTCGAAAATAAATATTTTATTGGTTCAAGTGGAACCGACCACGGCCTTTTTCCAGTTGTGGCTCACTGGCTTGTTTTCCCTACCCCACTGCCTATACAGAGCAGCGATCATGCAAAATGGGAGTATAGGTTCCTTTTTTAGAGTCTTTGGTATGACTCGACCTGGGAAGTGAGCCTTCCGCATGAGAGGTGGATGCTCTACCGTTAGACCAAACACACCGTCTGTGTAATACATGTTGTATAAGGGAATCGTGCATATAGGACATTTATGATGTTTGTCTGAACTCAATGAAAGTTCAGCTAATCTTGGGCAATAACTATTGGTTTAAAGTGGAACAGCCATTTGCAATCCTCCCTGTGTTTGGCTTCCATAATTACCTGTAGTTGCTGATGAGGGACAAACTGGCTCTAATATACTGTCATAGTGGCCCTTGACAGGAGTAGATGTCAATGCTGCAATTCAATGGAATATCATATTTACAGCTGGTGATGCAAGTTTGCAGCACAGGATGAACTGTATGGATGCGATTTTCAATTATTATAACCACACTTCTAACTACTGTAAACTTGATAATAGGGCAATTAAGGCTTGTTTTTAAGGAGGTATCTCACAATAGGAAAGAATATTGTCACTTGACTCTATAGCCAATCATGAAACAGGGCAGTCTAACTACTGTACACTTCTGTACTGTATACTGGGGTGAATGCTCTTGTCTTCAAGGAAGGGAGCACATCATATCAATATAGCAACTAGCCCAATTTGTAAAGGTAAACTAATCAAGCACATTACAATTATAATTCTGAAAATGTTGGCAACGTCAAAACATTACCATAGTGGGTATATTGTGCAATTGGGAGAAAATAATATTCACTCAGGCTTTGTGGACAACTAATTGATACTGCAACTCTGCATCATTATATCAAACAAGATATTGGATAAAGGCCTAACAATGCTCATAAACTGTGCAATATTTTAGTAAATATAGATATAAAGTTTCTAGATATAGTAAAGATGAGATTTAACTATACTCAACATGAACATGTCATGTACAGTATTGTGTCAGTCAACTCAATATAAAGTTCAAAGTTTAAATTTAATTTCAAGTACAGTTCAAGTACAAGTTAGTTTTCCCTTTCGTCACCTCTTACAGTAGGATCAAACAGGCTTCACCCCTGGAAGCTGTGAGGTTTTAGCATACCGTATCTCTGAATGAAAAATGTAGTCTCTGGAGAGGTATGTTATTTAAATTCTTTTCAGTAAACCCAAACCCAACTCCTTTCTGACCAGCTAATATTTGGGCGGGGGGAGGGGGAGTGAGGGGGGCCAAGGACAAAATCTATGGAGGGCAAATTCCCCCTCTTGCCCCAACACAGAGCCACCACTCATGGTACTAATTAAAGCCGCGGAAATGTTACGAGCAATTCTTAACAGCACAAGGTAGACTGTTCTGTGCTATAGTGTTGTGAACCATGGAAGTACTACCTGGAAGTTAGCTGGGAAAACATATGCTTTTGGGAATTGAAAGACTTGTTTTAATACATCCTGCGGTTATTTTCACTCACCTATGGGTGTAACAGCCAGCAACTGAGGTGAGGTTGGTCATTCACTTGGCTCTGTCTGTGTGGCCCACTGCATGTACAGTACTTTGAAGAACACCTGAAAAGTAAATCAAGACTATTTGCAATGAAACAGTATTTTATCTTAGGGAAGAGTGCATATATCAGACTTCCATGATTTCAAATCACATATCCCTCAATGATTAAGGGGTGGTGTCAAAATTGGTTGTTATAAGAGTCATAATAATGATGATTGATGATGATGTGAACACTAGGCCCCATTAAAACAGAAAGGGACAAGGGGGATTGCAATCTATTCTGTCTAAAGGAATATTAAATCAACCTACCGATTACCAGTGGCATCAGCAGTGGCTCTTGTACACCCCCCTCATGTAAAAAGTATACAGGGCAATATGTGTAAGAACTTCACAAACATCTTGAAAGCAGCACTTTTTAGTAGTAAAAACAACAGCTGGGAAGTACCATTTTATGCAATCTGAAACACATTTCAGGCAAAGTGTTCTCAATATGCAATGTGCTGGTCAATAGTGGCACTCGACCTGCGACTGTAGGAGCATTTTCGTTTGCCCCACCACTTCAGCACTTCCCTCTCCCGATGAAAGAGTCAAGTAATGCCACTATCAATAACCGAGGACATAAATTTTGCTCAGGCATTAATTTTTATTGCATTTGGCATTTTATGTACACTCAACATACAGATTCCTGGCCCAGTCTCACTGAAGACTTTAAAAATGGAACCTACTGCCATTAATGTGCTTGCAAAAGCATGGAGTAGGGAAAACAAGCCTGTGAACCAAAACAGAAAAAAGGTCAAGACTAGCTTGACTTGAACTATACTTGGTTGAAACTTAACCCAGAAATAGCATTTATATGCCAAGATCTCCCTAGATCTTGGGGAAAACAACTTTTTATACTGTATGTACAGGTACAGCAGCTATACTATGCTTAGCCTACCTTACAGTACCCTTCATAGCCCAGGCCTCCATTTTTAAAATATTTAGTGTTGTCTTGGGGCAACCATTTCACTCATTTTAGTTGTCCAGAAGGAAATTTGGCTGTCCAAAACATTTTTCACACAATTACAAAACAGAAGGCTAATTATGTTCACCAAGGGCGGATCCAGGGAGGAGGGGGCAACTAAGGTCAACTGCCCCCTGGAATGAATGATGCTTATCAAAGCCTTCATTTCCTTTTTTGCAATTCATATAACTAGTATCAATTACTATGCAGCTGGAGGTCACTCAAGCATAAGCAAAGTTACAGAAAACAATTTCTGGATAATGGAGTCTTGATCCTGCTCACCTGATATTGCACCAGATAATCTTCATTTATATTATAAATCCAACATGCTCAGGCTTTCAGACTGTTGTTCTCATCAAGTCAAATCTTTGGCAAATTACTGATCCAGCAAAGCGGAGCACTTACTCATTGTCAAGTGGACTGTAGGCTAATGAAACAGCTAGGATTATCTAAGTGATAGCATATTGTAGGTCTATGCTTGATAAGAAAGTTTTGAGAAGGCAATATTGGGGAAAGTGCAAATTCCGCGCCAGGCCCTGCCTGCAGCTCTGAGAGATCATAAGTGTAAACTAGATGGGGCATGTATATGAGCAAACCGAGGACATAGGCTAGTCAGATTTTTCAAGAGTAGTGCGGCTTATTCTGGGGTTACGATTTTGATGAAGTGGTAAATGTAGTGCTGATCACTTCTGGTGTAACCCGTGGTAGCTCGTCAAAAGTTTTACTAGGCATATAGCTACTAATAAAATTGTCCTAACGTTATGCCTATGCATACTCTGTACTGTACATATGCTAAACACGCGTGTGGGATGGGTAGCCTATGTGGATCACTAACGAGACGGGAATCCTGTTTACTTTTTACTATCAGTAACTGAAAAACACATTTCACTTACCTTTGAGCATGATCTGTGAGATGATGTTTCGCAAAATCGCCGTTATAAACAAGAGACTTGCCATTCCCCAATCAATCAACCTGCTTTTTCTGCGGCGATCTAACGTTAGGTAGGCTTGGGCCTATTCCGCGTAAGAATGGGAAAGGGAACTCCGACTTTCGTTTGCTACTGTATTTTTCTCGTTTGATTTCTCCTTCTCGTGACAACGTGTGCAAACGCTGTCCTTCGATTTTTCTTTCTGAAGTTCTGAACAGGAAGACATTTTGCTGTCGTAAGACTAAGACTAGCCCCTTCGCTTCGACCAATCTGTCGAGTTCAATGCAGGTTTCTAGGCCAGTCCGTCTTTTTAGAAATTCCCAAGATCACTTCTCGAATAACAATGTATAGCCTCTCAACGTTGAACTACAGTAATAATAGCCTACAAGAGCATCGAAGTCAAACTGATAATTTAAACACAAAACACGGAAATTTAATACAAATTAGCCACCTTGGCATTCTTATTAGAACTTATTCACATATTTCATAACTAATTAATGAGTGACTTAAAAAAGTAAAAAAAAAGAAACAATCACACAATATTTCTTTTTTCAAAGTGGGAAGGAAAAGAATGATCGAGACGGTTCCAAATTCCCAAGATATTGGGAAAATTCCCAAGGGTCTCTCTGTTGTCACTGAGCAAGGTACTCACTTGTATCAGGAAAACAACTCCCTGCTACATACAAATTAACACAGATACTACGCCTGTTAACGCTCACACAAGCAAGCATATGCAGCAATACGTTATCCCACCCAATCGTATGAACTGTTATCATACGGTGTCTATGGGCTACATCCGGGATTTTGGGTGGGATAACAAATCTTTTGAAGGCTGTCCAAATGTCGCCCCCGTTTCGCGCCACGATACTGTGTCTTTAAGATAACAAGGACTCTTTGGTCGCCCGCGAAGGATTATATCTGTAGTCAGGAGTGACACCATGTGATAACCGTAACCACCGTTTGCGAGGATCCCATGATATCCAATGCATGTACACTCTAAAATCAAAAGAGTGAACTTATTCACTCTTTGATGGAGTGAAAAGTATGAATTCACTCCATTAGAGTAAAAATTCACTCTAAGAAGATTGAAATTCACTCCAAAAAGAGCGAAATTCCGTTAAACGAGCGAAGTTTCACTCTTGATGGAGTGCCTACAGTGATCGCTCTTTAAAAAAAGAGTGATCATTGCAGGCACTCGTGGAAGAGTGAATTTTCCCTCTTCCTGGAGTGAATTTCACTCTTTTTGGAGTTAGTTTCACTCCTCTTGGAGTGAATTATCACTCTTATAAAGTGAATTTACACTTTTCACTCTATCAAAGAGTGAATAAGTTCATTATTTTACTTTTAGAGTGTAATGGATATAGTGGCGTCGATGCTGCTCGTGGTGAGCCCATGGGCGCGAAGCGCTCATAGGCAAACACTGAGACGCATTTTTTGCGTGATTTTTCCTTTCCTGTCAGAATTTCTACCTCCTTGTATCATGTAAGCATGTAGCTTTGAGCAGGATATTGAATGGTAGAATCACATGGTCAGATGGTTATTATCGTGTTTTTACTTTGAACGTCTAAAGAAATTGAAATGAATTTGTAATACCGTGGTGCAGGTGTACGGGTTCAAAATCAAGTATCCCAATCACCATGTTGAGCAATTGTTAGTCTAGTGCTTCTTACTCTTTGAGACATGAGTCTTTCGCACAACGAATGCCTACACATTTTGCAAGAAATAAATTTGCCGTATAAGTAAAAGGGGTTATGAAAGATTTACACGACAAGTGGGCAGCTCTGTCCTGTCGAGGATGCCGAAACTGAGCCAGAAGCGATGGTTTACCCGACACCGTTTAGACGCGCAAAGCGCGTTGAAAATTTAATATAGGTTTTCTCGAGAAATACTGAAAATATGTAGCTCATGTTAATGAAATGGAAGACCATCAGTCCCAGTTCTCGTACCAGATAACTCCAATTTCCCCAAGTAACTTATTCCTAGCCCCTCTCAAAAATGTCTTGAGCTCTTCCTTGTGCACATGCCATCATCTGTTGCATTGTTCAAAAAATATCCTTAGGAGCTTTGAAGTTCATTTCATGTAATCAACCAACTCTGTGCATTTGTAAAAAATGTCACTTATGGAGCACATTTTGACTTTAATGATATAAAGATCATTCAGCAATTAAGAAGTTTGCTTTCTCCTAAACATACACTTATGGTGAAAAACCATAAGCACCGGATTTTGGGACCCTTACGCCCCCCCCCCCCCTAGCTGAACCTATCATTGAGACACCTAATGCTTTCTAGACAATATAATGTTGAGTACGAATAAAGAATCTTCCAGAAAAAACAACAAAAAGTTTACTTTTCTCGATTTAACATGGTATTTTAATAAAATAATGCTCGTATGACTAGGCTGTTTGCGAAAAATAGACTTTTATTCAATCACCATGTCTGAAACTCGCATTAAACATTTCGTTATTTAAGAACAAAATGCTCCAAAGATTAAGATTAGGCTACATGTCACATCAATTCCAAAATATATTGACTACCTACTCGGGATACCAATAAAGTAAATCTGCTACACATTTTTTCATGCCTCAATGGGGACATTTGATATGATGTTCCCCCTCAAAAATATTTGGAAGTTATGTCCCTCCCGCTACCTCCCGACGTGATAAAAAGGTCACAAGATGCTACCTCCTGTCATCTGGAAGCCTTTTGTGGCCAAAACTATTCTTACCTGTCGTGGCGCTCTGTTAATGTAAAAAAAAAAACAGAAGGCCCTTTGCCAAAAATCCTGTTTACGCAACTGCCCGAAGAATGGCAATGTAAATTTTGGCAAGCTCCAGGTTCTTTGGTAGGGAAAACAAACCAGTGAGCCACAACTGGAAAAACTAACTAATTAACTTACTGACTGACTGACTGACTGACTGACTGACTGACTGACTGACTGACTGACTGACTGACTGACGGACGGACGGACGGACGAACAAACGGACGAACCGACCCACTGACCCACTGACCCAACGACCAACCGACCCACCCGTCCACCAACCGACCGACTGACGAACTAACTTACTAACTAACATACTAACTAACTATTTTGGGTTTAATTGAAAAAAGAATGGTCGGTTTCATGCCACTAAGTATCTTTTTGAAAGTTTGTGTGGAAGAAATCACAATCCTTTTGGTAAAAGTGAAGTAATTCGTTACATTGACTGGCCGCCGATAGGAACAATATGCTTTGCCTTACACCGACTTGTCGACAAGAGTAGATTTTCGACCCCCCCCCCCTCCCTTTATGAGCTAAATCTTTTCAACTAAGGTTCGTTGCTCCCCATTCATTGTCACAACTTTGATTCTGCTGATTCCTTGCCACTACCGCTAACTCGAAATATTTTAGTCGCACGGCTCTTCGGTGTAATGAACATCCCGACTTAGCAGGAATATTGAAGAAATTGGTTCGGAATCATGGTTTACTTACTAATATTAATTGCCAAAAGGGGCAACGATTGGAAAATATTTGTGGCATTTGTAGGATGTTCATTTGCGTTGAGGTTACTTATCACAACAAAGACCACTCCGCAGTTGTCTGGAAATGTTTACGCTATGTTTTGACCCAAAATTTCAGGTACCGGTAAGTGAGCTTCTCTAACAAGTCGTTATTGGTATTCAGTTTAAGTTCAACACTCAAAATACACACTCACTTCCCATTTCCCCCAATTAAAAATTGCCGAAACTTTAAGGAATTAATTAACTCAAGAGCCTTCAGGTAATATACTTCTGCGTGAGTGAGGTAAATGCAGCGGAAGGGAAAGAACCTTTCGGTTCTTGGACAAGAAATATCGAGGGGTTCTTTAACTCATTTTTCTTAGTCCTCCTCTGACTCGAATGGTGAAGGGTAAGTGGGACCTTCAACATGCCAACTCCCTTTTGAATGGGTCCACTGTAGGGGGTGGCTCTATAGGAATAGCTCGACAGGGTTGGTAGCATTTCAAGGCTCCGAAAAAGACGATGAGTTAGCCCCGGTAGGACGTGTCTTAGCAACATTTAAGGCGCTCGTAGAAAAATTTTGGCTCTATTTTCAACGAATACTTAAAAATCTGTGGTTTATTTTGAAGAAAAAAATTAAAATTTTTCAAAGAAATTTGACGTTTGTAAGGACCAATAAAAAGTTGGGGTATCATTATGGAACTTTCTGTTCGACAGCTGAAATTTTGTTGGGGTTACACATTAAATCGGACTACGCCTATACGTGCTCCCGATTGAAGAAAAGCAACTATATCGTTTCGATAATCCATTTGTATGCGATGAAGATGCTTTACTTTCAAAATTTTCTCCCTCTTTACCAGAGTCTTTTCTTTTTCACTCGAATCTGATATGCGGACCCCTTCTAAGCCCAAAAATTGCACCATAACATCACCAGAATTGTAATTTGTAAAATCAAATTGAAAATGACGCACAAATGAAAACATTGAGGCGGAATTTGCAGGAAGTGCGAAATCGTGCTCGAAAGGCAAACATTTAATTTAGCGGGTGCACGGTGGTTCAGATGATCGTAGTAAAACCATTTATAGGATGACTTACCGTTAGAGGTCATAGGCGATAGGGAGAACATCAGTTTGAGGGGTAGGACTTTTTCCCTGAAAATGTAATTCCGCCCGAACGACTATTTAAGCTGAGCGCCACCTTCAGTTGGAGAACAGCCTACGAAAATTTTTGAAAAACCAGCCCCCACAGATAGCTGCAGATGGCATTTTCCAGGCTTATAAGCTCAAATCTAAGTATGGGCTATTTTGAGTTATCGTTTGTAAAAAAAGAAAAAAATCAGTAGATTGATAACTAAGCAGAAAATAGCCAGATGAAATGTGCAACTCCCATTGGATGAAAATGGTCTGGTATCTGTTTCGGGGGAAAACTATAAAACATTATTGAAAATATGCCGATTTTTACTCTAATGCGCCTCTTAGCTAAATTCAATATAAGCTGAATTGATAGACTGACTTCATGGGCAGGGTAGATGGCTCAGACTATAGACTGCAGCTGAACACCCTCCCGTCTGCCCATGGAATTAAAAATGTCCCAGCACTTCATCAACCTTCGTCCGAATATTTTACCATTTCGGACAAAGTTAATTGTGCAAAACTACAGTGTGAAGTGCAAATCAGGAAAAATTTTTTTTCACAAGCTGCCAGAATGTGTTGCAAATCTTCATAATTTTTATTTTCCATGGAAATTTTACCTTGAATATAGCGTTTCCAATTTTTCGGGAAAAGATTCGAAAACATTGAAATACTCGTCCATTTCGAGCATTTTGTAACACAAGATTTAAAAACAGACTGAAAAAACGATTTACAGGCTTTTCAAATGTTCCAGGGGTGGCGCCAGCGGGGGGCATGCCCCCCCCCCCCGTCGGGGAAGGTCGGCGGTTTCGTCGGGGAGGCCTAAAAATAAAAAAAAATAATAAAAAATCCCACAAGGACTGAAGTTACTGGATGAGCGATCGAGAAAATATTTTTTGTTTTGAAATGCTATTTTAATACATATCGAAATCGATTTAAAATCACTTCTTAACTCTGTTAAACCCCATTCTATGTACCTTGTCACATCTCTTCCCCCGTCGGGGAAGGACGGCAATTTTTCGGGGAGGTCTAAACATGAAAAACGTAAAGGACTGAAGTTACTGGATGGATGAACATGATTTTTTTCTATTTCAACTATTTTTCCTTTTGTAACTCTATTTTAATGCATATCTGAATCGGTTTTAATCACTTCTTACTAGCTCTTCTTTCCCTCATCCCATCTTCAATCCGTGCGCGCAAGGTCATGCCTCCCTCGGGGAAGGGCTACACAACCCCTGTTGTTGAGAAAATCCAATTTCGTCGGGAAGTCTTCATCTACAGACCTACGATAAAAGATGTGGGTCTGTAGTCACTCGGACGACGTTCTTGATCTTGCTTACTAGAAGACCACATTCTTCAAGGAAACTCACAATTCCGAATTCTCCTTACAAAAACGGACAAGGTGGTGTTAATGTGCGTACAGTACCCAATGGTCTGCCATCTGGCCTGCCCGGACAGCCGAATTCTCACAAAGGTAATGAATATCGGCCATGTCGTTTTCAGCTACACATAAAGATAAACAGTGGTAAGAGAAAATCTCCCCATAAGTCTGACTGAAAATTTATTTGAAGGCACCATGTAACGTGCCATATTTTCAAATACGTTGGGAGCAAAACCATTTATAGTCTTGAGTTCGGGCAGTCACGTTAAAATTTCATCTATTTAGTGGAACTTGCAATTGAACTGAACGAAGATTCTTAATACAGTCAAAAACATTTTAGCATGTTTTCAATTCCGTTGTTTAGCCCCCCACCCGAAAAGAGACAAGGCCATTACATCTAATTGTAGCAGTATCTTTATATGGTACTTTTCTGATCATTAGCAAGTTGGGTTTTTCCTCTATTGATATTTTAAAGGGAAGCTCAAAATAACAACTGCTTCATTTCTAGTTACAAGTCTGGGAAATGCCATTCCGGCTGTCTTAGGGGTACGATTTCTTAACAAATTTCTGTACGCTCCGCGCTAACTGATGGTGGCGCTCCGCATAGATAGTGTTTTATTCGAACAGATAACTGAACAGAACAATGCGTGTTTGTAAATTATTCTTCGTTTTGGGCAGTATTATGAAGTGAAGTAATTTTATTGCGAAAGAAATATGAAAGTAAGGACTTCTTTAATTCTAGTTACGAGCCCAGAAAATGCCATTTCCTGCTGACCGGGGTTCTTCATTTTTTTCAAAAAATTCTGTGCGCTCGACTTAGATAATCTTTCGGGCAGGATTAATTTTTTTCGGACAAAAGAACAGTTCTTCCCCCTCCCAAACTCAACTGACACGCTCCCGTACGCCTATGACAATAAATAAAATATAAAACTTCAAATATATGCGAAGCCAAATTTTTTCCTCGGGAGAATGCTCCAATATGGTCCGAGGGCCTAAATCTGCATGAAGATATTCAGTAACCTCAACAAAACTACAGATCACCCCCTACTTGATTTTCCTACATGAGAACGTCAGATTCCTCCATAAAACCTAGTGGCGTAGCTACTTGGGGGGGGGGGGGGCGGGGGGGCAAGTTTCCCCCTGGAAAATAATTGAATGTGAAAACTGACAAGTCACTTACGTAACCCCCCCCCCCCCCCCCCACACGAGTTCATTATATTGTCCCGCAAAATAGTAGTAGCTATAACAATTTTACTCTGTGTACAAAACGATGGATGGGACTAAAACAATCCATGGCCAACGATTAACTTAAAGTTAGTCTAGAAATTAGAATGAACAGGATCCATTGGCATACTTAGATTTTGTTACATAGCCTAATCCTTGGAGGCTTACAGGCTAGTTCCGGAAAAAAACTGCTTTCTGCTCACTTAGGGTGTAACCATAAACGGGTCCATGAGTACCTGGTAGCCTTCTTCACTTAACAGACTGCTGTTCTAACAGGATATCCTGTGTGATCGAGCCAATATTAGGCCCCCTTTTAGTGGCGTTCGAAGTTGGACCATTGGGCCATCCCCCCTCACAGATGCCATTTTTTCTTTGTTCTTAAAAGTTAGTAGTTAAACTTTAGTAACACAGATTTTACTTCAAAAGATAACATATGTGGCACCAGGTTGCATATCGGACACCCAATTTTTCAAAAATTTTCGAAGGAGAAGGATTGTGTCTACAAGTACGTCCCTCAGTGATGCCAATATTTTAATTCCTACAAATAGGCAAATTCTGTCAAATTCCAATTTTTACTTTAAAAGGTAGACTCTGTTCCCCAATGGTGGCATCGATAAAATTAAAGACTACATGTTTTGATTCTCTTTACAAGCATGAATACGTTTTTTGACCATCTGAGGGGTCTGACTTTTCGAAATTTTTTTTTACCCTCCGCACCAACTAATGGTGGCGTTTCGCTCAGTCTTTTGGGCAAAATTACATTTTTTGGTCAGATTACCCCTTAACTCTCTGATCACTTTGCAGTTTGCGAACATATTTTGAAGGCAGGATTTTATTTGCAAACGACAAAAGAAGGTATTGAATGAGTAGATTCCTGGTATAAGTCTGGAAATGCTATTTCCGGCCATCCGAGGGGTCTGATTTTTCGAAATTTTCTCTACGCTCCGCGCCAACTAATGGTGGCGCTCCGCTTATATAAACTTTATGACAAGTAACGTTTTGTGGCCAAGAAATACCACAAATCCTATACCGGTCATGGCTTTTTTAATTTGACTCCTAAAAGTGTGCAAATTTAATGACAAGTTTTACTTCGTAAGGTAGCATAAATGGCACAAGAATGCATGTAAAGACACAAAAGTTTCAGTTTTATCCTCATGAACCACCACGATTCAACTTTGTACACTGCTCCTGTCAACGTCGAAAATCTTGCACCATTTTGCATCTAGGCTACTTGAAAACGTCAAAAAATGTCCGGAAAACTCTCCCCTTAGACCATACTGTATGCCCCCCCCCCACTTCACAGAAGTCATGGGTACGCCACTGCGTTAGTACAAATAAACCAGATATTGTTGACCAAAATAATATACTGAGAGCTGTTATCTCCAATTGCTCTATGTTTATACTTAAAGATTAAAAATGCAGGTAATATTACATAATGACATGGTAATGTTGTTATACTTGTAAATTTGCATTTTTTATATAAAATACATACACATTGACCGGGAAAAATTTGGGGGAAATTTCATACCTTTGCCCCCCTGGAAAAATCCTAGCTACGCCACTGATAAAACCTCAAAGCTGTCATAAAATTACAATTTTGCTCCAATATTAACTTTAGATTGTTAAAAATGGCAAAAGTTTGCAATTTCGATGGATACTCCGCACAATATATAACCAAATTAGCCAACTCTGTTAATCACCCGGCTTACTACCTAATTTTGCACCTGAAAGGCATATCACTTAATAGAAGAAACCAAATTGTTCATTATAACCTTACCAAAAAACCGAATTTTCTTTCATAAAAATCCAAAATTTTTCCATCATGATAAGCTCTTAATTTTGGAACATTCGTTCAAAAGGGGGTTCAAAAACGGGCAAATTTCTAGTCTCGTCTCAAAGCCTTAGTCAGTTAGTAAGTAGGTCTTGTACGATTCAATGCGTAACCCAAAAGAATTTCAGCCGTCACCCATATAACGTTTTTGATTTTTCCCTTATGAAGGACAAATTCTTCAATGAACACCCAAAATTTTTTATAGTACCAAATAAAGCCAAATTTCATTCATAACTTTTAATTTTTTACTTCAAATAAATTCCAGATTTTTAAGTATTTGTTAAGAGTAATTTTAAAGTATTTGAGGCGCTCCGCGCGTCTCAAATTCTGCAAAGTCACGTTCATCCGGAACATAACATCGCCTTTGTCAGGGCCTTGAAATTCTAGCCCCCCTGTCGGGCAAATACTGGCGCCACCCCTGAAATGTGCCGCATTTTTTTTATCTCTTTGACTTCCCTTAAGTGTTACCCTGATGTACTATGATAGTGTGCTGCTGCTTTTTGGACAACAGTTTCAGAGGATTCGGGTATTCTACAAGTGGGGGCATTGCGTCGAAAAAGATTGTGAAAAAAGCTCAAAACCCCTTTGTGCTGCTCAAATGTGTAGCAAATTTCTGCAACATAACATTTTTCATGAAAACTTTTACCGTGGCTATGACCTATATTTTTTGGCATATCCTTTCTAGCGGCCAAATTTAAGCGTTTTCTGAAAAAAAAAAATTCCTATTATTAAATTTTAGGTGACAGGTCGACGTTTCATTCAAATTCCTGCCCAAATTTAAGGTATTGAGGAAATTTCGGGGCAGTTTTTCCCCTGCCCCTCCTAGTACGCCTATGTATAAGAGGTTGAGGACTCACAAGTCCTAGAAGCCTTGAGCTTTAAGCATATCTTTGGGTGAAAAATTAAAGGCCAAGTCGGCAAGTTCTCTCACTACAGACAGTTCTAATTCTTTTAACATAGTTACTAAAGCTATTGCCATATTCACGTAGAATGCAACCTCGTCAAAACACAATCTCAGTTGTTTATTGCTTTTATTTATTTATTTATTTATTTATTTATTTATTTATTTATTTATTTATTTTTTGTTTATTGCAGGTTGAGTATACAAGGCCCAACGCAGTATCAGCAGTAAAACACTCTCAAAACAGTTAATTCCGTGTTGTGTAATATGAGCTACAGCAATTTTTTTTTTTGTATTTGTGCCAGGGGTGGCGCCAGCGGGGGTGGGGGTGGGGGGAAGCCCCCCGTCGGGAAAGTCGGCGGTTTCGTCGGGGAGGCCTAAAATAATAACAAAAATGAAAAAGAATAAAAAAAAAAATGAAAAAAAAAGAAAAAAACTACAAGGATTGAAGTTACTGGGTGTGTGATCTTGAACATATTTTTGGTTTTGAAATTCCAGTTTAAACCAAATCGGAATAGATTTCAATCACTTCTTCTTATAATTCCGTTGCATTTCATTCCGTGTACCTTGTTCTATCTCCTCCCTCGTCGGGGAAGGATGGCAATTTCTCTCGGGGAGGCCTAAAAATGAACGTAAAGGACTGAAGTTACTGGATGGATGATCATGAACTGTTTTTTTCTTTATGAACTATTTTTTCTTTTGTAACGGTATTTTAATGAATATCTGAATCTGTTTAATCACTTCTTACTAGCTCTGCTATCCAGTAATCCCATCTTCAACCCGTAAGGTGACTAAGGTCATGCCCCCGTCGGGGAAGGCGGCCCTTCCTTCAGTTGTTGAGAAAATCCATTTTCGTGGGGAACCTTCATCTACATGCCCCGATAAACTGATAAAGATGCGGGTCTGATAAACTTCAGTCACAATGAGGATCTTCTTGATTTTGATCACTAGAAGAATACATTCTTCAAGGAAACTCACAATTCCGATTTTCCTTACAAAAACAGACGAGAAGTTGCTCATGTGCATGCAGTGCCCAGTGGTCGGCCCTGTGTCCTGCCCCGACAAGTAAATTTTAGCAGCGCTAATGAATGTCGGCCAGGCCGTTTCAGCTGCACATTATGATAAACAGAGGTGGGAGAATGTCTCCCAATTAGTCGGACTGAAAATTCATTTGTAGCCACCTTGTAACGTGACATATTTTCAAAAATTCATATTCGTTGGAAGTAAAATCGTTTTAGTCTGGAGTTCGGTCAGTCACGTAGAAAATCTCATTTATTTAGCGGACCTTACAATGGAACACAGCGACGATTTCTAATAGAGGTAAAAACACTAGTATGTTTCCAATTCCGTTGCAGTTTTCCCCGAAAAGAGACAAGAACACTATATTTAATTACGTCAGTACCTTTAACCTGGTAGATAATTTTGATCACTTAGCACTTGGGTTTTTTCTTTTGAAGTGAAACTTTCATCATATTTCAAATAAAAGCTCAAAATAACGACTGCTTCTAGTTACAAGTCTGGGAAATGGAATTTCCGGCTGTCTGAGTAGTTAGATTTTTTAACAATTTTCCGTACGCTCCGAGCCAAATGATGGTGGCGCTCCGCTTAGATAGTGTTTTTTGGTCGAAAGGATTGCTTCAAAAGAACAATGCAATCTTGCAAATTATTCTTTGTTTTGACCAAATATTACGAAGTGAAAATTTTCTTCCGAAAGAAAGCTCAAAATAATGACTATACGAGCCCGGGAAATGCCATTTCCTGTTGTCTGGGGATTCTCAGTTTTTCAAAAATTTCTGTGCTCTGCACCTTGATAGTCTTTCGTGCAGAATTACATTTTCCGACGAAAAACACAATGCTGTCCCCTTTGAAACGCTCCCATACGTCTACGTCAATATATAAAATATTAAAGTTCAAATATATGGGAAGCCAAACTGTTTCCGCCGGAGAATTTTCGAAGATGATCCGAGGGCCTTAATCTGCATGATGATATTCAGTAACCCCAACAAAACTACTTGATTTTTCTTACAAGAAAATGTCTTGTATAGATTCTTCCATGAAACCCTTAATGTGTCATAAAATTACAAGTTTTCTCTCATATAAACTTCAGATTGTGCCGAAAGCGGCAAAATTTTCCAATTTAGATGGTACAATAAATAACCAAAGCCATCTCTGATAATTACCCCAACATTCTACCTAATTTTTATATTGAAAATCATATCACTTAATACCTTGAACCCAAATATTTCATAATATCCCTACCAAAATAATTCTATTAAATTCCAAAATTTCTCTGTTAAAGTAAGCTCTTACCAAATCTTCGTTCAAAAAAGGTAAAACCTTTTCGGGCAAGCCTTCTAAGTACGTAGGCCTAATACGATTAAATGTGTAAACCCAAAATATTTCAGCTGTCGCCACTCGCCTATACAACGTTTTTGATTTTACCCATGTGGAAGTTCTTCAATAAACAACCCAACTTTTAACGATCCTCATAAAAGACAAATTGCTGCCAAAATTTTCAATTTTTGACGTCAAAATAAAATCCATTGAGTACCGGTATTTGTGGAAAAGAAAGCCAAAAATTTCGCGCGCTACGCGCGCCTCAAAATCTGTTAAGTCACGTCCCACCAGGAATGACTCAAGGTCTTTGTCGGGGCCTTGAATTGCTGTCCCCCTGCCAGGGAGCTTGGCCCCCCTGTCGGGGAAATCCTGGCCCCACCCCTGATTTGTGCCAACCCTTAAGATCCTCTGCATACTTCTACAAAAAGTTCAGAATAGGTATTTTGTTTCAAGACCTACGGTGAGTCAAGTTGGGGAACCAGGAACACTTCATTATATTAGTCTACTTTTCCATAAAATTGACAAAACTACAGTCGTACCATCATAACATTGGTTATATTTGATTGCAAAAGTTTCCCTACAAATGGGACAAAGTGGACCGTCTACTCGAGGGCGTGCTTTATTCGCTATGGATGTTACAGGAGTTGTAAAATTGTCATCCTTCTACACAGAATAAAATTTTTCGTGGAACTGGTATTCAGGTACTAAAATATGTTCATTCTTCATTATTACTACTGTACTGGAGAAGTACGCTTCCTTTTTAATTCGAATTTACGTGCACCTTCCAGGTTCAACAGCTACCCGACGGGAGTTCTTCGAAATGAAGCTCCAGACTGATGGATCTTAGAGTGTGTAAGGTGTTTAGTGTAGAATATATTTAAAGTGAAGTGAAGTTCATCCTACTCCTAGGCATTAACTCCATTCATGAATATGATGAAGCCGTTCAAGGGCTAGATGAAGCCTAGCCTAGGCTAGGCCTAACTTTAAGTTAGGCCTAAATTAGCTACTCCCCAACTAACGTAACTTTTTTAGGCCTAATTTTAGCTAATGTTAGGTTAGCTGTCAGACCACACTAACAACATTACGGAAGGAATGCTGGGAATGCCTAATTTATGCAAGATAATAACCACAGGACTTCACAAGATTCAAGCTGCTAGGCTATTAAGTGTACAAAACGTGCACAGATATGTACATATGCAAAGCTTGGGGATTTGAAAAAAGGCAAAACGCTGCAGCTAGATAGTCTGTACTATGTATTTTGTGCAGAACAGTTTGTACAGCAACTTAGGCGGCGCTTTCTGCGAGACAGCAAGGAACACATTGAATGCAGTTCTAAATCGAATTCCAGGTAACAATACCGGGTTATAGTGAAAAATATCAAACGATCATTCCCGTTTCAGGGGTAAAATTTATACGTTTGTGATTATCAGTGTATCCTGTTTTGGCGGAAATTTACAGGATTGAGTGTTTATGGTAATTTTAACGAAACTAAGAGCAAGTTTCAAGTATATTTAGCCCCATTTTCCTGTTTGCAAATACTGTAATAGGTGGTAATGACCAGTCGAATGGCAGAATTTTACCGATGCTGATTATTTACCCATAATGGAATAATCGGCCTGATGCCGATTACTTAACAGATGATCGGTCGAACACTATTTAGCAGTTGGAAGGAGCATGCCAACAGAAATGCACCAGTCAAAATAGATGCAACTACTGGTTCACATGCCCAGGAAGTGAAGTTTCATAGTATGTATATATATGTTTGTACACTCTAATCAAAAGCAATCCTGCAAGGTGAGCATAAGGGTATGGTGACATTGGGTATATTGCTGCCAATAAATGTGGGTCAAGCAGAACATTTCCAAGTGCCACTGGGATACAAAGGGATACAAGTTTTGCCTTTGTGTAAATTGTGTACACAATCTTTAAACTGTTTTATGACAAAGTTCTAATGAAGTGACTTATCTTAGCATCAGGGTTGTCATCAGACCATTTTGAGTGCCAAGTAGATTATGATCACCATCCTGGGGGATTGGTCTAAGGGTTAGTGAGTGTGTCCCTCCCCTTTGACAAGTTATTGCAGATTTGAGAGTGCTTCAAAAAAATGAGGAATTATCACTCTAATTTAAAGAAATCTAAGAATCTTGTTCAGTTAGGGAAAGATATTTGTGCTGGGCGGTGATACTGAAACTGATTGCGAGCACTGGGTGGAGATTTTCAGAGCTGGGTAGCACCACCTGGATCGGTGACAACCCTGCTTACAGTAGCTCCTTATATAAATTGTACATAGGATCCTCTGCAGACAAATGAAATTTTAAAAGCATCAATTTGTCCCTCCATTGACATTACAGTAAGTTGACATGTTTCAAATTTCCCAAATTTTTTGTCAGATGGTCACAAAGTGTTGCTACATTGATTAGGTCCCATGTGTTCAAAACAAAAGAAAAAGAGATCTCAAAAATTGGTCCATTTGATCAATGGACAGAGCAAATGGTGAAATGCAAAACATGGACATAATTTCATATTTTGGAGAATGATTTTACTTCTTAGTGTTATTTTTGACATAATTTTTTTCCTATTGAAAAAGTTACATACTGTACTGTAGGCCTACAGGTATGTATTTTGTCTTCATTTTTTTCAGGAGAGGTACTGACTTCAAGAATTGTGATGTTTAAAAATGGGCTACACCCACATGTTTTTGATTCTTTGTGCTATACCATTACCAGTAGCCATAGCCTCCATTGGTGATGGTAGCCAAGTCTTCCAAGATTTTCTCCGAGGTTGCCGCAAGAAGCATTGTCACACTGATTCACTTTTGAAGGAATTTGAGCAAAACAGACCTGTTTCCCTTTCTCTTTTACATTGGGACTGTGACTCAGAATGCAAATACAGTGCTATGTGGCAGACGGTGGAACAATTTCGTGCAAAGAATTTGAAAATACAACAGTTTTATGGAAAGGTATGTAGAATGAATTTGTAAAGTTTTGTAAGGGTGGGGGCATGCCTCCCCACCTCTGGAAAATATTGCAGACAATCATTGGATTGGAAGAACCAGGTGCGTAGCCAGGATTGTGTCATGGGGAGAGTTTTGGTGTCATGTAGGGAGGTTTTGGGGCACCTCATGAGGGAAAAGTCAAAGGATAGAGAGAAAAAATGCTATTTTAGGTGTTTTTGGCATTGCAAGGTTGGGTCATGGGGGATGGGTATCTAACTTTAGATTGCACATCCTGTTGACTTTATGCACGTTTTAATACGCTTCAAAATGTTTCTGAAATAGCACCCTGTTACATGTTAGTCCTCCTACTGTAAAAAATAACACTTTCCAAAGACAAGGTGGATGCACCCTCCTGATACAGTAGATCCCCCCCCCCCCCGGGGGGCAGCCAATATGCAAATATTGACTGACTTGAAAGCTACCTAATTTTCTAAGCAAAAATAAACAGCAGTTCCTGACATTTTTGCTTAATAATGGGGCAGTATTCACTTTTCTACCCTGAAGATTTTCAAATCACAAATAATCACACTAGTTTGATAATGGCAATAACTTCCCTGAAATGTTAAGTTTACTCTGACTGAACTGATAGAGTACATAAGCTGATGAAAATCAATGAATCTATTGTTTGGGTCATTTGATTGTTCTTTGACTTGTTGAAATGTTTAAGAGAAGAACAAAAAGATCACATGGTGACAGAGTGCAGTTACTTTTATTACTGTAAAGTCAGTGCAAGGAGAAAGAAGAAATTTTGAGAATGAAAAATAAAATAAAGACCACATAAAAGAAGGAATGAAAAATACATTGTATGTTTACAGTATATCACCTTTTTCACTCTGTTTCATTTCACAAGAAATTATTGCCACCTTTCAACTCTTAATACTGTATGGTATCACCTTTTGTAAAAGTTATCCCAGTAATAATTACTTTCCATGTATGGTTAACACTTACCACCTTTATATTGGTTATTTGGAGGCAGCATTTGTGGTTTGCCAGTTTAGATGGCAAAAGTGTCAAATGTAAAGTTCTAAACTTACAGTAGCTGATTAGTGGTTACCAGGATGTACAGTAGTAGGAAAATGGCATAAGTACTGTACTGCAAAGTTGAAAAAGTTTGAGCTATGAAGTTTATAGAATTAGAGAAGGCCAATCACAGAGTATTGAAGCTAAACATTTATACATTAAGTAGTCTGCTTTCAGTCATATCATCAAGATTGTATGGCCAATAGATTTTTCACTATTAGCAAATGTAAGTCTAGCAGTCTATAGCCTTTTCGACAGCTCTATGACCCCACATGGTATATTTTAATTAAATGACTTGAAAACACATAGCATTTTTTGAATATTTCTACCAGCTCTGGAGGAACAAATTATTCATAAACTCTGGAAATACTGTAGTGAACTTCCTCCTCTGTGGCCAATAGAATTTTCACTATTAGCAATGTAAGTCTAGCAGTCTGTAGCCTTTTCGACAGCTCTATGACCCCAAATGGTATATTTTAATTAAATGACTTGTAAACACATAGCATTTTTTGAATATTTGTACCAGCTCTGGAGGAACAAATTATTCATAAACTCTGAAAATACTGTAGTGAACTTCCTCCTCTGTGGAAAACAAATTTCATAACAAAAATAGCACCTAGCAGGACTGATCATTTACTTTAAAACAACTTGTGAATGGGAGAAATACTGTAGCTTCCAGAATTCACTTGCACATTTTACTTGCTCTGAAATGGCAAACTGATGGAACATACATGTCAAGTTATGTAGGACAGGTACTATGTACCCTCACGTGATGCTCCGCACAAGCATTGGAGTTCAGAAAACAGCCAGTGAGCCACAACTGGAAAAAAGGCTATGGCTGGCCAGACTTGAACCAATATGTTGGCAACTGGGCAGTAAAACTCTTCTTGTATGTAAGCCACCCTCAGTCTTTAACTTTTACCTAGTTGGGCAATTGGAGATAAGGAACTTTCTCGGTGTAATTTTGAATTGCCCCATGCAAGTGGGAAATGGTTAAATTTGGAACTGCCTACTGTAACTTACTAACTTCATACAGTACATATATATACCTAATTTTGCATTTTGTTGCCATTGTGTTATCTTTTCTATTAAAAATGCAATATTTTTCTTCCAAGAATACATCTTTATTTTTACCAACAGTGGCCTTTTGTTCGTATCTTTGGTATTCAAGAGCCAGCTTCTACTTTCTTCTCTTTGTTGAATGGATTTGGTCATGTTTATATGATTCTGAAACTGAGAAAACAGGTGCCTAGAAGTGCTCCAATGTTTTATGCCTGGCATGTTTACTGTGCTGTAAGTATGCATATAGTATGCAAATGAGATAATTATTACTAGTATCAATAGTAGCATCTAGTATAAAGTGTTCCGATCATGTTAGGATTTTGGAATGATTGGAGCTGTGGTGAGAATCAAAGTATCTAATTAAGGCTGTTATGGCGTGAATTTGTTCTCAGTATTGGGAGAAGGGGGTATGACCTTATTTTCAAAAAAATAGTATACATGAAAAATCAATGTCAATGGATGGTTTCTGGAATATTTGCTAGGACATGTCCCACTCGTCCCGTCAGTATCTGTGGCTACAAAGGGAGGAAAGCTCCTCTATGAATTTTTTATTAAAAAACTTTGAAAACATGTGAAAAAACGTCTTCAACTTTCTTTAACGGTATATATTAACAAGTGTAATTCCTTGCCTGTCATATTGCTCAAGTTTTTTTTATTAAAGGTCAAGAGCAGTCCTCCCAAATATATTTTGAAACATTTACTAAATTTTGCTATTTTTCTGTCATTTTTCTTCCAAGAAGCATTTGGGTATTTTTCGGGCTTAAACATTCAACATTCAAGGTTAACCAAGATATAACTACTTGTAAATTTCACATTTCAGTCGAAAACACATTGTTACGTGATTGTCAAGAGCCATTCACAAACTAGTGTAGACTACTATCCTTGTTCAAATTGGGGTGACTGCATTTGCCCTTTAATAAATCAGCATGTCCAATTTTTTTTTCAATTTATTAATTTTTATTTTGTTTCTAATTAGATCTTCCATCATTCTAAATTCTCTCTCCAGATTTCAATTCATGCCTGGTTTTGGTCCACTGTATTCCATGCTCGTGATACTACATTCACAGAGGTAAGCGTTGCTTTCCCTTCAATAGGGAAAGGTTTAGTTGTAGGTATATCAGTCCTTATGTAAAAGGTAGATTAATTTGAGCACTGTCTCAATATTGAGTGTAGGAACAGTTTGTAGATACTTAACTTGCTGGTCACAAATCTAGTACCAAAGCTAAGACTTGTAACATAATCCTACCAAATTAGTTTTGTGAGAGCAAATACTGAATCTTTAAAATAAACTGTAATTCAAAGGATGTTCTTTCATTTTTGGAAGGTTCAAATATTCAAGAAGGAATTAAAATAGTAATATTTCTGAAGATTGGAAGGGCACTTGTGAGCTTCATTTTTAGGGGTAGGGTTGTGTGAAATCTTGTTGTGTTTGGCACTGCGTCAAAGTCATACACTGCAGCTGCCTCAGCCGTGCTTTGCTGATGAACACATCACAATACATTACTGGATGAAGTAATTCTTGCTATTGTGATGTGCAGTGTAAAAAAGCACGGCTCTAGTTTGACAGAGAGCTGCAGCTTGGCTGTTTTGATATGATGCCTTATATCACCAAGAAGAGGTAATATGCTTGCATTAGTTCTTGACTGAAAAGAAGGGTTTTAGGTCACATCAAGTTTTGATATATTTTAGAGGTGCTTAATCTAAGTATTTTGGTGAAATTTGCATTGAAATGTGATGTGTGGTTCTCAAGTTATGAGCAGGTAAAGTTGTCACATTTCCAACAAAAAGTGAACTTGAAGCAAGCAAATATGACATCATACCCTCATTTTAATGGACAGTGTTTTGTTCTTCTTTTAACTTTACAGCTTTTTTCTCCTTAACAATCTCATGATCAGAATGACATGGGAACTTTACAAACATGACATTCCCCTCAGGAAGATCATTAAGTCATATCGCTATTAACTTTAAGGACAATATGCACAACAGTCTGAAAAAAAAGGAAATCAAACATTCCTTGTCAGTGTGAGAGAGAGAGAGATACAACCTCTGCTGCCCTCAAGAACAAGTTTGGAATGTTACTAATCTAGCAACTTTATTTCCTTATATCTTGAGAAATAGTTTACATGTCTGATTTTAATGGAATTTTCACCACACGGTGTATTTGATTCCCCTTTCACATATGAAAATAAAATTTTTGCTTAAACTTCCCCATCAATACAAAATTAAAAAGAACATTTAGGTCTTCATTTGTTGTGTTTGTCCTGCTGTTGGAAATCCTGAAATTCATCTCACACTTTTATTTTGTTACAGAAAATGGACTACTTTTCTGCCTTTTCATTGAATTTATCAGGGATTTTGATGATAAGTATACGGTGAGCTGCCCCCCATTTTTCATGTTATATCTTTCATTACTATTATTCTTCTTTATTATGTAAGCCAAGTGGTAGCTCAATTTGGGGGGGGGGGGGGATTTCATGCTTTTCTTCATTTTCATCTCAAAGGTGTGTCATCCATGGAGCCTGATTTTATTTGAAATTTCACTTCTTCAAAACATTGATCAATAAATTACATTAAGAGCCAAGAGCGGTCAGCCTTAAAGCAGGACCTAAATCTCACAATTTTCTTCTTTTTTCTCTTGAGAGTATCTTTCATTACATTTTAGGACTTTAAATATCACGTATTCAAGATACACTAAACTAAGCAGTTACTCCTAGTAAATTTCACATTTGAGGAGAAAAAAATATTGTCACATGAAAACAGAACAGTCTTCTACACTACTTCAAGTTGGGGTAAATGCATTTCCCATTTTGTAAGCAGAGCTCTTTAAACCATACAGCTGTTCAAGGTCTTCTTGAGCTTTTAAGGCAGACTCTGTTATAGTTGCTGTATAGTAAACCATAAAGTCGTACAGCTCATAAGTGTTAAAAATGAGACATGTCATACATCAAGAATAGATACGATGCTGCAATATGACATTACTATCACTCTTTCCTTTGAGAGCCTCTTTTATTTTGAGATAACCTTAAAGGGCAAGAGCATTCGCCTCAAGCTCACTTTGAAGCAACAGCTCAATATCACAATTTCCTTCTTATTCCTCTTCAGAGTATCTTTCATAATATTTTAGGACTTCAGTATTGCACATTCAAGGTACACCAAGCAGTAACTCTTAGTAAATTCCATATTTGAAGCCAAAAATATAAAATAGGATACTCTACCACACTACTGCAAGTTGGGGAACTGCTCTTTACATTTAAAAATATCGGGTCTTTTGTTTTCATTGCTTTCAGTGATATTCACATGGTCACGGAACTAACACACAAATGTCACTTGACAGAATTCATTTGAGACATTTAAGAACTTCTCTTCAGATGGGGCTTGCATCACTTCAACATTTTTCAATTGCCAATTTAATGAACAAAGTATTTACATTTTGTTAAAAAAATCAAATGAAAATTTTGTAAAATAGAATGTAAAGGTACAGTCAAAACAAAATTTTAAATTTCATTTGATTCTGCTTTCTGAGCAGTTGCTGGTTGATAACAAAGTTTTGACTTTTGAATTGGTTTTGTGAGGGACTCTCATTTCATTGAAAGTTTGGCAATTGTGACCACATTATGGCAGATCAGGTATTGTCATAATGAGTTTTTAATACTGCTGGAAAGAGCTCTGTAAATACTTCATTTTGATATCGAAATCATTGACACATGACATCTTGAAGAAATTCATACACTTGCTCAAGATGATCAAATTTCAATGAAATACGTAGCATTTAAAATTGATTTGATAAAAATGTCTGTGTTTCAATCGTACATTGACACATATTCTACCAGATCTGCCGTGGTGTATCACAATTGTGTGGTTTTTTAGATGATAATAAACACAGTTGCATATTTCTTGCTTACATGTAATAAAAATGGCCTTCTATAGACTCAGACAACCCACAAACTTGGCCAATGAAGAGGAAGAGGTTAGAAGGTTATTTTTGCAAGAAAGAAAAGCTATTCTTTGTTTTATGCATAAAGGGACAGAGGAACAGTATTAATTTTCCATGATATCAATGCCAAAAATGTTAAATGATGTCAATGTCAAAAATAATTTAATGACCATGCTAGCTAATATTGTTTTGGAGTAGTTCAACTACTTGTTGTTACATACGGCTTGGTCGCAATCAAACCAAGGACAGAAAAAATTACAGAAGAGGGAGATTAAAATCAATAACTTAATTATTATTTACTCCTTATCTCCTTTGATTTTACAATAGTTACCGTTACGCCTAGATAACCTCACTTTAAAGCTTGAAAGTGTGCAATACATATCGTACTCATAGGACTCGTTTTCTTGTGGGCAAGATGGCGAGGCTTCGTTAGGTCAGGCAGTACTGTTGATGGTGATTTTCCAACGGCAGCGCTCTCTGCACAGCATCTCTGTCTTGGTTCGAACAGCGTTCGAAACTGGGTTTATATGGGCCAGCTCTTCTTCTCCAGTACATTCAAGATCAATCAATACTGACAAACAATTCCTTGAAATCTGGTGGCTACAGTATATTTAGCACATTGTGTCACGAGAGGAACATTCTAGACCCCACACATTGTTTCCCACAAAGTCACTGAGAGGAAGCATTGGACAAAATATTTCCCGCTTGCCTCGTCAAATACAACCAGATGTTTCGGTATATGAGCAGTCTTGTAACATTGTCCAGAAGTACTGTTATCTTAATCAGCAAAATGGACAACTAGTGTCTCTATAGAGTAGGCTATGATATCTGTGTTTGCATTAAAGGAATAGTTCAGAGCCAAATTTTGCTATGTTTAAGAGGAATTTATTTAAGGCATTCTGGTGAAATTTCCAATCATTTCCCATGTTTGGCGCTCGAGATTATTAGGAACTGAATTTGACAAATTTTCTACATAGAACAAAAGTAAAGCAAGCAGGCACATTGTTGGCCAATGTTTTGTTTTTATATATAATTTAATTAAAACCAATTTTATGCAACTTAACCCTGATATATTTCTACCATATTAGTGCATATTGGTGAGCAATTTGATTTTACAAAATTTGTTTACCTTAGGGGCAGGATGGCATCCCTAATCAGTTCATGGCCAAACTTAGAAGATGAAAAGTAAAGAAAAGTAACCTTGTCCAACAATGTGAATTCATGACATCATACCTGCTTTTTTCAGGTAGCCTATAGGGCTGCCACGATAACCATTTTTCATTTGTCGATGTCGCCAGCATTTCCGCGACGATATCGCGCATTAGTCTAAACATTTTCCATCAGTGTCAAGGAAGCAAAACAGCTGCTTATTGCATGCATGTAGCAATATTGATTGTGCAGAACTCTTCACAAGTCTAGAACGTATGTGAGCTGTTACAGTGTTCATTGTATGCATTTTGAAACAGCTTCCGATTTTATATCATGTTTTCTTGTGGTGGGTTAAGTGCAGATTTCATTTCTTTTGACATCATAAATTATGATCATTTTAGGTTACTGACTTAAGACAATAAAAATAGGGATTTCACAGTGGTTTAGTCATTTATTTGATTTGTTGCAATATCACATCTTGACAAAACATTGGTCGATATCGTTGGGGCAAAACTGTATCGACGATATCGCGATATCGTGGAAGCCCTAGTTGACTTCTAACAGAAATTTTGCCAACTTCGATTGCCAATATCTTGAGAACCGAACATGTGAATGAATGAAGCTGTCACTAGAACGCTTTAGTATATGATCTACTTTAACATTTGTAAAACATAAATTTGGTTCTCAGCTATTCTGTTTGTGCTTGATGGCAGGAATCCCACACCTGTTCTCAATTCCCCCCCCCCCAAAAAAAAGAACAAAATGTAAGGGCAAATTCTCCTCTTTTCTTGAAAAAAAAAAGAATAGAGGCAGTTTACGCCTGCTTAGCACTCCGCACAAAATGTAGAAAAATGATGTGAAATTTAAAAAGCCTTATGTTAACTGTCTTAATGTTTTTTCTTACAACATCCTGATGCAAACTGTTTCAATATTTTACTCTGTCCCAGTTCTCTTGCAATAAAAGAAAAAGGTACCAATCTCTGGGTAGTGGCAGTAACCTTCATTATCCTAACTGCAATCTTCTGGAGACATGTCAACTTTCTTAACAGTGCCAAACGTTTTGATTACGGGTATAATATGAAAGTCAATGTGGCTTTAGGTAAGCTTTAGAAACATTTTAGAAATTTTACGTAATTTACTGATTAATGGGGTCTACTTCCAAGTAGCAACTCTTGGCTAGAAGTTTGAACTTGATTATACTTTCCTTGGAGTTGCAGCTCCTGAAAAATTTTGAAAACGATAGAGAGCATTCATGAAAATCAATTTTTGTGTGTTAATCATTAAACTTAATTGAATATGTTGAAGAAATCTTTTACAAATTTCTTACATTTCTAGTTTCCCAACTAAGGTTAGACCACAGTGTGTCTGACAACCTAGGTTATTATTGCAACACTTGATTCTATCCCATCAATGCTTTTTGGCTTTGTAATTTGCCTGTATGATTATTAAATGATAAAAGGTTTTATGAGTTAGTGGCAGTTATCACATCAATGACAACAATACCAAGAAGGTGTCATGATAAGCTTTGGTGGACTCAGGAATACTGTAGCTTCAGAGTTCTGACAATTCAGGCTACAAGCACCTGACTACAAATCGGTTGAAGTCATCCAGGCCTATTTTGTAAGAATTCAGGGAAAGAAAAAACAAATTTAGAAAGGATTGGGGGGAGAAATGTTAACCACTTTCATTATGACAGGAGACCCATACTTGAAAAGAAATAGGGACAATGTTTAGATAATCTCTTCCATGAAATGAATGGTCCAATAGTTTATCCAAAGTAGTTATGCAAATTTATTATTTCCATGACCTATGACATATTACTAATTAGAAAATTCATTCAGTTCCACAATATGTTGACTGCCTGAGTTCCTGCATAAAATTGTCAGGGTTCTGACACAGTAGGTGGTATGGAAAAAGTGTGGAAATTTATTGGGGTTGAAAATATTTGAATTTAGGGTGTTTGGTTTCCAAAAATTGCCATATATCCATTAGCTTTGAAAACTTATACATACCTGTACAATAGTTTGGGACATGCTTTGTTTGTGTCCATGCTGGGGTAAGCACTTTAAAAACAAAACCCATTCTGTATGAAATTCTTCATTTTTGATTACCAAATATTTTCATTTAAGTCTATAAAAAATCAATGAAAGAGTCCTTCATTTCATAACTTCAAAATTGTCAGAATTCTGGAAAGTGCAGGGAGATGGTAAGTAAGGAGTTTTAACATTCTGAAGACTCTGAACAAATGTTTGCTTCCAGTAGTCATCTTACAATTCTCTTTAAATTTCTGATCTCAATGACTACAGTAGATGAGCTGGCAGCAGTGGCGCATTTTCAAAATTACATTCTAGAAGTCACACTCCTTACATTGTACTCATCAACTTTTCCTTGCCAGCTGTCATGCAAAAACATATATCTTAACAGTTTGTCATTCATTTGATGCCCTTAATATCATTTTTTAAAGCCAGCAAGGATTTCCATACAACATAATGCTAGAAGCCAATAGCAAGTTTTAGCCATCTCAAGCTGGCAACTAATAGTCCAGAATCTATCAGAGAACTTCCTGTTCAGGTATCTTGAGATCAATAAAGTTAACTTGGTGTTTCCCCCTTGAAACACTATTTGCTGAATAGAGCAACAAAGTTGGTTTAAACAGGGTTAACTGCAGCAATTATAGAGACAAGCTTCACCTGAGAAAATGCTCTTTTCTCGGGTAAGGTTGGCTAGAACGTCCCATTCAATTCTAGTAGCATGTTTACCTTCAAATTATGTTTCTTGATGGTGAGTTAGTTAGATGAGGTTTTACAACTCAGTTTCTGACCAGTTGGCTTGAGATGGACTCTTTTTTTTCCAGTTGTGGCTCACTGACATGTTTTTCCTACCCCATCGCTTATGCTGAGCACAAGGCACAATGTTAGTAGTTTTCATTTTTAAAGTCTTAGGTATGATCCAGCCAGCTGCAAATCGGATGCTCTGACCTGACCCAACTTAAACCAACTGATTAGAAATTGAGCAGTAAAACCTTGACTAAGTTACTAAAGAACCTATAGACAAGTCCGATCAGCGCTTGTTTCTGTAGGCAGCCATTGGTGGGGTCCATCAGTCTTAAATAGTCTTCATTCATTGTCTGCATGAATTTCAATCTCTCATATTCAGTGAAGTTGAAGGAATCAAGATACAATTTAGTGTGAATCCACCCATGATAAAGTTAGGCAAGGAAATTGAAAGATTAAAAGGTGATAGACCCCAAAAGACTGAAATCAGGCCATCACTTACTTTTCAGATTCGTCTATATGCCTGTATACATAGGGTGAGTTAATACATTCAATGAAGTATGTAACAACTAAGACAACATATCACTTCAACTTCATTCACAAATAAACAAAACAGAAAGTACAATGACCTGCTGCCCTAGCATATCATATACTCCTATAATATTGATATTAGTGAGTCATTTTATGTGTGGCAGTATAACATTGTTTTGCACATGCTTACATTGTTTTCTCCAATTTCCTTGTCACTAGGTCTATTAAACTCCATCTGGTGGGTGGCATGGTGTCTACCCAACATTCCTAGGAAGCCATACTTGAAGAAAGCAGTCCTATGTATTTTAGTAGCAAATTGTTTACTTCTATTAGAGCTGGGGGATTTCCCACCAATATTCTGGACATTTGATGCCCACTCTCTTTGGCATGCCGGAACATTCCCTCTAATTTTTGTCTGGTACAGGTAAGCAGAAATTTCATAGTATTATTTACAGGGGACACAGTCATAATTTCATAGTATTATTTACAGGGAACACAATCATAATTTCATAGTATTATTTACAGGGGACACAGTCATAATTTCATAGTAATATTTACAGAGGACACAATCATTTGTGGTAAAGTAACTTTGGGTGGTGACTGTTGGTGTCAGTGTTTGCACCGGGTAGGAAATCCGTACCCGGGTACCTGAACCGTATTACCCGTCGGGTACCCGATCATAAACCTTGCAATATCTTTCGTTTGCTCCACGGGCTAGGCTAGGCTATGCACAGTCTAGTACATAGGCCTATGCTTTTTCGTGAAATGGTATGGAGCGGATGTTAGAAACACACATCGCAGGAATTGTTTCTGGAAAAGTGCATGTTACCGAAGCAAACAAGTTAAGCAACTTCATTTCAAATAATTGTGAATGAGATGTGGGTTAATACATATTTGTTACTTTCAATAACCATGTTATTTTGAGAAGATCAAACAGAAATCAGAGAAAAATGCTACCCAGGTAGTAATTTTCTACCAGGGTAGCAAGAACGTCGGTCAGGTGCCTGGGTACCCGGTGCAAACACTAGCTGGTGTGAAGCTGTTTATGCAGTATGTCATACCAGGGAGCTGTTAGGGAAGGAGAAACATCAAATAAATCTGTCAGACAAAATGTACTTGAAAATAATTAAATCCTCTTCAAGCATGGAAATTTTATTGACAGTTCACTTTGTATTTATTGTTGACTTTTGTGGACTTTCTACTTAATGCTGACCTCCTTCTTTTCAAGTGCAGTAATCCTGTAACAAGGACCATTGTCAAGATGCTGCTTTAAAGCTTACATGTGTGGAACATTTTCACAGTTTTTTATTAAAACGACTGTCAGTCACTTTTAAGTTGAACAATTCCATTATTTTTCTGATTTCTTTATTCAAAAAATGGAATTAACCTGTTTTTAAACCAAGGGGAGTCTTAATTTCGATGATGATATTTCCAACAATTCCCGTTTGTTCCTGAAATAGTGAATAATGTATCTTTTCTAAATAAGGAATAAAGAAATACACTGTACCTTTAAAAAAGTGGCACTTTTAGGCACTAGTTGAATTAAATTTTGCTTTCTTTGACTGCTGGCAGTGTAATACTAATGTAGGAAAATTATACTAAGAGCTTTTTCAGATGTAGCAGACAACAAAAACAATTGTCTTCAATGCTAAATCCCTGTTAGTTTAGAGGAATTTCAGGAATCAGACAATGCAAAACTTAAGTGGCGGCTACGCACATAGGACAAAGGAGGAGCATGCGTTGTTTCTCCTTCTCTTACAACTCCCTGATCAAATCTGACTCCAAACTCCAAATTATCAATCACAAGGTGTAAGGGGCTTAAAGGTTAGATTAGATAGGCTTTTACACCTTCTGTTTAGTGTAGCCATACCCACAGCCTTTTTCAATTGTGGGGCACTGGACGTTGTTACTCTGTTTCCTTAATCCATTGCTTGTGCAGAGCATAACCCACAGTGGCAGCTGTGGGTTCCAATTTTAAAGTCTTTGGTATGATCCAGCCTGGGAATTGAGCCTTGGACCTCCCTAGTGATAGATGGATACTGA
Source organism: Holothuria scabra (assembly GCA_037179385.1). Lineage (NCBI taxonomy): Eukaryota > Metazoa > Echinodermata > Holothuroidea > Aspidochirotida > Holothuriidae > Holothuria > Holothuria scabra. Next base: position 27,139,313 of record CM074196.1, on the reverse strand, counting down.
ATTGACTGGACCAGTTGGTCTTATAAGAAAATGGAGAATAGGTGTCCTGGAAATAAATTATTACTGTACAGTCAAGTTGCCAGAGGCTTGTGAAGGAAGTTTTAAGGTTTTGTTGACCTTAAGTGAAGGAGGACCATCCCAAAAACACAGAAGGGGGGGGGGAGATTTATTATTACTGCTAAACCCAATATCCAAATTAGCTCTGTTCTGTGGTCATTAGGAGTGGGTTCTTCAGGCGTACAAAAGCTTGCATTGAGGCCCCTTTAAGGTGCAATTTGAAGGGTTTTGGAGCCCATTTATTGGTGTCAATTCAAACATTGCTGCAAAAGTATCCTCTTTTTTAAGTAAGAAAACCAGTTGTGGCCCACGGGCTTGTTTTCCCCACTTTATTGCTTATGCAGAGCATCACGCACAGTATGTTCCATTTTTAGAGTCTTGGGTATGACTCGACATGGGAATCAAAGCCCAGCCTTCTGGGTTAGAGGGGGATGCTCTGGAATGTGAATTGCATGCTTACTAAACTTCATTTTTTGATCACTGATTAGTGATGGGTTGGTGTTGTGTCTCATTCTTTCTCTGGTTTTGGACCATCTTTACAATATTTAAGAAAGGGTGTAAGCAAAAACATAATTTTCATATTTTTAAGAGGAACTAAATCTGTACAAAGCGGTGAAACTTCCAGTTGAATCAGACACATATTTTTTAAAGCATACAGGCATTCGAGATGACATGAACTTGAAGCAAGCAAAGGTTGTATCCCACCCCTGACATGGATAAAAAAAATGATCTGTATTCTTTGCTTTCAGCTATCAGGTTTCAATGGAAATTTCACTAGATAACTAAGAATGATAGGTGTTCCATTGAAGTTGTGATGTCTTTAACTTATGAGGTGAACTTGGAATTTTTTAACAGCATAAGTTCAGAATGGGGCAAAAATTGGAAAATGGTAAAAAAAAAAGTAATAAAGTTATCTTCATATTTGACCTCTTAGCCTGAATTGTACTGAACCTGTTTAAGTTGTAAATCAAAAAATGCAAATCTCAGTTTAGTGATTGATACTGTCGAATGGTTTTGATGATCAATTTGCCTGTTCAATGAACAGTCCCACTTTACGTATACATGCAATGCATCACTTTATGAGCTGAGTGGGACACAGTTTAAGTAAGTTTAAGGGTTCAAACAGGTACTGAAAATCCTGGAAAGTCAGAGAAAACTGAAATTTGAATTTCCTGGGGCCTGTTCCACAAAGAGTTACACACAATCTTAATTATGATTTACTGTTGACTTAAGTATGGGGAATCAAACTTATGATTGTGCGTAAGTCTTTGTGGAATGGGCCTCAGGTCTGGAAAGTCAGAGAAAATGAACACTTTTTTAAAAGGTCATGGAAAAGTTGGAAAATTTTATGAATTAGACTTATGGTTCTGATTTTCTCAATGTTCACATGTATACATTATTGATGTGCGAAAAAAAAATTCATATGGGATGTTTTTAAAGGTGTTGGAAATATCAGTCAAGGTCCTTGAAAGTAATGGAATTTTTTTCATATTGAATGCGTATGAATCCTGCTCTAACATCAAAATTTGATTTGACCTTAAACCCATCTTTTAAAACCTTTCCATTATACCTCACCTGGAACACCTGGTTGTGGGAAAATTTTAAGTTGGTACAATCATCGTAGAAAACTTGATGCATGTGTTTTAAAAAGTCCTTCTTCGTTCCTCCCATTTTACGTTTTTTTTTCTGCATAATATATGTTTTGCACTTCCTGTTCTCACAATTTGTTCGCAGTCACTGCATAGCAGATTGCTTACGCCTCCATCAACCAAAATTTTTGCCCCTGTATGGAAATATTACCTGAAGGTGGGATGTTTGCTGTGCTTTTGTTTGGAAAGATTCAGTAATTTTTCACCATTTTTTTATGGAGTGGTTTCAGAATCAGCATTGTTGTCTAGTGTGAAACAATATTAGTGCATGTTACAGGGAAAATGCAGTCACCCTGTCAAATTTTCCTGCCTTTAAAAAATATGTCCACACCTTTTTGTCTAAGTGAACAATGGTCAATAAAAACTAGATAAAAGTTGCTCTACTGCTTCCCATCCTTACCCTGCAAACAGTGCCACATCTGACCCTTATTATTCTGCCTTTGTTTACATCTTCCACTAGCTGCCTCTTACCAAGCTTGTGGTTTCTTGGAGCATGCTTTGAAGTGAGTTAAGCAGGAAGTCGGGTGAAATTTGATTATAACATCAAACCAAGCTTTTGATGGGGACTTAGGTGAAATGATTGTGATAGGGTAACAAAGTTGTCATGACCCAAACTTGGATAAGTACTCTAGAATAGTAGACTGTTCTATTTTATGAATTGGTGGTCTCTGGAATCATGTGACAATATTTTTCCTCTTTCAGTTGTGAAATTTACACAAGTCACCCTTTTATTTACCCTGAATATGCAATGACCTGAATAATAAAATATACAAATAGGAGGAAATTTTATTTTTAGCTCTGTTGTCTTGAAATGAGTCTCTGGAGACTGCTTTGCCCTTTAAGTCAGCCTGACCCATTGTATCAATATGAAAGAAAGGATTTGAAGATATTAAAGGCAGATGTTCATCATCCCAAATAGTTCCAATTCTCCCAACCTCTCACACTCACAGCTGTCTAAACTGATCCTTATACAGACACCATCCTAATTTATTGCTTCAGGGCATAACCTGGCAAGCCAATCACAGCCAGTCTTTGAATTTTGAGGCATTCAGGTGCTATCCCACTCTGTTACTCATCTCAAATCACTGAAGAGTGTGATTTTTTGCACACTTAAGGCCTGCATACACGAGCAACATTTGTAAAACATTCTCAAAACACTTCACCTGCAACAAACACAAAACATGCTTGTTTTTGGTTTGTTGCACAGTGTAGACAGTTAAAACAATTTGAAAACATTTTGAAAATGTTTTGAGAATGTTTTGAAAAGAATTGACAGGATATTTCTTTTGCAACATTTCCAAAACATTTTCAAAACATGCTGTCTACACTGTGCAACAAACCGAAAACAAGCATGTTTTGGATTTGTTGCAGGTGGGTGTTTTGGAAATGTTTTGGGGAATGTTTTGCAAATGTTGCTCGTGTATACAGGCCTTTAGATGACGAATAGGAGGCTCATGTAAACCCATCGAACTTTTCGTAAAACAGCACACCTTCTACACTCCTTAATTTCACCTTAGTAGTGTGATTTGTAACATACCTGGAAAATCTCAAACTATAAAAGGCCTTGCAAAACCCTGATGTTTAATCAGAACATTCTCAGTGCAATAAATTCATCCTGTGTGATGTGAGCTACATTTTTAATTTGATGTCAATCAAAGAGAGAGAATCTTGGTAGACATGGGCGTCCGCAGGTATGGGCAAGGGGGGGCACTCCCCCCCCCGGAAAATCAAAAATTTGAAAAAACGTATAAAAATCAAAGCAAAAACCCGAACAAAACATGTTTTCCAAGTTTCTATACGAAAAATAGGCTTTAGAAATGCCATTTCTGGCGATTTGGGAGGCATTTTGGGCTGAAATTTTTGCATGCTTTGTGTCAATTCATGGTGACTTGGAGGTTTTGCCCATCCCAAGAAATTTTGCCCCCCCCGACTTTTTTTCTGCGGACACCCATGTTGGTAGACTCTGGGTAAAATTGCAATTTTGGGTGACAAATAATTGTTTTTAAAGTGCAGGGAAAGGTATCTAAGATATGAGAATGAGATTCTCCTATTGAATTTCTTGATGTAGGGAGAAAAAATGTCACATGATTTTCAAAGTCATTCATGAATAGGGTGCGTTGGCCTCTATACTAATCCAATTTTGGGTGACTGCATTTTCCGTTAAAAGTAAATAGAAAGAAAAATCTCATGAAGTAAATTTTTCTGTAAAAGATTGCTGTGCAAATTGTGGAATAGTTAAGAAATGTGTTAAGAGTGAAAGGGAAATCACATCTCCAGTTTTTAATTTTGTAATACTTTTTTAGAAATGTCACAGTAGTTTTCTATGTCCCAGTAGTTTTCCATTACACACTGTGCATGCAATATTTTTTATACTTGTGTTCAGGCACCTTTCATCCAAGTCCTTAAATTTCTGTTCTCTATTCCTTTCCAAAATTTGTCTGTATTTGTGGTAACATTCAACATTTACTTAACATTTTGCAGGTTCGTTGTACCCGACTGCAAGGATCTTCTTCGGGAGCAGAAGGTTGTTAAAACCAAGAAGGGGGTCTAATGCATCAAGATTTCTGGAAGAAACTATAAATCAACACTGTCTTTCAGTTCCAGCAGTCTTTTTCATGAACTATATCATATGTGAATTTTATATTAAACAACAAAGATGTCACACAGCAGCTGAGATTTTCATGAGTATATTGCTTTCAAAAAATTGGGTGCTATGCAACAAATTTGTTAAAAATCCATCACATTTGCAGTTTAATCTGTAATTATATGCAAGGATGCAAGGGCTCATTTACTAGAAGACTGGTTTTTTTTTCATTAAATCTGTGAGATGGTGATTGTAATTTACCTTGTGGTCACATTTGTGAGATGACAGATTTTTTTTTTTGTAATCTAGCCATAGCTCTATTGTTATGACAATACTAATAACAATTGTACATCTAACGAATTGTACTATTGACTGACCAACAGCTTCTTTCCAACAAATTATGTAAATAAAATTTTTATAAGAAATTTTGCAGATAATACAAAAGACAAATGCTACAATAACAGAGGAACTTGGTCATGGTTTTAAAGGCAACCATTTTTCATTTCAAACATTTTGTTTCACCTGGAGTGTACCAAAATTCTCAATTGGCACACTTTGATTGACATCAGATTAAGATTAATAAATTGCAGAGTAGAACACAGTATACTGCATTGCACTAAGAGTGCTCTAATTGTACATTAGGGCCTTATATACTCACAAGTGTACAGCAATACACCAGGACTGTATTTGGAGAAGGATGAATTTTAAGACAGCTGGACTGTGGGACTGGCTAGAAGGGGGACATCCCAATGTTCTGACATCTCTGTGTTCCGACGTCTCTAAGTTCCGACAAAGTGTACTATGGCGCAGAAAAAATGAACTTTGGAGTGGATAATGATGTACTTTGGTACCGACAAAGTGTGCTTTGGCGCCGACGAAAATGAACTTTGGCGCCGATAATAATGTACTTTGGTACTGACAAAGTGTGCTTTGGCGCCAACGAAAATGAACTTTGGCATCGATAATAATGTACTTTGCCGCTGACAGTAATGTACCTAGGCGCTGATAAAAATGTACTTTAGTACCGACAAAGTGTACTTTGGCGCCGTTTTGTCGGAACATACTGTAGAGGTGTCGGAAAATAGAGATGTCGAAACATAGAGATGTAACTGGCTAGAAGTATGTAGGTTGGGAGAATTCAAACTGAAAGGGGTGGGGTGAATTGGAACCATCTGGGATGAACCCACAAGAATGCATCACTACACTGCTGGCTGCTCACAGTCACTAAAAACAAGCACTGATTGGATTCCTCTATAGGTCAGTGGTTAGAGCACCCACACTAGAAGACAGGAGGTCCCGAGTTCAAATTCCAGTGGAGTAAATTTCGTTTTTCACCTCATCTACATTTTCCAGCTTTTCCAATTTTCCTTTATATATAGTTTCTCCTTTTGTTATCACCTCCAAGTTTTAAGAATACAGAGCAAGTTCTACTTTCAGTTTTGTGTAGAACATTTTAACAGTATTACTCTACCAGTTTGTTTTGAAGTTATTCCTCAGGTGTCATGTTTAACTACCAACTAATGAAAAAGCTCTTACTACATTTTACATTAGTTAATTGAAAATAAAATTTTATGCAAAGCTTTTTTTTTACCTTGAAGATAATGTACTTGTATTATATATTCCAATTGTGTGATAAAAATGTTGATAGACAGTTCCTGAGATTGTTGTGACAGTGCTTTATAAAAAAACAGTTGAAGTCCCTATGAAATAAATTTTTGAATTTTGCTCTTAAATATTTTATTTTTGTTATTGATTGACTGATGCTTTTCCATAGTTACTCATGAAACATTGTTTTCATTTTTGCCAGCAGAGGAAAAATGTAATTTGAGAACGATTACTCAAAAACAGGATGAGCAGAGATGTAGCCAAGTCTATCGCTTCTTGGCAAGTCCGGTCTTCTGTGGTAATTTTAGTGACTTGAGTCAAGTCATTGAATCAAGTCTCTGTTTTGTCTTAATAGGGAAAATTCCACAGAATTTTTCAGGTCAGGTACAGTTGGAGGGTTGGGTCTGATTTGTGACTTGACTGCATCTCTGGCCAAACATATATATTTTAAGATACTTCTTTGACTGCAAATCAAATTGGTACCTTTTCATCCATCAAAATTAGTCATGTTCTCCAGCATACAATAGCAGCACAGAAATATTTTCTGAAAGAAAAGAGAGACTTGGCTACATCTCTGAATATACCAATGTGATCTTGGATATGCTGTAATATGCTGCAATACAGGTTAACAAAACAGGAATGACTGAAAAATTAACAAGACAGAATGTTTCTGCTTAAATATTATATATTGAATAAATCAGCAAATTTATTGTACAAAAACGTAGTTTGGTCTATTCACAGAAAATATATCTTAATTGATATATGTGAAATGGAAGTCGGTCTTTTCACCAGTTATTCACATTTAATTTTATATAGATGAAAGAATGATAAAGCAAAAAATTTTTTATAAGATTGACTTTTCTAAGTTTTCTACCAGTAAATTTTTGATTACCAGTAATGAGATCTGTTCTATAATGAACATACTTATTATTCATACTCTAAACATCCATGAATTGTGAATTTGTATATTCGTTTATTCTAATAAGGGAGCATAGCTTTTTCTTGTCCTCAGCGGTCAGCAGACAAGGGAAAAATAGCCACTTTTAGCTGGGTGCACAGGCTAGGTTAGGCAAGATGGAGCTTTATGGCCAGTTCCCAACCAACTGGTTCAAGTCCAGCTTGCCACAGCCTTTTTTCCAGTAATGACTCACAGGCTTGTTTTCCCTACTTCATTGCCTATGATGAGCACCAAGCACAATGAGAGTATAATGAGCTCTACAGCTGTGCTGGAATAGAAGGTTATAGTTCCATGTAGTCTATACACATGGCTGCTTCATTAACAGGCTGTTAATGGGCTGTTCAGAATATTCAGTAGTAGCACAATGGATAGAGTAGTAATTTGCAGACTGCTGGGGACTAGAAAAACCTATGCTTCCTGATACTCCCTACAACATAGTTTGAATGATCTGATTCATGGATGAGGATAGTTTCTGATTGATTTTAATTGGGACATCTTCAAATAATCTTTAGAATAAGTACATATGCCCCAAGATACCTTCAAAGTTTGGAACAAGTCTCTCTGAGAAGAAAAAAAAAATGGAAATGGAAGCAAGATTTACAAACTGGATGTTTATAGCCAGGGCTGGAAAAACTGGAGGCAATTTAAACTGTGGCTGGTGGGCCCCTTAGTTTGTCTAGATGCCCCTTAAATATCATCAAGCCCAAAGGCTAAAATGGCCTTGCAATTAATGCCCTGCTGCATTATTTGTGTAATGTGCTCTGAGTCTTGGCCTCCATGTCCCTCTTACTTGGCCTTATACTCTTAGCTATTTTGGTTATTGAAGGCCATTTGTCCATGCCCTCTACATTTCTTTTCCAAGCCCTAAGGTGTAGCACCTTATAATGCAACGGAGAGTACATTGCATAATATTGCAGGAAAATATGTTGGAAGTCTATTCAAATATTCATGTAACTACAAAGCTTCTGTATTTAAGCACCACATAGAAAATGGGACCATTTGGAAGACCACAGTCTATGACTGTCTGTCTGGAGTGTGAAGGAAGTATTTCCAGTGGTTAATAGTTATGGAACCTCTAAAGCAATTGGCTCAATTTGGTTGAATTCTAGAAACCTTACAGCCAAAGTCTGCCTGGTAACTAACCTAAGTGAGACACCACTTCATCTTTTTCAAATAGAAATGAAATGATACACTTTCAAAATGTTCTTGTCAATATGAGTAAAGATAGTTGTTAGCCAACTTCAGCCAAGTTTGTGCACTAGGGCAGATGAACATTAAATCATTTAGAAAAATAACACTATTGTTTTTTGAAGCTTTGTGTGTCCTTCATGCATGTTGTAATTTTTAGCATGACAAATAGGCATGCCTTTTCATGTCACATATTTTGTTGTATTCTCAAATTACTTTGATTAAATAATGGTCAAACATAACCCATTTCCAAGAATAAATGGATAACTGAAATGCAACCTCCACTTTCTTCAATTTCACTGTTTAATTTCTTGAAGTTGGATGATATTTTATTGCAATTCAAACAAAGACTTTGATTGAAGAAGCTAACAAGTTTTACATAACCACAACTCAATTCATTCCTGTCCATCAATGTCCAAACATTATCTCTACCAGACAAATCCAAGGCGCTTTGTTGTGTTAGATGGATGGCCTACATGGGCATACTTAACTTCATCTGTGTCTCCGCGCTGATAGTTAGGGAGTTCAACACCTGAATTGTCCTGCACCAAGTAGCTTGGCCTTACACCACCTTTCCCTTCAAAGACTGGACCACGACCACCGCCATGTCCTTCTCTGGCAGCCTTGTGGAGGGGGTACGTGTTGCGCCCTCCCTTCTCACAATGGTCGATGACCTTTGCTGCGTACTCCTGGAACTGCTTCTCTTCCAAAGCCAGCAAGTCCAAATTCTTCTCGTACATTTCCATCTCTTCTTCCAACTCTTTCCTCTGAACTTCATGTTTCTCAATAGCCTGCTTGATGAGGAAGCCTTGATGTTCCTTATTTTCTCTTTTAGCCTGTGCCATTTTCTCCAGCTGCTTCTGGGCAAATAATTTGTCTGCTTCCATTTTCAGCTTGAGTGCTTTCAGTTCTCTCCTCTTCTCTTCTCTCTTCCTCTGAATTTCCTGTTGCATCTGTTCCTCTCTATGCTCTGCCATTTCTCTCAAGGCCTTCTCAAGCTGTTCCTGTTTTTCTTTAGCCTCCTTTTCTCGGGCTTCCTCTCTTTCTGCCTGTGCTTTGGCAATGCGAGCATCCTCATCATCTGTCTTCTGCTTGAGCTGTGAGTCAAGCTCATTGACCATTTTAGTGACTTGATCTTGCTTTTTCCTGAGTGCAGAAAAATTGGAAAAAGATTGCACTGTCAAAATTCCACTAAAGGGATCACTTACAGGGACTCTCACAAGTACAAGGTAAAACCTTATCATTTCAAAGTAAAGAACCCCCTTACTTTTAGAAATGTGATCACTAGATTTGAGGCACAACATAGTACAGATACTCTGTTGCCATTGCATTGCATGGCAACAAATTAATGTACCATTAAAACTATTCTATTAGGGAAAATGCCATAAAATGAATATTAAAAAAATTGAAAAATTCCGTATGCAGAAATAATTGTTAGGAAACATGAAGCCAATCTTAGAGTGTCCAAATTTAAGGATATACAAAAGATGTTCGATGACTATTCCTACCTCTGCTATAGAAATCAAACATTCAGTTTTTCTGGTGAAATTTTCTCTTATTTTCTTCATCACAGAATTCTGTAATTCAGTGATGAATGTAAGCTCATTCTATTGTATCAAATGATTTTACAACAATTTCCAGCTGATGAATTAACATTCAATTGAAATCTTACTCGTCCATTGAACAAGCTCAAAGAAAAAATAGTTGTCTGATGACATTTTTGGCCTGCCACACATGACAGGGAGAAACCTTAATTTCAGTCCAACCTCGAAATTTTAAAATCTGCTCCACAAAAGAATCACTTCCACCAGAATTTCAGAATGGCCATCAACTAAAGCATGTATGTCAACATGTTAAAAAACTTACTGCCAAAGTTCTTTTTCCCTTTCCTTCCTCAACTTTGTCATTTTCTTCTTTGCAGCAGCAAACATTCTTATCTGTTCCTCTTCTTCCTCCTCCTTTTCTCTCTCTGCTTCCCTGATTAAATCTCTGTTTCTGACTGTCTGCAGATGTGAAGCCATCAATTCTTCCTTCTCCTTTCGACGTGTGGCCTCGATTTTGGCTTTTTCAGCTTTGTAGTGTCGGAGCTGCCTCTTCAACTCTTCTCCTTCCATCTTGTCTTCTTCAATTTCTTGCTCTAATTCTTTTATATGCTGTTGAACCCTGTAAAGACACACAAGGATGAAGTGGGTTAATATCTGTATGTTGTATTATGTATAAAATTTATGCTTTAGTTAAGTTTCATAATAATAATAAGCAGGGGCTGCAGAGTGAATTTTAGAATGAGGGAGAGGCTAATCAACAAAGCAGCCCAACATATTCAACATAAAACAGCAATGTAAAAGGGCAGGTCACATTACAGCAATATCAGATCTGATTACCCTCTAATTTTTGCATGTTTCTGTTTAAATCTCCATTTATTGTCAGAAAAAACCCCAAATTTACCATCATGTGTAAATATATATGACTTGTACAACAGGACATTGAAAATGAAATGCAAACTATTTTGTGATGTCACATTGACAAACAGCTTTTATTGGAGTATGGGTATCACATAAAAGCCCCTGCAGATGTGACTTCACTGACAAAATTATAATTTAAATTTTTGTAATCCTGCAGTGGAAACCATACATTTCCAAACATTGGCAAATTTTTGTTTCTTTCAGACCAAAGATGGAAGAAGATTTTAATTATAACTCAGAAAATTGGAACGTAATCTACAGTAATCTGATATCACTGTTGTGTGACCTGCACTCAAGGCAGCCCAAAATGCCTAATGAAGAAAAAGTGGGGTGGCCTAGCTCCCCCCTGTCTCTGTAGTCTGTGATTAGTCTTTGTCATGGGCACCCATCTGGCAGCATCTACCCTGGGCAATTACTTTATAGGCACCACATCAAAAGTATAGGCAGCAGCGGCCGCAACCATGCTGTGTTGCCACACACATAACAATTCCGGGATTAAACTGACCTGCTATTGTAATGTATATAATAAAAAAAGTATGCATCAGCTGCAGCTTGGCTGAGGGAGCTGCAGCCTAGTCATTCTGGAATGGTGGGTAAATATTAAATAAAGAATAAAACTTTCCTTTCAGCTTTTAACTTCCTTGAGTCAAAGATTTTTTTTCAAGTTTGTACAGTACTTTGAGAACATTTGCATCAATAAAATAAATTACACTTAATTTATATACTTTTGAGAAAATCTCTAAACATCAATTTACATTAGATTTGGAAACATTCCATGTACAAGATAGTTCCATAGTTTAGCTCAGCAACTGTTGCTGAAATATAAAATTGGTGTTTTCACAGAAATTGTTTCACAGCTTAAGTTTCTTTCATGCACCCAACAATGAATGCTTTGCAAGTTATTTGTAACACAAGAATATATAGGAATAAAACAATTAGATTAAGTTAGTTACGTGGAGTTCTTCAGCTCAGTGTGATTGAAGTTGGTCTGAACAAGAGGCTCACTGACTTACTTCCCTTTTCCATTGCTTATGCTGAGCACAAAGCAGAATTGAAGTAGGTTCCTTTTTTAAAGTCTTTTGTAAGATTCGTGCAGGAGTCAACTCCATACCTCCCAGCTGCAAGTTGGAGGTTCTAATTACTTGACCATGCAGTTGGAAATGAAACAAACAAAGCATTCAAAACATGTACAGTGAACTACAACTCTCAATTGAAATCTAGAAAAGCACTGTTTCAAATCATCAGCTTCTAAGTGCACACAGGGCTGCCACTTTGCTTGAAGAGTGAAAAGGTGAACAAATTGATTTAGCCATAAAGATGTCAATGTCCCTTAATGTCAAGCTAATCTTTAAACTAAACCCAGTATTTCCACCAGACGAAGAAATGGGAGGGATTTGTCTCTCCCACTCTTACATAAAAATTAGAAAATTGTCAATATTTTGGTTTCTCACTTAAAAAAAGGTCACTTTTGCACCAATGTTTGAACTTGCACAAAAAATCCCCTTGAAAAACCTTCAAATCACAGCTTACAGGGGCCTTGAAGCAAGCTTTTGTCCCCTTGAACACATTTGTAACTAAAGCCTAGGACAGCCTCAATTTGGAATTGGGTTTAGCAGTAAGAAATGCCCCCTCTTTGTGTTCCTGATGGACTCCCTAAAACCCACACATTCCACAAGACATAAGAAAGAAGTTCTTAAGTTCAACTTACTGTTTCTTCTGAAATTCTGCAACTTCTTTTCTATTTTTCAAAGCTTCCATGGCCTTCCTATGGTCTTCTAAAATTCCCAGTTCTAAATCTTTCTGATGTTTTAAAAGCAAATCTTTGTCCTTGCCACCACCTGCAGCTTTTCTTTGGTTTTTCAACTCAATCTGAAGTTCTCTTTCTTTAAGCACTTCTGTTAGAAGCAAAGCACCCTATAAAGAAGAAAAAGTGAAAAAAAAAAAATGTCCTGTTGTACATGTTGCCAACATTTTATGCAATTTGATCTTTTAACTCATTCACTCACTTGAACAATACTTGAAAATAAATTTGAACTTGGAACTTTTTATCGAGTTGACTGACACTATATAACACATTCAAGTTGGTGTGTCGTTAAATCTCATCACGGTAACTAACTAACTGACTGAGATCAGTTTTCTCTCCTTTTTCTGATTAAACGAATACCGAGTTTCACACACAGGATTTACCCATTTGATTCTCCAAATAATGTGTACCTGCATTTAAATAACAATGAAGATTTGAAGCAGACTGTCTAGCTGAAAATGTTCAACTCCTGCACCTGTACTAGCTCAACTCCCTACAACCACAACCAACAACTTTTGCAAGATCTGTTCATTGAACTGCATAAAACTGCATGCACCCAATGGTCAATCAAATCCATACAAGTGTGTCGAAATTATGTGACTTACATGGAAACCTTTGACTCTGTCAGTCTGATAGTACTGAAGGGTTTTTGCCTTCTCAATTGCCTCTTTTCGTTTCTGAGCTTGAAATTTGGCTTCTTCAATATCTATTGCTACCTTCTCTTTTTCTTCCTGTTCTTCCTTCAGCTTTCTTGCTTCAAGTTTTTTCTGTCTCTGACCCTGTAAAGTAAGAAAAAAAGCATCGCATGAGACTTTAAGAATGTACTTACATACATACTTAAGATGTTGAACAATTTATTGGTCTGGGGGATAATTACTGAAAAAATATGACATTTCTAATAAAGTGATAAAATAAAACAAGAAGTGAGAGAATATAAGTGCAAGGAGAATGATTCAGAAAAAGAGTTCAGAGGCAGGATTAAGTGTTCAAATTTGCAAAGCAATTTTGAGATTTCTGGGCACTGAGCTGTCACAAAGTCATAAAAGACCCCAGTGTTGGGTACAATACATGGACAAAATCTGCTGTGCATTTTGTATTTGTGTAACAATTTTGCAATCTTGTGTGGCAAAATGCAAAGTACATCAAGTTTTTCCCTGGATACAAAAATTTCTGGATTTTCAGACATGATACGGACCGAAAGGAACATTGGGACCAATGGCATAGCTAGTAGGGGGCCAGGGGGGCAATGCTTTCAATTGATTCAAGACCACATTTGTCCCCCCCCCCCCACAAAAAAAAGATCTATAGACCTACTGTTTGTAAAGAACAGGAATAGGTATAAGTGCCGACACGCAGCAATTGACTTCATAAAAGTTCAATATTGCTAATACTATGTTGCCCCCTTGTCCCCTGAGCGTTTGTCTGCCCCCCTCACAATGAAATCCTAGCTATGCCACTGAATGACATTAGGTTTAATCAATTTATAATCTTATGTATGTACAACAGTGGAGCAAGTGGTACAGTGGTAATGATCTGCATCTTCCAGTGATGAGGTCAAGTATTCAAGTCCCAGCTCCAACGTTAAAATTGTTGTTTATCTAGGAATTGAGCTAGTCATATAGGGGCATCTGACCATTCAAAGAATTCTTCAGTGAAGAAAATATACATACAGACAGGTACCCTGGAAATTTCCTATACTGTAGACTCATCTAACTGTATGATCATAGCTAAATCTCCACCTGATTGACAATGCATAAAGTTTAAAGGCCCAATTTTCTCATCCCAAACAGTACCAATTCTCCTAACCTTCTTAATTAAGCCCCTCCCACAACTGTCTGAAATTCACCCTCCTCCAGACACAATCTCATTTTATTGCTTCAGGGTGAATATAGAAAGCTCCATGTGTAAAATCAAAACACTATCAGAACAGTTTGTGCTGTGTAATATAAGTTTTGGTACTCTGCATTGTTTGAATTAGCAGTCAATCAAAAAGCTGAGCCAATTGAGAGTTACTGTTACCCTATGCTAGAAGTGTAGTTTGGAGTGAGAGGATTGTCCCTTTAAATAACTGTGATATGTTCTAACTTTTGTGTGATGTATGTATACAAATTTTGTGTTGGTTCTTAAAATGACACACATTGTAGGCCCCAAAACTGGGTAATACTTTACTTACAGCTATAGTGTTACTCCAGTTTTTCACCATGTCTTTTGATCGCTCATGGAGAGCCAACTTTTCTGCCCGCTTTGCAGCAATCATTTCTTTCTCTTGTGCATTTCTGGTGAGGTGGCCATGAATGCGATCCCAATCTGCTTGAGACAGTACTGTTACTTGTTTTAGATTGACCGGTCCAGTTGGATCTTCCTCCATTCTATTTGTAATCCCCTGCTCATTTGGACTTGGTGTATCTACAAATAAATAAAAGAAGCATTCAACATTCTTGTTGACAGCATCATATTATGAGCAACATTGTGACATCCACAGAACACTTAGTATCACTTTGATGCAATTTCTTTGACAATTTGACATGTGCAAGCATTCTAGGCAAGGCATTTTTCTAGGCTAGGGCCAAGTTGAGTTAAGAATCAAGCTCAATTAGAACAATGTTGTAAACAAGTTCCCAGGAAAATAGTACAGCCTATGCCTAGTAAGAAATCATGAGCCAATCAGAAGTTGTGATTGTGAGTCAAATATGTAAGATCAGGAATGGGTCAGCCAATTAAGACCCTAACTGTGGTAGGCCTAGTTCAACTTAGTTGTACATTGTGTGCCTCCTTGTAACCATGGCTGGAAAAAAACAGCAATATTGGAATGTCATTGCTGGGAAATTTTGGTATTTGGAGGGAAATTTGACTACCTTTGTATGTAAACATGTGCAGTCTTTGGGAAATTTTGATTTTGCTTTCTGGGAAATTTGATTTGCTTGCAGGGAAATTTACATTTTTTCCAGCCCTGCTTGTAACTCACAAGTTGTGAGTTAGCCTAGGCCTATGCCTAAGTTAGCCTAGGCTAGCTCAAGATAGGCTACACTAGCCCTTGAACAGGGCTGTGTGTTACATTACATGGCCTAACCCTATTACACTCCACAGGAATTTGTGAACGTGAGAGATGACAACCCTGGCCAAGGTCGCCTAGTGATGGGATTTTTTGTGTTAATGGGGCAAGGGCTGTGATGTGGAGTGAAATGAGCTTAGGCCATATGTAACGTAACACACAGCCCTGTTCAAGGGCTAGGCTACACACTCATTTTACTCATGATCAAAAATGTTTGGGTTTGCTTATAAGTAGGCTCTAGCCTAGATAAACTTGCAGACATTGTTGTAAATATGGCAATTTTACTTGTTCAAATTTTGAGCCTTGGCTTAGGCTAGGCACTTGCCTAGTGTAAGGCTAGGCCTAGGCCTAGGCTTGGCCTAAGGAAAGGAGTAAGGGGTCTAGGCTAGACCCCACGTACGTAGGCTAGCCTAACTAGTAACTTGTTTCGGCTACTTACGCCTTGTTTGTCCGCTTCTTCTTCCATATTTTACTTTGCTGATCTCCATTTGGTACGGGAATATATCAGACTGTCACTAAGATGGTGAGGAAGTACGGAAACGTGATAAATTTCAAACCTAGTAGAAAGGTTATTCAGAATTCTACAGTAACGTTAAGTGCACCATTTACACAGAAAAACATACGTATCACAGTATAATAGGCACATAAAATGTACCTTTCAATCAGTCTGTCAGTGCAACAACAAAATTGCATGCTTGAACACATTCGTGATTTATCAAAGCAGTGACCGTTACTGTGGCAACAAAACCAACAATCTACGGTGGCCTTTGAAGAACTTCAAGAATGCTTTTGTACACCGATGAAATTTTGTGATTCTCATTTCTCAATGATTATTTTAAAACTTTAAATTTTTTCCTCAAACTTAAAAGATAAATTGCCTAAATATTCCGCAGTTTCCATCTATGTTTCATTTCCATTTCAATGATCATTGCACAACAATGCTACGTACAAAATGGCAAGTAGATATCACAGTAGAATTTTTCATCATAAGGGATTTGAAGCTAGTATTGCTGTTCTAAACTTTCATCACATGATTACTTTCTGCTTGTAGATCAGGGAGCAATTGTCGAACGGATCAGGCACGTGCCGGAATTACATGAGTTGAACCCACCATGCATGGACAAAGGAAAGGTTACTCTCAATTATACATAAAGCATTCTTAAGCCAAAGGATAAACTGGGGAAATTGTAAAACTTAAAAAAGCTATTGGGTAGATCCCTCTGATAAATCTGGAAAATGCCATTTTCGACTGTCTGATGGGTTTGATTTTTGTACGCTCCGTGCCAACTGTACTGGTGGCGGTCCCGCTTAGATAGTCTTCCTAGCAGAAATTTAGTTTCAAGTGAACATTGTTAATGTAAAATAAAAATAGCGACGGCTTAGGTCCCTTTGTAAGCCCGGGAAATGCCTTTTTGACTGTAGTGGGGTAGCCACGTGGGGGGCGGGGGCGGGGGCGGGGGGTTGGGGGCCTAGGCCCTCCCAGATTTTCTTCAGCCCCCCCCCAAGATTTTTTGCGTCCTGATAAAGTAATTGAAAAAAATCAAATGTTTGAACGGAAATAAACTTTGAAGTATTTCCTTCAAAACAGTAAATTAATAAAATGTGTAAAAATTAAAAAAAAAAACATGGATGAATGTGTGTAAAACACATTTTGTGCGCACGTATGAAATCAAGTAATGACTTCAAAATGCCTACTTTCACTAAACTGGATACAGTTTGTGGTCTGCACTGTCGTTTTTTGCATTTCACTTCGAAGATGAAACGAAAGTCTCGACGACAAACTTTAATGTGACTTTGTTAGGTTAAGACCCTTTCTGCCTTTCGGATTGCTGATTGATTTACTGAAAATAAGGCAATCGTACACTGGAGACCATTCTTACACGACCATTCCTATACTTTATCATACACAAAATATGCCGTAAGCAGGTAAGGGTACGGTACTGCCTTGAGCCTTCGGATAATTCTCCCCTTCCATCCTTAACAAGTAGGCCTACGTCATGCCTCACTCCTGAACATGACAAGTGCCACTGTAGGACGATTTTTTTCGACAAGTCCTCTTTTTACTAATTGGCACTGGCGTCCGGGGATTTGTAAAATGTCCACAAGGTCCGGATTTCATGTGTTTCCCACATGATCCGTACTTCTGCTTTGCGGTTCAATTATTTTGAGAGATTTATTCGTAGTATTTTAATTTTGACGACGTAATGTACCGATGAACAAATACTGCACCATTTTGCAAATTGTTTCTTTGGCAGTATGTATGTCTCTTGTAAAATCTCTACAAAAACTAAAAATATTTTGATATTTTTCATGCTTCCCAAAAAGGGAAAATCCTAAAACTTAGGCCTGTAATCATTTCAAAGTTTTGCCAAACATAGCACCATTTTGCATCTAGAAAGAAAGTTCCTCAGAGGAGGACACAACTACTTTTTTTGCGGCTGGGTACATCCAGTTTAAAACACGTGGGAAGTGCCGTTTCCGGCCATCTGGAGGGGTTTTAAAGCCCAAAATTTTCTTGTACGCTCCGCGTCAACTGATGGTGGCGCTCCGCTTAGATTCAAATATTGCCGCATTTGCGATCTACGTCCTTCTAAAATTTACAATTTTTTCCCAAGGGAAAGGGAGATACCGGTTCCCTTTAGTCTCATCCCCCAGGCCACAGATCAGAAATGCCCAATTTCGGGGGCCCTAAAAAGTGTATGTATTACCATTTTTCATAGATTGATTTTTTATTCTCATTTTTTGAGAAGTCGCAGGCTTGAGATTCGTATTTCAAGGTGGGGTACATCCAGCTTAAAACACATGGGAAGTGCCGTTTCTGTCCATCTGGAGGGGTTTTAGAGTCCAAAATTTTCTTGTACGCTCCGCGCCAACCGATGGTGGCGCTCCATTTAGATAGTCTTGCCGTGTCTGACCCTCGGAGGTACCAGGCCCCCCAGCCCCCACTTGTTACCTAGGCCCCAAAAATCCCATCCTGGCTACGCCACTGTTTGACTGTCAGTTGAAGGGGTAGGAATTTTCAACATTTTCTTTCTGCAGAATTACATTTTTCGGGCAAAAAGATCTTCTGCCCAAAACTGAAATGCTCCTGTACGCCTACGTTGCAATTAATAAAGGCTAGTTTTTAGTTGCGGTGCCTGCTCTGCAGGCAACCGCAACTAATGCAGTTACTCTCGCGATGTCAATTTCTGACTTTTCCGACACTTTATTTCTATCTTCTTGTAGATACTTTGTGGTATCGAAATATGGCTTAGTGCAATTTGTAGGGATGGTACTTCTCTTTCGTGTTTTTAAGTTTTGGTGGAAATATATCTTTCGTGAGAGTGTAAAATTGGGGTTTTTTTTTTCATGTAAAATTTGCGAACGTGTTCTACTTTTAGTAACAATCTTGCGGAAAAACAAGGTCCGTATGTACTCTGGTGAAAAGTTTGTTGTTTAATTTAACACAGCGCCATCATTTTTATTATTTTTTTTTAATTCATCGTATTATATTTATTACTTTATTATTTATTTATATTATTTTAAATTTTAAAATTATCTGGAGAATATTTCAATGCCTAAGAAGGGCCGTTCAAAGATTTTTAATTTAGAAAGGAAAGGTTGGCAACAAAGAAAAAGGAAGTATGAGGTGAATTTCAAGATAGAAGTTATGAAGGGGAGAAAAATGATGATATCAGAGTTGGGAACAAAAAAAGTCCTAGTGAATATGAAAAAAGTCAGAGGTTTGATGATGGGGGAATTAGGGAACATGAGGATCGTGATGTATTATTTACACGTTCCGAAAGATCTTCATGTACATTTTATTTTTTCGTTGTTGATAGCTGTTGGAGAGAAAAAACGTTTAGGAAGCTTGTGTTGATAGATTCAAACATGGTTTTTGTGAAAACTGGTGAGTTTGATTTGTCCAATGAAATAGGAAAATGTGTTTCAGTTGAGAGTAGGCCGATTCGTGTGAGAAAAGTACGAGGGGGTGGTAATTGTTTTTTCGGTGTTTGGCATTATTGGTTACAGGTGTAGAAGAAAGTCATTTTTATTTTAGACAAGTCATTGTAAGCTCATTATGTAGGAGTGAGTTGCCGGTACCATTAATGACTATGGAAGAATATGTTACTTCTACTGGAAAGGATAGGGATGGTGTATGGTCTACAGAGGTTGAAATTTTTGAAGCTGCAAGACTTTCGGAAACTGACATATATACTTTTATAGAATAATGGTACATGGAAATGGGTAAGTTATCCTCAAAGTGGTATTTTAAGTAGCGCAGTTAATCGGGAAAAACGTGCCATTTATTTAGCCAATACAGGTGGAGTACATTATGACGTAGTGTTGGAAATAGAAGATAATGAGTCTGTACATGAGAGCAGCGTTATAGAGAATTGGTTGAAGAGGGGTTGTGTTAATGAACATAGTGAAGAATTTTCCGGTGTTGAATGTAACATATTGAAGAGATGAGACATTTTATTTGAAGAGGAGCGTAATCCAAAGTCAATGCAAAGTTATGTGAAGAGAACAGATGTTTGTTTAAATGAGGGGAGTTATCATATATTAGTGCAAGGGTCTATGGGAGTGACTGAAGACAGGTATAAATATTGGGAAAATAAAAGTTTTGTGATAAAACGTAGTGTGGGTATTGCAAGTGATAGTACTAAAATGATGCTTAGAGAACAAATACGTAAGCGTCAATTTAAAAATAAGAGGAGAGTCCAATTAGAGAATTGCAACATCGCTTTTGGAATAAAATTATGGAGGGGCCTACATATGTTTGCTTTTATTGTGAGCAGTTATGGTATAAAGAATGTGCACTGTGGGTGAATTTGGTTAGATTTAGTGGAAATAGGCTACTAGTATTTGTAAGCAGGAAGAAGGTATAGATAAATGATGGGTCTGTAAAACCTGTTTAAAATATATAAAAGAATGTAGAGTTCCGTTATTAAGTCGAGATTATAATATGAAAGTGTATGAGATACCAGAAGAATTGAAATTACATCGTCTTGAAGAAAGGTTGGTCACTTTACGAACACCTTTTATGCAATTACGTGAGCTTCCTAGAGGAGTGCAATTTATTATTAAGGGAAGTGTTGTTAATGTCCCGTCTGATGTGGTGACAACAGTTAAAACTTTACCTATAAGACTTGGAGAGAGCCTAGTAATTCCTGTCAAATTTAAGAGGAAATTAAGTTATAAAACGGCTGTTTTTTTTTTTGAAAATGTTAGGCCTAGAAGTGTTGTTCTTGCTACTCGCTGGCTGATAGAAAATGAAGATATCAAGATACACAACAATGGCTTAGGAAAGGAAATAAAGACTCATTTTGAAAAGGATGAACAACTTCTGGTAAGTGGGTTTGCTGCCCCTCTTTTACTAACACCACCATTACTTGCTTACACGATGTTGAGTTCGCTCTAGAAGGGCCTGTATAATAGACTAGTGTTTCCTGTTTTTTGACTCAATCAAAATGCCGTTTTGCATCGTGGAAGGTTATGTTGCAAAAAATGCCCGAAATACCTTCAATTTTCTTTATTTTTGCAGAATGATTACTTCAACTACTTTCCTACCACATAGAGATCACAAATTGAATACATGTCTTCACTAACATGGCCTAATCTGCCCCAAAAAAGTTTTTCTAGGGTGCTAAATTCGTAGGGTAACCTCCTTCGCTGGGATTCCCCTTGAATTACATGGTGTGCTACCTTTTGTCTTCACTGCAAAGTCATACATATCACTCATCCGTGTCCGTGAAAAACCATGGGGGTCGTTCCATGGTTGCATTGGCAGAAGAACTATATTCAAAAAGGTCACAGCAGGGAGCTGCCTTTAGTAGCAGCTCCCTGGTATAAGTCCCGTTCATATACGTCACTAGTACCCCTTCCCCAATTATTTCTAAGTTCAGTATTTAGTAAAACTTGAACGATATTGTCTTACACAAATCAGAGTGTGGAACCATCCAGTAATCAATCATAAAGATATATTGCATCATTTTTACGTCCTATAATGAAACGTGAATACCAAAATGTCGATGTTTATAATTAATAGCTATTAGCTGCTATTCGTCTGTCATCACATTATTAATCAAACACGTTTCTTATTACATTCTATAGCAAGGACTCTTTGTCGCCTCTTTGACGATGTCCTTTTACTACGGAAGAAAATATGGCCATGACTCGCAATTGACGAAACGATTACCTAAAATATATAAACGCAATAAGTAAGACAGTTCTATGAATACGAATATACTGTCGAGTAGAAGACTAATTTCATCTTTCCAACAACCCGTCTGCAATAGTTGAACAAATCACTTTAAAGAGAAAAATGGACTTTATGATGAATAAGTTAAACGTTTTCCTGATAACACCACAACTCCCTGACATAATTATAACAAACTAGAGAATAAGTACCTCATAAATGTCTTGCTACCTTGCCATTTCCGAAAAGGGCAAAGAGATGAAATGAACGAGCCACAAAGCTAGAAATTTACAGTTACGAAAAGTCTTGTGATGTTCAAATCTTCGTCCGTAAACCAACAATTTGACCCTCTGTGCACGGTCTAAATTTAGTGTCTACGTCACATAACATAAGCTGATAAGGGTCAACTTATAGTAAGCAGAAAGTTGCAACTTACCGTATTAAAGGCCTCACACCCCCAATAATTTCCCCATTGACTTACACACTAAATTAGCTCCTTTTCGAGGCCGTTGCAGCCTTGTCAAAGTTCACAGCTATGTCAAGACACCCATCACTTGATAGCTGACAAGTTTGCCCATCATGGCACTACAAAATTTCCATACCATGACCGTTTAGATTTTGAGCTAGAAGGACTTTTAAGTTTTTGTAGGGTACACCCACCCCTAGCCTCTTCACAAAAACAGAAAATCTCCGCCATTTGATAGCAATTTTTTTAACAGTCAAAATCAACGCCAATCTTACCCAAATTTTCAACATCCACACTCTGGCAAGTACTCTTTCATATTCATGGACTTTCATCACCCAGCTGACATGTTATCTTGACAAAATTTGGTCAAAACCAGAGCTAAAAGGACTATTTCTTTGAGGGTGAACACTTGACGCTCTAGAACACTACTCTAATGGAGTAGTGAGACCTAAAGGGCCAAACCTTTCACCCCAAACTACAATTTTGGTACGGGGGTACCGAAATTCTCAATTGGTGCAGCTCTTTGATTGACAGCTAATTCAAACAATGCAGAGTACCGAAACCTATATTCCACAGCATGAATAGTACTGAGAGTGTTTTGATTAGTTTTTCTATACCCTAGATGAAGCAATAAACTGACATTGTATCTGGATGAGGATGAATTTTAGACAATTGTGGGAGGGGCTTAAGTAAGAAGGTTAGCAGAATTAGTACTGTTTGGGGTGAGAGAACTGGGCCTTTATTAAGTAGTCTTAGAAGAGATGGTGAGTACTTTTTAGGTTATGGGTATTTTAAATGTAATGTATTGGTAGGTGTAATTTATAACTATTTAATCATTACCAATCATCTTTAAGAAAACTGGAAGGGGACAGGGAATTGTTAGGATTACGCCAACCATAGCAATTCATGCAGGTATTATACCGTAGCCTAGGGGCTAGCATGGCCAGATGAAATGCATAAACTTTTAATAGGTTATGGTGGTAAAAGTTTTTCAATTAAATGATGCTCTGGAATCGGTATATTACGGAGCTATTTTACACGATTTTAAGACATGGCCTCAGTGGCGTTGCTACGGAGGGAGAGGGGTGTAGGCTTAGGTGGGCTGGCCCCCTCACCCCCCTCAAAGAATCGCCCAGGTCCCCACCGCCTGGCAACTTTGGCAAAAAAATATATTCATTTTGGCTGACCAAATTAACCAATTTGAAGCGGTATATTACGGAACTATTTTTTTACGATTTCAAGACTTGGCCCCAGTGGCGTTGCTACGTTGGAGGAGGGGGTGTAGGCTTAGGTGGGCTGGAGCCCCCCCCCCCCTCAATGAATCGCCCAAGATAGACCGATAGATCCATGCAGGTGCAGAGTATATTCTGCAATTGTACTGCACTTTGAACTTCGGAATAAATTCAGGTAGGCTGTGACAAGCTTCGTACCTTCAGAATCTTTTGACTTTTTACTTGTCTGTTTTCGAGAGATAATTTTCAACAAATTTGAAATGGCTGAAATTTACTACATTGGTACAGATTAAAGCATGTTCCTAGCATTTTCAATTCATGGAATGGCACAAATTTTGCAAAAGGGTTGCAGTTTAGTACTTCTTAAAACCTACCCAGCCAATTTATGGTGAAAATAACGAAGCAAAGCATTATCAGTGGTGTACGCAGGATTTGCCTGAAGGGGGGGGGGGGCATGCAGTATGTCGAGTGATCGCCGGCCTGAAGAGGAGTCATTCTGGGGTATATCCATCTACTAATTTTGAAAAGAATAGGTCCAGCCCACTAGGAAGAGTTTAAAAGACAAAAAGGTTGTTTTACGAACAAAGTTTGTTTCACTTTACCACGAGACCTTTGACCTTTGTTGCTATGACAACCACATACTTTGATAGGTCTAGATGCAATCATCATATGCGTGAATTTTCATGTCAGGAGGATTTTTCGTTTTGGAAATGTAGTAGACAAGGTGATTTCACTAAATTTAACCTTTGACCTGGGACCTTTCACCTTCACTTCCGGATCTGTATTAAACTACAATTGTTCGACATTAGGTATCATACTACCAAGTTTAAGGAAAATCGGCCCATGTTTGTACCGGGTTTAGGTTATTGGCTTACAGGACGATATTCTGAACAGGTACCAGACATTTCGTAACTGTAAATTTTTAGCCAAATCGTTCGTTCATTTCATCTCTTTGCCTCAAATTGACCATTGATTTAATTAACTATGCACCGACCTAAACAATGGTCCAACTATTCACCTCCAACTTTGGTCAAAATTTACTAATTGATGGTCAAATCTAACATTAATTGGTCACTTTTTGACCATACGTTTGATTCGGTGCATAGTTGACCATAGTGTTTTTAAAATGCACTCTGTGGTATTGAGTGGGATTCAACCTCTCTGAGAGAAGAATGATTATTCCAAAGATATTATAAACATAGATACCAAACTTAAAATGGCGCGGTGACTCCTCGCGGAGGCCGAATCGGAGGGGCGGAAATGCTAATCACTGTTCAGTCGTTTTGAAAGCTAACAGTTAATTGATATCTTTTAGCATTATAAATACGTGTGCTTTTAAAACAATTCTTGCAAACACCGTTCTTCAATAAATTTCACCTACATGAAACAGTTTTAGGCTTCTTGTTAGAATATGGCATGCGAGCTCCTTTGTCAGCCAACTAGCATTCTTCCCATTTCCTTTTCATGAATAACATAGTGGTAGTTCTTTTTATGTAGAAATTTTCCAATTATTGCGCAATTGGTTCAAAGTTTTGTAGAACTACCGTACCATATAGATGAATCCGGACAGCAAGTGATGGCGGATGGTCTGATTTCATTCGGCCATAACTGGGGTATATCACCTTTTACACCTTCAATTTCCTTGCTTACCATAGGCCCTACGGATGGTTGTGCACTAAACTTTTTCTAGATTCCCTCAATTTCACTGGATATGAGGGTTCATGTAGATAATAAATGAAGACGATTTAATGCTGATGGGCCCCACTAATGGCTGCCTACAGTCACTAAACATAAGCGCTGATCGAATTCGTTTATATATTTTATTGCAAAATTGCTCGAAAAAGCGACTGCTTAGAGTGTTCAATTATACTTTCAGGCCTAGGAAATGCATTTCCGGCTGTCTGAAGGGTCGCGATTACGCAGAGGTTTCCACGCTATGCGAGTCGCGCCAATTGATGGTTGCGTTGCAGATAGTCTTTCGAAAGTTCAGTCCGCCCCCGGCTAGAAGTTTTCGCCACGATTTTACGCCCGTCGAATTTCGCAACAATCTCAGGGACACGTACGCGATGCAGTTGTAATCTCTGACAACGAACCTACAAAAAAAAAAAAAAAAAAACAACTAGCAAGTTCCTCTTTGGCATGTAGCTTTAAAAGCTGTGTTTACATGTTCATATCTACA
Source organism: Holothuria scabra (assembly GCA_037179385.1). NCBI lineage: Eukaryota > Metazoa > Echinodermata > Holothuroidea > Aspidochirotida > Holothuriidae > Holothuria > Holothuria scabra. The sequence goes on along the minus strand of CM074196.1, from coordinate 27,113,896 downwards.
TATGATTTATATAATTATGTGAAATTCTTTTACCGCTCCCTTCACATGACTATGTTAGTTTCAAAGCCTTTGTTCTAAGTTTTAAGAAAACAAAAACAATGTTGCACTAAAACTCAAAAGGCATTCAAAGTGCGCGACAAATTTCTTACAATCTTACTGACCTGACAGGCCCATATAGTCAAACAAGGCTCTGAAGAAAGGAAATGAGAAATTTGGGTTATTGGCCACTGATTTTCAATCAAGTTTAGACCTACCACATGTGTTGTTTAAGGGTCAACTTGTGAAACCCTATACGGTTTAAATCTTAGTTCAGATTAGTAAGTGGTATTTTAGTCCTTGACCTTCTGAAGCCTCGCCCCGCCTCATGGAAAGGGACCTAAAAAGGTGGGTGCACCTCAGTAATAATCATAGACGCCCAATCCTGAGGGACAGCACACGTACCCCAACATTTAACGTTTTGATCGACGGGGTATGTCCCCCAACGTGCCATAAAATAGTAAAAAAAATAATAATAATATAAAAAAAGGAGCAAAAGAATGAAAATTCAAAGTAGCTGCAAATGATGAAATTTCGAAATTTTAGATGGAAGAAAACAATTAATACACCATGAAAGACGCTGTGAATTCGAATATTTTGTAGGGGCGCTACGCTCGCACTGTTTAAGTTCTTATGAGGGCCTCCTCTGAGCCACACAATTTCGACTTGAAACTGAAGCAATTCCACTGGGGGCACTTATGAACCTCAAATAATGCAGCGTGGTCCTTGCAGGCATAATACTATATCCTAACCTTGTAGTGAGAGTAACATTTCTGCTACTTTACCGGAACCCATTATGCCTATATATTAGACCATACCTCATTAGTTAATTAGATCGAAACACTTTTTAGAATTGCCAGTTACTTACAGTGCGACTAGTGGCGTAGCAAGAAATTCATAACTGGGGACAGTGGCGGAGGTAGGGATTTCGGTCAGAGGGGCGAAAATGGTCTGCAGGTGCGCTTCGAAGGAGTAAATACCCGTAGCCTCAACACAATCGAAGCCACGGCTTTTAAGACTTTCCATTCGATTTTCCACACCTGGTAGAAGATTACTTTGACATTTCTCCTCAGCAAGTTTTTCTACAAAAACATGTTTAAAATTTTCTATCTATGGGCCTCAGTGGAAGGAAATTCGGGGGGGGGGGGGGGGGTGGACAATTCTTTTAGGGAAAGCCACCATAAGTAGGCAAATAGAAAATTTTGGGCCAAAATGCTTCTCAGATCGCTGGAAATGGCATTTTTTATAAAGCCTATTTTACCGCATATAAATAAGGAAAACACCTAGTGAACTGTTAAAAAATGTTGATGTTAATTTTTCTTCGTCTTTTTCTTTATGTTTTCGTTTTTTCAGGTTTTTTCATTTTCCAGGGGATACCCATGTTTCTTTCACTCTCTTTCTCATTCTAGTATGAAAGCGGTCATTATATTTTGTGTTATTGTCAGATCTCGAGTTAAGATTTTAATGTAATAATGGGGTACTTTGTGAAGATAAAGGTTAAACCTGCTAGAGCCAAATTACAAGCAATCTTACAGGGGGAAAAGTTATGGAAATTGATCACCGTTAGGTACACATTTTTGGTACCTGGAAATCAAGATAAGTACACGAAGTAACATAAATTGACGTATTTTTCATCATGTGACCACTCTGAAATAGCCATTAATCAGTTAATAAGTACATTGCAAGAAAAGTATGTTGAAAACCTTAAAGGGCGCAGACAGACGATTTTGGTACGTCAGGGGGCGGTGACCCTGGGGAGGGAGTTGGCCAGAGCACCATGGGCGTCCGCAAAAATTTTTACAAGGGGGGCAAGGTCATTCATGGATGATTGACTTGTGAACACTATCTAAGCGGAGCGCCACCATAGGTTGGCGCGAAGCGAAGCGTACAAGAAAGTTTTGTACCTTACAAACCCTCCAGATGGCCGGAAACGGCACTTGGCGAGTGTTATAAACTGTACGTACCCAGCCCTGAAACAGGAATTTCATGCGTCTGTAATTTTTAGATTTTTAGAATTTTCAATGTAAAAAAATTTTGAAGGGAAATCTGTCTCTCCGTCACGGCCTCGCACGCCTATGCACGATAAAACTTACAACTGTCAAACAGCCTATATAGGCCTATATCCGTTACCCAATTATGAATCATACCCCCCCCCCCCCCCCCCCATATTCACCTTGTATATCCCAGTTACATCCATGCATCACCACTTCAGATCAAATTTAAAATCATCCTAAGACTTCTATCAACATTTTGAATTAAGAAGAAGAATTTACATAGAGGCAATCCAGAGATAACACTAAGCTGCTAAGGAAAAGAATATGTATATGGAAATGCAATACTACATTTTAAACATATGGACTCAATTGAATGTATGAAACGCCGCTATACGCTACTTCTTCGGTACGCTTTGCGAGCACTCCTTTGAGTATTCAATATTGTTGCAGAACATTTCTCTTTTCATGGAATGGTGCTACAAAAATTTTTAGTAAGACATGGGAAAAGAAGATGTTAGTTGGGTTGAAATATAATGACCCTTCTATACAGAAGGTGTAATCAATACAACTTCTCGTAACCTTTTGCGCTACTATACTGCATACTTAAGTCCTATTCGTATTTCACAGAATTTGTAGTCCTGTGACCGACTCTGGAAAAAACAGTGCTTATTTTGACTGCACATATTTTTAAGTTTGTGCCCCTTACACGAAACTTTTACTACGTAAATCACCTTCAAGTTTAAGAGGTTGTGATTTTCAAAATTTCTCCGCCCAAACTATAGTGCATTGGGACTTGCAATTATCTTTAGGCAGCAAAAACACATTTTCTGCCTCAACTCCCCCCCCCCTCCTCAAATTGTGCCGTCTTTTCAAAGTGTACATGAGTCAGAGGCTATATGCCCTTGATCGATCTTCAAGCAGAAAGGTGTTAATAGAGTAACTCCTCCCTGCCCCAAGCACAATGACATGGTGTCCAGCGGACATACCCCCAGCTAGAAATTCTACATCCATGTCCTCCCCATATTTTCGTCCGTTCCGGTTTCTGATGGGATCTTGTCTCATACATGTTTTTCCGTAAAAATAGCTACACATATTGCATGGGTAGGCTCCCAGGTCTGATTTCATGAAGTCATGAAAATTTTCTTGATTTTGAAGAAATTTCAAGTATCAAAGACTTCATTTCTCACTCATGAATTAGTAAAGGAAAATAACACGTCTCCATCAAAGGAAAATATATTCTTGTTCCAAGTCAACATTGCACATTAAATTCTCCCAATTTACTTCGACAAACTCCTTTTGTCCAGATCGATTTTCCAGATGAAAAGCAGCTTAGTTTCTTCAGGTAAGAATCTTCTCCCATGACCTGTCCATTTCATTGAACAATATGACGTCACCAATTTTTGATTTTTTTTTCTTCACAAAACGAGGTATTTCACTGCATGATGGGATTATGGAAAAATCGTCCGGAAATGACAAAAAGTACAAATAAATTGGCCAGGATGAATATTAAGTCATATTTCTCACCAATGGCTGTAATTTCAACTTGAAAAGACGAACCGTAAAAGCACACATTACATCGCTATATTACACCGAGGCATGCCGATAGAAATACGAGAAAGCCGTGCAATTTGGACTCCCTAATTTCAAATGCCCACAAAACTAAGATAAACGCAACCAACTGCTCTCAGAAGCTGTATTAAGAGAGCAACGAAATACTCTATATGTACGAGAGACGAGACTCTTCTACACATTTTTCCCCAAGGAAAGTTATAGCAAAAAAGAAACAAAGAAAACAAGTTTGAGAGTGGTCCAATTGACAACACCTATGTGTAATTTGAACCAACGTGGTGTGTAAAATGAACCACTTGTCGTGTAAACTGACCAGGCAAAATTTTTCTGCAAAATTTATCAAGTCATCTCGAATATGTGAATTGAGAAATACAATATAGAACCCCTCTAGGCCTTCACTTACACCCCCTTGTCTTTTAGTGTGATATTCTGGGACTAAAGAATGTTATTTCCTCTTAAAATCCACTTGCCCTTTGCTTGCCCCTCCCAGACCTAATATTCCAATGCCTGGTCTCACCACTTACCAATTAACTGATTAAGCACACACTAAGTTTTTTCATGGGCTCACTGCATGGAAATTACCCATATATGCCCAAGCATATAAGATAATAATAAAACAAACTGCGTGGAGAGAAGTGCACGGTTGGACAAGTTCAGCCTAGGGGAACTGCTATCGCGATTTATAGGGGAACTGCTATCGCGTATTTATTTTCATGTATGTATAATTGATTGAAGCATCCACGTATTTTCATGTGTGCGATTAATTGAAGCACCACAATTTGGACCGGTCCATTTTGCACATCAAAAATGGTTTAAGGTGGACCAGCGGTCAGGGGTGGTGCCAGCAGGGGGGGGGAGGGGGTCTGGGGGCATGCCCCCCGACCCCCGTCGGGGAGCACTGCCCCCCCCGTCGGGGAAGGTCGGTGGTGTCGTCGGGAAGCATAAAAATTAAAAAAAAAATATATATATAGATTTGAAAGATTTGAAAATTAAGAGCCTATTTTAATGCAGAAATTTTGGAATTTAATATCAGAAAATTTGGTTTTTGGTAAGGTTATAATAAAAAAAAATTGGGTTCCTCATTAAGTGATATGCCGTTCAAGAGCAAAATTAGGTAGAATGTCTGGGTGTTTAACAGAGTTGTCTGGTTATTTGTTGTACTGAGTATCCATCAAAATTGGAAAATTTTGCCACTTTTAACAATCTGAAACTTATATTATGACAGATTTTGGTGTTTTTATGGAAGAATTTGACCTTTTTACAAGAAAAATCAAGTAGGGAGTAGTCTGTAGTTTTGTAAAGCTTTGTTGGGGTTTCTGAATATCACCAGGTAGATTAATGCCCTCGGACCATATTGGTAAATGTTCCCGTGGAAAAAGTTTGGCCTCCCATATATTTGAAGTTCTGAAATAGGCCGACGGGAGTGTTTCAGTTTGGGAGGGGACAGAATTGTTTTGTTTTTCTTTTGTCCGAAAAATATAATATTGCCCGAAAAACTACAGGTGGGGCGCACAGATATTTTTGAAAAATTAAGAACCTATACAGATAGCAGGAAAAGGCATTTCCGCGGCCGGGCTGGTACGTAGAAACAAAGTACCGATATAGTCATTATTTTGAGCTTTCTTTCACAATAAAATTTTCACTTTGTAATACTGCCCCAAAACGAAGAATGATATGCAGGCATGCATGCATTGTTCTGTTAAGTAATTTTTTCGACCAAAACACTATCTAAGCGGAGCGCCACCCATCAGTTGGCGCGGAACGTAAAGAAAATTGTTAAAAAAAAACTAACACCACAGACACCCGACAATGGCATTTGCCAGACTTGAGCAGTCGTTATTTTGAGCTTTCCTTTGAAACAGAAATTTTACTTTAATAGAAAAAAAAAAACAACGTGGTAAGTGATCAGAAAACTACCAGATAAAAGGTACGGTACTGCTACAATTAGATGTAATGGACTTGTATCTTTTCGGGGGAAACTATGCAAAAACATACTGTTTTTTTTTACTCTACCAGAATTCTTTGTTATATTCAATTGCAATATCCACTAAAAAGATGAAATTTTCTTCGTGACTGCCCGAACTCCAGACAAAATGATCTAACCTCCAACGTATTTGAAAAAATGTCACGTTTCAAGGTGGCTTCAAATGAATTTTCAGTCAGACTCCAGGGGAGACATATTAAAGCCACTGTTTATCATTATGTGTAGCCCAAAATGGCCTGGCCGATTTTCGTTACCGTTTCTAGAATTCGGCTGTTGGGAGAGGCCAGATGGCAGACCATTGGGCAAAGCATGTCGAACGGACCTTTGCCAGAGGATCGGGAGGACTTTAGAAAAAGACCATTGGGTAATGCCTGCACATGAAAAACCACTTGTCCGTTTTTGTAAGGAAAATTTAGAATTGTCAGTTTCCTTGAAGAATATGGTCTTCTAGTAAGCAAAATCAAGAAGAACGTCGGAGGTGACTGAAGTTATCAGGTCTACATTTTTTATATCGTGGGCCTGTATATGAAAGATCCCCAATGCAATTGGATTTTCTCTCAACAACAGGGGCAGGGAAGTCTTCCCCAACGGGGACAACGATATCGAATCGGATTTCGCTCCGATTTTTGTGAGGATTAATTAAAACCTCCTTCATCTTTGGTCGGAAAGAACCAAAATTTGCCAACCAGTGTAGACTACGAAATTCTAAGTAACTTATACCAATTGTTCCGTGACGCCACATCCACAGACAATGTGACGTCACGAAATAGGTAGTATATATTTGACTTCCGTATTCCTCTCATACCGATCGTATATTTACACAGGATGGCAAATTTTTGGTTTTTTCCGAAAATGGATGGAGGAGATTTTAACTAAAACTGACAGAAATCGGATAGTAATCCGATCCGATATCGTTGTAGTGTGTACTGGGCTTAAAATCGATGCATCAAAAATAGGGTTACAAACGAAAAACAAACTGTAAAATAAGTTCACGATCATCCATCCAGTAACTTCAGTCCTTTACGTTCTTCATTTTTAGGCCTTCCGCAAAAAATGCCGCCCTGACCGACGGAGGATGAGATAGGAAAATTAAGGTAAATGGAATTAGGTATAACAGAGCTAAGAATAAGTGATCGAAATTCGATTCCCAATATGCTTTAAAATAGCATTGCAAAACAAAAAAATGTGTTCAAGATCACCCACCTAGTAACTTCAGTCCTTTTAGGTTTTTTAATTAATTAATTAATTCGTTAAAATTAATTAATCAATTAAGTAATTAATTGATTAATTAATTAATTTTATTATTTTTAGGCCTCCCCGACGAAATCGCCGACCTTCCCCGACGGGGGGGGGGGGGGGGTGGCAGTGTTCCCGACGGGGGGCCATGGCCCCCCGCTGGCTACACCCCTGTTTGGTGGCCGTTCAATCTCAGATTTGCCAATAGGAAATGCAGATTCTTCATTAATCCTCCAACTTCTCAAATTTCATTACAGGAAACTCAGGATTCGCAATTTTATGTAATACAAGCTTCATATTTTCAAATATTTGTCCAAATGGAAGCATAGCCTATTGCGGCGCTCTTCACGCGCCGCAAATTAAAATTTGGAAAATGTTGGCGGCTGTCCTCTGAAAAAATGTCTAGCTGCTCACGCCAATGAACTTTATGATACAAAGTTTTATACCTGTATATATTGCGCATACTTTGATGGAGAGATTTAATTTTCACCAATAGACATACAGTGGTTGTATGATTTTTCAACAAATTTTCATTTCCAATTCAATAACAATTTACATTTCTTATAATTTCAGTAAGATCATCCGTTTCCCTTAATGCTAAGTCGTTACTCAAGCATGAGATTGTTTTGCCGACAGGGGTCCCTCAAAAATATGGAACAGCCTAAGGGTCCGCGGATGAAAAGAGGTTGAGAATCTAGGGTCTATAGCAGTTGGGTCTTATGAAGAATTTTTCCAAGTTGCAAGATTTGATAGAAGATGTGATGGGTTTGCTGTTTTTTTAAGTTCATGAATGGTTTACTACATTTAAAGGGTGAGATATCAGTTAGCTTATTGCAACTGTTACTTTATTGTCATATTTGTCATAGTTGTACAACGTGTTTATACCGGCCAAAAACCACTAATTGAGGTTTCATTCTTCTTCAAAATTTTAAAACAATACACATCTTGATACCATTGTACAGAATTTTTTATCTCAATTGTTCTTTGCAGTGCACTGAGATACCGAACCAAAAATACACCATGTATGCACAGTAAACATACTGTATGCACAATCCAAACAACGGGATTAAAGGCAGTCATTCGTCACCCCAAACCACAGTTTCAGTATACATATATCAAAACTCTCAATTGGTACAGCTCTTTGATTGTCATCACATTCAAACAATGCATCATTGCTAAATTACACAGCATGTGCACTGAGAGTGTCTTGATTACACATTATGGACTTGTATGGCCACTGGGACAAGCCATGAAGCAAAAAACTAGGATTGTGTCTGGATAAAGATGAATTTTAGATAAATGTGGGAGGGGCTAGAAGGAAGTAGTTTGGGAGAATTGGAACTGTTTGGGATGATGAAAATATGCCTTTAAGCAAAAAAGAACACTCAGAAAAGAAAAACATGTCTTTCAAGAGTTATTAATAGTTTATTGAAGTGTAATGAAAGAAACAAGGCATTTCAAGGGCAGCAAGGAAACTGGATGGTATACTTTTGGCAAATATACTTAGGTTAAATGTCAGTGGAAATAAATACAACTTTTAGATCAAGGTAACCATAGCAAAAATGTATCAAGTGACTTAAAACACTCTACTTACATGAATACATCTATATATTTAGATAAACATAAAGAAAGGTAGGCTATACTGTGTAAATTTACAAAATAATAAAAGAACCATAATATGTACCGTCAGCATGGCACCGTTTTGGAGAACCCTGACTGTTATATGCAGTTGAGTACTACAATGGAAGTTATGTAAAACCATGCAGTAAAAGACAATTAAGACATGGCCCAAATGTTACAGTACAAAGACTAACAAACCCAAGATTTTCAGCCATTTGAGCACCCCCCCCCCCTTATCCCACCTATAAACACCTTTGACCATGCTGACTGGATGAGTCCTATGGTACAGAATTCCACTCTACTGTATCTTAGACACTCCCAATTGCCTGCCTTCATTTGAAAGACTAAGCTTCTTTCAAGAGAAAATGAAATAGAAAAAACTGAGAAAACATTCACATCATTTATAAATATTATTAAAGGATAAAAAGATCCTACTGAAAACAAAGACATTTAGAAACTGAATGGCTGTAGAGATGAGTAAGAAAAATATAAATCATGGTTCAAGGGCAAAATTCATTGAATTACTTTGTGTCTCCCAAGTTAACCTCCCAAGTTTGCCTGTGACAATGTTGCAATTTGAGTGAATTATACAGTGTTATGACTTGGAATATAAAAAAGTAGGAGAGAGTTCAGAATATTATTATCACTTCTGAAACAGACTTGGAGAAAGATACATTGCATTTGCATAAGCTTTTATGCTATTTTGGTTTCAATAAAAACTGCAAAGGCAAAACAAGAACAATGAAAAAGTTTCATAGCTGGCCATAACACACAAAAGTGGTATCTACAGTAATAGAACTTAGAAAAGCGTGCTGAATAAAAAGACATGAATGTATACAAACACTTTGATTTTTCAGAAGGCTCAAACTGCTTTGACTTTCAAGTGAAAAGATTCTTAGTTTCGCCACAAACATTAAACTTGTTTGCATATAAAGGAGTCTGATTTGTTTTATTAAAAGATGAATGAACTTGTGACAATACAGACAAACTGTATCGATATAGATGAAGTATAAATATAATGTGCTACAATATCTGAAATTACACAGTATGAGGGCAAGAACAATGTGATAAAGTTGTGAAGGCTGACCTCAAAATAATAAAATAAAATATTACATACTGTTTAAACAACTTAGTGAATAAAAATGGACACTACCACTGTCTTGGATTGAAAGGTTGAATCTTTTTTTTTGGTTTTAAGATATAAACAGGAGTCAAAAAGATTAAAGGAGCTCATTGAGTTGACATCTTAATTAGAGTGTTAAGACTGTCCCTACCACATGACAATGTCTGTAGTTGGCAAAATGAGTCAAGTTTCATATCCAGTATTTTGGAGAAAAGGTCAATTTTTTTTGTGGTAACGGTTTTGGGCATAATTTGAAAAAAGGGCCTGGTCACAAATTTGTGAAAACCAAATTGAAATGTGAAGTACTCACTCATAAAATAATTATTTGTATTTGGGATATGAGTATTGTTTACAGTAAGTTTGACCATTTGTCACTGATATGTGAAGAAAATTATAAGCTTTAAGAACCAGAATGCAAAAAAGCATTGAGGTTTCGATGATACATTAATGTTCCGTTTCAAAGAGTGCCATCATGCACCATTATCTTCTCATTCAAATGTTACACAAGCAAGTTCAAAAAATAATTTTGTTATTCCAGATGACCTTTTGACCTCCATAAAAGCCATACATAGCTAGAATGACAAACAACAGACAGACAAATGGACAAACAGCTATCTTGAGAGATCACATTTTAAAAGGTTTCCAAGCTTTGACCCCTGGAGACCCCAGATGACCTTTCATCTCTGCCAAAAACTATGGGGACCATTGTCTGACCACAACGCATCCACATACCCAAATATGAAATCTATCCAAGTTTCCTATCTTGAGATATTGCATAAGCAGGATTTTCAGACTTGAACCAGCAGTGACCCCAGATGACCTTTGACCTCCATAAAAAACATTACCTACCATCTCCTGACCATAACCCATCCACATAACAAATATGAAATCTATCAAAGCTACTTAACCTGAGATATCACATTAAACAGGTTTTTCAGACTTTGACCCCTGGTGACCCCAGATGACCTTTGACCTCCGCCAAAAGCAATAGGGATCATTTACTGACTATGACGCATCCACATACTAAATATGAAATCTATCCAAGTTTCCTACATTGAGATATCGCATTAACAAGGTTTTCATACTTTGAACCCCCATTATCCCAGATGACCTTTAACCTCCACCAAAAACGATAGGGACAACCCCCTGACCATAGCACATCCGCATACTAAATATGAAATGTATTCAAGCTTTCTACCTTGGGATATGGTGTAAAAGGAGATTTTCAGACTTTGACCCCTGGTGACCCCAGATGAGCTTTGACCTACCCCAAAAACGATAGGAACCATCTACTGACTATAACGCATCCACATACTACATATGAAATCTATCCAAGCTTTTTACCTTGAGATATTGTGTTAACGAGATTTTCAGACTTTGACCCCTGGTGACCTCAGATGACCTTTGACCTATGCCAAAAACTATAGGGACCATCTACTGACTATATCACATCCACATACTAAATATGAAATCTATCCAAGTTTCCTACCTTGAGATATCGCATTAACAAGGTTTTCATACTTTGACCCCTGGTGACCCCAGATGAGCTTTGACCTACCCCCAAAACGATAGGAAATCTACTGACTATAACGCATCCACATACTACATATGAAATCTATCCAAGCTTTTTACCTTGAGATATTGTGTTAACGAGATTTTCAGACTTTGACCCCTGGTGACCTCAGATGACCTTTAACCTATGCCAAAAACTATAGGGACCACCTACTTACTATATCACATCCACATACTAAATATGAAATCTATCCAAGTTTCCTACCTTGAGATATCGCATTAACAAGGTTTTCATACTTTGACCCCTGATGACCCCAGATGACCTTTGACCTCCACCAAAAACAATAGGGACTACCTCCTGACCATATCACATCCACATACTAAATATGAAATCTATTCAAGCTTTCTACCTTGAGATATCGCATTAACAAGGTTTTCATACTTTGACCCCTGATGACCCCAGATGACCTTTGACCTCCACCAAAAACAATAGGGACTACCTCCTGACCATATCACATCCACATACTAAATATGAAATCTATTCAAGCTTTCTACCTTGAGATATTGTTTTAACGAGATTTTCAGATGTTGACCCCTGGTGACCCCAGATGACCTTTGACCTCCACCAAAAACAATAGGGACCATCTACTGACTATATCCCATCCACATACTAAATATGAAATCTATCCAAGCTTCCTACCTTGAGATATCGCATTAAAAAGGTTTTCATACTTTGACCCCTGAAGACCCCAGGTGACCTTTGTCCTCCACCAAAAACAATAGGGACCACCTCCTGACCATATCACATCCACATACTAAATATGAAATTTATTCAAGCTTTCTACCTTGAGATAATGTGTTAAAGATATTTTCAGACTTTGACCCCTGGTGACCCCAGATGACCTTTGACCTCCACCCAAAAACAATACGGACCACCTCCTGACCAAAACACATCCACATACTAAATATGAAATCTATTCAAGCTTTCTACCTTGAGATAATGTGTTAACGAGATTTTCAGACTTTGACCCCTGGTGACCCCAGATGACCTTTGACCTCCACCTAAAAACAATAGGGACTACCTCCTGACCAAAACACATCCACATACTAAACATGAAATCTATTCAAGCTTTCTACCTTGAGATATTATGTTAACGAGATTTTCAGATGTTGACCCCTGGTGACCCCAGATGACCTTTGATTTACCCAAAAAACGATAGGGACCATCTACTGACTATAACGCATCCACATACCAAATATGATATCTATCCAAGCTTCCTATCTTGAGATATTGTGTTAACAAGGTTTTCAGACTTTGACCCCTGGTGACCCAAGGTGACCTTTGACCCCCTCAAAAAACAATAGGGTTCTTCCTCTCAATATGGCCCATCTATGTACCAAGTTTGGAAACTGTCACACATTCCTATCTTGAGATATTGTGTTAACGAGCAAAGTGTCACAAACACACACACATACACACACATACATACATACACACGCACGCCATCATGATTGCATTGGTTTCTCTTATCATCGAAACCAAAAATTTGTTGAAGTTCACGAACCAACTCAGTGAGCTGCTCCGAAGGGCAAGATTTCATCTGGCTACTGTATGTCTTCAAGCAATCACTTGTCCTTCATTTTGCAATTTGAGGACATGAGAGAAGAACTCTGCTTTGTACCACACAAGAACACCAACTTGTGTAAATAAAGTTTAATAAACACTCTTTAAATGCAACAGACTTTATTATAAAGATACACTTTAGATATTAAATTCTTGAAGGCACTTTTGTTTACAGGAAAGCAGCATGGCAGAGGGTTTGTTTGTCATGACTGGAACCTTGAAACTTATGATTGATATCAGTATACAGTGGTAAGCAGAAAGCTGTGAAATCAACATTTATTTGGCTTGATGGATTGACAGTTTCTTGAGGAAAAACCATGAAAACTCCAGATTTAAATTGAAAAATGGCATTTGTCACTGCAATTGTGTCTCATTCTACAGCACAATATTGCAACGGCATAAAACAATCCATTTTTGAATACTGTACAAGTAAGTGCCAAAGTCAAGTGTCAACAGTTCTGAGGCACACTTCTAGAAAGACTTAACTGCACAGATTGGAAATCTTAACGGAGAGAAAAACATTTTGGTGAATAACTGAAACAAGAGCCCAATGGGCACTGTGGTTCCTTGCTTGATGTTATAAGAACTAGTGTATAGCCAGTCTTTGAAATAGAGAGAAGTGAACGTTCATACTCAATGTTTGTAACGTCTTCACAAGGGGTATTTTGGTACTTATATTACATGATATCAATGATTCAATTTTTGTGGCCCAACTTACATTCAACTAGTATAATGCTTGGTGATCCTTCAAAAACATTTCCTCATTTCCATGTATTTATGCTGAAATCAAACTTGATATTATCACCTATAAACAATACACAATGTGGTTAGAGAGAGAAAAACATCCCTTGTACTTCTCTCATAAGCTATTTTTACCTGGCTGCTCTCAAATAAAACTTGTTATTACTTTAAAACAATCTACCATTTGTCCTGTTTGCTATCTCTACACACAAACAGGGTTTATTCAGCAGTTAAGCAGAAAGCAAGTGATTAATGGGGTGTGATAATAGAATGAGGATTAGGTTACCCCCCACAGAGCACAGCAGTATTAAAGAGACATACTGTATAACCCATGCATTGCTTCCACTGGCAGAGAGACCAGTTAAATGCAGTGTGACCTAGCTGTGCTCACTGAAATCTACAGATTTCAGTTATTGCCCTCTTACAACTTAGAATGATCCAAAATCTGTGTACAACCCGAAGTAATCATTACTGAACGAATGTAAAGGCCAAATTTCTAAGGTGTTTGGGTGTGTAAGCATGCAAAACCAGGTGAGATAAAAAATCTATTGAACCTATCTTTATCTAGCTTACAACATTTTCTAAATAACATTTCCAGTGGATGCCCTCCAGTGACCTTGATGACTTTTGACCTTAACCAAACACAGATTGATTTGAAATCTGTCCTTTTTACCTTAAAATACTATGTTAAAATGTTTTTCAGTGTTTGACCCCTGATGACCCCAGATGATCCCTTGACCTTCACCAAACATATCAGATTTCATCCTTACACAATAACACACCCACACACCAAGTATGACATCTATCCAAGTTTCCTACCTTGAAATATCATGTTAAGAAGGTTTTTAATTTTTGACCTCTGGTGACCCCAAATGATCTTTGACCTCCACCAAAAAAAAAAGGGCACACCTTCAAGCTATGGCACTTCTATATACCAAGTTTCAATTTAATCCAACTTTCCCTCGTTGAGTTACAGCCTACCCAAGCTAGCGGCACAGACACACACACTCACACACACATGCCAACCTGATGACTACATACAGTACCCCCTGTAGGTTCCTTTTGCTAACGCAAGGAACCAAAAAGGAACCAGCATTAAAAGAAGTCACAACAATTTGAATAATTAGGCTGAATGGATAAAACAAACAGATTCAAAAAGATTGTAACTAGCAAGATGTGCATAGGAACACAGCACAATTCTTTTGCACTGTAGGGGTGGTTTTTGTATGATTTAGATGTCCGTCTTACTGTAAGTTGGGTTGTTCATTCGGTAGTGGAATAATCGAGCGGGTAAAGTAAGACATGTCGATGGCGTGTCCTGACATACTAAGTTGAAGGTGTTTTCAAATGAAAGGACACAAACAAATATTTACAAGTTCAACGTGAGGAGTTTATTCATTGCTGCCTGCAGTGCTCAGTTGGCAATATAGGTGATGAAGGAAATATAGATATACAGGTAGGAAGGTGAACATAAACGTAATAAAGATGTTCAGCAGTGCAATATTAAGGAATTCAATCAGCTAGCACCACTCCATAGTAATTCTAAGTTATCTTTTCTACAAGTCTATCTCTCAATTCTATCTCATTTCTCCACTTCTCTCTTTCTATCTTACTGCTCTTGCTTCCAATTTCAGATTCTAATATCTACTCTCAATCTCGAATCTCAAAAAGTGAATGAAGTCCTAAAGTTCTTTGTCACGTGGGTCTACCTATGGTGCCAAAGTGGGAGTTTCCTAAAAGTATTTAACTATTCTCATTGGTGCAGAGTCTGCAGAGAGCATCTAGGATGAGACAATGAGAAATCTGCACTAATGAGTCAAACCTTTTTCCTAGTAATGTTTTCCTTACAGGTAATGTTGACCAGCTGCCAGACCTGTGGTCACATACTGTGGACCTACACAATAAAGAGATTTATTTAAGTACTTAAGCCAATGTGACAGGTAATGAGAATAGTCTCAATTCCATGAACTTTGATAAAAACAAGATAAATTAGGGACAGCTATATTTACATGAGGTTGGAAGAATGATGAGTGTTAGATATTCAGGCTTACAGCACAATTATAAGAGTGTTAAATGACCACTTTCACAGCAAAAATTTGTAGGCCCTATATAAAACTGAACAAATATCTTTTAATATATTTGGTCATGACACCTCATTGATCATAACATGAATACAGCTAGCACAGCCACAGAAAGTATCAAATGTATGATGGGGTGACGTCGAGTGCCTGGGCCCTTCAAGTGTGCACCTGCATTGACATAACATGTAAAAATCTTGAAACCACAGAGCTCTTAGGTGCGCACTCGACGGTACACTGAGTATACCAATGTAGTGTTGTTAGTATTGCAAGACAATATCAGCATTACACTTTTTCAATCTGTGGCATGTTTACTTTGCAAGACAATATCAGCATTACACTTTTTCAATCTGTGGCATGTTTACATATCAACACATCCCAAATTTGCATTGCACTAGTGGTACTGTACATTGTTTTCTATGGTGTGTATTTTTTCCCATCTGCTCACTTCCTCACACATACAGTAACAACTGTGCTTTCCATCCATTAGCTGGAGAAGGAAAAAACCACATGGAATAGAAGACACCTCCTTTGTCTTTTCTTACTCTCTCTCTAAACGTCTTTAGGGAATCTTTGACGACCAGGATGGTCAAAGACATGCATGTACTTCAGATGCTTCTCAGAAGGTTACAGATTCTGCAATCCACCTCTTACAATAAGAACGGAGCATATTCTGAAAACGTCTTATGACAAATTAACGGACAGGTGTTTAACTACTGATAAGAAACACTTGGCATCCAGAATGTAGCAATTTGTAAATATTCATCAACAATGTCACTTATGAAGGCAGATGATAAGATTTCTGAAGAATGGAGGCAGAAATTGCCTTCTTGAGTCTCTTTATAGGGAAGTCCATCTGGGAGACAGATTGCTTGTGGTAAGACAAAGAACTGACTATGATCTGCCACAGCTTTACTTGTAGATCGAGAAAATGCAATCTGTCTTCATAGACATGCAATCTGAAGTTTACGATCTTTTTCTTGGTTATGATTTTAAACGTTTGCAGGTTTCTCCTTTTCCTTTTAGGTTACTGTGTTGAACTGCATTAAAATGTGATAAAGTCTTCAAACCTTCTTCTCTTTCCTCATAAAAATTAAGGTCTTTAGAAACAAGATGACAACTTGTCACTAAACAAATGTTTGACTTCTTGAGAATTAGAATATCCATGGAAAAGATATTACTTTCCTGCAGCTTACTACAATACGCACAGATTTTACTTTCAGAGTGATAGAAATTGTTGAAGTGCATGTCACATTGTCAGGCAGATGGTCAGTTGAAGAAAATTATGCTGTTTGTGCAGGTTCTTTTGCAGCTAATTTGCTCTGTAGGGAAGGTAATAATGTACTAGCCTGGATAATCCTTCTGGTTCTGAAGTGTTCGCAGCCACTGATTTCCACGTCTTTGTTTATTTGGCCTACCATTTCATGTGCCTCATCTAATGCAACAGGCTAGGCTACCGGTACCAGAAATATAGTGCCTAGGCTAGGCCTAACGTTACTGCAAAAGCACCTTTTTAAAGCCAATCAATGTCCAGTACCTCATGTGGGAATTATCAAAGACTAGTCATAAGTGCTCTGGAACAATTCTCAAATAAATTGGCCAATCCAAAGCATGACGGAAAAATTGGTGCTAGCCAAACGGAAATCATAGCCATAGGGGTTCCTGGTTCTACCACTACCAGTCCTGTTAGGAGGACTTCTAATTTCTAAATACACCTTTATGGCCATTATGCCTCTCAAGTGCAGGAGTCTTCACCTTTGAAGTTGGCACTATACCGGATGATGATAAAAAAAAGATCATAACCTTCGAGTACGATACAGTATTCGGCTAGGCCGTTCTTCAGTACTGCAATGCACACCAGTACCAGTTACCTGTTTCACGCCCGTAAATGGCAGCATATCCACTTGAGCACTTCATCACCGGTAATACGTTTTAACTGTAAAAGGTTTTGAAAAGTTTCCCATTCCCTGCGACGACAAGGTGATCCATTTTAACAATGTGATATTTGCTACGAAAAAGATTTTAAAATGTCTGGTCATCAGTAGGAGCTTTTCAGACTGAAGTTAAATCAATTTAAATTGTTCAGGCAACTTGGGTTAACATTCATTTGTGGAAGCTCTAGTAGCATGAAATTAGTCCCCGGGAATTTAAGAAGTTTGCTCAATTGAATTTGAATTGTGCAATTGTACGGAAAGTGGTAGATGGTACAGTGCCACATCCTCAAAATGATGCATCTAGGCCTAAACGGTGCAGCTAGGCTTGCGAGCCCGTTTTTCCAGAAAGCTAGGTGGAGGTGTTTTGCTGTCAACTTCATCTTGGACGTAAGAAGATGCTTTTCGCAGGGAAATGACACAGGTCTGGTGATGTTCTTTGGAACTTGAACTTAACGTTAGGCTCAACTGTAACTTTTTGTAGCCTACTGTAAGCCTTAGGCCTACGTTTACGCCTAACGTTATGTTAACCGGACTTTAATCGCGTGAACACTAACGTTAATCACTATAGCCTTATAGGCCTAGCACTCTCAACCAAATCAAATGGTTCAGCGCGCTCCCAGGCCTCACTGGGACTACACAATTTTGTTGAAAAGGCTTTGTCTCAACGTATGGCCGGAAATTGCATAGCCTACTGAAAGTATCTTGTCTCTATTTCAAGTAGGCGAGGCCCTAGGCCTAGCCTATCGTTAGGCCTAGGCCGATCTGGATCTGGATCTGGAAAAATACTGCACAACACTCCTGGTGGAGTCAAACGTGCAGGGTTGAGTGTGCGTATGTAGTTAGTCGTCCCGTCTGAGGATCCTCAAGGCTGCGCTCTTGAATTGCTTGGGGTCCTCGAGATCTGTAATGTTCTGGGGGAGTAGGTTCCAGTCTCTGACGGTCCGAGGAAAGAAACTGTATTTGTAGCAGTCCTTATTGGTTGGTATATTTGTAAAGCTATTTGAATGGTGATGCCTGGAGGGCCGCCGGACAGGTTGTAGGTTGTTGATTGGCAAGGCTAGGAGGCCCAATCTGGCTTTGTGAAGAATTGCTAGCCTGTTGGCAGTACGCCTGTTTTTGAGACTATCCCACCCTAGGTCATTTAGCATTTCAGTCACACTACTATGGGGGGAATAGTCATTATAAACAAACCTAGCAGCCCTACGTTGGATTTGCTCAACCTTATTGGATAGGGAAGTGGTGTAGGGATCCCAAACAGAAGATGAATACTCCAATAAAGGCCTAACAAGTGTGAGATAGGCATTAGCTTTGACACTCCTGGGGCAGGAGTATAAATTTCTTTTAATAAAAGCCAAAGACCTATTTGCTGACGAAGTGATGCAATTAATATGTCTATTCCAGGTAAGGGTATTAGAGATGTCAACTCCCAGATAAGTGTGGCAATCGGCAGACTCCAGGGTATCGTTATCTAGAGTATAAGTAAAAACCTTGGGATTCCTTGAGTGAGTAATCCTCATAGAAAAGCACTTCTTGGTATTAAAGTGCATTTCCCATTTATTTTGCCACTCAGAGAGGGTGTTTAGATCATTTTGGAGTTGAACCTGGTCAAGATTATTCTTTATCTGTCTATAAATTACACAGTCGTCAGCAAAAAGTCTTACTTCAGAAGAGATATTATCGGGCAGGTCATTAATATAAACTAAAAACAACAGAGGACCCAAGACTGTACCTTGGGGAACACCAGAGATAACATCCACCCAATCAGAAAAATCACCACTCACTACGACTCTCTGCTTCCGGGACTTAAGAAAATTAGCAATCCAGTTAAGGGTATTGCCTCTAATACCATAGTTTTGTAATTTACAAAGCAGACGGTTATGAGGAACCGTATCAAAAGCCTTAGAAAAATCCATGATAATCATGTCAGTCTGGGATCTAAGATCTAAAGACTGCACTAGGTCATTGGTTGTTAAGATCAATTGAGATTCACAAGAATGGCGTTGTCTGAAGCCATGCTGCCTGTTCGTGATAACTGAGTGGTTATCACAGTGATGCATAATATGAGAATGTATAATGTGTTCCAGAACATTGCAACAAATCGAGGTAAGAGAGACCGGCCTATAGTTTGAGGCTAGGGAACGGTCACCTTTTTTAAAGATAGGACTAACATTGGCACATAACCAAGAGGGAGGTAAATGACCAGTGTCCAGTGATTTTTGAAAAATGGAGCAGAGGGCAGGAGCAACCTCCTCTGCGGCCAATTTCAGAACATGAGCCGGTATACCGTCAGGACCTGAAGCTGATGTTGGAAAGTAGGGCCTTTCACAGGAAGATCTTTGGCATACCAGAATGTACGCCATTTTGGTGTACAGTGTACCCGGCTGCTACTGGGA
Source organism: Holothuria scabra (assembly GCA_037179385.1). Classification (NCBI taxonomy): domain Eukaryota; kingdom Metazoa; phylum Echinodermata; class Holothuroidea; order Aspidochirotida; family Holothuriidae; genus Holothuria; species Holothuria scabra. The sequence goes on along the minus strand of CM074196.1, from coordinate 27,094,052 downwards.
AAATTTGGCGTATTATTCCAGACACCTCCACCTTTAGCGTGATTCTTTTGCGTATGGTAAATGTACTTTCCAGTGTGGGCCTAGCCTAGCCTAGTCACTGAACGTGACCATGTAATCCGCTCCTTCTGCCAGTCACTCCTTACCAGAAATGAAGTGTAGGCCTAGTATAGGATCGTAATGCTGGGTCCTGTTCAAGGGCTAGGCTAGCCTATGGAAGTGATCAATAGCAGTTCCTTCCTTCTTTCCATTAGGGCTGTGAACATGTAGCGATTAATTGCTAAACAATGGCATGTGGAATAAAGGTTTAGTACAAAGTTACAAGCGATTAATTGCAAAACCTGTTTTTGATAGTTTTTTATCCATTTGTATACTCTGATGATTCCTGTTTTTTTTTAAGGGGAACATTCTGGGCATATTTGAGCCTTGTACCGTAGCTTCTAAGTTTCAGAATAATTTGATTTTACCATGCAAGATAGCAAAGTTCTATTACTATTTTTGCAAATTGGGCCAACATTCAGAACCAATCACTATGTACTGAAATAATTTATTTTTTTTGTGACAAGGTAATTGCAATTAATCGCTAAACGATCGTAAATTTTTGAGGTTAAACTTTTAGATATTTTGCTGAACGTTCACAGCCCTACTTTCCATCAACTTTCTTGATTGGAACAAACTACCCAATGAGACAGTCAATTTGCAGATCCTGGACACCTTCAGATGCCGTCTGGTGTCTTGCTGATCCCTCTCTCTCTTTCTTACTCTGTTGCAATTGTGCCCTTTGGGCCATACTGGAAAGTAGGGCCTTTCACAGAAAGATCTTTCGGGTACGGAAATGTACGCCAATAAATTTGGCGTACGGCTTACCTGGCTGTTACAGGGAAAATCACAACAGTTGGCATACAATTGCAACAATTGGTGTGGCATATAATTCCAAACACCTCCACCTTGGCGTGATTCATTGGCGTATGGCAAATGTACAGTACTTTTCAGTGTGGCCTTTGGGAGTCTGCAATGTATTTCCAAAGAAGAAGAAGTTTAAGCCTAGTCTAACTTAGGCTCTGGCAGTCTACTACTAAAGCAGCCTGGACCTAGGCCTAAGCCTACAGTAGGTAGAGGGGTTCCGCGTAGAACAATACAAAAGATCGCTGATCATTCACGGAAATAACATTCCACCGAACTTACTTGGGATGTTTAACTCACCAACTAATGTGCTTTAATTTGTAAGTTTTGGATTTCTTCTTAGCTTTTCTAAAATATAGTAATTTGGACAGACTGCAAGTACTGTAGTGGATTTTGTAGTTCCAAGGTTTGGACCTGTGAGTTCTGTCAAAAAAAATGGCGACCACTTTATTTTACCCTTTCAACAAGAAAACAATTACCTTTGTCATGTGTGATCAAAAGTAGGATGTACTGTAAAATCTGATAATAATCCAATAATAATGGTTGTCCGATGGACAACCATTATTCTCTTAGATTAAAAAAGTATAAAGCTGACTGATAAACTCTTTCAATTTTTTCATCATACTATGTTTCTGTCTCTCAAATATCCCAGTTTTTTATTCTTCAAGACCAATAATACATGAACACAATTACTGTTTTTTAATTGTGTGCAAAATGTTTCGGACAACCAATTTTCATGTGGACAAGGAAAACTAGTGAAATAGTTGCCCAAAGGACAACCAGAAATTCTTCTGAAAATGGAGGCCTGTTTTTACTTTAAATATTTGCCAGTTAGGTAAAAAATAACAGTCGATGTGGGCCTAAACTCTGTTAAGTGTGTAAACGACTAAACGTAATGTACCCAGTTTAGTGAAATTACAATTGCATTGCTGGAGCTACAAGTAAGCTACAGTAGCAATCAGACCATACTCCTGATCTAATTTAAAGAAATGCAGCAGGTTAACCAGATATGAATTTCAGAGATTAAAATATATGCCTGGGGTTTGTTTTAAAATAGTTCTTGGCCAGGTTTGTGTTTTAGAGTCAGATTCATATCCAATAGTTACAGTAAGAGTTAAAATTTTGAACTTTGTGGTGTCCTACAGTAACTTGTAACAGTTTTGTGCTTATAATTTAAAGAAGTGTCTGGTCATGATTTTTTACAAACCAAATTGAACCATTTAGTACTCACTCATAAAACAGTTATTTGTTTGTAGGATATGGGTAATGTCTACCATAAACATTCAGACCATTTGTCATTGGTATGTGAAGAAGCTACTGTAGTAACGCATTTGGAAAAATTGGTTGAATTTCATTAATCAACTAAGTAAATCACTTTAAAGGGCCAAACCTCTCACCCCAAACTGCAGTTTTGTTACAGGTGTACTGAAATTCTCCATTGACTCAGCTCTTTAATTGGCAGCTAATTCAAACAATTCAGAGTGCCAAAGCTTATGTTACACAGCATGAATGGTACTGAGAGTGTTTCAAATGGTTATATACATTGAGTTTTTCTATACTCACCTTGGAGCAATACACTGAGATTGTATCTGGATTAGGATGAATTTCAGAAAATTGTGGGAGGGGCTTAAGTAAGAAGGTTAGGAGAATTGGTACTGTCTGAGGTGAGAGAACTGGGTCTTTAAGTTAGAAAAGCCAACTTACATACAGTAGGCAAAGACTTTCGCTATCAGTTTGATTCCCCGGGGCTATGTCAATGTTCCCAAGAAACCACTGTGATATCTCTTATTTTATTGTCTTTAGACAGCAACCTAAAATTATCATAATTTATGTTGTGACAAGAAATGAAAAAGGGCACTTTTTTCAAAGGCAAAGGTCATAAAATTAATATAATTCTGATGAAACTTTGAGCTTCGAACTGAGTTTAATCAGCTTGGTTAATGTACACTGAGTATAGTATGTATGTCCAAGTTGACATGAGCACTGTATATGATTATTAGCATGCTGATGGCAAAGTTTAAGACTACAGTTTTGAATGCACGATATCGTAGTGGAAATGCTGGTGATATCGATAAATGAAAAATGATTATCGTGGCAGCTCTAATTGAGCCCCGGGAACATCGGATAGACCCGGATTCCCCTGCATGATTCTCATCACCTACTGTACTGTATATTGAACAGTGCCTTTAGAAAGATCTCTTTTTATTATTTCCTGTAACTTTTGTGCTTTTGTTTAATTTGTTCATGTTATGGCCAATGTTTCCTACCAGTAAAATTCTACTGACAATTCAAGAAGTACAATATGTTTTTGACATTTTCCTCTCATATTCACCTCAGTCACTTAACAACATGAAAAGAAAAAACAAAACAAACAAACAAACAATTAGTTTACAGAAACTGAGGCTTCTTTGTATCGTTCTTACTTCATGTACAGTACTAATATTTGTTAGCTCATTCTTAAGACAACATCTTTTCTTTGATTAAAATAAAGGTTTCATCAATGGAGCAAAAACAATGGACAGAAGCAATGGACCTCTTCATGGGATAAGGATACTTGACTTGACAAGGTACAGTGTGTAAAGAGCTAAATCCTCTCACCCCAACTGCAACTTACAGTATGTAGTAATAGTCATCAGGAATTTCCAGTGGCATAGTTCTTTCCATTGACAGCTACATATTAAAAAAAATGGAGAGTAACAAAGCTAATATTGCACAGCATGTACTGTACTGAGAGTGTCTTGATTTAATACACATTGCGATATATTTTATATTCAACCTGAAGCAATTAGCTGAGATTGCATCTTAAAGAGGACCTTTTGGGAGGATAGAGCTTTAATACAAGTAAGTGAGTAGATTATAGAGCATTGAAAGTGTTTGCCTTGAGAGGATTACTGTAGGTCTTAGAAAGAAAAATGCCGTCACTCTAACTTGAATTAATAATCTAGTTAGTTCGTTAGCAAGAGTTTTACAGACCAGTTTCAACCAGGTTCAAGTCGATCCAGCCATGCACACGTCACATGGCCTTTTTCCAGTCGTGGCTCACTGGCTCATTTATGCAGAGCATCACTCACAACAGCAGTACGTACTGTAGGTTCCATTTTAGAGTCTTTAGTACTTATGCTATCATTTCATGAGTGGGTCTTGAGAATGTGACAAATTTTTTCCCCCTCCTCTGTCAATTTTCTAGACATAAGATCACATAACTGCTTGCAATTGCCTTAACTATGCAATCCTGAGATATTTAAGAGAGAGATAGGAAAAATTTTTGGAATTGAGCTGTTGTTTCAAAACAAGTTTTGTGGAACTGCTTTTGTCATTGAAGTTTGTTAGGGGGCATTGTGTTTCACTGTAGCAATGTTATCGTAGGATGATGGATGATTTTCAGTCATTGGCCCAAATGTTGAATACAGTTTATTTCACAGAAGCTGCATTTGGCATAAATTTTCTATTTTCAAATCATATTATTTACACTGTATCAGTGTGGTAGGTGTCCTCACTGTAAATAATGATCAAATATTGGAAACTTTGAATTCCTCTTGTTCTTGTCACCAGCACTAGTCACCATGGCAAAACTGTAGCCACCTGTATCCATCACTGAAATTAAGTCATCTAATCCAAATTGAAAAATGAAGAAAAATTTGAAAAGGAATATAAGTGTGTACAGTAATTTTGTGTGCCACAGCTGTTTTATTTCCTTTTTAACTTGGTTTTTTTGGCCTGTTTTTGTTAAACTTCCCTGGAGGAGAAAGATTATGTTTATGAAGTCAAACCATCCAGGTGGTTATACTCAAGGTTCTAGATAGATACAGTATTGTAAAGTACTCCAGATGTAGTCAAATGCATAGGAGGTTTCCGTAATTAGAAGAGTTCATCTTCCTGTCTGGGGAACCTCAACTTCTTGGAAGAGATTTTGAATAACTTGAGGTCCTGGAGGTCAATAGTATCCTGGGCAAGAAGATTCCAATCTGTTATGGTGTGAGTGTTCCAACTCTCGCAAAACCGATGTACAATCAGAGTGAAATGTTGGGAAATTGAACTAGTCAGTGGAAAACACTTGAAGGCAATGGACTGATTGGCCATCTCTTTTTTTTTTTTAGATATTTTGCTTAGAGTTTGTAAAACACCATTTTGCAACTTAGTGCTCTTCCAAAAGCAAACAGTTGCCAAAGGGTGCTGGCACACACACTTTGTTGAATTAAAAAATGCTGATTAAATTTTTCATAAACTCATCATTCTACTATGTTGTTACCTTCAGCTAGTCAAATCAAGACTGTGTTTTCTTCAGTCCTGAAAACTTAAGTTACTTGCTGTCTTCATTTTAGGATACTAGCTGGACCATTCTGTTCAATGTTATTCGGAGATCTTGGTGCTGAGGTCATAAAGATTGAACAACCAGGCAAAGGAGATGATACCAGAACCTGGGGACCACCATTTCAGGGAGATCAGAGTTGCTATTTCTTGTCAATAAACAGGAATAAAAAGGTACTTTTTAGGTCTGTGATCATGGAGTAATAAATCACCAAAACATGCTATTTCTTGTCAATAAACAGGAATTAAAAGGTACTTTTTGGTTTCCTGAAAGGGAAAGCTATGGAGCCGCTCTTCTCCACCAGGCAAAACCTTGAGAAGGACCGCAGATTGCAAAGTCGATATTGGCTATCACAAGGCATCCATACAAATGAGCGACAACGATTACTTATACCGCATGCTTGACACAGTGTTTTTACAAAACAAATGTCAAAGACTTTTTACTATACTGATAATTTATAGGGTCATCAAGAGTTTAATAATTTAGAAAGTCGTAAATGAGTATGAAGTTTACTGCATTCTTGGAGTAACTCCTCTAAGTCTGCGATTATAAGCCACACTTGTTGTATCTTAATTCGGACTAAAACGATGTAAACATATATAGCTACCAGTGATATAGCAATGCTCAACCCATCTGCTTTGTATTCCATATTTTACATGTCTGTAACGCACTACCACTACAAGCAAGTCAAAATGCTTCTCATCTGGCGACAGTCACAATAGAGTTTAACTGTGTAAACTTTCTCCACATAGAGTTAACTCAATGAGGATTTACAGTACATTCTGTGTATAAAACAAGAGACCAGTCCATTCTTTGCGATAGAACATGGAGCGTGGATAGCACAAGCTGTAGGGGTATTGTGAGGGTGCCAGTGTCATTCAGTATCGTGTGCCTGTGTAAGGCTGTGTTTGCAGTTTGTGGATTTGAAATCGTTTATTCTGTTTTAGAGATGTTTCCATTGATGTTTTTATTTTTGCTTGTGAAATTTATGTTGCTGCTGCTTAGCAGCGATTAAATTAGTGGAGATTCCATAGTAGCTGGTCTTATTTGTAAGAAGACCTCAATCAAACTTAAGTCTTCAGTGTGATAATCATTGATTACCATTGATTAACCATTTGAAGAGGCAGCTTGATGTTGCTTGTAGAGAACGACCACAATTAGTTTGAGTTTGGTTCGTATAGGTTAAGGTCAGGTTAGATGAGGTTTTCATGGCTTAAGTTTGTTGGTTAAATCAGGCTGGCCAAGGCTATATTTCAGTTGTGGCTCACTGACATGTTTTCCAGCTTATGCTGAACACCAAGCAATTTCCGGCTTATGCTTAGCACCAAGCACAATAGCTGACCTAGGCCACTTGCTACTTGACGATGATCGAGTTGCCTAGACTCCAATTCATAGGCTTTCTTCTTTGTAGGTCTATATTTTCAGTAGGCCTATGCTAATTACTTGTACTTAGTAAAGTAATTCTTAAAAAGTGCCTTTGCAAGAATCTTGGTAGGTGTCGTTCAGAATTGGTTTGATACTTTTATATACCTCAGGTAATAGGCAGTTACAGCCCTATATCAGGCTACATCCCGTTATGCCGACGCCCTTATGTTCCGACATTTGATCATAGATGAGCACATGGGTGTCGGAACATATAGGGCAGTCACTGTAATATGCTATATAGGCTAGTTCCTGCTCGTAGCCAGAGTGAGAAGAAGGCAGAACCTGGGGCGAAAATATTCAGGGGGACAGAGTGTGTAGGCTACAAGTATTAAGTCAAAGAAAATGATAAAATACTGTGGGGAAAATCATAAGGGCTTAGCCCTCTTTGGTGCCTTCTTGCATGACTGCAGATCTGTTAACAAACATGTTTTTTATTACTGATTCCTTGCCGTAGGCAGGCAAGGAATCTATGCGATGGTGATGTCGTGTGTATGTGTGTGTGTGTGTGTGCGTGTGCGTATGTGACGCTTTGGCTTGTAAACACCATATCTCAAGAAGGGTAAGTCCGAGGGATCTCATACTTGGCATGTGGATTGCCCATATTGAGTAGATGATCCCTATTGTTTTTGGTGGACGTCAAAGGTCACTTGGGGTCATGAGAGGTCAAAAGGTCAAAATCTTGTAAACACGATATCTCGAGAACGGTACATGTGACTATGCTCATATTTAGTGTGTGGGTTGGTCATATTGAGTAGATGATCCCTATCGATTTTCTTGGAGGTCAAAGGTCATTTGGGGTCACGAGAGGTCAATAGGTACATTCCTTAGAAATTGCTTGTAAACACGGTATCTCAAGAAGGGTAAGTGTGACTAATCTCATATTTGGTGTGTGCATTGGCCATATTGAGTAGATGATCCCTATTGTTTTTGGTGGAGATCAAAGGTCATTTGGGGTCATGAGAGGTCGAAAGGTCAAAACTTCGTAAACACCATATCTCGAGAACGGTACGTGTGACTATGCTCATATTTGGTGTGTGGGTTGGTCATATTGAGTAGATGATTCCTATTGTTTTTGGTGGAGGTCAAAGGTCATTTGGGGTCATGAGAGGTCAAAAGGTCAAAACTTGGTAAACACGATATCTCAAGAACGGTACATGTGACTATGCTCTTATTTGGTGTGTGGGTTGGTCATATTGAGTAGATGATCCCTATCGTTTTTGGTGGAGGTCAAAGGTCATTTGGGGTCACGAGAGGTCAAAAGGTCAAAACTTCGTAAACACGATATCTTAAGAACGGTACATGTGACTGTGCTCATATTTAGTGTGTGGATTGGTCATATTGAGTAGATGACCCCTATTGATTTTCTGAAAGGTCAAAGTTCATTGGGAGTCAGCATGTTCAAAGCCTGACAAGCTTTCCTGCACAGTCTTTCAAGAAATGTCACATGTAGGGTCCTGTAACTTGTCCTGTAGATGGCACATAGTGAATACATGGTCCCAGAAGTTTTTGGTGGAGGTCAAATGTCATTTGGGTTCACAACGGGCAAGGGGGATCTCAATGTAGATAGATTGGATGCCTTGCATGTGTACTTTGTGGGCACATTATGGAGCCCTGTTAATTGAAAAACATTGCCAAGCAATGTCAATGTGAAAAAAGGCCTTACATTTCAGCGGCAAGGAATCACTTAGCCTTTTGGCTTTCTGGTTAACTGGAGGGAACTCTTTGTATTGACTTTCTAAGAGAATTTGCTAGAACAATATTCTCAGTTACTGCCACAGGTGAATACCATATAGCCTATTCATTACATACAGGAAAATGGTTTCGTGGAGAAATTAAACACTCTTCCACAGTAGCCTATCTTAAGTTGTGAAGTGTCGTTGAGATAACCCTTAAGGAGAATTTTTTCATTGCATTACTTTTTGTGGTCATGTTTAAATTGCCAAGCTATCCAATATTGAACCTGGTAATGCCCCACTCAGATGCATGGACATTTTGGTCATAACTTGCTGTGCACTATCAATCCTCAAGGACCAAAGGTGATCTTTAACAGTATCCTTTGGGGAAACATTCGTAACTGTGGTTTTGATTAGGTCTGTGATCACCAAAATATCTGCATGAAAAAAAAAGTGTTTTGTGAAAATTTGGTATTGATTGATTGATTGATTGATTGATTGGTGACCTTTACAATTCCCTCCTCTTCCAAAGCTAACCCACCATTCCTTCTGCAGAAACATTACTGAAAGTAATCATGTTCTTGTTGTTTGTTACTCAATTATTAGTTCCCTTTTTTATGCTGGTATTAACAGTCATTTAAATATACTACATATAACAGCCTGTCAGTTTGAAGCCAATATTGGCAGTCAACATGTAATAAACGTGTACGTAACAACCTCTCGGTTCAAAGGTTAAACATGATTCTCATTCATGTGAAGACAATTTTGACACATCTGATATAAACACATGCGGTTGTAATACTGACTGTAATTTTAACATACATGCTATTTCATTCATAGCTACTGTACTGTAAACAGTCACAAATTTTTACTACTCTATTTTTAAAAATTTTCTTACATCATCACAGTCCTATTACTTTCACAGAAAATTTTAAATTAAACTTTGGCATATTAGCATTCTGGAACAGCTTTATGTCAAGCTTGCCGCCTACTGTACATTTTACTTCTTATTCCCCCCCCTCTCCCTGGACCAAATGTTATCCCATTCTGTACCTTGTCTTTCTACTGGTGGTCTATGATGCTCTGTTTCATCTAAAAAATTATACATTTGGTCAATACACTCAGTACCAAAAAATTTGACTTGTTCCAAATTTCAGTTTTGTGTAACTGTACACACATCAAATGTGGGAAAAATCAAACCCTCTTATTTTCAGTTTTGCCCACATACATCTGTGCATCAAATTGACTAGCCATTGCCTCAAAGATGCATCATAGCAGCTTAGGGTAAACACTGCTTCTGTATGATGTTTAACAATTTGTGCTGTACACTTTGTAGTTTTTGAGATTATGCAACATGGTCCACTGCAAATTGAAACACAAGTGTTTTATTAAACATTGCAATTTACATACTTGCCAACCGTTCCGCTTTAAGCAGAACTATTCCATTTTCTGAGCTTTAAAACCTGTGAAAATCAGAATGTTCCGTTTTCTGACTTTTAGAATTAGAAATCTACTAATGGTAAAAATGATCAGTAAAATTGTGAAGCAACAACATGAAGTCATTCTTTGAATACAACTAAGGAATTTCCACATAAATTGTGAACGTTTAGAGAGGAAAAGAGGTGTTTCACTCCCTGGACCCCACCCATTGAGGTTAAGCATGTGTGCGCTTGCCGTGCACAGTGGATCATCTGCTACATATGTTCTGTTTTCTGAGATGTCAGTGTTGGCAAGTGTGAAATTATTGTTATGGAAGTGACATTTGTGCTATTAAAATGTAAATTATATATCTTCACTTTGTATTCCCCACTTTGCGTGTATCTTTGTTTGCTTTTATATGTTTGTAGAGTGTAGCTGTCAACATGAAGACACCAGAGGGAAGAGACCTTATACAAAAAGTAAGTTCCCTCGGTTAATATCAAATTAATTTGAAGAAAGAAGAATGTTTAGCAGAGTTGTTGACTCAAGTCAAGGACTTGCGACTCGAGTCCCATTTTTTTTTTTTTGTTTGATTTGTGACTTGAATTCCCTTTTTTTTTTTTTGATTTGTGACTTGACTTGAGAAAGATGATTTGTCAACAACTCTAGGTTGTTGACTCGAGTCAACCACTTGCGACTCGAGTCTGCTCTAGTCCCATTTTTTTTTTAACTTGTGACATGCCTTGACTTGAAGAAAAATGACTTGTCAACAACTCTGATGTTTGGAATGATTTCAACAAGTGTGTGGCTTGAATCATTTCAAGTTTTGTAAACTGCACTTTCATTGTGGGATGCAGTATTTTTAAGTCTGAATAGCATTAACCAAAAGCAGCTTTAAAAAATAAAAGTTTATTTAATATACTTGCACTTGAAATCTATATATGTTATAAAAGCTGTAAACAGGTCATCAGAGGACACAGCAAAACTATGAATATTAATGACTCTTGCAAAGCAGAAGTTGCATATTAATTACCATGGGTGTTTGTGACACAAAAATTTACTACTTCAGGTTGGATATTATGTCAGCCTGTATCTAAATGAAATGCAGCCCCTTAACTAACATTTTTTTTTTTACATTCATTAAAATTGGACCATTTCAATCCAAATTTTTAAGTAAATATGGGTAAAAAATATATTGGTGATTTTCCTATCAAATGGAGCATATCATATCATGCCAACTCCATTAGGTGAGTGATACATACCTCCCTGGGATTACATAGGAAATCCTGGGGAGTTTATTGTGACTCATCTGTGTACTGATGGGATGATTTGTTTGCTTGGTTGGCTGATCAAATTTCTCATCCGATATGAAATAAAAGAAGAGCATGGTTTGTGCTTGCTTTGTTTTGCATAAAGGAACTCATGACACAAAATATGACTGTCTATCTTATGTTTATCTATCATATCAAAATGAGTAAGTTTGGTGATTGACGGGAAGAAGTTGACTTTAAATTTTAACCAAGTTGTTTACCTTATGATCTTTCAAGTACTCTTTTCATTTTAAATGAAGTCAATAGTTGTTAACAGGTAGTTCATTTTGCTTCTGACAAAAGATACAATAGGAGGAATGGTAGAATTAAACAATAATGCTCTCATGTGCTTGTTTTTCTTAGTTAACATCATTTAAGACCACATGTGTTTAATATTGTCCATTAAACACATGAACTGTTTTAGGAATCAATTACATGCAAAAACAGATATATACTGTATGTGACTTACCATTTCAAACATTATACAAGATTTGATGCAATGTATAGCCATATGTGATCTAATATCGCAACCACCCTCTGCAATCAAACTAGTGATTAAACTGGTGTAGAAAGTCACTTCAGCAGGTGGCATTTAGCATCATTGGTATGTTACAATTTAAATGTTTGTGCTCAGTTAGTTGGTCAACTCAAGCATTAAATCAAAGGCAAAACACCCCAGTTTGCTCTGGTACCTTGATCAAAATTTACTATTACCTTATTGAATTTGAATACAGCGTGCTGATGAAAATTTGTTTGCCCACCCCCCAAAGCTTTTTCACCTAAGCCCAGGCCTCAATTTTCAGAAATTTCTATGGTTGTCCTCTGGGCAACCATGACACTAATTATAGTTGTCCACAAGAAAATTTGGTTGTCCAAAGTATTTTTCGCACAATTACAAAACTGTAAAATTGTGTTCATGTATTATTGAACTTGAAGAATAAAAGATGTGATGTATGAGAGACAGAAACACTTGAAGTCTGAAATATTATGTGATGAAAAAAGTTGAAAGAGTTGATCAGTCAGCAGTACAATTCTTCAATTTGAGAGGAAAATGGTTGTCCACTGGACAACCAACCTATAACTATTGGTTGTCCACATGGAATTTTAGTTGTTCCGGAGAATCGGACAACCACGAAAATCGAGCCCTAACCTTAATATTCAACCCCTTACAATACCTTGTCTGACTATGGGTCTGGGACATCTGCTATAATCAGGGATAGTAACTGATACATTTGCAAAGATTCTCTTTGCTCATGTCATACTATGGCCAAGAATTATTAGGGCAATCAGAGTTTGACAGGACCATTAACCTTTGGTTCCGCACTCGTTTTCCTTTCTCTATTGACTTTTTTTAATACTTTGTGCCGCTGGAAATTTGCTTGCCCAACCCCCCCCCCCCCCCCCTCCCCAAAGCTTTTTCACCTAAAGTGTTCAACACCTTTCATTGTTACTTTTATGTGAAATACTGTTGAAGGAAAATTTTTAACATTTGTCAGGTAAAACGAATTCAACACAAGTGCAGACTGGACAATCTCTCCTCTACACTTTGGTCAATCATGAAATAAGACCATGACCATTAATAACTTTTTGTTTGTTTGAAATCAATGTGTAGATGTCGTGCAGAATAAAAATTGTGAAGAAAATTACAAAACAAACTGCTCACAAGCATACTACATGTGTTCACCTTTGTGTGTGCCTTCTTTACAGCTTGCAACCAAGTGCGATGTGTTGATCGAGAATTTCATTCCTGGAAAACTTGACGAACTTGGTTTAGGATATGATACCCTTAGACACCTGGCACCCTCACTGATCTACTGTTCCATTACAGGTGTGTTGTCTTTTTCTTATTTCCTTGTTTTGTAGCTAAATTGTAAAGTAAAAAGTTGATACACGGCTGAATGCTAGCAAAATACAAATTGCATAATGCAAGGCCAAAAAGAAATATTATAGGGAAGTGAACCTTTACACAATTTTTAACATTGCTTCAAACCTAGCTATGAAGTAGTTCATCTTCTTAAAGGCAAATATTGTATTTAATATGCTCCAACAAAGAGTGCCAAGAAAATGGCTTGGACAATATCCAACCATTCAGTCTTTATTTTAAACCCCAGCAACAGCTACATCTCTTCAAAAACTATGCACAAGAAGAGTTATGGACATTGCATCATTTGAAAAGTTGAAAGTTTGGGTGAAAAAATTATTTTTGAGCAACAAACAACTGAATTCCTATCTGCAGGAAACTTATTTATTGAAAAGAAGGCTACCATACTGCCTTATTTTTGATAAGCTATCACCCTGTGTCAATAAATATTTGTTTTGAAAGGATAAATTTTGCTTGCAAAACAAATGCAATATCTCCCTTTAAAGGACACAAAAAGAAATTGTTTTCAAGATTTCCGTACCACCACAAGAGAGAAAATCAGAAATGACCAACATTTCAGGCTGTTTAAAGGAAAATATAAACAGTTAGAAGAAATTTGGCTAGTTTCGTAAAATAAAAAATGTTGGGATTGTTAGGAATTTTTCCTGCATGCTGGAAAATAAGTAAATATATTTTGGTTCCTGCACATCACAAAATGTGGATCTTCTCCATTACGTAGACTCATTTCCGAATAGCAATTGCAAAGGATTGTGGGATACAGATGTCTGCCATGTAGATACTTTTGTGCTGCAGTAAAAAAATACAATGTATAATTTTACTTAAGCTGTGAATAGGTTCAAGCTATAGATTTCAGGTCCTATCCAGGCTGATTGAAAAAAAATGTCAACCTTACTCTTATTATGTGACTTGATTGATACAGGTTTTGGTTCCAATGGTCCATATGCACAAAGATCGGGGTTCGATGTGATAGCTGCAGCAATGGGTGGTCTCATGCATATAACAGGACCAGAGGTAAGATATATCCCCAGGGCTCTCATTTGGTAGGGGAGAATTAGAAAAGTTAAGAAAGATCCTTGAATTTTGAGTGTTTTGTCTGAAAAAGGTTGCCACTGGTCTTAAAATTTGAAATTATACACTTTCTATAGGTGAAATCATGTTTGGTATGCTACTATACATCCATCCTGGGTAAAGGTGTTAGAACTAAGGCTTATTTTACGAATCATCTATTTTTCAGTTCAACATATTTCAGTTTTAGACTTCTGAAAGTATAGAAAATGTCTGGAATTTTATTATTTCAAAAATGTGAGATCTCTTTTCACCCAGCTACAAATCATGGGATGGTCATTTGGCTTCATATGCCAGAGAAAAACCCGATTTTTCAAAACAACCTATAGTTCATCTACCACCTTGAGCATGGAAAAGTGTTAGATGTATCAGATTGTTTGCCTTTGTGCCCAATAAAATAGTTCCCGTAACACAGAATGTTGTGTTTATATCTCAGTTAACAGTCAATTTGTTCTTACATGAAGAGGAGATTGCAATCAGGAAATTTTGTATTTCATGGGCAGAGATGCCAACCCTCCCTGATTTTCAGGGAGGCGCCCTGAAAATTCAAGGATTTTTGTCCATTTCAGGTAGCAAATATGACAACCTCCCCGATTCAAGAAGGTTTTTCCCTCATTAAGTTGTATGTAATTCTAAAAAACCTCCCTGATTCATGTGTGAAACCTCCCTGATTTCTGAATGTAAATGTTGGCGTCTCTGCATAGGCAAGATGTGTCTAGCATGGTGTGAACAGGCATCCTAACCAGCAAAATGCTTCATTATGGTAGTGAATGTCACACAATAATAGTGGTACTGGTATCTATGCAAATATTTCAGATACTGGTAGCATTTGGTCTCTTGATCTTAAAGGGACAATCCTCTCACCCCAAACTACACTTCTAGCATAGGGTAACAGAAACTCTCAATTGGCTCAGCTTTTTGATTGACTGCTAATTCAAACAGAGTACCAAAGCTTATATTTCAAAGCATGAACTGTTCTGAGAGTCTTTTGATAATACACCTTGAGCTTTCTATACTCATCCTGAAGCAGTAAAATGAGATTGTGTCTGAATTAGGGTGAATTTCAGACAATTGTGGGAGTGGCTTAATTAAGAAGGTTGGGAGAATTGGTACTGTTTGGGATGAGAAAATTGGGCCTTTAAGAGATTGCTCTACTTTCATTTTTGTCATGACAGTTTTAATTGGGTAAGGGGTTGGCGTGTGTGAACTTGAGGTTGTTAATGGCTCCTTTTGCATGATTTGTTGTTATAATGTTTTTGAACAATTTGTAGTCTCTAGAAGAATAATACCTGTATTCATTAGCTAAGGTTTTGTAGGCTGGTGGTACTTGTGATTTTACGTTGTGAATGAAGTGGGAACGTGATAGAATATTAAACTGGATAACTCTTGTGGGGACATTGTCATTACAGAGCTGCCAACCATTCTGTTTTTGCCAGAATAAGTTTGTTCTTTGGAGAAAAATATGGTGTTATGTTTTTTTCTTGTCAAATTCTGTTTTTTTTCTTAAGAATTCTGAATTATAGGCTCATTTACCATGCATAGTGATGTGCATTGATAAGTTTGCAGTTTGCACTCCTAAGTTCTGCATAATAAGCCATACATGTCCTGCATGTATGTTATGAGTACTTCACTGCAGATGCCAGATATTGCCCACAGAACTGTACAAGTGGAGTGAACTCAGTTTTGCTAGACCCCATTGTTGTGACCTTGGCACAGATTGCACAACTTGTCAACAAGTAGTATGCTGTGCAGTAATTGTACAAGATTGTAAGTTTTGTTTTGTAAGATTCTGTTTTTTTGCTGGAAATTCTGTTTTTTGTGATTTGAGTTTTTTTTGGGGGGGGGGTTTGACACTGTTGGCAGCTTTGTCATTGGTGTAAATAATTGAGGGTTGGATTAACTCTCTATCCTCTGTTTTACAGGATGGAGATCCTTGTCGTGTTGGTGTAGCTATGACTGATCTGTCTACTGGATTATATGCCAAAGGGGCAATCCTAGCTGCTCTTTACGAACGGGAAAAGACTGGTGTAGGACAGAGAATTGACTGTGACCTCTTGTCTACACAAGTAAGAGAATTTTATCCACTTATTCCCTTTACTGAGGATTTTTTGTGGGCTATAACAGAGGGTACTGACTAACAACTGGGAAAGGTGGATGTGAGTAGCTTTCACATAATGCTTGAAGTACAACTGCTAGGGGAAAATAAGTAAAAGTTATTGAAGAAAAGAGTTTTGATTTTTTCATATGACAATGGTACAAGCCTCTTGCAATTGTCACACAACAGTCCTGTGATGTACAGTTGTACAATTTTGTGAGAAGTGCTAAACAAATGTAATGTGCTCGAAAGTCTCAGTTCTGAGAAAGTTCTTAAGGTACAAGCCAGGAGGAGTTGGAGGTTAAACATATTTTTCATTCTAGGGTAGACAAGATTATTACACTGTGTCCAATATGCATTTGGGTGTGAAGTGATACTGTTTGGAACTATTCCCATGTAAAAATCAAGATTAATCACTAAAACCATCACTAATTTTTGCAATTTAACATCAAGTGATTTCACTACATGATCACTACCCTTTTTTTTTAGAACAGTGAGGCTTTTGTTAATTTAAATAAGTAGCAGTTGTTATGATTTAAAGTAGTTGTTGATTTTCATACTAACCAGTTAAATTTCCACTTGTATTTTTGCAATCAGGTTTCCATTTTAAGCCATATAGCTGGAAGTTATTTGATGGCAGGAATAAAAGCTAAACGTTTAGGAACTGGTCACCCCAGCATTGTACCATATCAGGTAAGTTATCAAACTCTTATTATACAATTCACGTGGACTCCTTAAAAGTTAAAAAATTTGAAACTTAAGGTCTTATTTTCCAGTCCTTAAAACAAATTTGCTGGGACAAAGTTGGTGATTGATGTGTTTGGTCGCTGGCATTAACAAATGGAACCTATGTCGTTAAGTTGGAGTGTGTGTATGCATGTGTGCACCTTTAAACGACCCTTTAACAGGTACTGGCAGCTCACAAGAGCTCAAGCCTTGCACATTTTTCCTCACTCATGCGGAGCTCTTAACTAGCGTAGCTACCAGAAAATTCGTACACTGCAGTGAGCTCTGTCACGTTATATGCAAGAGCCCGCCCTTGTTCACCACATACAAGTGCTGCATGGCTTAACCGGCTAAAGGGGAATTCTGACAATTTCCTTACAGGGAACTGTTCTCTGTATCCCGTTAGGGTTTGAGTATGTGTATGTGCTGTGTCTGTGCTTGTTTTATGTTCACACAGAGAAGGGAAACAATGGATGTCAGGTCCTCTGGTGGAAATTCAGTTGGTCTTTGAGAGTCCTCTCCTGTTTGAACAATAGTCTATTGTTAAGGTTGGGGTTAAGGAAGCAGGAACAAAGGAAAAATGAAACACAACATCTCAGAAAGGGTAAATGTGACGAATGTCATATTTGGTGTGTGGATTGATCGTATTCAGTACACATGTTTCCTATCATTTTTGGTGGAGATGAAAGGTCATTTGAGATAACAAGATGTCGAAAGGTCAAAACTTTGTAAACACAATAACTCTGGTTGTGCTACTGTGGTGGGATATTTCAGCATGTGTACTGTCAATATTTAGTAGATATTGCCCACATGATGAACCCTATTGCTTTCAGTACAGTAATTTAAGAAACACTCTCATTTTGGGGAAAAAAAAGAACATAGACTTACATTTCAGCAGAAAGGAATCTTTAAGCCTTTTGGCTTTCTCGTTGATAATGTATGAATGAGTTATAAATATTAAATATATCAACAGAGGTAGGATGGTACTATACTGTGATTCCCTAAGTTAGTTGTCTCTCATTTTAATGTTTTCAATTGTAGTTGAGAGTTCATGTAACATTAATGTAAAATGTGTACCTGATGATTATTCATTGAACATTATAAAAGTGCTCTTTCTTTTGAAAAGGCCTTCAAGACTAAAGATGGACAATTTGTAATCATTGGAGTTGGAAATGATAAACAGTTCAAATATTTGTGTGAGGTAAGCATTATCATGATAAACTTTCCTTCTTACTTTTTGAAACATCATCTTTCTCTGCCTGATTACATTTATCACCTCAGGTAGTTGAAGTGTTGTTGGTGTATGTTTTAAGTGAATGATCCTGCCTTTGACAGAGTCTTGAACTTCAAAATATGTCTGCTCTGACATTACTGAAATCCAGCTTAAGATATAAAAGGTGAGAAGGTACTCATTAGACACCTGAGAAATTTGCCTATAAAGCAAAGTGAAGCAATGCACCTTATGAATAGGTGAAAGGTTGCAGTTGTACCTATCTTTACAGCAGTTGTCTATTTTATACAACTTTCGAGTTTGTACACTGTTAAGTATTATTACCAGTGCAGTTGATATATGTGCAGGAATTATACTCGTTGCAGAAAGCCACCTTGAACAAGAGAACACAGGTGAAACGATCATCATGTTACATTTGACCTTTTGACCCAGCTGGGAGTGTCAAATTTCCCAACTGGTCTCTTGGGGAAAAATCCAGTCTGGCCCCTAGAATTATCATATTGTGGGTATAATTTGCTTAAATATTGGTTGGTCAGACACAGGGTTGTAGCTAGCCAGATTTGAATGACTGGTAATGGTGTGATCAGGCAAAAGCACCCTACCTTACCCCCTGGCATCTACCCCATTTTTCAGCCATTAATATTTCATTTTCCCCTCATTTTACTTTAGGGAGTAAATTTGGTGCTAGGTGTAGACCTGAGGGGCAAACTTGTAGTGGGTGGGGAGAAGTGTGTTTGCCTGGAGTGTCTGGAGGCGGGAATATGGAGTGCTGGTTACGGCCGCCCAGTATGGCCCACTGTAGCTACAACCCTGGTAAGGCAGCATGGTTCTGTGTTTCATTGAAAGCAAGTTGTTTCTTGTGATTTGAAGCCAAAATTTCACATTTCTTACCAGTCTACAAGGAATATCGTGCCTCTTTTTGTCTTAGAAATTAAAATTTTCTTTATCAGTTCATGTTGACAGGAGAGAAATTCATGCAGTCATAAATGTAGATTTGTGTGTGTTCTTTTCCTCTGTTTGCAGGATATTAGGTTTGCGTGCAAGTATTTCACACAACTGATTTGCATGTGGTTCTCCCATACTGAGAGCAAGAAACCTGTTATTTTTTTAAAGGTTAAATGTTCATTAATGCCATTGGAGACAGAACTAATGAAAGTTCATAAACACCCTATCTGAAGTAGGAAAACAAATCTCAGAAATTTGTGTGGTAGTTCCCATATTGGATAGAAGATCTCTGTTGTTGATAATAGAGAGCAAGGTCATTTGGGGTCATTAGATGGCTAACTGTGGAAACCTTATAAATATGATATCTTAAGATTCAAGGACTTTCCCATGACATCAGTCTATGTGTTAAATTTGTGTAGAAAATTGTGAAAAATGGGTCTTAATTTGGGGCAAAACTCCTCTTTTAGAGAGTATTATTAAAGAGTAGTATGCTCAAAATTTTTTTTTCAAGACAGTTTCTGTACTTAATGAAAAATAATAAAAAAAAATGTAAGAAAAGTCACCGTATTTGAGTTATTTAATTTTGTTTGCTATTTCAGGCAATGGACATGGAACATCTCAAAGAAGATGAAAGGTTCCTTCAAAACAAAGATAGGGTAGTGAACAGAAAAATATTGATTCCCATATTAGAAAAGAGGTATTACTAGACTTATAATTACTGTATAAATGACCATTATTTTACAAGCAATATGCCACTGTGAGTGCACTTGAAAATATGATTATCGAATCGACTATATCTTTACCAAAATAATGTGCTTTATATGCTTCCTTAGTTCATGCTGAAGAGTTTGATGGTGTGTGACTGAAATGGCAGTAATTTCTCAAGAGGGTTGTGTTTAAGCATAATTATAGTGCAATATCAGCTAAATTCAGCAAATTAAGGTTCTTAAAGTTCTAACACAAGGCTCATCTGATATATTGGAACATGAAATCCAACAACGTAAAATTTTAATGTTAATTCATTCCTACTTAGTAGAAATCCTCAATTTCTATTGGTCCATTTTGGTCATGTGAAGGTGAACTACCCTAAGTTAAAGGCCCAATTTTCATATCCCAAACAGTACCAATTCTCCTAACCTTCTTAATTAAGCTCCTCCCACAATTGTCTGAAATTCACCCTCATCCAGACACAATCTCATTTTATTGCTTCAGGGTGAATATAGAAAGCTCAATGTGTATAATCAACACACTATCAGAACAGTTTATGCTGTGTAATATAAGTTTTGGTACTCCTCATTGTTTGAATTAGCAGTCGATCAAAAAGCTGAGCCAATTGAGAGTTTCTGTTACCCTATACTAGAAGTGTAGTTTGGGGTGAGAGGATTGTCCCTTTAAACTGACATTAATGGATAAATACTATGTGAGTTACAACCACATGTGGTTAAATTTTTTAATGTGATCATATACAATTGTTTTCCTCATAATCTTTTCATTCAAAGTCTTGTGTAAGAAAGCTATCACTAGATGCACTTGGGCGTGGTCCTTGTGCATTGATATTTAACATCTGACCATGCATTATCCTGTGTTATTGCATGGTGCATTGTTTGGCCTCTAAAGGACAGACAAGACAAATAAGTCAAAAGAAGTATTTCACATGATGGTAGCATTTTTTCAATCTGGTCAACCAGCCTGTGCAAAATTTGATGCAATGAGAAAGAGTAATTCCAGATGTTGTGAGATGTTTTAGTCCATTAATTTTGGCCAGATCAATTTTTGCCACCACTGTAATGCAGTCAGAGCCACTTTGGATGAGTTCTATTTTATCATTCATGGTCATTCATATCACTACACCTTTAAGAATATCACACAAGTAATATTTGCATATTAATTGTAATGTAATTGACCTTACATTAAATAAATAGAGAAGAAAGTTCATGTTTTATTGTCTTAATTAATTTTCATAGGTTTTTGGAAAAGACATTGGCTGAGTGGCTGGCTATGCTTGAGGGTACAGATATTCCTTATGGCCCTGTTCAATCTATTGATCAAGTATTCAGTGACCCACAGGTGCTTCACAATAACATGATTCTAGAGACAAATCATCCTACAGCAGGGAAAGTCCGAACACCAGGTAGGAAATGATGTTTGGTCGCAGTTTAGCAGTCACTGGCTGCTTTTGTGTGAAGTTGTCCATACTTGCCAACTGTTCTTTTTTTTGGAGAAGTTTCAGTGGAGGCACCAGGATTTTAAAAGTTGGGGGCAAATGGTGGGCACAAGAAACTGTTCGGGGGGACAAATAGTTTTACCAGAAGGGCAAAAGTGAGCATGAAGTGCAAGTTTGTGAAGCTGGGGTACATGGGCCCATTTTAGACCACCTTGTGGGGTCCAGGAACAAAGCTTTGATGGCAGTCCAGGGGAAAAGCCTCTGGAAGCTCCAAGGATTTAACTTATTCATGAGTCAAAAATTAATCGGCAGGACTGGTGTATTCTGGTTCATTTTCTACTCCAGCTTAAATGCAATGATTTTAAATGATTTTAATGAAATGGTCCATCCTGTTGTTGCCATAAATGTTTATATACCAGTGATAGTTTAACTGTGACAAATGTAGTTGAAGTGAAGGTTTACATATCCGCCTAATGTGGAATCTGTCTAGGGCTGCCACGATAACCATTTTTCATTTATCGATGTTGCCAGCATTTCCACGACGATATCGCGCATTAGTCTAAACATTTTCCATCAGCGTCAAGGAAGCAAAACAGCTGTTTATTGCATGCAGCCACTACCGATTTCCTACCAAAAGTGGGGGGAGATTGATTATGTGTGCATGTAGCAATATTGATTGTGCAAAACTCTTCACAAGTCTAGAACATATGTGAGCTGTTACAGTATTCATTGTATGCATTTTGAAACAGCTTCCGATTTTGTCATGTTTTCTTGTGGTGGGTTAAGTGCAGATTTCATTTCTTGTGACATCATAAATTATGATCATTTTAGGTTACTGACTTAAGACAATAAAAATAGGGATTTCACATTGGTTTGGTCATGTATTTGATTTATTGCGATATCACATCTTGACAAAACATTAGTCGATATCGTCGGGTCAAAACTGTATCCACGATATCGCGATATCGTGGCAGCCCTAAATCTGTCCTAGTAAAAGTATACTCACAGTGACTGAGTGAGTGCTGCTGACTTTCTTCACCAGGTACCATTCTGAAGGCAGGAATAGAATATATAAGCAACTATAAAATTAAAAGTCTGAGGCTAGTAGTTGTCCTGAGGTCCTGAGACTAGTTGGCTCATCCAGCAGTGCAGAAATAGCAACTACACAAGCTTGCGCTGCACTACAAAGTTTTCATGACAGGAAGTCATAAAAAAGCGTTTCACTTTGAAAACTTCGGGGATGGTTCAACCTGTTTGGAGGATTAATTTTGAATCACTTTGCCCAGAAAACTCATATCAGGCCACTGTTTTTTGGGAGCTGAGTGGAGAGCAAAGGTTCTGACAGGGGGAAATGCTCCCCTTGCCCCCTGCTGGTGCTGCGCACTGGGTAGAATTGTTCCATTTCTGAAATATAAAGCCTATAAAAATCAGAATTTTCTCTAACTTAAAAAATGATCACATAATTGCAAGGAGGAGTTGTACCCCTGGACCATTGAACCTGGTGAGGGTTTGTACTGGTATCGTTATCGTAGAGAG
The DNA here is from genome assembly GCA_037179385.1 of Holothuria scabra. Lineage (NCBI taxonomy): Eukaryota > Metazoa > Echinodermata > Holothuroidea > Aspidochirotida > Holothuriidae > Holothuria > Holothuria scabra. The sequence continues at coordinate 27,071,372 of CM074196.1, read as the reverse complement.
ACATAGATGTTAATGTAAAGCTTCATTACTGAATGACAGCTTTTAACAAAGATGTGACTTTGAAAAGTCTTTTTGTTGGGTAATTTTAGCTAATATATCCTATTGACTTCAAGGGGTGTGGGACATATAATTTGGTGAGCTGTGATAGTTTTGGCATGGGTTTGGAATACTTTGCTTGTTATCACAAGTGTCTATCATGGATTTCATGGTTAAAGGGAAGGTAGGAGTTAAAGCAAAAATTTTATTTTCATATCTATGAAAGAGAAACCAAATCTACACAATGTGGTGAGACTTTCATTCAAATCAGACATGTATTTTCATGATGTCAGTGAATGAATTTACTAGACTTCTATCCAAAGTGAACTTCAAAGCAGCAGAGGTTTAGCCTCACATTGACAAGGAATGCTGTGTTTCCCTTTGTTCTATCAGACTGTTGGGCTGACCTTGAAGTTAACAGGAATAGGACCTCCCTGTGGGTAATGCAAAGTTTGTATAGTGTTAAGTTCTCATGTCACCTATGCTATCACATTCTTATAGTATGGGATTGTTGAGGAGAAAATAGGTTAGGTTAGATGTAGTTTTATGGCTCAGTTTCCAACCAATTGGTTCAAATCAAGCCAGCCACAGCCCTTTTCTCCAGTTGTGGCTCCCTGGCTTGTTTTCCCAGCTCCATTTCTTTTGCTGAGCATCAAGCACAAAAACGGCAGTAGGTTCCATTTTTAAAGTCTTTGGTATGACCCGACCGCTTGAGGAGAACTTGAGGAGAAAATAGGCTGTTAAGTTTAAAGAAAAACAAAAGACTGCCCATTTATGTTAGGATATGATGTCATATGAGCTTGCTTTAAGTTCACTTATTTTTTGAACATTTGACAACTTTACTTGCTCATATCTTGAGAACCAGTTCAAATTTCACTGTAATGTTGGGAGAAGTACCCCTCTAACATATTGAAACTTGATGTGACCTTAAATCCTTCTTTTAAGTACCATGTTTTACATTTTTCTGCAGGTCCAGCAGTAAAATACAGCACCATTCCTGAATTCAATCATTCACCACCCCCTCAGCTTGGACAGCACACTACAGAAGTACTGAAATCAGTACTAGGACTCTCACAGAGCCAGATAGAGTCACTAGGCAAAGATGGCGCTATTTCTATATGAGTGTAAAGATTCACTCTTTTGAAGTCTTCCAAGAATACAGCTGAACTGAAATCATTAATGCTGCATGTAAATTAAGGTATTTTTTAATGTGTTAATGCCTTGTATTTAAAGTATTTTGTGGACATCAAGAGACATTCCAATAGCTTAATTGGTTTAACTAACTTTTTCATGCTATTACATTTGAAATTTCGACATTTTCGAGGGAAAGAGGGAACCTTTTTGTGATATGCTTGATGCATATAGGATTTAAAGAGTGGAGATAAAGCAAATTGTTTGATTTCTATATTCAGAGTGCCTGGCCACTCAGGGTCACTCGCTGCTACTTAAACTAGATATAATGCATGAAGGTGCGTTTGCTTACTGCTTAGCAGTTCGTGGTCAGGATGAGGTAACGTGTAATAGCTTACACTTAGGTTACCTTAGAGTATCAGGATGTGGTCACCACTATCAGGGCTCGAAATTGGTGGTTGTCCAATTGTCCAGGACAACTAAAATTAGATACGGAGAACCAAAAAGTGAAAGTGGGTTGTCCGATGGACAGCCATTTTTCTCTCAAAATGAATTACATTCAAGCAGCCTTCTCTTTTATATGATGGAAGAAGTATATACTGCTGCCTGAACAACTCTTTAATACTTTTTCCATCATACAATTTCAGACTTCAAGTGTTTTTGTCTTGCAAAAGTCATATCTTTAAATTATTCTTTTGTACTGTAATTGTGCGCAAAATGTTTTGGACAAACAAATTTTCTTTTGGACAACTAAAATTACTGAATTGGTTGCCAGAAGGACAACCATAAATTTTTCCGAAAATCGAGGCCTGCCATTATATTATAAGATGAGAATTCCATGAAGACAATATGTTACTTCTCCATTTTTCCAAATATTAAAACTTCCTTGTGTGAATAAGCTGAGAGTGTTAAATCATCAGACAAGATAATTTCAAAGCATTCTAAATACCAATTAAATTCTTAGTGGTTTCTTCAACTATTCACTACAATTTCAAAAGATTAAACTGATTTCCATTAAAATTTACTTCAGATCAGATTGGTACTATTGGTAGTCCTTGTGCCAGTGTGGCTTAGTCTTTTGTCTAGTACTTCTTCTAAAAAGAATAGTCCAAAAGCTTATGAAAACTATTTCAGGATGTTAAAAATGTTTTGACCTTGGAGAAAACTAAAAGAAAACTTTGGATTTTTTCTGAGTTGTTGGATGAGGCCATTTCCTCATGGATTCACTTTCTCTTAGTGATCCGTTGTAGCCAGATTGGCAATTACTGATCCGGCAGAGTGCGAGTTTGCATACGAAAGGTTAGGCTAGGCTCGGCCTAAGCTAAACAATAACCTTAGCCTTTGTTTGTTGCCTTTGTTTGTAATTGTTGTCGTTACAAGTGAAGTGTTAAATGTTTCTCTTGCACTTTCATGAGCTGCCTACCTCACAGCACATAGTAGATTAGATTGTGATAGCGGTGCATTTTGGCAAACGAAGATAGTTGGAACAGCCTGCCGTAACTTCGTAAGCTTTAAGAGTTCTAGTACCTTCTTACTAATGTATACCTAACTAAGGGCTACTGTACCCTACATACAGTCACGTTCGAAGCAACTCACCAAAGTAATCCCCACAAACAACAAGGATATTGTTGTAATTTGTCCGTCGCGAAAAAATAAAGCCATACCCTGTATCTTGTTTTTTCTTTATGTGAATGTGACACTGTAAAGAACTCCTTTAAGGCAATTTTGGAGGGATGCTTGAAAAGCCGTAACTCAGAACTTCGTAAGCTCTAGGGTGCATTCCATGTAAAGCCCATGCCTGAGGTACGCCAAGGTTTTTCCGTGATCGTATGCCGGGATTTTCTGTGCACATACAATGCTACATAGCAATCTGCAGGCGCTAGTACATTCGCACAGTATACATGTAGGTGATGCAAACATGGTCACCGTACATTGGCAATGTATGTACATGTATATGGGACACACATAGTAAGTAGCAATTTGTTGCAAATGTATACTCATGAATATACGTGTAGTAATGCATACACCATTCAATCGCAATACAGGTACTGAATAGCAGCGTCTACTGTACGTTTATCATATGATGGGAACTAACCGGCACCGTGAGAAAAGAAGTCAGTGCTCACGCTGTTCGATCTTCGTGTACGAGTACACAAAATGCAGACTGGCGCAAGCTTGGCAGATATGACGTGCAGCTAGGAAGAAGATGCCACTTTATTTTCTATTTTGGGAACAGTATTGCCGTAAAGTATATATCGGTAACTGTAAGAAGCGATTGAGGTGCATTCACAGAGCCACTTTCCATAACAGCGAATGATTTCTCAACAATAAATCTACTCTTGCTCAGCTGAACTCAAGAATATGACATAAGGTAACTACCTCTCGCTCAACGCATTTGGTACCTAAGCATGTTTCCAATGCTAATGCAGCACACTCACGGACTGCTATACTAAAGTCTGTGAACATAGTTTACAAACCAAAGTGAATCCATGATGTCAGAGAAAAAGCCTTATAAATATTAATGAGGCAGACTCATATTTTTTGAAGTACAAAATTGGCTAGGTTTTTCGCCTTTCTTCAAGTCTGCAAGGCCAATTTTTCTTCAGAAAAAAAAATTGGAGCTTAATGTATGAGTTCTTTCAAACATGCTGTGCCCCTGCCAAGTGGCTTTGGACTATTCTTTTAAGTTTGGGTTGTTTCCAGTTTGGGTCGTTTGCATTTGGTTAGAGATTATCCAGCTGCATCTGTGTTTGTTTTTTTGAATTACCATGTCAGCTTCGTCTGTGTCGGTAATTCTCTTTGGTTTTGTGTAAATGTTGTTGATTCCTTCAATATTGTAGTGCTCCGTCTGTTGTCTCTATGTTGCATGATCTTGGTTGTCCAACTTTGGATACCACAACTGCCGGCTTCTAACCTTTGTCAGTTTGTAAACATACTTTATCTTCTGCTTCCAGTTCTGGTAGTTCCTTTGTCTGTCTGTCAAAGTATTGCTTTCTGTGTTTGTCGCTTAACAGTCAGCTGGTTGGTTATCGTTTTCTGGTTTTACCGTCTTGGGTTTGAGTAATTGTTCTGTAGTTGGGAGTAATGTCTTTGTCCTTCTTGCAAATAAACGTTGGACAGGTGAACCAAGAATGTCATCTCTAGGAGTATTTCTATAGTCAAGTAAAGCTAAGTATGGATCTTGAACACTTTCTTTGGTCTTTGTCAATAAACTCTTGTCTATCTGAACTCCTTTCTCAGCCATTGCATTAAACTGTAGATGATATGGACTCGTAGTAATATGACGAAAGTGATACAATTTTGAAAACTCTTCAAGGCGAGTACTTGTTAACTGAGGTCTTTTATCAGTGATTAAAATACCTGGGATACAATGCATAAGTTGTGATTTACACTGTAATAACCGTTTCACTCTTAGTGCTATGTAGATGAGCCTGAATAACCTGAATAACAATCAATTTAAATGAGATAAGTATTTCTTATCCACTCAAAGAGATCCGCACCTAGTATTTCCCAGGGTCTCTGAGGGATATCATGAGACTGTATAGGTTCTCTCTGATTTTGCCTCCTATGAGCATGACAATAGAACATTTTGAAATTAAGTCTTCAAATTCAGCTTTCATTTTAGTCCAAAACATTACATCTCTAGCCCTACGTTTATACTTTTCTACTCCCAGGTGAGCATTGTGAACTTGCTGTAAAATGCTTGGTCTCATCTTTTCCAGGATTAGTAACTTGTCACTTATCAAATAACCCATTATTTAAATTAATTTCATATCTGTAATTCTGTTAAGGTCTTGCTTCATGAATTGGTACATGAGACCTTGCATTAGGCCAGCCTTCTTTGGTGAGCTCTGTTAGATCTTTCTTTGCTTCGTCATTAGTTGTAGCATGAATAATTTCACTTAATTTCTCTTTTGATTTTGGTATAAATATTTCAAGATGAGCTACCTCAAATTCTTTCTCTCCTAATTAATCTGCATTTTGTTCTAAACTTTCTCTAGATAATGTATCTGCCATGTATAATTCTACTCCTGGGCAATATTTGACATTGAGTGGGCTACTTCTGCACTTTTGATAACATTTGTTGCAATCCATGAGATGCTTGATATAACCTTTTTTGAATAATTGCCTCAAATGGTTTGTGATCAATTTCTACATTAATGAATCTTTGACCATATAAATATTGATGAAAACCCTCACAGCCAAAAACAATGGCTTTTTCAGTTTGAGCATAATTTTGTTGACTCTTTGTTAATGTCTTGTAGAAGCATATGCAACTGGTGCGCTATCTTGAAGAATCGCAGCTCCAATTCCATGTTGGAAAAAATAGCCTTAGCACAATCTCGTCAGGAAATGTTCTCAGTACTAATTATATGCCCATTTAAGCATTTGAAAATGACCATGAAGGTTGACATTTGATAGCACTCTATCTCAGAATAAACTGAAAGTGGATGTGGCCCTTCAGTGAACTTAAAAGTAATTTGATTCCCTTTTTGCCAGCACTTATTTCAGGATTTGTTGAAAGTTGTTACCTGAACCCCAAAGTTGTTGGGCTTCTATTGTACCAGAATGGTAATCAAATCTGCTGCTCATTGAAGCAGCTAATTGGATTAATGAACCAGTGGTCGGGTACTATAATTGGGAACTGCAGTTTTCCCTAAAAACTGTGGTAGCCATGACGGATCTCCTTAAAGGCTAATATCCCGTAATGACTAACATCAAATAATTTAAGTACTGGGGCCTGTGTTATTTTTTTGTTTTAACTTCTCGAACCTCTTTTGTTGAGAATCACCCCATTCCCAATATATCCCTTTGTGGAGTAGCACTCTTAAGGTTGCGCTTTCTGTTGACAAATTTGGAATGAATTTTGGGAGGTAGGTAAAGACACCCATAAAACGGCTGCGACCTGCCTTATCTTCTAGGGGACACATTCCTTTGACTGCTCTGACTTTCTCAGGGTCAGCCTTAAGCCCAGCGTCACCTTATACGTGACCTATGTACGATATTTCTGACTTTCTTGTATGACATTTACTCTCATCTAATTTTACTTGCCTGAGTCTGCTTCTATCAAGTACCAAACACTTGAAAAAAAGAACCTACTGCCTTTGTGCGTGATGCTCCGCATAAACAATGGAGTAGGAAAAACAAGCCAGTGAGCCACAAGTGGAAAAAAGGCTGTGGCTGGCTCCACTTGAACCAATTGGGTGGAAACTGGGCCGAAAAGCTCCATCTTACCATCTAACCATCTATCTAGTACCTTTCGTAATCTTTCATTGTGTTCAGTGACTGTTTCTCCCTAAATAAGAATGCTGTCAACTATGTTTTCAACTCCTTGGAGACCATTGTTCACCTGGCTCATGACATTTTGAAAGACTTTGGAAGGGGAGCAAACACCAAAAGAAAGTCTAATAGCCATAAAATGGCAGTATGTAAATGTACATAATTTAGAATTTTCTTCATCAAGCTTAATCTTCCAGAACCCTGAACTAGCATCCAACTTAGAAAGTACTTTTGCATTAGGTAAATTTGCTACCACTTCTTCAAAAGTCCTTATTGGGAAATGTTCCCTTTTAATAGCTTTGTTTAAATCCTTGGGGTCGAAACATATTCCCGTGTTGTTTGGCTCAATTACAGTGACCATACTGTTTACCCATTCTGTTGTCTCGTGAACTCTCTTGACAACTTTGAGGGATTCCATCCTCTCAAGTTCCGTATGAACACGATAATATAGATTGACTGGTAATTTTTGTGGCAGTTGAATTACAGACCTGTGCAACAATAGGATCAACGATCAATGGTTATGTGATGTTCGCGTCCAGTAATATTTCAGAGTCCCGTGAAGACATTGAATTCCTCCATGAGGTTGGCATTGCCTGATTCCCCATTTGCACTGAACACTTGCTTCATTAAATTAAGATCCATGGAACTTTCCAGTCCAAGTGAACATTGCAATGTGCCTTCCACTTTTTGAAAATTTAGTACATGAAAGCATTTCTTATGTTCACACAATAAATTAGTGTTTCCAAGCTGGCACAATTTTTGCCCTCCATAGCCTATAAGTTTAGTTGTACCTTTACTAAGAGGTCCCTTTGTCAACCTTCGATATGTCTTTGCCTATTTAATGTTAAATTCAGCTCCAGTCTCAATTGTAAAATTAACTTCCTTTTCTTCAACTTTTAAATTGACTTCCCACATTGTTTCAGATTTGGGTGAATCAGTTTCTGTCATGCCAATAAAAAAATTCGTTTTTGGGGTCAGATTCCTCTGAGTCATGTGTTTCAATAGCACTGTCTTTTGGCCCATGCTTCTGTGATGGCCCCTTTTGTTTGCTGTTTCTGCAAACAAAAGAGAGTGATTAAGTTTTTGACAGTTGCCTTTTTGCTGGACAGTCATGGTTTTGTGTCCAGTTTTTACGACATTTAAAACATTTCTTTTGCTGTTGACTCAGCATACAATTCTGTCAAGTATGAGACCAGCCATTTTTTGTTTAGTTTCAAATTCACAACTCTTTGCCTTGTTCCAAAAGTCAGTCACATGCTGATCAATAGGTTCATTAGCTTTCTGGTTGGGAGTGTTAAATGCGTGTCTCTCTCATGTAATATTTTTCTGTGGCTTACAATTCTTCAAATTTTTCCATCACTTTGTCCAATTTCTTTTCATCTCCAGCATTTTTTCATTGGAAAAGAGTTTATGTTTCTGCTGTATCCTTTCCTGCAATATGAAGTAGAGCTGGGCTGTTCACTTCCTCCGGTTTGGTATCGATGCCACTTGTGGCTACATAAAGTTGGGACATTGGGTCCATTTTCACTAGTTCTCTGCCAAATTTCCTTGAAGGCTTAAAACTGTCCTGTTTGCAGAAGTTTATCCATTTTTGCAAAATTTTAACAATTATGCCATGGTCAAAATTTGTGTACTTCTGACACCATGTAATATGTGTTCAGTGCATGAAAGAGAAGAGATAGAGCTGAGATGTTTATTGTTTGACTTCTGTATTCAGAGTGCCTGGTCACTGAGGGTCACTCACTGCTGAGGCTTTCTATAGAAACACTCCTTTAGTGTGGGTATTCAATAAGTATAAAGCTTTTAGGCGTTCTTTAATTAACATTTTCTGCTCATGAATGGCATTATTTTTTGCAGTTAATTGGGCTTATAAATAGCTGGTTTTCATTAGGAGGAAGCAATGTTAGGCCAATGGCTGGAGGTGAATGTGTTATTTGTAAGCTGTGATTATGCAGTTCAAAGGCTCTGAGAGTGAAATCTGTAGTACCAGCAGTGGACCTGTATCCCATTTTACTTTCTTTCAATGTTGGAAAGAAAAAAAATGGCTACCTTTTTAATCTCCTTTTGAAAGTCAATGGAATATCTCAATCATGCTTGATAGATTATGCAAGGTTCCTGTGCAGTAGAGAAATTAGAAAAATATGGAAAAGTCAGGAATATAACCATTGTCTCAAAAATCCTTGAATTTTGAGAGTATGGCCTGGAAGGACTGCCCTGTGGTCTTGAAATTCTAGCTTACACTTTTGGTGGTTGTGATCATGTTTAGCGCATGTCTGTGCTGAGTAAAGGTAAAAGTAAATGCCATAGTGTTTGAAATTCTTAATTATGCAGTACCAATATTTTCATTTTCGTGTTTAAAAAGTCTTGAATTTCAGTATCCCCAAAAGTGTGGGAACCTTGAATGCATGTGCATGTATGTAAGTTTATGATGCTTTGTTGAAATCTAGATTCTCAAGAAAATACTTATGGGCATTACTTTATGTTGGTACATGTGTCATTCTTCAATACTAGGTGGTAAAATGTGAGTGATTACATGCCCAAATAACAGTTCATCAATAATTTTAAAAAGTAGCTTTTTACCTTCCAGATATCATGTTTCAACTAAGTATCAAATGTAATTGACCAAGGTATTTCACAGAGTAGGTCATTTTATTTACATTTGTGATGAATGTAACAAGGTGTCAACTTGCATATGCCTGCAATTGGATATGATATAAAAAAAAAAATGAGATATTTGTGTGTCGTCATATTCTTCTTACCTATCAGAGTTACTTATAAACGAAGAAAGTGTCACATTAAATGAAAAGGCATAAAAAATGCACTATTTTAAAAGTGGAAACTGTTACATACACTGCAACGCTGCTATTTGTTCTTAAAACACTGAAAATGTACATTTATTGGTTTGAATCAGAATGTACTGCCACAATGTTCACTACTATTTCACATATTAAAGGGACAATCCTCTCACCCCAAACTACACTTCTAGTATAGGGTAACAGAAACTCTCAATTGGCTCAGCTATTTGATTGACTGCTAATTCAAACAATGCAGAGTATCAAAACTTATATTACACAGCACAAAGTGTTCTGATAGTGTTTTGATTATACACATTGAGCTTTCTATATTCACCCTGAAGCAATAAAATGAGATTGTGTCTGGATGAGGGTGAATTTTAGACAGTTGTGGGAGGGGCTTAATTAAGAAGGTTAGGAGAATTGGCACTGTTTCGGATGAGAAAATTGGGCTTTTAAGTGATGTTATTCATGCTGTAGGTGTCTGTAAAGAGTCAGCCAAGTCAGGTGTTTGTAACACAGATTTTTTACTATAAATTGGGATGTAAGTAATGGTGTCCATACAAAAAATTTGAAATTTTCAAATCCTCCATTTTGCAGTAAAAAAATAATAATATGTTTATCATACATTATGCTGAAATTGTGAATAGAAACAGTGTTACAAAGAACCTCATATTCTACCTCAAACTGGCATTCTGGTGAAGTTTCATTTTTATGTGACGTATGTAACAGGTCACCCAGGGTGGACATGAAGTCTGTATTCACTTACACTAGCTCTCCTTGTGAACATTGCCACAAATGGCAGTACTTAATATCTAAAAGACAATCTTATGGGCTGTTATGATTTACCTATGTATACGACTGGAAATTTATTGTGTGGCTGAATGGCTGCAGTAGCTTTGTGACATATGGACTGGGTGGATGAACACCAATGTTTTATATATGACAAATCCAGTTTTTGTGTCCTTTTATTTTTGCACAGATGCGATGTATTTGCATGCCCATGTGGATAAGAACTACTGGAGCCTAGGTCTTGACAAACATACTTTAAGTCAGTTAATAAGTACTTGCAGTTTTCAGTTCTCAGGGTTGTGTGATTTGTGTAGCTCATAGAAAATAATTCCCTCAATATTTGTCTTAATGCTATGTCACATTCAATAAAGTGATGGGATCCACTTCATAGGACATGTACGTTATGAGGAGATCTTACCCTTGTTCTGTATCTGATAGTCTCTTTGAAAAAGTATTCTATTGTTATGTTACGTTTTGGTTTCCACTTTTTGGCCATTTTACAATTGTTGTCAGTTCTCAAAAATACTAGGGGTGGTATGATAGTAATGTTATCTTATGCATCTCTGTGCTGGGTAAGGTCTATGAAAATACATCAGTTACAGACTTCCACCCTAAAGAGGCTAAGTAGGTGCCCCATATAATTGTTCTCTGTGAATCACTCCAGTATTAAATGAAAAATCAGCTATATAGGTGTGTCATAACAAGGAAAAATTTTTGGTAAAGGTCAAAAAAGGAAGAAAAACTGTATTTTTGAGAAAATTTGCAGGTTGTTTAAGCCATTATTTTGTAATGATCGGTCATTGTGATAAATGCTTGGTATACCTTACATGGACCTGTTGTACACCAAAACAGTTTTGTGAGTCGGCCTTTAGCCAGTTATATATCTCACCGTATTCGAGGTGATCAAAAGGTAATTGAAACAGCCAAAAGTATGCTTTAAGACAAGCAACAGCATGCTACAAAATATACAAGCTGGAAAAGTGAATTTTGATTGGGTATGTTATGTAGTATGTATGGTTAAGGCTGATCCTAGACTGATATCATACATTACGTCTGTGTGCTTATACTAGTGCGTGCCGGGCCAGTGATGTAAATGGCAACCAAGACTTCCAAGATGGATTTCTTGACTCTCACCCCAAACTACAATTTTGGTACGGGGGTATTGAAATTCTCTATTGGCTCAGCTCTTTCATTGGCAGCTAATTCAAACAATGCAGAATACCAAAGCTTATATTACACAGCATCAATGGTACTGAGAATGTTTTGAATATGTAAAGAGAGTTTTTCTATTCTCACCTTGAAGCAATGAACTGAGATTGTATCTGGATGAGGATGAATTTCAGACAATTGTGGGAGGGGCTCCAGTAAGAAGGTTAGGAGAAATGGTACTGTTTGGGGTGAGAGAACTGAGCCTTTAAGGCCTGGTGGGTGGGGATCAGTTAGAGGGCAGCATTTGCATTTGGCAGCTATATTGCATGGTTTCTATACTCTTGTCAAAAAAATGTGCAAGTTTGAAATTGACATGCTAAAATTTTCAACAGCTGTTAAGAAAACCTGTTGGAAAAAGGTTGCTTTTCTATGCTGCATGGGGAAATTCACCCTCCCCCTCCCCCCTGCTGCCAATATTAACTGGTACTAGGACAGCTTGGCACAATAAATGGATAGTATCATTTATATTTTTATAGAAAAATTGCACGTTTATGTGATAAAATGTAAGAATTACAAATACAGTTGTCCTTAAAAGAAACAAATTTTATTTCTTTACAAATTTTAAGTATTTGTGATTCATCAGTTTCAAAGGTACCCGTGAACCGTAGGAGAATTTTTTTACTTTCGTGTGCTCAACAGCACACTTAGTTTTATACTCAGCTGGCAAATGCTTGCTTTGGGTGTAATCAATGTAAAATTTATCAATTTATATGTGATAGAATATGTAATCATTTGCTCAATAAATTGAAGCTAATAAAGTCTCTGACATTTGCAAAACTTCCTTATTATTTGTTTGTGATGATACAGAATTTATACCATCATTCATGATCTTGGCATATGTACATGCATGCGTAGTTTTGTCAATAATCTCTCAAGAAGAGAATCTGAACATAGAGTATATAAACTTCATATCTATTTACCTCTCTTCAGTTGTCTACCCTCCTCAGGGAAAACCCCTTCTGCTTTTGGTAGAGGTCATAAGGTCAACATGGCAGACAGTACTCATACAATGTCACTGGGTAGTTCGACTACCGGGGATTCCTTAGCCTTCAGACTTGCCTTTGATAATCTGTTCCATCCAAACCTCCAAATTGATTTTTTTTTGTTCTGCTCTGAGAGAGTCAAGTAAACAATTTACTAATCAACCACGTCTGAGTTATTAGTCTACCAAAGAGATCAAGTGTGATGATTAACGAGACAGTTGTCTTTTACAGGTAGCGGGCCGCTAATTATAAGTCCCATTGACTTACACACTAAATTAGGCTACTTCTGTGCCCCCTAGCTCCCAGTAAAAGTTTTCAACCAGGACATGCTACCCCTCTGATCGAAGCCCACAATCTTGGCTTTCATGGCACTTTCAAATTTCCATACCATGACCATTGAAATTTTGAGCTAGAGAGCCTTGAATAATAGGGATGTGTTTCTCTCCATAACAGCTACTCAAAAACGGCATTTCACAGAGCGGAGTAATACAATAAAAAAATGACACTAAAATTGGTCAGATTGCCTTGAATTTTGCACAGTATGTATTTCAACTCATCGTCTACAAAATCCAAATGCAAAAATGATCATATTTTGTAAGTAACACAGTCAGAAACAACATCCCATAATTTTTTTATGGCGCTTTGTCTGTCAGTAAACATTTTCCCAGACATGAGTATTGGAGTTAGTGGTCCGCTACCTACAATCCAACAGAGTTGTTTCAAGGCCTTATCTTCTCACCCCAGAGAGTTCCAATTCTCCTAACCTACTTACTTAAGCCCCGCCCACATCTGTCTAAAATTCATCCTCATCAAGACACAATCTCAGTTTATTTCCGTAGGATGAGTATACAAGGAACAATGTGTAAGCAAAACCCTCAAGGCACAGTACAAGCTGTGTTTTAGGAGCTTCAGTACCCTGCATATTTTGGATTTACTCTCATTCAAAGCGCTATGGCAACGAGCAATTTCTGCCGAATATTGTAAAAATGGGTGAGATTTGACTGCTGGAATGGATGGTTCAGAACATCTGGTTATTCCGACTTCAGGAAACATGGATACTTTGCGAACATGGAAGTATGTAACGAAGCATTAGGATTCATTATCGAACTAGACTGAAAATTACCCACACTAAATTTCCCTACAAATATGCACACAATAATTATGTAAACCTTACCAGCTTGTATCAGTACCTTGCCCTTAGTAAAATATTGAAACGGTCTCTCCCATTACTATTTTATGTGATGTGAACACTTGGCTCGTGGTTGTCTTAATGATATCAGCCACGTACACTATCTACATTTTTTTTTTTAAGTTCTCATACAAAATTCAAAGAAAATATGTAATATTAGAAGTGCCAAATGTCGCACCAATGGATCTCAGCACTGATCTATAAGCCAGAATTTCCCAAAGAAGAGGGACACCTCTTTAACCCCTCGAATATTGATCAAACAAACTTCGCGTCCCCTCAACTGAAAATTACGTGATATGCCTCGCCGTAAATTTATAAATTACTCTGCCTTAACTTGTAATTGTAATGCTTGCTGTTTGGCCTATTATTTTAATTATGGGGTGGCAAGATAGGGCCTAATAAAATGCATTCATTCAGTAACTGGTAAAGGTTAACTTCTAAAAGTGTGTGTGGGGGGGGGGGGGGGGGGTGGGGGTTATTTCCAGTTAACATCTCTTGTCCACCGTCCCCTAGCCTAACACCTGGAGCCGCTGCTGAGAGTAAGTCCACCTAATCCAGATTCGATTCTATTTCGGTTCTTATGTCTTTAGGAGAATAGTCCAGTGCCAAATTTATTTTTGACATGTTAAAGAGGGACGTATTCTTATCATTTTGGTGAAAGTTTATTTGTTTCCAGTGTTTGGTTTTCGAGATATTAGCAATTGACCGTGGTAAATTTTCTACATAGGATAAACTCGAAGCAAGCAAGCGTGAAGTCATGGGGTCACATTGTTGGCCATTTTGGCCAATTGAATATTTTGTTTTTACTTATGAATAACCACCAATTTTATGCAACTAAACTTTGATAGATTGATACCATTGGTGCATCCTGAGTAATTAAACTTTAAAAAATTTATATACCTTAAGCGCAAAAATAGCATCCCGAATCAATTCAAGGTCAAACTCATAGTATGAAAAAGGAAGCAGAACAAAACATTGGCCAACAATATGTAATTCCATAACATCACACCTGTTTTCTTCAAGTTCACTTTTCAGTATAGAAGATGTGTCAACTTAAATTGATAATATCTGAAGAGCCGAACATGGGAAATGATTGAAACGTTCCCCAGAAGACTTTCAATACGTTCTTCTTTAACATAGGCCTATCAAAAATAGATTTGGCTCTGGATTATTCTTTCAAAGATTCAGAGCAGCTGTTTAAGGTCAAAGGTGGACAGTTTTTCGTGTTTTTACCAAATATGACCGTCTTCGGGTACTGTTTCAGCTTAATTTATGCCTCTCTTTTTTTCTCGGCAGCACCTTGCTCTACAAGCTTTCTGGATATTTTAGAGTGCTAATCTTCACAATATCATCGTATTATATAATGTTCCATTATTATTCGTGTAAACTGTATGAATTACTTTCAAAATGTCATGAAACCAATAAATAAAAAGAAATGCAATCATGGATCAACTCAAAGAGGCCTTCAAATTTCAGACTTCGAGTCGGTTGTGTAGCCTGTATATCATAAGTTATTATCTGTGTAAAACCTAAACTTTTCTGTGCTGTCAAGACACAGAAGGCCAAATTTATCATTGCCCTGCGAAGAAGTAAATTTGGGACCCAAACTACCGTTCTTCTCCGGACGACATTCTACAGTGCAACAAGTTATAACGACAAAGTTTCTTTTTACTTAGGAATTATCGTGGAGAAGGCAGGGTACAGTATTTTCCGGGATGGGCAAGTGGAAACCCGTGCCCCTCCCCCTTCCTCCTTAAGACGGGCTTCCACGTGGATGATCAACTCAGACCAGCGGGTTGAAAAGAGGGCAATATAAGAAAAGATTTTGAAAAGGTAAAACTTAAAGAAAGGGAAAGGAAGACGTAAGACTACTTTGCTTAAAGACACAGTATCGTGGCGCGAAACGGGGGCGACATTTGGACAGCCTTCAAAAGATTTGTTATCCCACCCAAAATCCCGGATGTAGCCCATAGACACCGTATGATAACAGTTCATACGATTGGGTGGGATAACGTATTGCTGCATATGCTTGCTTGTGTGAGCGTTAACAGGCGTAGTATCTGTGTTAATTTGTATGTAGCAGGGAGTTGTTTTCCTGATACAAGTGAGTACCTTGCTCAGTGACAACAGAGAGACCCTTGGGAATTTTCCCAATATCTTGGGAATTTGGAACCGTCTCGATCATTCTTTTCCTTCCCACTTTGAAAAAAGAAATATTGTGTGATTGTTTCTTTTTTTTTACTTTTTTAAGTCACTCATTAATTAGTTATGAAATATGTGAATAAGTTCTAATAAGAATGCCAAGGTGGCTAATTTGTATTAAATTTCCGTGTTTTGTGTTTAAATTATCAGTTTGACTTCGATGCTCTTGTAGGCTATTATTACTGTAGTTCAACGTTGAGAGGCTATACATTGTTATTCGAGAAGTGATCTTGGGAATTTCTAAAAAGACGAACTGGCCTAGGAAACCTGCATTGAACTCGACAGATTGGTCGAAGCGAAGGGGCTAGTCTTAGTCTTACGACAGCAAAATGTCTTCCTGTTCAGAACTTCAGAAAGAAAAATCGAAGGACAGCGTTTGCACACGTTGTCACGAGAAGGAGAAATCAAACGAGAAAAATACAGTAGCAAACGAAAGTCGGAGTTCCCTTTCCCATTCTTACGCGGAATAGGCCCAAGCCTACCTAACGTTAGATCGCCGCAGAAAAAGCAGGTTGATTGATTGGGGAATGGCAAGTCTCTTGTTTATAACGGCGATTTTGCGAAACATCATCTCACAGATCATGCTCAAAGGTAAGTGAAATGTGTTTTTTCAGTTACTGATAGTAAAAAGTAAACAGGATTCCCGTCTCGTTAGTGATCCACATAGGCTACCCATCCCACACGCGTGTTTAGCATATGTACAGTACAGAGTATGCATAGGCATAACGTTAGGACAATTTTATTAGTAGCTATATGCCTAGTAAAACTTTTGACGAGCTACCACGGGTTACACCAGAAGTGATCAGCACTACATTTACCACTTCATCAAAATCGTAACCCCAGAATAAGCCGCACTACTCTTGAAAAATCTGACTAGCCTATGTCCTCGGTTTGCTCATATACATGCCCCATCTAGTTTACACTTATGATCTCTCAGAGCTGCAGGCAGGGCCTGGCGCGGAATTTGCACTTTCCCCAATATTGCCTTCTCAAAACTTTCTTATCAAGCATAGACCTACAATATGCTATCACTTAGATAATCCTAGCTGTTTCATTAGCCTACAGTCCACTTGACAATGAGTAAGTGCTCCGCTTTGCTGGATCAGTAATTTGCCAAAGATTTGACTTGATGAGAACAACAGTCTGAAAGCCTGAGCATGTTGGATTTATAATATAAATGAAGATTATCTGGTGCAATATCAGGTGAGCAGGATCAAGACTCCATTATCCAGAAATTGTTTTCTGTAACTTTGCTTATGCTTGAGTGACCTCCAGCTGCATAGTAATTGATACTAGTTATATGACTTGCAAAAAAAGGAAATGAATTAGGCTTTGATAAGCATCATTCATTCCAGGGGGGGGGGGGGCAGTTGACCCTAGTTGCTCCCCCCCTCCCTGGATCCGCCCTTGATGAACATAATTAGCCTTCTGTTTTGTAATTGTGTGAAAAATACTTTGGACAACCAAATTTCCTTCTGGACAACTAAAATGAGTGAAATGGTTGCCCCAAGACAACACTAAATATTTTAAAAATGGAGGCCTGGGCTATGAAGGGTACTGTAAGGTAGGCTAAGCATAGTATAGCTGCTGTACCTGTACATACAGTATAAAAAGTTGTTTTCCCCAAGATCTAGGGAGATCTTGGCATATAAATGCTATTTCTGGGTTAAGTTTCAACCAAGTATAGTTCAAGTCAAGCTAGTCTTGACCTTTTTTCTGTTTTGGTTCACAGGCTTGTTTTCCCTACTCCATGCTTTTGCAAGCACATTAATGGCAGTAGGTTCCATTTTTAAAGTCTTCAGTGAGACTGGGCCAGGAATCTGTATGTTGAGTGTACATAAAATGCCAAATGCAATAAAAATTAATGCCTGAGCAAAATTTATGTCCTCGGTTATTGATAGTGGCATTACTTGACTCTTTCATCGGGAGAGGGAAGTGCTGAAGTGGTGGGGCAAACGAAAATGCTCCTACAGTCGCAGGTCGAGTGCCACTATTGACCAGCACATTGCATATTGAGAACACTTTGCCTGAAATGTGTTTCAGATTGCATAAAATGGTACTTCCCAGCTGTTGTTTTTACTACTAAAAAGTGCTGCTTTCAAGATGTTTGTGAAGTTCTTACACATATTGCCCTGTATACTTTTTACATGAGGGGGGTGTACAAGAGCCACTGCTGATGCCACTGGTAATCGGTAGGTTGATTTAATATTCCTTTAGACAGAATAGATTGCAATCCCCCCCCCCCCCTTGTCCCTTTCTGTTTTAATGGGGCCTAGTGTTCACATCATCATCAATCATCATTATTATGACTCTTATAACAACCAATTTTGACACCACCCCTTAATCATTGAGGGATATGTGATTTGAAATCATGGAAGTCTGATATATGCACTCTTCCCTAAGATAAAATACTGTTTCATTGCAAATAGTCTTGATTTACTTTTCAGGTGTTCTTCAAAGTACTGTACATGCAGTGGGCCACACAGACAGAGCCAAGTGAATGACCAACCTCACCTCAGTTGCTGGCTGTTACACCCATAGGTGAGTGAAAATAACCGCAGGATGTATTAAAACAAGTCTTTCAATTCCCAAAAGCATATGTTTTCCCAGCTAACTTCCAGGTAGTACTTCCATGGTTCACAACACTATAGCACAGAACAGTCTACCTTGTGCTGTTAAGAATTGCTCGTAACATTTCCGCGGCTTTAATTAGTACCATGAGTGGTGGCTCTGTGTTGGGGCAAGAGGGGGAATTTGCCCTCCATAGATTTTGTCCTTGGCCCCCCTCACTCCCCCTCCCCCCGCCCAAATATTAGCTGGTCAGAAAGGAGTTGGGTTTGGGTTTACTGAAAAGAATTTAAATAACATACCTCTCCAGAGACTACATTTTTCATTCAGAGATACGGTATGCTAAAACCTCACAGCTTCCAGGGGTGAAGCCTGTTTGATCCTACTGTAAGAGGTGACGAAAGGGAAAACTAACTTGTACTTGAACTGTACTTGAAATTAAATTTAAACTTTGAACTTTATATTGAGTTGACTGACACAATACTGTACATGACATGTTCATGTTGAGTATAGTTAAATCTCATCTTTACTATATCTAGAAACTTTATATCTATATTTACTAAAATATTGCACAGTTTATGAGCATTGTTAGGCCTTTATCCAATATCTTGTTTGATATAATGATGCAGAGTTGCAGTATCAATTAGTTGTCCACAAAGCCTGAGTGAATATTATTTTCTCCCAATTGCACAATATACCCACTATGGTAATGTTTTGACGTTGCCAACATTTTCAGAATTATAATTGTAATGTGCTTGATTAGTTTACCTTTACAAATTGGGCTAGTTGCTATATTGATATGATGTGCTCCCTTCCTTGAAGACAAGAGCATTCACCCCAGTATACAGTACAGAAGTGTACAGTAGTTAGACTGCCCTGTTTCATGATTGGCTATAGAGTCAAGTGACAATATTCTTTCCTATTGTGAGATACCTCCTTAAAAACAAGCCTTAATTGCCCTATTATCAAGTTTACAGTAGTTAGAAGTGTGGTTATAATAATTGAAAATCGCATCCATACAGTTCATCCTGTGCTGCAAACTTGCATCACCAGCTGTAAATATGATATTCCATTGAATTGCAGCATTGACATCTACTCCTGTCAAGGGCCACTATGACAGTATATTAGAGCCAGTTTGTCCCTCATCAGCAACTACAGGTAATTATGGAAGCCAAACACAGGGAGGATTGCAAATGGCTGTTCCACTTTAAACCAATAGTTATTGCCCAAGATTAGCTGAACTTTCATTGAGTTCAGACAAACATCATAAATGTCCTATATGCACGATTCCCTTATACAACATGTATTACACAGACGGTGTGTTTGGTCTAACGGTAGAGCATCCACCTCTCATGCGGAAGGCTCACTTCCCAGGTCGAGTCATACCAAAGACTCTAAAAAAGGAACCTATACTCCCATTTTGCATGATCGCTGCTCTGTATAGGCAGTGGGGTAGGGAAAACAAGCCAGTGAGCCACAACTGGAAAAAAGGCCGTGGTCGGTTCCACTTGAACCAATAAAATATTTATTTTCGAGGAAGGGAGTTGCATTATTTCCCAGGAAGAGAGTAAGAGTTCCCACAATTCTCCCTGCATTTTCATGAAAAGGGAAATTTTCCTCCAGATGTCCAAATTTTCTGGGAAGGAGTTTCTCAGCTTCACAACTCTTTTCACCCATGATTATAGCATTGTAGTACGTGCTGTAATAAGTCACAACATCGGGCATGGTGCCATGCAGTCTCTTTCCAAGGGAATGATGAAATCCTTCATGATAGGCACAAGCAACCCAAATCTGTGGCCAAACCCAGAGATTTGTCTGGGAATTACTTTGAATAAAATGTTATGAAAGAAAAATTGAAAATTTGGATTTTAAATTCAATGTTGATTTGGGTTTGAAAAGTAAATTTCAAGCTAATTGTGGTTTTTAAAGGACAATTGCATTTCCTTCAAGAATTAGAAGGAAGTACACAATTGGAATGTTACTTGTCATTTTCTGGACAATAAATAACATACCCAACTATTCTCCCTTGGAAAGAATGGAAATTGTTTCCGAAAATGTTTCCCATATACAGTGGGGACCATCCATCATAACTGGGAGATGAATCCCCTGTCCCACCTTGCTCCCCTTAGCACCTCTCAGGCACTCCTGGTTTTACTGAACACTTATGGCAAAATAAATTGCCATAACACAAAGGGTCATTCAAGATTTTAGCATGCATGCATGGAGTGAGTTGTTTTGCCCTCTACCTAAACAAAAAGGGATGGGGATATTGGATGCCAGTCTTCCCTTGTCTTTCTGCAGTGGAAGTGTGATGTCTTTGTCACAGTGTGGGAGGAGGGTGCTATATTTACTGTAATTGTTCATAAATTTAGTTCTAAAGCTTTGACTATTTTCATGACAGTAGGCATTTCTGCTTCTGGAGTACATGTACCATAGCTTGACTGTCAGATATGCATCTCTCTTCTACTCACAGTAGTTGTATTTCCTTTTATTTTTTAACCTAGCTAGGCTACTCTCATCATTTCAAAATGGATTTATGAAGTCAGAAGTCCTATGTTTTTTTATTATTACTTATTTTATCTATTATTCCAACAATATACTATGCAGCCAATCTGTTTCTTTGGGTGTTAATTCTGAAAATGCAAGTTTTTTTTCTAGTGATAACTGGTTGACCACTTTTCAAATGCAGTCACATGCTTGCAAAACGTATATATACCTGCTTTCCAACGTGCTTTTGAAATGTCGGATATTAACATCAAAAAGCTGACCAGGAAAGAAAAAAATCCTTTGTTAAACAGAATTTGTTTTGTAATTTTTTAATGTGCTGTATAGTAGGGCTGCCACGATAACCATTTTTCATTTATCGATATCGTCAGTATTTCCGCGACGATATCGCGATATCGCGCATTAAGTCTTAACATTTTCCATCAGCGCCAAGGAATTAGCAAAAAAATTGTTTATTGCATGCAGCCACTACTGACATACCAAAAGTGAAGGGAGATTGATTATGCGTGCATGTAGCAATATTGATTGTGCAGAAGAACTCTTCACAAGTCTGGAACGTATGTGAGCTGTTACAATATTCATTGTATGCATTTTGAAACAGCTTCCGATTTTATATCATGTTTTCTTGTGGTGGGTTAAGTGCAGTTTTTCATTTTTTGTGACATCATAAATTATGATCATTTCAGGTTACTGACTTAAGACAATAAAAAAAGGGGGGATTTCACAGTGGTTTAGTCATTTATTTGATTTGTTGCGATATCACATCTTGACAAAACATTGGTCGATATCGTCTACTGTATAGGGTCAGTCCTGGCAGATCTGCAATCACTGGGTCTTCCCGTTTTAACCATACTACTCCAAGGTACATGACTGCTGTTGTCATTTTTCCACATTGAAAGGCAAAAACAGTCATCCCAAACTTACTGTATTTCGAAGCAAAGGCTAAAGCTCACAATTTTCTTTTCACTCCTTCTAATTTCTTAAAAGTATCTTTAATAATTTTTTAGGACTGCAATATTACATATTCTAGGAAAACCAAGCAGTGACTCCCCCAAAAATGGCACATGACCGTGAAGAGCCAATCATGAAACAGGGACGGTGTACTATATTACTTCAAGTTGGGGAGACTGCTCTTGCCCTTTAAGATTTTCATTAATCATGCTTTGATATCAAAGGGCAGAAAAGAGGATCTGAGATTTCCCTAGATTGAAACAATATCATGAAACTGCATGGTAGGAACATTCACCATTTGCATTTGGCATGAACATATCCATGGATAAAAAATACCTTTATCCAAGTTGCAAATTTTTTGCCATTTGTCAGTTTGTTAGTTTTTTTCTTGATTCATTTATCTTCAAAATATGATATAAAGGATAAAATGTAGTTTTCAAACTTTGCTAATTGCTCCATTATTATTACCTGCTTGGACAAGAGGTGACTTGAAGTACAGGTCTAAGTGCAGTACAATCTATTTTGTCAACAGTTCAGTTGAAGATTTCCTGGATTGCCACAATGAAAATGACACTGATGAGGCAGAGACAGACAATATAATGTGGGAGGAAGCAGTCAAGTCTAAACATGAAAGTAGACTATCTAGGTAAATTCACTATGCATTGGTTTCAGTTTCTTTGAAAAGAGAATCCTTGTACCTGATGGCAAAATATCAAGTTTTTGTTACATCTTTTGAATTTCCATTTTGATCTGGATTCTGCTCAAAATATTTCCGGAATGGTAGTTTGCCTATCCGCAGTTCCACGACCTACTGACAGTAATACCAACCTCACCTCTGAAGCTCTGGCCTTGTCCAGTAATCAAGTTTTGGCACCACAAGTTTGAAAGAAATCTTTTATGAGTAGCTCTCTCTTCAAGAAAGTGAGAAATATGAGAACAATTTTATCTTTTTGGAATTTGTGACAAGGAGAATAAAGAAAAAAAATTATAAGTGTTTTTTGTACGTTTCTAGTTCCAGCTGAGCCTGCTTGTTACATTTAATTTGGAGAAGTACCAATGCAGATTACTAAGCAATCCAGAAAAATTTCAAGTAAGCAAGGACAGAGCAAAAATATTTCTGTGGGCATTTTATATATTATGCTGTTTTTTTTTGACACAGGAGGACCAGCCCAAGGATCCACCCAAAGTTGTCAAGTTCACCTCTGCATATGCTAGTCATGTACAGTGTCACGTTCCACTTGACTGAAGATTCAAAATCTCAGCTACAGTTGGGGTGTAAAAGGCACCAGGTTGATGCTTCCCAACCAGGATGGATTTATGCATGATTTTGAGTATCCTGGCAGAACCTAGAAAACCACATCAATACTGGAAAGATTGCTTGCCTTGCTTGCCATTTAATGGTTTACATCACAAAAGCAATTTTTATTGGCCAAATGAGTTTGTGTATGAAGTTTTGTGAATGGGAAGATGGTGTGATACCTGAACAGTATTGCCAACCAGCTTGTAACTGTATTGAAGCCTTTCATTTATATGTTATAACATCAGCTATACCTGAAACTTTAGGTCTGAATTTTATTCCAGTTACTAAAAAGCATGAAAGAAATAATGGGACTATCATATCATGCACAATAAAGGCAACAAGAATATAGGAACAATTTTTGGTGCACTCAGTGGAGCATGTGTCTTTTGTAAGCTTCAAATGAATCATAAGTTGAAGCAGGGTTCCTACATTTCTGGAAACTAATTTTTCACTTGTCCAGGACCAAATATTAAAAGAAATTGCACCTCTTTTTTTTTTTGGGGGGGGGGGGGAGCTGTTACATCAAATTATGAAAATTTGTGAAAATTTCCATGAATTTTTCATGACTTGGTTAACACATTTTTTTGAATTGGAAAACTTTACCAGGCCCTGGAAAATATTTTTTCAAATTTCATGACTTTTTAGGTTTTTAATGGTCATGGCAGGAACCCTTTTAAAGGTGTGTAAGTCATTTGTTTAATAGAGACATTGGTATGCCAAAGAAAGTGGAAGTTTGAAACTGCATGTTCAGGATATTCAGATTGATAATTATAGATTATTTATTTGTAGTAACTGTACTGTGTAAGAAATACCCATGCATCATCCTGATCTGTAATATCAAATTCAAGAATGCAGAGTGGCTCATATTCCGACAGAGAGTGCAGTCTGATTCAACAGGGTTTTGTATGCTCACTTTGATGATATACCCTTCAAACAGTAGACCAGGATTGTGTCTGCGCAATAAAAAGTTTTAAACAACTGTGGGTGGCTACAATTAAACAGGTTGGGAGAATGTATGAAGTAGTGAGAGGACTTGGCCTAGCTTGAATATTCTACCTCCAGAAGTAGACCCTAATTCTCATTTTAAAGATATCCTGTAAAATAATGTTTCAAATAAATTTATGTTTAATACGGTGAAGTAGAATGTTGCCCATCATTCTTAACTCAATTCTTCGGATGCTCAAAATATATGCAAGAAAAGTTATCAGATTTTTAATTCAATTTTTATGAACTTGGATCAAGCTTGTGTTACATATCCTACACTTGCACTGATCAAAAGTGTTTTCTAAAACTTCTTTTGCAAATGATCGAAATATTTCTTTTCTTAGATTTGAATATGCCATGAGCAAGGGTGGAAAAACCAGCAAAATGGGAAGCTCCTTGCCAAGAATTGTTGAAAATTTGGAAAAGTATTTTTTTTTTACAGACGAACATTTAATTTCCAGTGTAAAATTTATTTGTGCTGAAAATACATATTTCCTAGCTATTGTCATGTTTGGAGCCCTCGCCATGGTTAGTGGGACACACAAATTTTTCAATCGTGACATTTTCTATTAATGGGTCCCAAATCCCTGTGTTTCATTTTGAATAAGAGCAATTGTAAAATCAGGACTTGATACTGTAAGCATTGCCCATCTGTGCTGAAACATTGACATCACTCCTTGAACAGTACTTCCTTCAGGTTCAGTCATGACGTGCTTTGGGTCTGTGTTGCCACATTCATGTACGTTATGCCAACATCCCAAGGACCAAATATGACTTGAATAAAACCTTTGATTACATTTAATTCTAGCATTGAGCAATCCATGAGAACTCTTTTATCAGCTCTCTTCCACTAATTTGGTTTAATCCTACACCTGATCCACAAGCTTGTTTATTTGTGGTATTGTGCAGTACTTTATGTGTCCCCACCTGAGTACCATTTAGAAACCAGCCTGGTAATGGTGCATATGCTGGTGCATGCATGGTGCCTCTTAAATTGGAGACTGCGGTACTGCTTCGATGGGTCTCATATATGTCCTAATATCCATCATTGTTTGCTGTTAGTTATGGAGGGACTTGTACATTCAGACGGAGAATGATTTTGCAATGATGCAGAATTAAGTTGTTGCCATAAGGAGAAAATATATTTATGCAAATTGCATGCATACAGTATGTGCACTTGCTTACTGTACAAACAGCACCACTATACTTGAAGGGAATGTAGCATATCCACAAAGATAGTTAGGAATGTATAGCACTGTATACATGAAGATCAGTACCAATTGTTTAAATTTTGATATGAATTGAAACAATTACTCCACTCTTATTGATCAATTTTTTTGGGGGTACTGGTATTTGTGTACTCAATCAATGGCATAAAAAAGGCCTTCTAGATGCATGGGGAAGCTAGACAGAAAGGGGGTACCCAAATTCATTTTTCTAAAAGCCTCTAGCTCTAATATTCATGGGTGGGGGGTGGGGGTATGGGATAGGAATGAAACCTTGCACACACAAGCTCTGTGATGATTGAATTCTCCATGGACCCCTGTGCATTATCCACCCAGGTCCACCCTACTGCTACCAAGAAGTCCCCAATAAAAATGAAGTATGTAATTGTAGACTTTTGAAACTCAGTTCAGCTTTGCTGAAGTTCTACTACAGAGGTGCACTAGGCTGGTGTTCTTGTTTAAATTGGAGAAGGTACTAGAGTGTGTAGAACACAGCTTTTAAAATAGGGCTTCATTGTTATCCTTTTTGAAGTCTGAAAACTATGTAAAAACTTGCTGCGCGCCCTTCAGAAAAAAGCAGAATGTGACCTATTCAAAGTTTGACCATACATTTTGTAGGGATGGATTTGTAAACTTCAAAAAGGAGGTGGATAGTTCTTGTCAGCCTTTCAACCTGCAGGACAGTGTGCATGGTAAGTATCATCTCCTCCTTTTGCCCCCTCCTTCCCCCCCCCCCCTCGTTTTGGTCCAGCCGAGAATGCTAATAAAATATGCTAGGTGCATGCATGATTCTATATGAGAATGAACGGCTCAGTAATTGCAAACTCAAAATCATCATAACTGCCATTGTCATTCTCATTCAAAAGAAATGGTAGGTAGACTATACATCTGTGCTACAGGTCCTTGCTCCAGTGAATGCAATTTATAACACTACCATAAATGCTGTAAACCATGTACTGGAAATAGATTCTTCTACATCCTGTAAATACCCCATCATTTTTCTGATCTACCTCTGTAAGTGAATAGCCTGACCCAACTAGTCTTCAAGGCATATGTAAAGGTATAGGAAATATGTAATTCACTCATATCTCATAGTAATATTAAATGATTTTTGACAAAATTATAATAATTACTGGAATTCCTAAAAAGTCAATTGACAGAAATATTACATAAAATAAAGATGAAAATCAGGTAGAGTACCATATTCTTACTGGAATCTTGTACCAGCTGTTTCACTTTATTGTTTTACACTTAAAATTTCCCATCAACATGCCATAATACATTTCTTGATCAACAAGCATGACAGTGGAAAGCTCTTATTTCTTTAAAATAGTAGACACTATGATTAATTCCCAAACAAAACATAACTCTTCCATTTTGCATGTTGTTATGAATTCACTTCAAAAATGATACAAAAACTTGTGTTTTTCTGAAAAAAAGTTTATATTTCAAGTGATATGAAAACTACTACCATCTTTGTAAATGAAGTTTTTAAAATGTAGGAATTCGATGCTTTCATGCAACTTTCATGATATATCTTGCATGATAGTTTGGGTCTACAAGTACATTTTTTGTCACTGATATCATGATATGCAATTCCCATCTCAATGTACTTCTGGGTGGCCTTTCCACTCCTATACTTGCACTCCTGTCACTGTATCCTAACATGATGACACCGGCCATCTTCCCCAGTCCCGGAATATTGCATTAAGTAAGTATTGACAGTCATACGAAGCAAGTTTGAATAGTTGAATTCTCTAGGCAATCAGCTTGCAGTGGAGATGTAGTTCTCAAAGCCACCATGCAGACCTGGCCTGCACTTTCTTCTTTAAAGAGAAGACATCAATTTTCCTTCCAGCCTTACAAGAAGATAATGGTAGGTTCCCATGCATGAGTTCTGACATGTATAGTAGGTATTGTAGGTGATTTTTTTTCCAGAACAGTTGATGTAGTTCCTGTAGTGCTATAATGCCTTCAAGGATACAAAGAAGAGCATAATATAAATAAGTAATATGTCACATGTAGTAATTATAACAACCTTTTAGTTTCAGTAAACTGTTGAAAATGTTGTACTCTTGAAGGTTAGTTTACTCTGGTATGATATTTTAACTTACTTCATGCTATGTACATATAGCCATGTTGAAGATTCTTGTGACAGGCAGAGGCTACTGAGCTGTTACATGAATGACACATAGGCCTGGATTAATATGATGTTTATTTCATATGATGTTAATTAAAATGCAAAATAGTTAGCATATGAAACATGAGAGATGTACGCTAGCTTGTGAAGGGAATCATTTTCAAAAAATATGGATACTCATGTCAATTAGTTATGAGAGAGTAACCTTTGTAATAAGTGACTGCTCTTCCATTGACCAATTCAGAAGATGCAGTAGGGAGCTAATGCTTTCATTACAACAGGCAGTTGCATGCACTGCAATTGTTCTGATTTATTAAACATGACAGCTACTTGACAGGGTTAGTCTCTTAGCAACAAAAGTTTGTGTGCTTTTTGAGGAGCTAACGATGTTAGCCATTTTACCAGAACTGGTGGGAACCATCTGGAATGAAGAGATTCACCCTTTAAAGAAGCCTAGCAGTGGCAAAGATAGCTTGACAAGAAACTTTGTCATGTGGGGTAGCTAGAACCTTTTTTTTCCTAATTTGGAGGGTAAGGAGGGGGGAGGCTTTTAAAGATTGATAGATTTCTATTTTGTTACACTTCAGGTATCAGTGGAGAGAAGTTCTAATTGCCACCCCCATTACCTTGTTAACAGGGCTGCATGTTTATTCTGTTACATGTACAGCATTTCATTAGGCCATTTAACTGACGACGTAGACCTGTTTGAGGGCTATTTAATACCCTGATGTTTTAAAATGAGGTTAGGTAATGGATTATAGCAAGCACCCTGAAAAGTCTTAAAATCTTTGGTCTAGTAAACTAAGTTCTCCTGAGGTCGGGTGTGGAAGAACTGTTTCAGACAACCATCATTGCCAGACTATCCCTAGATGCAATTTGCTGTCACATGTCAATTAAGCATTCAGTGGAAATTGTTGGCATTATTACAACAGTACTGAGCTGGTTGGATACTGCATTCTTATCCTTTGAACATGGTCAGTCCAATTTATTTCTAATCATACTGTATATAATGCTTTCATCAAGCAAACCCTTCCTAAACTTTTGTGCATCACACAACTATTCTTTTTTGATATTGTCCTAATATAGGGGGTGAAAAGCCAATTGTCGAGCTAGCTAGGCCATCATATGTGATCAGAGTGTAGTCTGAAATCTGTCAATTCACACAAGTCTTTCTAATTGTGGGATATATTTTACTAAAACACTATGTAACTCAATTGTAGGACAAAGAGTGTTGTGCTTGAAGTAATTTCATACTGGCAATGACTAAAGTTTTGTCCCTTTCACAGCTGTTTAAGATATATCAGCCTTAATTTGAAGGTGTACCCGGTAGAAGCTACTGTAGCATTAATTATACACTCAATAAAATAACAAGGATCCACATGCAACGTGATGAAAGTTGAATTTGTTTCTTGCTGTATTGTATCGGACCTTGGGAATTTGTGCCCATAATCTTGGGAAAGTTTCTCCCTTGTTCAATTTTATATGGCATACACACGTACGTAATACTACACATTGCCAAGAAAAGGATTTTTCGCAGAATTACTGCCAATGTCTGCTAATTGCCATCGTATTTGTTCATATCTCTTTTCCTTACCTTGTCGCAGCTTTAAACATCACAAATTACTGGTTAACTAAAGCTGATAAAGCGTTCCCTGGAAGCCGTGCCGTCAATCTCATGTTAATTTTGGGAAAAGTTGCCCTCGCCGACATCTCTTGTTATTGGCGACGATTGTTCGTTGTGTATGTGGTATTTGCAAATGTCTTGCAGGAATCCACATCACCCGAATGAGTACCGTCTAGTTCTTCCATGCTTCAACTTCCCTCCGTCGATTCCACGAACATCTTTCACGGCCAAGGAGGGTGATGGCGCTGTAACAGTTTTTGATGCGCGAAGGAGAAAAGAACAATTCTAAAAACATGCTGCCGCCCCCGTTTCGCTCCACGATACAGTGTCTTTAATATCAGTGAGACTGCTTGACTAGTTTACACGTATTCGACGAACTCATGAGGGTAATTTGTTAAATACATTCCATTCCAATTAACTGATGTTCATCTGATTAACACAGCGAAAAGTTCTTCACAGTTTCTTTTAGCAATTCCCAAATTTTCACCTTTAACATAATGTACCCATGGCACCGCCTGTACAACACCGATGTCGTTCTCCGGAAAATCAGTTATCGGACACTTTTACAAATGAAAAAAAAAAAAAAAAACACGGCAAAGGCTGCAGGTATCTTTAGGATCCGAAATTTGGTCAGGATCTGGACAATTCGAGCAAACCATGTTGGTTTAATGTAAAAGATATAACCTGTCTTTTAATTACACAAAAAGGACTCATCCAATCAATTCACACATTTTGTAGGAAGATTAGGAAGAGTCATAGTCTCTATGACAAATTTTCTACGGAGGAAGAAGATTACAAAATTTTGCTCCATTTTAGGGAAACCTATGGAAAAACAATGTCAGTCCCAATTCATAGTTTAGCGTGCCGCACTTTGCCCGAAATGGTAGAATATTCAAGCGAAAGTGCAACAAGAAAGAAAATCGTGACGCTTACAATTGCAGGATGACGGGAAGACGGGGGAGAGGTACATGTCCTGTATATATTTAAATGCTTTAAAACATTTTGCCGAAAAGTGGTAGTACTGTAGCTTAAATTTGATCTATTAAAGTGTACCTCAAATCGAATAATTCCAAAAATGTAATTTAAACAGCTTGAAAAATGAATTTTAACAGTCCAACTCCTATCTTGGTAGAACTTTTCTTGAGCCGAGATATAAAAAAAAATGTTGCGACCTTTTTGCTGTGCAACTCACATTTACATCATTAGTCTTTCATTTGAGACTCCATTCTCGGTTTGATAAAGAGAACAGATACTACAGGTGATCTCAGCCAAAAACGGCAGAGGATCTTTCTTTTTTTAAGTCCTCCGAGCCCTCTTGCAAAGGGCCGTTCGGCTAAACCAAAATATTGACTGCTTTCCGAGAAGCTATCGCTTTTTTTCTAAAAGTCCTCTCGACTCTCTGGCGAAGAGCCAAGGGACAAAAAGCTTTTTTTTCTAAAAGTCCCCTGACTCTCTGGCGAAGAGCCAATGGACGAAAACCAAACGATTTTTTTTTCTTTAGAAGTGAAAACTTCAAATTTATTTACATTCAGACATCAGAATATTTTCAGTATTAACAATTTACGTTTAGCTCCTTGAGGGAGCAGAACTCCTCCGGGAGCAAAAAGTTATCGCCAAAACCCCAAAATCTGCGGGATAGCTGTACTCAGCCTTCTGCAAGCAAAGTTACGTGCGCCACATAATGTACCTTGTCCCAGACTTTGCTGGCCTGCACAAAATGAACTGATCTATTACACAAATAGGGATGATTATTTTATTTTAGTTATTTTAATTATTAATGTTGTGTCGTTCTCAAAATAACCCATTTACAATTACATTTCAACATTAATTAAACAAGTCGGTAAAAATTTTTGAGAACGACTCTCTTTCTATCATTACAAAAAAAAGTAAACAGTAGAACGTTCCCTAATAAATTATAGAGCAACCTCTTTTATGCAAATTAGGAAGACCTGAGACAAGATCCCAAATAATGTTTCAGTATTAAAATAACACAAACCTCGAAAGATGTATGAAGAGACATTAGGTCAAGTTACAGTTACCTCAATGTGTTTAACTGTCCTTAATGAAAATTATCCTACAGCACGTACCGTAACCATAAATTTCCAGATTTCCTACGACACAGAATGATTGTGACGTTTCTGTGACATAAGTAAATCCACGGAGCGTCTTGTTCATGCTTTTGTAACGTCACGTCTAGACTACTGAAATAGTCTCCTGTGTGGGCTTCCATCAAACCATATTTCAAAGTTACAACGTATACAAAATTCCGCCGCGAGACTAGTAACACGTTCTAAGAAGCATGATCATATTACTCAAATCCTCCGTGAGTTGCACTGGCTATTACCGTATTATTTATAAAATAGCTATACTTACCTTCTGATCATTACATGGCATGGCCCCGGATTACATTTCAAGTCTCATCACCAAATACTCACCAAGTCGCTGCTTACGATCATCATCTGAATTTTTTCTTTCCCATCCTCCAATTTCTAAAACTAAGTGTTATGGGGCCAGATCTTTTACTGTTGCTGCCCCTGAGGTTTGGAACAGCCTTCCTGCTAATGTGCGTTCTTTAACTAATTTTAATCATTTTAAAAAGAATTTGAAAACTTATTTTTTTAATTGTCTAAACTGATCACTGTTTTTGTATTTTAAGCTTTTTTGTTCTTTTCTGTGCTTTAAGTTTTGATTTTATCTGTGTTATTTTTAACCCTTTTCTTTGTACAGCGCTTTGAGTGTTTTTGAAAAGCGCTTAATAAATAGCATTATTATTATTATTATTATTATAAGTCTCGATTTGGAGCGAGAATGAGAAATATTAAGAAGAAACATCAGTCGTATAGGAAAGTCTTGTCAAGAAACATGCAAAATTAATTAAAAAATTTATCTACAAATATTTGATAAACACAATTCGTTTCTGCTAACACTACATCTGGCTAAAATTTGTACCTTGAAAATTACACTCTAACGTGTGATAGATGGTGATAATCAAGCTATATAAGGCATCCTCTGTTGTGCACTGCGTGGCACGCTGACGCCAAACCGGACGGTAGTGTTCACACATGGTCCTACTCTGATTGCACTGGGAGGCGAGTAGTGTTCCTCCCCAATGTATCGCCGGTCCTCGAGGGGAGTCCCGGGGGAAGGTTGCTGTCGTATACAAAGCACGCTGAGCGTCACTGTATGCAGAAGGGTACTAGAGAGGCGCCTGAGTTGGTTCTCTGTTGTAGTTGACAGGATACATAACCGGCCAGAGACCTTGAACGCTTGGCTTCAATCTTTTGTTTGCTCGTTCTATTTTTGTTTGTTTCATTTAAGGCGCCACCTTTTATAACTCCGAAATTTCAAGAAGGTAGTTGGCCACTAGTTATAAGTCCCTTTTACTTACTCACTAAATTAGGCTACTTCCGTGCCCCCTAGCTCCCAGTGGAATTGTTTATCAAGAACATGCCACCCCTCTGATCGAAGCTCCGCATAATCTGGGCTTTTATGGCACTTTCAACTTCCTTAGCATGACCATTTCACAGAGCGGAGTAATACAATCAAATAATGGCACTTTAATTGATCAAATTGGCTTGAATTTTGCACTGCAGTCGGTATTTCAAATCATTGTCTACAAAATTCCAGTGCAAAAATGATCATATTTTGTAATCAACACAGTCAGAAACAACATCCCATAAAATTTTTAAGGCACTTTGTCTGTCAGTAAACATTTTCACAGGAACGAGTGTTGGAGTTAGAGCGTGCATGGTCAGCTACCAGAAGAGAGCACACCACCATTAGCAGAGCGGCCTTGCTGGGAAAAGTAGTTCAAAAGTACACCGTCAAACAAGTTTAGGTCCTCTTTGAGTGTTAACTGCTCACATTAAACCAATCAGTTCCTTATTTCTTGTGGATATGAAAGAAGAAGTTTGAATGTGTGAGAGATGCGAAATTGGGATGGATTGAAGGTAATTGAGACTATTTCAGTATTGGATGTGAAAAACATGTAACTTCCGTCAGTTTGTGGATTAATAGGGGTGGGTGCACGGCCCATTAACTTCTTTCCCATGTAGCTCAAAATCTAAACCGTCATGATACGGTGAATTTGTAATGCTATAATAGGCTAACTCCTTAGCTTTCATGTGAGGGGTACCTTTAGTGGGGTGTGAACTTTGACAGGGCTCGGGGGGAGGGGTCATCAAATGAAGGTAAAATAGTTTGTTATTCAATGAAGAAATTAATGGTGGTGTGCACGATGAGAGAAAAAGACGAGAACGCTCCAATTTTGAATTGAAAAC
Source organism: Holothuria scabra (assembly GCA_037179385.1). NCBI lineage: Eukaryota > Metazoa > Echinodermata > Holothuroidea > Aspidochirotida > Holothuriidae > Holothuria > Holothuria scabra. The sequence continues at coordinate 27,038,180 of CM074196.1, read as the reverse complement.
TTTTCAGGACAGTCTTTGTGATGCTGGAATTAGAATTATCGGGGAGAAGGTAGCGTATTTCCCGTGTGATCAAGTGGAAACCCGTGCTCCCCTCCACCCCCTCCTTTCCTTCGGGATATGAAATTTGGTCAGAATCTGGACAATTCGGGCAAACGATGTTAGTTTTAGTTACACAAATCACATGTCTTTTAATTACACAAAAATACTCATCGAATCCATTCGCACATTTGACATGAAAATTAAATAGAATCATAGTCGGCATGACAAATTTTGTAGGAAAAAGGAAGATTTCAAAAATTTGATCCATTTTAGGGAAACTTATGGAAAAACAATGTCAGTCTCACTCCATAGTTTTGCGCGTCGTCTTTTACACGAAATGGTAAAACATTCGAGCGAAATTGCACAAAATAAATAAATAAATAAATAAATAAATAAATCCGGCACGCTTTCAATTGCTAGATGACGGGCACACGGGGAGAGGGTAAATGTCATGTATATGTCTAAATGCTTTAAAATATTTGCCCGAAAAGTGATAGTACTGTAGCCTAGATTCGATCTATTGAAGTGTACCTCAAGTTGAATAATTAAAAAATATAATTAAAGGGCACGAAAATCGAATTTCCAACAGCCCAGCTCCTATTTCATAGCCCTTTATTAAGGCCGAGATATAAAATATTGAAATTAATTAATTCATTTATTTATGTAGTTTGTCATTCATATGAGACCCTACTCTAGGCTTGATGAAAAATAACAGTGATGTCAGCAAAAAGGCCGAAGTCTTTTCTAGAGTCCTCCCAACCCTCTGTGCAAAGGGCCGTTCGGCGAAACCGTAACAGTTTTGGGGATAACTGTGCTCAGTCTTTTGTAACCAAAGTTACGTGCGCCACAAAATGAATCTTGTCCCAGACTTTGTAGGCCTGCACGAAATCACCTGATCTATTTCACTAATAGGGATGATTATTTTGATTCTAGTTTTTTTAATAGTAATAAATGGTGTTTCGTTCTCAAAGTAACTTGCCGTTTAGAATTACATTTCAAAATTCATTAAAAAATGTCTGTATGTGACACCTTTTGGAGCGATTCTCTTTCTATCATTACAAAAATTAATAAACAATTAAATATTCCCTAATAAATAATGAGACAATCTCTATAATGCAAAGCAGGAAGACCTGAGAAAAGATACCAGAAAATGTTTCAGTAATAAAATGAAATAAACCTCGACAGATGTATAAAAGAAACATTGGGTCAAGTAACAGTTACCTCAGTTTGTTTAACTGGTGTCCTCAATGAAAATTATCCTACAGCACGTACCGTAACCATAAATTTCCAGATTTCCTACGACACAGAATGATTGTGACGTTTCTGTGACATAAGTCTCGATTTGGAGCGAGAATGAGAAATATTAAGAAGAAACATCAGTCGTATAGGAAAGTCTTGTCAAGAAACATGCAAAATTAATTAAAAAATTTATCTACAAATATTTGATAAACACAATTCGTTTCTGCTAACACTACATCTGGCTAAAATTTGTACCTTGAAAATTACACTCTAACGTGTGATAGATGGTGATAATCAAGCTATATAAGGCATCCTCTGTTGTGCACTGCGTGGCACGCTGACGCCAAACCGGACGGTAGTGTTCACACATGGTCCTACTCTGATTGCACTGGGAGGCGAGTAGTGTTCCTCCCCAATGTATCGCCGGTCCTCGAGGGGAGTCCCGGGGGAAGGTTGCTGTCGTATACAAAGCACGCTGAGCGTCACTGTATGCAGAAGGGTACTAGAGAGGCGCCTGAGTTGGTTCTCTGTTGTAGTTGACAGGATACATAACCGGCCAGAGACCTTGAACGCTTGGCTTCAATCTTTTGTTTGCTCGTTCTATTTTTGTTTGTTTCATTTAAGGCGCCACCTTTTATAACTCCGAAATTTCAAGAAGGTAGTTGGCCACTAGTTATAAGTCCCTTTTACTTACTCACTAAATTAGGCTACTTCCGTGCCCCCTAGCTCCCAGTGGAATTGTTTATCAAGAACATGCCACCCCTCTGATCGAAGCTCCGCATAATCTGGGCTTTTATGGCACTTTCAACTTCCTTAGCATGACCATTTCACAGAGCGGAGTAATACAATCAAATAATGGCACTTTAATTGATCAAATTGGCTTGAATTTTGCACTGCAGTCGGTATTTCAAATCATTGTCTACAAAATTCCAGTGCAAAAATGATCATATTTTGTAATCAACACAGTCAGAAACAACATCCCATAAAATTTTTAAGGCACTTTGTCTGTCAGTAAACATTTTCACAGGAACGAGTGTTGGAGTTAGAGCGTGCATGGTCAGCTACCAGAAGAGAGCACACCACCATTAGCAGAGCGGCCTTGCTGGGAAAAGTAGTTCCAAAGTACACCGTCAAACAAGTTTAGGTCCTCTTTGAGTGTTAACTGCTCACATTAAACCAATCAGTTCCTTATTTCTTGTGGATATGAAAGAAGAAGTTTGAATGTGTGAGAGATGCGAAATTGGGATGGATTGAAGGTAATTGAGACTATTTCAGTATTGGATGTGAAAAACAGGTAACTTCCGTCAGTTTGTGGATTAATAGGGGTGGGTGCACGGCCCATTAACTTCTTTCCCATGTAGCTCAAAATCTAAACCGTCATGATACGGTGAATTTGTAATGCTATAATAGGCTAACTCCTTAGCTTTCATGTGAGGGGTACCTTAAGTGGGGTGTGAACTTTGACAGGGCTCGGGGGGGGGGTCATCAAATGAAGGTAAAATAGTTTGTTATTCAATGAAGAAATTAATGGTGGTGTGCACGATGAGAGAAAAAGACGAGAACGCTCCCATTTTGAATTGAAAACTTTTCAGGACAGTCTTTGTGATGCTGGAATTAGAATTATCGGGGAGAAGGTAGCGTATTTCCTGTGTGATCAAGTGGAAACCCGTGTGCCCCCCCCCCCTCTTTTCCTTCGGGATATGAAATTTGGTCAGAATCTGGACAATTCGGGCAAACGATGTTAGTTTTAGTTACACAAATCACATGTCTTTTAATTACACAAAAACACTCATCGAATCCATTCGCACATTTGACATGAAAATTAAATAGAATCATAGTCGGCATGACAAATTTTCTAGGAAAAAGGAAGATTACAAAAATTTGATCCATTTTACGGAAACTTATGGAAAAACAATGTCAGTCTCACTCCATAGTTTTGCGCGTCGTCTTTTACACGAAGTGGTAAAACATTCGAGCGAAATTGCACAAAAAAATAAAATAAAATAAATAAATAAATTAATCCGGCACGCTTTCAATTGCTAGATGACGGGCACACGGGGAGAGGGTAAATGTCATGTATATGTCTAAATGCTTTAAAATATTTGCCCGAAAAGTGATAGTACTGTAGCCTAGATTCGATCTATTGAAGTGTACCTCAAGTTGAATAATTAAAAAATATAATTAAAGGGCACGAAAATCGAATTTCCAACAGCCCAGCTCCTATTTCATAGCCCTTTATTAAGGCCGAGATATAAAATATTGAAATTAATTAATTCATTTATTTACGTAGTTTGTCATTCATATGAGACCCTACTCTAGGCTTGATGAAAAATAACAGTGATGTCAGCAAAGAGGCCGAAGTCTTTTCTAGAGTCCTCCCAACCCTCTGTGCAAAGGGCCGTTCGGCGAAACCGTAACAGTTTTGGGGATAACTGTGCTCAGTCTTTTGTAACCAAAGTTACGTGCGCCACAAAATGAATCTTGTCCCAGACTTTGTAGGCCTGCACGAAATCACCTGATCTATTTCACTAATAGGGATGATTATTTTGATTCTAGTTTTTTTAATAGTAATAAATGGTGTTTCGTTCTCAAAGTAACTTGCCGTTTAGAATTACATTTCAAAATTCATTAAAAAATGTCTGTATGTGACACCTTTTGGAGCGATTCTCTTTCTATCATTACAAAAATTAATAAACAATTAAATATTCCCTAATAAATAATGAGACAATCTCTATAATGCAAAGCAGGAAGACCTGAGAAAAGATACCAGAAAATGTTTCAGTAATAAAATGAAATAAACCTCGACAGATGTATAAAAGAAACATTGGGTCAAGTAACAGTTACCTCAGTTTGTTTAACTGGTGTCCTCAATGAAAATTATCCTACAGCACGTACCGTAACCATAAATTTCCAGATTTCCTACGACACAGAATGATTGTGACGTTTCTGTGACATAAGTCTCGATTTGGAGCGAGAATGAGAAATATTAAGAAGAAACATCAGTCGTATAGGAAAGTCTTGTCAAGAAACATGCAAAATTAATTAAAAAATTTATCTACAAATATTTGATAAACACAATTCGTTTCTGCTACCACTACATCTGGCTAAAATTTGTACCTTGAAAATTACACTCTAACGTGTGATAGATGGTGATAATCAAGCTATATAAGGCATCCTCTGTTGTGCACTGCGTGGCACGCTGACGCCAAACCGGACGGTAGTGTTCACACATGGTCCTACTCTGATTGCACTGGGAGGCGAGTAGTGTTCCTCCCCAATGTATCGCCGGTCCTCGAGGGGAGTCCCGGGGGAAGGTTGCTGTCGTATACAAAGCACGCTGAGCGTCACTGTATGCAGAAGGGTACTAGAGAGGCGCCTGAGTTGGTTCTCTGTTGTAGTTGACAGGATACATAACCGGCCAGAGACCTTGAACGCTTGGCTTCAATCTTTTGTTTGCTCGTTCTATTTTTGTTTGTTTCATTTAAGGCGCCACCTTTTATAACTCCGAAATTTCAAGAAGGTAGTTGGCCACTAGTTATAAGTCCCTTTTACTTACTCACTAAGTTAGGCTACTTCCGTGCCCCCTAGCTCCCAGTGGAATTGTTTATCAAGAACATGCCACCCCTCTGATCGAAGCTCCGCATAATCTGGGCTTTTATGGCACTTTCAACTTCCTTAGCATGACCATTTCACAGAGCGGAGTAATACAATCAAATAATGGCACTTTAATTGATCAAATTGGCTTGAATTTTGCACTGCAGTCGGTATTTCAAATCATTGTCTACAAAATTCCAGTGCAAAAATGATCATATTTTGTAATCAACACAGTCAGAAACAACATCCCATAAAATTTTTAAGGCACTTTGTCTGTCAGTAAACATTTTCACAGGAACGAGTGTTGGAGTTAGAGCGTGCATGGTCAGCTACCAGAAGAGAGCACACCACCATTAGCAGAGCGGCCTTGCTGGGAAAAGTAGTTCCAAAGTACACCGTCAAACAAGTTTAGGTCCTCTTTGAGTGTTAACTGCTCACATTAAACCAATCAGTTCCTTATTTCTTGTGGATATGAAAGAAGAAGTTTGAATGTGTGAGAGATGCGAAATTGGGATGGATTGAAGGTAATTGAGACTATTTCAGTATTGGATGTGAAAAACAGGTAACTTCCGTCAGTTTGTGGATTAATAGGGGTGGGTGCACGGCCTATTAACTTCTTTCCCATGTAGCTCAAAATCTAAACCGTCATGATACGGTGAATTTGTAATGCTATAATAGGCTAACTCCTTAGCTTTCATGTGAGGGGTACCTTAAGTGGGGTGTGAACTTTGACAGGGCTAGGGTGCGGTCATCAAATGAAGGTAAAATAGTTTGTTATTCAATGAAGAAATTAATGGTGGTGTGCACGATGAGAGAAAAAGACGAGAACGCTCCCATTTTGAATTGAAAACTTTTCAGGACAGTCTTTGTGATGCTGGAATTAGAATTATCGGGGAGAAGGTAGCGTATTTCCTGTGTGATCAAGTGGAAACCCGTGTCCCCCCCCCCCTACCCCCTCTTTTCCTTCGGGATATGAAATTTGGTCAGAATCTGGACAATTCGGGCAAACGATGTTAGTTTTAGTTACACAAATCACATGTCTTTTAATTACACAAAAACACTCATCGAATCCATTCGCACATTTGACATGAAAATTAAATAGAATCATAGTCGGCATGACAAATTTTCTAGGAAAAAGGAAGATTACAAAAATTTGATCCATTTTACGGAAACTTATGGAAAAACAATGTCAGTCTCACTCCATAGTTTTGCGCGTCGTCTTTTACACGAAGTGGTAAAACATTCGAGCGAAATTGCACAAAAAAAATAAATAAATAAATAAATAAATCCGGCACGCTTTCAATTGCTAGATGACGGGCACACGGGGAGAGGGTAAATGTCATGTATATGTCTAAATGCTTTAAAATATTTGCCCGAAAAGTGATAGTACTGTAGCCTAGATTCGATCTATTGAAGTGTACCTCAAGTTGAATAATTAAAAAATATAATTAAAGGGCACGAAAATCGAATTTCCAACAGCCCAGCTCCTATTTCATAGCCCTTTATTAAGGCCGAGATATAAAATATTGAAATTAATTAATTCATTTATTTACGTAGTTTGTCATTCATATGAGACCCTACTCTAGGCTTGATGAAAAATAACAGTGATGTCAGCAAAGAGGCCGAAGTCTTTTCTAGAGTCCTCCCAACCCTCTGTGCAAAGGGCCGTTCGGCGAAACCGTAACAGTTTTGGGGATAACTGTGCTCAGTCTTTTGTAACCAAAGTTACGTGCGCCACAAAATGAATCTTGTCCCAGACTTTGTAGGCCTGCACGAAATCACCTGATCTATTTCACTAATAGGGATGATTATTTTGATTCTAGTTTTTTTAATAGTAATAAATGGTGTTTCGTTCTCAAAGTAACTTGCCGTTTAGAATTACATTTCAAAATTCATTAAAAAATGTCTGTATGTGACACCTTTTGGAGCGATTCTCTTTCTATCATTACAAAAATTAATAAACAATTAAATATTCCCTAATAAATAATGAGACAATCTCTATAATGCAAAGCAGGAAGACCTGAGAAAAGATACCAGAAAATGTTTCAGTAATAAAATGAAATAAACCTCGACAGATGTATAAAAGAAACATTGGGTCAAGTAACAGTTACCTCAGTTTGTTTAACTGGTGTCCTCAATGAAAATTATCCTACAGCACGTACCGTAACCATAAATTTCCAGATTTCCTACGACACAGAATGATTGTGACGTTTCTGTGACATAAGTCTCGATTTGGAGCGAGAATGAGAAATATTAAGAAGAAACATCAGTCGTATAGGAAAGTCTTGTCAAGAAACATGCAAAATTAATTAAAAAATTTATCTACAAATATTTGATAAACACAATTCGTTTCTGCTACCACTACATCTGGCTAAAATTTGTACCTTGAAAATTACACTCTAACGTGTGATAGATGGTGATAATCAAGCTATATAAGGCATCCTCTGTTGTGCACTGCGTGGCACGCTGACGCCAAACCGGACGGTAGTGTTCACACATGGTCCTACTCTGATTGCACTGGGAGGCGAGTAGTGTTCCTCCCCAATGTATCGCCGGTCCTCGAGGGGAGTCCCGGGGGAAGGTTGCTGTCGTATACAAAGCACGCTGAGCGTCACTGTATGCAGAAGGGTACTAGAGAGGCGCCTGAGTTGGTTCTCTGTTGTAGTTGACAGGATACATAACCGGCCAGAGACCTTGAACGCTTGGCTTCAATCTTTTGTTTGCTCGTTCTATTTTTGTTTGTTTCATTTAAGGCGCCACCTTTTATAACTCCGAAATTTCAAGAAGGTAGTTGGCCACTAGTTATAAGTCCCTTTTACTTACTCACTAAGTTAGGCTACTTCCGTGCCCCCTAGCTCCCAGTGGAATTGTTTATCAAGAACATGCCACCCCTCTGATCGAAGCTCCGCATAATCTGGGCTTTTATGGCACTTTCAACTTCCTTAGCATGACCATTTCACAGAGCGGAGTAATACAATCAAATAATGGCACTTTAATTGATCAAATTGGCTTGAATTTTGCACTGCAGTCGGTATTTCAAATCATTGTCTACAAAATTCCAGTGCAAAAATGATCATATTTTGTAATCAACACAGTCAGAAACAACATCCCATAAAATTTTTAAGGCACTTTGTCTGTCAGTAAACATTTTCACAGGAACGAGTGTTGGAGTTAGAGCGTGCATGGTCAGCTACCAGAAGAGAGCACACCACCATTAGCAGAGCGGCCTTGCTGGGAAAAGTAGTTCCAAAGTACACCGTCAAACAAGTTTAGGTCCTCTTTGAGTGTTAACTGCTCACATTAAACCAATCAGTTCCTTATTTCTTGTGGATATGAAAGAAGAAGTTTGAATGTGTGAGAGATGCGAAATTGGGATGGATTGAAGGTAATTGAGACTATTTCAGTATTGGATGTGAAAAACAGGTAACTTCCGTCAGTTTGTGGATTAATAGGGGTGGGTGCACGGCCTATTAACTTCTTTCCCATGTAGCTCAAAATCTAAACCGTCATGATACGGTGAATTTGTAATGCTATAATAGGCTAACTCCTTAGCTTTCATGTGAGGGGTACCTTAAGTGGGGTGTGAACTTTGACAGGGCTCGGGGGGGGGTCATCAAATGAAGGTAAAATAGTTTGTTATTCAATGAAGAAATTAATGGTGGTGTGCACGATGAGAGAAAAAGACGAGAACGCTCCCATTTTGAATTGAAAACTTTTCAGGACAGTCTTTGTGATGCTGGAATTAGAATTATCGGGGAGAAGGTAGCGTATTTCCTGTGTGATCAAGTGGAAACCCGTGCCCCCCCCTACCCCCTCTTTTCCTTCGGGATATGAAATTTGGTCAGAATCTGGACAATTCGGGCAAACGATGTTAGTTTTAGTTACACAAATCACATGTCTTTTAATTACACAAAAACACTCATCGAATCCATTCGCACATTTGACATGAAAATTAAATAGAATCATAGTCGGCATGACAAATTTTCTAGGAAAAAGGAAGATTACAAAAATTTGATCCATTTTACGGAAACTTATGGAAAAACAATGTCAGTCTCACTCCATAGTTTTGCGCGTCGTCTTTTACACGAAGTGGTAAAACATTCGAGCGAAATTGCACAAAAAATAAAATAAAATAAATAAATAAATTAATCCGGCACGCTTTCAATTGCTAGATGACGGGCACACGGGGAGAGGGTAAATGTCATGTATATGTCTAAATGCTTTAAAATATTTGCCCGAAAAGTGATAGTACTGTAGCCTAGATTCGATCTATTGAAGTGTACCTCAAGTTGAATAATTAAAAAATATAATTAAAGGGCACGAAAATCGAATTTCCAACAGCCCAGCTCCTATTTCATAGCCCTTTATTAAGGCCGAGATATAAAATATTGAAATTAATTAATTCATTTATTTACGTAGTTTGTCATTCATATGAGACCCTACTCTAGGCTTGATGAAAAATAACAGTGATGTCAGCAAAGAGGCCGAAGTCTTTTCTAGAGTCCTCCCAACCCTCTGTGCAAAGGGCCGTTCGGCGAAACCGTAACAGTTTTGGGGATAACTGTGCTCAGTCTTTTGTAACCAAAGTTACGTGCGCCACAAAATGAATCTTGTCCCAGACTTTGTAGGCCTGCACGAAATCACCTGATCTATTTCACTAATAGGGATGATTATTTTGATTCTAGTTTTTTAATAGTAATAAATGGTGTTTCGTTCTCAAAGTAACTTGCCGTTTAGAATTACATTTCAAAATTCATTAAAAAATGTCTGTATGTGACACCTTTTGGAGCGATTCTCTTTCTATCATTACAAAAATTAATAAACAATTAAATATTCCCTAATAAATAATGAGACAATCTCTATAATGCAAAGCAGGAAGACCTGAGAAAAGATACCAGAAAATGTTTCAGTAATAAAATGAAATAAACCTCGACAGATGTATAAAAGAAACATTGGGTCAAGTAACAGTTACCTCAGTTTGTTTAACTGGTGTCCTCAATGAAAATTATCCTACAGCACGTACCGTAACCATAAATTTCCAGATTTCCTACGACACAGAATGATTGTGACGTTTCTGTGACATAAGTCTCGATTTGGAGCGAGAATGAGAAATATTAAGAAGAAACATCAGTCGTATAGGAAAGTCTTGTCAAGAAACATGCAAAATTAATTAAAAAATTTATCTACAAATATTTGATAAACACAATTCGTTTCTGCTACCACTACATCTGGCTAAAATTTGTACCTTGAAAATTACACTCTAACGTGTGATAGATGGTGATAATCAAGCTATATAAGGCATCCTCTGTTGTGCACTGCGTGGCACGCTGACGCCAAACCGGACGGTAGTGTTCACACATGGTCCTACTCTGATTGCACTGGGAGGCGAGTAGTGTTCCTCCCCAATGTATCGCCGGTCCTCGAGGGGAGTCCCGGGGGAAGGTTGCTGTCGTATACAAAGCACGCTGAGCGTCACTGTATGCAGAAGGGTACTAGAGAGGCGCCTGAGTTGGTTCTCTGTTGTAGTTGACAGGATACATAACCGGCCAGAGACCTTGAACGCTTGGCTTCAATCTTTTGTTTGCTCGTTCTATTTTTGTTTGTTTCATTTAAGGCGCCACCTTTTATAACTCCGAAATTTCAAGAAGGTAGTTGGCCACTAGTTATAAGTCCCTTTTACTTACTCACTAAGTTAGGCTACTTCCGTGCCCCCTAGCTCCCAGTGGAATTGTTTATCAAGAACATGCCACCCCTCTGATCGAAGCTCCGCATAATCTGGGCTTTTATGGCACTTTCAACTTCCTTAGCATGACCATTTCACAGAGCGGAGTAATACAATCAAATAATGGCACTTTAATTGATCAAATTGGCTTGAATTTTGCACTGCAGTCGGTATTTCAAATCATTGTCTACAAAATTCCAGTGCAAAAATGATCATATTTTGTAATCAACACAGTCAGAAACAACATCCCATAAAATTTTTAAGGCACTTTGTCTGTCAGTAAACATTTTCACAGGAACGAGTGTTGGAGTTAGAGCGTGCATGGTCAGCTACCAGAAGAGAGCACACCACCATTAGCAGAGCGGCCTTGCTGGGAAAAGTAGTTCCAAAGTACACCGTCAAACAAGTTTAGGTCCTCTTTGAGTGTTAACTGCTCACATTAAACCAATCAGTTCCTTATTTCTTGTGGATATGAAAGAAGAAGTTTGAATGTGTGAGAGATGCGAAATTGGGATGGATTGAAGGTAATTGAGACTATTTCAGTATTGGATGTGAAAAACAGGTAACTTCCGTCAGTTTGTGGATTAATAGGGGTGGGTGCACGGCCTATTAACTTCTTTCCCATGTAGCTCAAAATCTAAACCGTCATGATACGGTGAATTTGTAATGCTATAATAGGCTAACTCCTTAGCTTTCATGTGAGGGGTACCTTAAGTGGGGTGTGAACTTTGACAGGGCTCGGGGGGGGGGGGGGTCATCAAATGAAGGTAAAATAGTTTGTTATTCAATGAAGAAATTAATGGTGGTGTGCACGATGAGAGAAAAAGACGAGAACGCTCCCATTTTGAATTGAAAACTTTTCAGGACAGTCTTTGTGATGCTGGAATTAGAATTATCGGGGAGAAGGTAGCGTATTTCCTGTGTGATCAAGTGGAAACCCGTGTCCCCCCCCCCTACCCCCTCTTTTCCTTCGGGATATGAAATTTGGTCAGAATCTGGACAATTCGGGCAAACGATGTTAGTTTTAGTTACACAAATCACATGTCTTTTAATTACACAAAAACACTCATCGAATCCATTCGCACATTTGACATGAAAATTAAATAGAATCATAGTCGGCATGACAAATTTTCTAGGAAAAAGGAAGATTACAAAAATTTGATCCATTTTACGGAAACTTATGGAAAAACAATGTCAGTCTCACTCCATAGTTTTGCGCGTCGTCTTTTACACGAAGTGGTAAAACATTCGAGCGAAATTGCACAAAAAAATAAAATAAAATAAATAAATAAATTAATCCGGCACGCTTTCAATTGCTAGATGACGGGCACACGGGGAGAGGGTAAATGTCATGTATATGTCTAAATGCTTTAAAATATTTGCCCGAAAAGTGATAGTACTGTAGCCTAGATTCGATCTATTGAAGTGTACCTCAAGTTGAATAATTAAAAAATATAATTAAAGGGCACGAAAATCGAATTTCCAACAGCCCAGCTCCTATTTCATAGCCCTTTATTAAGGCCGAGATATAAAATATTGAAATTAATTAATTCATTTATTTACGTAGTTTGTCATTCATATGAGACCCTACTCTAGGCTTGATGAAAAATAACAGTGATGTCAGCAAAGAGGCCGAAGTCTTTTCTAGAGTCCTCCCAACCCTCTGTGCAAAGGGCCGTTCGGCGAAACCGTAACAGTTTTGGGGATAACTGTGCTCAGTCTTTTGTAACCAAAGTTACGTGCGCCACAAAATGAATCTTGTCCCAGACTTTGTAGGCCTGCACGAAATCACCTGATCTATTTCACTAATAGGGATGATTATTTTGATTCTAGGTTTTTAATAGTAATAAATGGTGTTTCGTTCTCAAAGTAACTTGCCGTTTAGAATTACATTTCAAAATTCATTAAAAAATGTCTGTATGTGACACCTTTTGGAGCGATTCTCTTTCTATCATTACAAAAATTAATAAACAATTAAATATTCCCTAATAAATAATGAGACAATCTCTATAATGCAAAGCAGGAAGACCTGAGAAAAGATACCAGAAAATGTTTCAGTAATAAAATGAAATAAACCTCGACAGATGTATAAAAGAAACATTGGGTCAAGTAACAGTTACCTCAGTTTGTTTAACTGGTGTCCTCAATGAAAATTATCCTACAGCACGTACCGTAACCATAAATTTCCAGATTTCCTACGACACAGAATGATTGTGACGTTTCTGTGACATAAGTCTCGATTTGGAGCGAGAATGAGAAATATTAAGAAGAAACATCAGTCGTATAGGAAAGTCTTGTCAAGAAACATGCAAAATTAATTAAAAAATTTATCTACAAATATTTGATAAACACAATTCGTTTCTGCTACCACTACATCTGGCTAAAATTTGTACCTTGAAAATTACACTCTAACGTGTGATAGATGGTGATAATCAAGCTATATAAGGCATCCTCTGTTGTGCACTGCGTGGCACGCTGACGCCAAACCGGACGGTAGTGTTCACACATGGTCCTACTCTGATTGCACTGGGAGGCGAGTAGTGTTCCTCCCCAATGTATCGCCGGTCCTCGAGGGGAGTCCCGGGGGAAGGTTGCTGTCGTATACAAAGCACGCTGAGCGTCACTGTATGCAGAAGGGTACTAGAGAGGCGCCTGAGTTGGTTCTCTGTTGTAGTTGACAGGATACATAACCGGCCAGAGACCTTGAACGCTTGGCTTCAATCTTTTGTTTGCTCGTTCTATTTTTGTTTGTTTCATTTAAGGCGCCACCTTTTATAACTCCGAAATTTCAAGAAGGTAGTTGGCCACTAGTTATAAGTCCCTTTTACTTACTCACTAAGTTAGGCTACTTCCGTGCCCCCTAGCTCCCAGTGGAATTGTTTATCAAGAACATGCCACCCCTCTGATCGAAGCTCCGCATAATCTGGGCTTTTATGGCACTTTCAACTTCCTTAGCATGACCATTTCACAGAGCGGAGTAATACAATCAAATAATGGCACTTTAATTGATCAAATTGGCTTGAATTTTGCACTGCAGTCGGTATTTCAAATCATTGTCTACAAAATTCCAGTGCAAAAATGATCATATTTTGTAATCAACACAGTCAGAAACAACATCCCATAAAATTTTTAAGGCACTTTGTCTGTCAGTAAACATTTTCACAGGAACGAGTGTTGGAGTTAGAGCGTGCATGGTCAGCTACCAGAAGAGAGCACACCACCATTAGCAGAGCGGCCTTGCTGGGAAAAGTAGTTCCAAAGTACACCGTCAAACAAGTTTAGGTCCTCTTTGAGTGTTAACTGCTCACATTAAACCAATCAGTTCCTTATTTCTTGTGGATATGAAAGAAGAAGTTTGAATGTGTGAGAGATGCGAAATTGGGATGGATTGAAGGTAATTGAGACTATTTCAGTATTGGATGTGAAAAACAGGTAACTTCCGTCAGTTTGTGGATTAATAGGGGTGGGTGCACGGCCTATTAACTTCTTTCCCATGTAGCTCAAAATCTAAACCGTCATGATACGGTGAATTTGTAATGCTATAATAGGCTAACTCCTTAGCTTTCATGTGAGGGGTACCTTAAGTGGGGTGTGAACTTTGACAGGGCTCAGGGGGGGGTCATCAAATGAAGGTAAAATAGTTTGTTATTCAATGAAGAAATTAATGGTGGTGTGCACGATGAGAGAAAAAGACGAGAACGCTCCCATTTTGAATTGAAAACTTTTCAGGACAGTCTTTGTGATGCTGGAATTAGAATTATCGGGGAGAAGGTAGCGTATTTCCTGTGTGATCAAGTGGAAACCCGTGTTCCACCCCCCCCTACCCCCTCTTTTCCTTCGGGATATGAAATTTGGTCAGAATCTGGACAATTCGGGCAAACGATGTTAGTTTTAGTTACACAAATCACATGTCTTTTAATTACACAAAAACACTCATCGAATCCATTCGCACATTTGACATGAAAATTAAATAGAATCATAGTCGGCATGACAAATTTTCTAGGAAAAAGGAAGATTACAAAAATTTGATCCATTTTACGGAAACTTATGGAAAAACAATGTCAGTCTCACTCCATAGTTTTGCGCGTCGTCTTTTACACGAAGTGGTAAAACATTCGAGCGAAATTGCACAAAAAAATAAAATAAAATAAATAAATAAATTAATCCGGCACGCTTTCAATTGCTAGATGACGGGCACACGGGGAGAGGGTAAATGTCATGTATATGTCTAAATGCTTTAAAATATTTGCCCGAAAAGTGATAGTACTGTAGCCTAGATTCGATCTATTGAAGTGTACCTCAAGTTGAATAATTAAAAAATATAATTAAAGGGCACGAAAATCGAATTTCCAACAGCCCAGCTCCTATTTCATAGCCCTTTATTAAGGCCGAGATATAAAATATTGAAATTAATTAATTCATTTATTTACGTAGTTTGTCATTCATATGAGACCCTACTCTAGGCTTGATGAAAAATAACAGTGATGTCAGCAAAGAGGCCGAAGTCTTTTCTAGAGTCCTCCCAACCCTCTGTGCAAAGGGCCGTTCGGCGAAACCGTAACAGTTTTGGGGATAACTGTGCTCAGTCTTTTGTAACCAAAGTTACGTGCGCCACAAAATGAATCTTGTCCCAGACTTTGTAGGCCTGCACGAAATCACCTGATCTATTTCACTAATAGGGATGATTATTTTGATTCTAGTTTTTTAATAGTAATAAATGGTGTTTCGTTCTCAAAGTAACTTGCCGTTTAGAATTACATTTCAAAATTCATTAAAAAATGTCTGTATGTGACACCTTTTGGAGCGATTCTCTTTCTATCATTACAAAAATTAATAAACAATTAAATATTCCCTAATAAATAATGAGACAATCTCTATAATGCAAAGCAGGAAGACCTGAGAAAAGATACCAGAAAATGTTTCAGTAATAAAATGAAATAAACCTCGACAGATGTATAAAAGAAACATTGGGTCAAGTAACAGTTACCTCAGTTTGTTTAACTGGTGTCCTCAATGAAAATTATCCTACAGCACGTACCGTAACCATAAATTTCCAGATTTCCTACGACACAGAATGATTGTGACGTTTCTGTGACATAAGTCTCGATTTGGAGCGAGAATGAGAAATATTAAGAAGAAACATCAGTCGTATAGGAAAGTCTTGTCAAGAAACATGCAAAATTAATTAAAAAATTTATCTACAAATATTTGATAAACACAATTCGTTTCTGCTACCACTACATCTGGCTAAAATTTGTACCTTGAAAATTACACTCTAACGTGTGATAGATGGTGATAATCAAGCTATATAAGGCATCCTCTGTTGTGCACTGCGTGGCACGCTGACGCCAAACCGGACGGTAGTGTTCACACATGGTCCTACTCTGATTGCACTGGGAGGCGAGTAGTGTTCCTCCCCAATGTATCGCCGGTCCTCGAGGGGAGTCCCGGGGGAAGGTTGCTGTCGTATACAAAGCACGCTGAGCGTCACTGTATGCAGAAGGGTACTAGAGAGGCGCCTGAGTTGGTTCTCTGTTGTAGTTGACAGGATACATAACCGGCCAGAGACCTTGAACGCTTGGCTTCAATCTTTTGTTTGCTCGTTCTATTTTTGTTTGTTTCATTTAAGGCGCCACCTTTTATAACTCCGAAATTTCAAGAAGGTAGTTGGCCACTAGTTATAAGTCCCTTTTACTTACTCACTAAGTTAGGCTACTTCCGTGCCCCTAGCTCCCAGTGGAATTGTTTATCAAGAACATGCCACCCCTCTGATCGAAGCTCCGCATAATCTGGGCTTTTATGGCACTTTCAACTTCCTTAGCATGACCATTTCACAGAGCGGAGTAATACAATCAAATAATGGCACTTTAATTGATCAAATTGGCTTGAATTTTGCACTGCAGTCGGTATTTCAAATCATTGTCTACAAAATTCCAGTGCAAAAATGATCATATTTTGTAATCAACACAGTCAGAAACAACATCCCATAAAATTTTTAAGGCACTTTGTCTGTCAGTAAACATTTTCACAGGAACGAGTGTTGGAGTTAGAGCGTGCATGGTCAGCTACCAGAAGAGAGCACACCACCATTAGCAGAGCGGCCTTGCTGGGAAAAGTAGTTCCAAAGTACACCGTCAAACAAGTTTAGGTCCTCTTTGAGTGTTAACTGCTCACATTAAACCAATCAGTTCCTTATTTCTTGTGGATATGAAAGAAGAAGTTTGAATGTGTGAGAGATGCGAAATTGGGATGGATTGAAGGTAATTGAGACTATTTCAGTATTGGATGTGAAAAACAGGTAACTTCCGTCAGTTTGTGGATTAATAG
Organism: Holothuria scabra; assembly: GCA_037179385.1. Taxonomy (NCBI): domain Eukaryota; kingdom Metazoa; phylum Echinodermata; class Holothuroidea; order Aspidochirotida; family Holothuriidae; genus Holothuria; species Holothuria scabra. The sequence goes on along the minus strand of CM074196.1, from coordinate 27,021,259 downwards.
GGGTGGGTGCACGGCCTATTAACTTCTTTCCCATGTAGCTCAAAATCTAAACCGTCATGATACGGTGAATTTGTAATGCTATAATAGGCTAACTCCTTAGCTTTCATGTGAGGGGTACCTTAAGTGGGGTGTGAACTTTGACAGGGCTCGAGGGGGTCATCAAATGAAGGTAAAATAGTTTGTTATTCAATGAAGAAATTAATGGTGGTGTGCACGATGAGAGAAAAAGACGAGAACGCTCCCATTTTGAATTGAAAACTTTTCAGGACAGTCTTTGTGATGCTGGAATTAGAATTATCGGGGAGAAGGTAGCGTATTTCCTGTGTGATCAAGTGGAAACCCGTGTCCCCCCCCCCCCCCTCTTTTCCTTCGGGATATGAAATTTGGTCAGAATCTGGACAATTCGGGCAAACGATGTTAGTTTTAGTTACACAAATCACATGTCTTTTAATTACACAAAAACACTCATCGAATCCATTCGCACATTTGACATGAAAATTAAATAGAATCATAGTCGGCATGACAAATTTTCTAGGAAAAAGGAAGATTACAAAAATTTGATCCATTTTACGGAAACTTATGGAAAAACAATGTCAGTCTCACTCCATAGTTTTGCGCGTCGTCTTTTACACGAAGTGGTAAAACATTCGAGCGAAATTGCACAAAAAAATAAAATAAAATAAATAAATAAATTAATCCGGCACGCTTTCAATTGCTAGATGACGGGCACACGGGGAGAGGGTAAATGTCATGTATATGTCTAAATGCTTTAAAATATTTGCCCGAAAAGTGATAGTACTGTAGCCTAGATTCGATCTATTGAAGTGTACCTCAAGTTGAATAATTAAAAAATATAATTAAAGGGCACGAAAATCGAATTTCCAACAGCCCAGCTCCTATTTCATAGCCCTTTATTAAGGCCGAGATATAAAATATTGAAATTAATTAATTCATTTATTTACGTAGTTTGTCATTCATATGAGACCCTACTCTAGGCTTGATGAAAAATAACAGTGATGTCAGCAAAGAGGCCGAAGTCTTTTCTAGAGTCCTCCCAACCCTCTGTGCAAAGGGCCGTTCGGCGAAACCGTAACAGTTTTGGGGATAACTGTGCTCAGTCTTTTGTAACCAAAGTTACGTGCGCCACAAAATGAATCTTGTCCCAGACTTTGTAGGCCTGCACGAAATCACCTGATCTATTTCACTAATAGGGATGATTATTTTGATTCTAGTTTTTTTAATAGTAATAAATGGTGTTTCGTTCTCAAAGTAACTTGCCGTTTAGAATTACATTTCAAAATTCATTAAAAAATGTCTGTATGTGACACCTTTTGGAGCGATTCTCTTTCTATCATTACAAAAATTAATAAACAATTAAATATTCCCTAATAAATAATGAGACAATCTCTATAATGCAAAGCAGGAAGACCTGAGAAAAGATACCAGAAAATGTTTCAGTAATAAAATGAAATAAACCTCGACAGATGTATAAAAGAAACATTGGGTCAAGTAACAGTTACCTCAGTTTGTTTAACTGGTGTCCTCAATGAAAATTATCCTACAGCACGTACCGTAACCATAAATTTCCAGATTTCCTACGACACAGAATGATTGTGACGTTTCTGTGACATAAGTCTCGATTTGGAGCGAGAATGAGAAATATTAAGAAGAAACATCAGTCGTATAGGAAAGTCTTGTCAAGAAACATGCAAAATTAATTAAAAAATTTATCTACAAATATTTGATAAACACAATTCGTTTCTGCTACCACTACATCTGGCTAAAATTTGTACCTTGAAAATTACACTCTAACGTGTGATAGATGGTGATAATCAAGCTATATAAGGCATCCTCTGTTGTGCACTGCGTGGCACGCTGACGCCAAACCGGACGGTAGTGTTCACACATGGTCCTACTCTGATTGCACTGGGAGGCGAGTAGTGTTCCTCCCCAATGTATCGCCGGTCCTCGAGGGGAGTCCCGGGGGAAGGTTGCTGTCGTATACAAAGCACGCTGAGCGTCACTGTATGCAGAAGGGTACTAGAGAGGCGCCTGAGTTGGTTCTCTGTTGTAGTTGACAGGATACATAACCGGCCAGAGACCTTGAACGCTTGGCTTCAATCTTTTGTTTGCTCGTTCTATTTTTGTTTGTTTCATTTAAGGCGCCACCTTTTATAACTCCGAAATTTCAAGAAGGTAGTTGGCCACTAGTTATAAGTCCCTTTTACTTACTCACTAAGTTAGGCTACTTCCGTGCCCCCTAGCTCCCAGTGGAATTGTTTATCAAGAACATGCCACCCCTCTGATCGAAGCTCCGCATAATCTGGGCTTTTATGGCACTTTCAACTTCCTTAGCATGACCATTTCACAGAGCGGAGTAATACAATCAAATAATGGCACTTTAATTGATCAAATTGGCTTGAATTTTGCACTGCAGTCGGTATTTCAAATCATTGTCTACAAAATTCCAGTGCAAAAATGATCATATTTTGTAATCAACACAGTCAGAAACAACATCCCATAAAATTTTTAAGGCACTTTGTCTGTCAGTAAACATTTTCACAGGAACGAGTGTTGGAGTTAGAGCGTGCATGGTCAGCTACCAGAAGAGAGCACACCACCATTAGCAGAGCGGCCTTGCTGGGAAAAGTAGTTCCAAAGTACACCGTCAAACAAGTTTAGGTCCTCTTTGAGTGTTAACTGCTCACATTAAACCAATCAGTTCCTTATTTCTTGTGGATATGAAAGAAGAAGTTTGAATGTGTGAGAGATGCGAAATTGGGATGGATTGAAGGTAATTGAGACTATTTCAGTATTGGATGTGAAAAACAGGTAACTTCCGTCAGTTTGTGGATTAATAGGGGTGGGTGCACGGCCTATTAACTTCTTTCCCATGTAGCTCAAAATCTAAACCGTCATGATACGGTGAATTTGTAATGCTATAATAGGCTAACTCCTTAGCTTTCATGTGAGGGGTACCTTAAGTGGGGTGTGAACTTTGACAGGGCTCGGGGGGGTCCTCAAATGAAGGTAAAATAGTTTGTTATTCAATGAAGAAATTAATGGTGGTGTGCACGATGAGAGAAAAAGACGAGAACGCTCCCATTTTGAATTGAAAACTTTTCAGGACAGTCTTTGTGATGCTGGAATTAGAATTATCGGGGAGAAGGTAGCGTATTTCCTGTGTGATCAAGTGGAAACCCGTGTCCCCCCCTACCCACACTTTTCCTTCGGGATATGAAATTTGGTCAGAATCTGGACAATTCGGGCAAACGATGTTAGTTTTAGTTACACAAATCACATGTCTTTTAATTACACAAAAACACTCATCGAATCCATTCGCACATTTGACATGAAAATTAAATAGAATCATAGTCGGCATGACAAATTTTCTAGGAAAAAGGAAGATTACAAAAATTTGATCCATTTTACGGAAACTTATGGAAAAACAATGTCAGTCTCACTCCATAGTTTTGCGCGTCGTCTTTTACACGAAGTGGTAAAACATTCGAGCGAAATTGCACAAAAAAATAAAATAAAATAAATAAATAAATTAATCCGGCACGCTTTCAATTGCTAGATGACGGGCACACGGGGAGAGGGTAAATGTCATGTATATGTCTAAATGCTTTAAAATATTTGCCCGAAAAGTGATAGTACTGTAGCCTAGATTCGATCTATTGAAGTGTACCTCAAGTTGAATAATTAAAAAATATAATTAAAGGGCACGAAAATCGAATTTCCAACAGCCCAGCTCCTATTTCATAGCCCTTTATTAAGGCCGAGATATAAAATATTGAAATTAATTAATTCATTTATTTACGTAGTTTGTCATTCATATGAGACCCTACTCTAGGCTTGATGAAAAATAACAGTGATGTCAGCAAAGAGGCCGAAGTCTTTTCTAGAGTCCTCCCAACCCTCTGTGCAAAGGGCCGTTCGGCGAAACCGTAACAGTTTTGGGGATAACTGTGCTCAGTCTTTTGTAACCAAAGTTACGTGCGCCACAAAATGAATCTTGTCCCAGACTTTGTAGGCCTGCACGAAATCACCTGATCTATTTCACTAATAGGGATGATTATTTTGATTCTAGTTATTTTAATAGTAATAAATGGTGTTTCGTTCTCAAAGTAACTTGCCGTTTAGAATTACATTTCAAAATTCATTAAAAAATGTCTGTATGTGACACCTTTTGGAGCGATTCTCTTTCTATCATTACAAAAATTAATAAACAATTAAATATTCCCTAATAAATAATGAGACAATCTCTATAATGCAAAGCAGGAAGACCTGAGAAAAGATACCAGAAAATGTTTCAGTAATAAAATGAAATAAACCTCGACAGATGTATAAAAGAAACATTGGGTCAAGTAACAGTTACCTCAGTTTGTTTAACTGGTGTCCTCAATGAAAATTATCCTACAGCACGTACCGTAACCATAAATTTCCAGATTTCCTACGACACAGAATGATTGTGACGTTTCTGTGACATAAGTCTCGATTTGGAGCGAGAATGAGAAATATTAAGAAGAAACATCAGTCGTATAGGAAAGTCTTGTCAAGAAACATGCAAAATTAATTAAAAAATTTATCTACAAATATTTGATAAACACAATTCGTTTCTGCTACCACTACATCTGGCTAAAATTTGTACCTTGAAAATTACACTCTAACGTGTGATAGATGGTGATAATCAAGCTATATAAGGCATCCTCTGTTGTGCACTGCGTGGCACGCTGACGCCAAACCGGACGGTAGTGTTCACACATGGTCCTACTCTGATTGCACTGGGAGGCGAGTAGTGTTCCTCCCCAATGTATCGCCGGTCCTCGAGGGAGTCCCGGGGGAAGGTTGCTGTCGTATACAAAGCACGCTGAGCGTCACTGTATGCAGAAGGGTACTAGAGAGGCGCCTGAGTTGGTTCTCTGTTGTAGTTGACAGGATACATAACCGGCCAGAGACCTTGAACGCTTGGCTTCAATCTTTTGTTTGCTCGTTCTATTTTTGTTTGTTTCATTTAAGGCGCCACCTTTTATAACTCCGAAATTTCAAGAAGGTAGTTGGCCACTAGTTATAAGTCCCTTTTACTTACTCACTAAGTTAGGCTACTTCCGTGCCCCCTAGCTCCCAGTGGAATTGTTTATCAAGAACATGCCACCCCTCTGATCGAAGCTCCGCATAATCTGGGCTTTTATGGCACTTTCAACTTCCTTAGCATGACCATTTCACAGAGCGGAGTAATACAATCAAATAATGGCACTTTAATTGATCAAATTGGCTTGAATTTTGCACTGCAGTCGGTATTTCAAATCATTGTCTACAAAATTCCAGTGCAAAAATGATCATATTTTGTAATCAACACAGTCAGAAACAACATCCCATAAAATTTTTAAGGCACTTTGTCTGTCAGTAAACATTTTCACAGGAACGAGTGTTGGAGTTAGAGCGTGCATGGTCAGCTACCAGAAGAGAGCACACCACCATTAGCAGAGCGGCCTTGCTGGGAAAAGTAGTTCCAAAGTACACCGTCAAACAAGTTTAGGTCCTCTTTGAGTGTTAACTGCTCACATTAAACCAATCAGTTCCTTATTTCTTGTGGATATGAAAGAAGAAGTTTGAATGTGTGAGAGATGCGAAATTGGGATGGATTGAAGGTAATTGAGACTATTTCAGTATTGGATGTGAAAAACAGGTAACTTCCGTCAGTTTGTGGATTAATAGGGGTGGGTGCACGGCCTATTAACTTCTTTCCCATGTAGCTCAAAATCTAAACCGTCATGATACGGTGAATTTGTAATGCTATAATAGGCTAACTCCTTAGCTTTCATGTGAGGGGTACCTTAAGTGGGGTGTGAACTTTGACAGGGCTCGGGGGGGGGGGTCATCAAATGAAGGTAAAATAGTTTGTTATTCAATGAAGAAATTAATGGTGGTGTGCACGATGAGAGAAAAAGACGAGAACGCTCCCATTTTGAATTGAAAACTTTTCAGGACAGTCTTTGTGATGCTGGAATTAGAATTATCTCGGAGAAGGTACCTGATCTATTTCACTAATAGGGATGATAATTTTGATTCTATTTATTTTAATAGTAATAAATGGTGTTTCGTTCTCAAAGTAACTTGCCGTTTAGAATTACATTTCAAAATTCATTAAAAAATGTCTGTATGTGACACCTTTTGGAGCGATTCTCTTTCTATCATTACAAAAATTAATAAACAATTAAATTTTCCCTAATAAATAATGAGACAATCTCTATAATGCAAAGCAGGAAGACATGAGACAAGATACCAGAAAATGTTTCAGTAATAAAATGAAATAAACCTCGACAGATGTATAAAAGAAACATTGGGTCAGGTAACTGTTACCTCAATGTGTTTAACTGATGTACTTAATTTATAACTAAGAACGTAATAACTAAGTATGCTTTTATAATAAATGTAAGTTAATTTTCAAATAGGGCCATAAATTTGCCAAAAGTGTTTTTTTTTTCTAACTGAAACTTCGCAGAACGATGCATGTTATATATTGAAATTTTTTCTGGCTATTACTTTTTTGTTTGTTTGGGCTTATTTTTGTTTTTGTTTTTTTATTTTCAGCTTAAAAACAAAATGAATGTTTGTTAAATGACAGTGTTTTTCTGTGAAATCAGAAAAATACAAAATACTGTTAAAATTTCTGTAAATTTAAAGAGAAAAGTTTTACAAAGCAGTAAAATTTGGTTAAAAAAGCGGACAGAAATGGTTTTTCAAATAAACAGAAAATACATGTTAAACAACCTTTTTTTATTGTAGCAATACAAAGTGTCTGTAAAGATACAGAAAATCTCTATTGAAAGTAAAATACAAAAAGTTTAAGTTAAAAAAAGTTTGTAAATTTACAGAAATTTTTAACAGTATACGATGTTGAGAGACTGGGACTCTTCTGTGTTATTTTATAGGCATTAACATTCAGGTCTCGAACTGCAGTCATATGCAGTGTCGTCGTTAAGTGTGGGTCAGGGTGGCACGTTCCCCCAAGGGTTGTCTGTACCCGAGTGTGTCCAAACGAGATTTTGGGTATGTACAAAATTATGCACAATCAAAATGTTATGTTCGAAAGTTCGAGGTGCAGCCAAGCACCACATCAGGTATCATAAAGTGGGGATACCTAAACTTACGAGATAAAGGACTTGCACAAAATTTTCATAGATGCTCAAATCCAGAATATTCTGGCCACTTCGCTTGTGCACCTGGAAGGGTCTCAGCAGGTGCTACCCACCCTTTCTCATTTATTGCTAAAGAAAATGCCAAAATATATATTGGTAATAATTATAATTCTGAGGCACCACAAAGCCCACTGAACTGCGTTCAAGCGGACTTCTTTTCCACATTTTCCCCACTAGCGCCCCTGATCTGTAGTGAAAGCCTTTAGAGTGATCTAGGGTGAAAACTCACCTTACTTTGACACAGCCCTGGGATCAGACCTCGAACTTCCCGACTGTCTGTGCATACTTTTTTCAAAATATCAATTCCTACTATCCACTCTACCGCAGCACCTTGATAAACATACTGAAAGATAATTGGTGCAATTTCATTGAAACTGAACTAGCTCCAAACTCCTACTTTTCAATATGTCTAATAGGCTTACAGAAGTACAAAGCTAAATCAAAATGATTTATGAAGTGAATGTGGTGAACAAACTAAGACCACTTCATATAGCTTGAAATGATAGGAACATTCTTCACAAAGTTGGCCTAAAATCTGAATATAAACAACCCCGAGGGATTGTTGGTACAGGCGTATGAAGATGGACAGTGGGACTGTCCCCACATTTTTTGGCAAACCAAAATTCCATAGAATCAGTACAAAAATAAGGTAAAAATTCTTCTGAAAAGGCTCAGAAATTTGAGCAACAAATGTAGTGGCCCGCTTTAGTGGCTGCTCCAGGGTTTAGAAATGGATGAAAAAGGAATGTGTTGGGGGTGGGGGACACAATTTTTGTGTGTAGCGCGAAATTGAGTGCAAAGCGCGAGTTTCAACGGGTGGGGTACAAGATCTCGCCTTAGGGTCCTTGATTGGGTCCGTGGGCGCAGCCTCGGAAGTCATGACGTTTTAGCATATCTCTGGGTATAGTTCAGGAGCTGAGAGTGGGGCCAACTAAGGGGAAAAGGTTCTGACTGAGGGGCGTTTCCCCTGCCTCTGCACCCGGCGTACGCCCTTGGTGCCGCCACTGATCCTCTCAAACTTAAATGATACGCCTGAGATCAGATGATGCAAATTGTCATGATGTCGAGCTATTCGATCACGATAATTAAACATCTTGCATGTCACCTTATGGCCACCGTAGAACAAAGTATCTCGAGCTACTCCTGAAGTTTGTTAGTTTGTTAGAGTTTTACGGCCCAGTTTCCAACCTATTGGTTCAAGTCGAGCTACTCCTGAAATCATCGCGCATCAGGTTAGTAATGTTGAAGAGTATGGCAAAATTCATGGAAAAATAAAGAGATATGGGAAATCGTCAGATTATTCCACATTTCGAGAATTCCAAAAAGCAAGGTTTCTTGATTGTCTTTTCAATACTATGTTCATGTTGAATTTAGTTTATTATTGAGAAGCTTGGCATACCGTCAGCTAACCGATTTCTTTTTTTTTTTTTTTGGGGGGGGGGGGACAAAGGAGCTTACTTAGTCAAAAATCTTCTTATGTGCATTCTTAGAGTAAGTAATCACTGATCTGTATGGTGTACAAAATTAAAGACGCTAACATGAAATGTAGATACCGGTAAATGATTCGTTGTCAGTTGTTTTCACTAGCTAGCACAGACAGGTCCTATGGTAGCCTAGTACTACGTATCGAGTAGTACTGGGTGGCCGGCAAAAGATCGTTATCTCTCGTTGGCTAAAGATTGCACGGTCTTAATTTTAAAATATATCATCAATTCGCGCTTGCTGTGGTAACAATGCGCAACTTCATTCTCATTCTTCTATCCTGCGCTCAAACGCACCTGCGCTAAACAAGCGCCATATACGTTTCACGCACACATATCTGCCGTGGGATGGGATTTTCAACCGTGACGTCATTGTTATTTTGCCTGGTCAGGCTACATATAGCCTAAACAGACAGCAGGATCAAAAATAAAACAAAACATTGTACCATCATATGAATACATGACATCGCAACTGCTTGGTTCAAATGTACTTTTTGTAGAAAATGTGTCAGCTTCAATCGCTAAATCTCGAGAACCGAACATTAGAAATGAATGAAAACTTCCCAGAGTGCTTAGAATATGTTCGTCTTTAACATAATAAACAAAAATTGGTTCTGGTCTATTCTTTTTAATGTAGATTCTACTTTACGACAAAGAAAATGATTAAATGTCACATCGTCCTTTAAAGGAGCCAGTACATTTTATCTGGTAATTTTCTGATCGTTTTGCAATTTGATCATTTATTTTTTATTAAAATGAAGATTTTATTGCAAAGAAAAGCTCAAAAGAACGACTGCTTAAATTCTACTTACAAGCCTGGCAACTGCAATTTCCGGTTATCTGGGAGGTTGCGATTTTTGAAAATTTTCTGGGCGCTCCGCTTGGATAGCCTTTCGGATGGTCAGTCACTACTTCTCATGCCCCTCCCCCCCTCCCCCCAAAATGGGGGAGGCCCCCCAAAAATGGGGGAGGGGGAACGACATCCCCTTATATTACGTGAGCCGTCTTGGTCGCAAGTTGAGTCCCCCCCCCTCGCGCCCCCTCCCCAAACAAATTTCCTTATATCCGCCTTTGGATCATCTTATCGAAGGTTTCCGTGTTGTTCATTGCTCTTTCTCTTACAGTAATAGGGTTCATCATACAAAATTAGCAAAAGAAACGAGCGTCCGGTACTATGCAGCGTGCGGTTTTGTATCTGCCGCGCACCTCAGTGCATGCCGCGCCCTTGTACGATACACTTGCACAAGGCATGCATATATAGGCGCGTGTCAGCGCGCGCCGCGTGGCATGGTGTAGTTGGACCGAGTACGCGTACACAAAGCGGGCAAGGAGAAACGATGAAAGTAGCAGTTGTAAGCATGTATAAGTTGATTTATCACATATTTTAGCTTTCACCACAGTCAGTATCACATTAGGCACACCCGAGTTCCGTTAGTAATTGACTTGTTGCACATGCAGTAACTGAGTTGGCCTGTGTCCGACTCTTTGCTTACGACCAGGGACAGTAACTTAATAAATACCAGTTACGCGAAACGTAATTTCTAACGTAAACATATGTGTGCTATTACTAGTGAGACTTAAAGGACCATTCCTCTCACTCCAAACAACAATTCGTGTACTGGAGTACCAAAATTCTCGATTGGCTTAGCTCTTTGATTGACAACTTATTCAAACAATGCAAATTACCTAAGGTTACATTACTTTGCATGAACTGTACTGGGGAGTGTTTTGATTATTACAATTTACATTTACACATTGGGCTTTTATACTCACCCTGAAGCAATAAACCAGGATTGAGGATGATCGAATTTCAGACAATTGTAGGTGGGGCTTAAGTAAGCAGGTTGGGAGAATCGGTACTGTTTGGGATGAGAGAATTGGGCCTTTAATGCCCAGTCTGCAGTCTGACATAGCCACATAGTCATAGACCTAGCTAAGTGAATGTGAGAACAAGGCGCCCTCTGCATTGGTTTGTATGTCCCACACACTGTATGTACCACACACTATATATATAACACGGAAAGGTAAGTCACACCACTCCAGGCTCCAAAAATGAAATTGAAATTTTTGACATAATTACTCCCACTTTTATGAACAAATTTTTCTCGGGTAAAATTTTCCGCAATTAGGTAGGCCTACCTCAAGTCAAGGTAGTCCTCTTACCCAAATTTCTTCACAAATTGCTGAAAAATCTGCACATTTCTACTTCCCTAACAAGTTCTGGGTGCTGGTTGGTGAATGCTGCTGAGAGTTACAATTCAGCACTGCCACAGTTTTCAGTAAATATCCTTCTGAATTCACTACAGCTCACCAAAATATCAATATCATCGCTAAGGCTAGTGAATAGTGTGTTAGCCTCAGACTATCTTCATCAAAGGCTAGCCTAGGCGGCTACGGTACAACAGTTTTGTTCAAGGCTATCAGAAATTTCAGAAAATAGCCCAAAGTTCAAGGAGTCATTATAGAAAACAGGCCTCCTCAAAGGTTGCTTTTTGATCATTACCATTAGTTACGATGTTGTTGGCCACTGGCAATTTCATCGCTCATGAAAAATGAAGCAGTTTAGGTCACAGCAGCAATATTATTACAAGGGTCATAAAGTTAAACATCTCTGTAATCAAACACTCCCAGTTTGTTGATCCAATGTTTATCAAGTCTATCTTTAAAGGTGTTCACAGAAGGAGCATTGATAACATTCTCAGGCAATGAATTCCAAGAGTCTATTTATGTTTAGTGAAAAAAAAAATAGAGGGGCATATTTAAGTTGCTAATGCCTTGTTGAGGAGCCTGACATAAAATTACCCCATATGATTACAACTCTTGGAAGACAGGCAAAATGGATTCTAAACCTATCAAGTGATACGAAATAAAGCTGGTGATCGAGGAGGACAGGGGTGGGACTGGTCAAAATTTGCCTGACAGGAGCATCAAGCTCCCTGACAGGGGACCAAAACCTGAAACCCTGACAAAGATAAGGGAGGAAAACCTTTGGCTTTTTGTACAAAAAAATTGAAAATTCAAGAGATTCATTTAAAGGGCAGGAGCAGTCATCCAAAATTGAAGAAGTGTAGTAGACAGCTGTCCAGTTTCACGATTGGCTGTTGGGGGTCATGTGACAATGTTTTTTCTCTTCAAATGTGAAATTTACCAGAAATAACTGCTTGGGAATACCTTGAATATGCAATAGTAAAGTAATAAAATGTATTGAAAGATACTTTGAAGGGGAAAAAGATCAGTGAAAATTGTGTTATTTAGCTTTGTCTTCAAAATAAATTTGGGGGACTGCTCTTTACCTTTAACAGATTTTGAAAAATTTGGATTTTGGGAAGCAAAAAACAGTTTCTGTTATCCTATGGATTAAGGCTGGGTATTGCATAACCCTCTATGATCTCCTGTTGTAGTTGAGTATATTACATTTTAGTGTCATTTTCAGCTCTTACTCATAGCCATATAATGCATTAAAATTTCCTTCCGTTTTTTTTTTAATTCTTTTACTTGTTCATTCTCTCCGCTGTTCAGGTCACAGGTTCCAACAGAGGTATTGGATTTGCCTGTGTCCGAGCACTCTGTAAACATTTCAAACAAGATGGAGTAGTTTACCTGACTTCAAGGAAAGAGGAAGACGGCAAGAAAGCTGTGGCTGACCTCCAGAAGGAAGGATTGAATCCTCGTTATCATCAGCTGGACATCTCCGATAAGCAATCAGTTGAAACTCTTAGAGATAATTTAAAGAAAGAACATGGTGGAATGGATATTCTCGTAAATAATGCTGCTATCGCTTACAAGGTATATGAGACTCACAGAATTAATTTTGACCGTTGCTAGTTAAAATCGAAGTTTTGAAAGAATGTTTAAATGCATCACCAGACCCTACCATAGTAGTGCTGAATGGTCCAACACTGGTGAATTGTTAAAATTTAGCAAACATACACTTATTACACTGTACAGTAACTCTGCTGTCTTGCAACATGGTCACAGCACTGCAGGAGATACTATGTTACCCTCAGCGTCTCTTTTCATCCTCAACCCCCACCCCTCACACCAGTGACCATTTCTCCTCTGGTACCTACCAGGTACCAGAAACATAGCTACATACTACTCATTGTTATCAGAAACAGTTTCCAGTTCAATGAATAAAACACTGAATTAGAAAAATTAATGTCTTAAAATGGACAGCAAATTTTTGAAAAATTTCTGCTTAAGTATGTTGTTAGCGTGATATTTTTCACCCTTAAAATGTGAAGATCGAAAGAAAGACTTTCAGAACCATTGGTAAGAGTATTAAAACATCTTTTAACCTTAGGCCTACTTGTTTAACTCTCATACTCACAATTTAATTACTCCAGTGTTTTGAAGTTTTGCATCCCAGTCTCCCTCCAAGGCACACCCACTTTTGATTCCTTGCCGAAGGCAGGCAAGGAATCTATGCGATGGTGATGTCGTGTGTGTGTATGTGTGTGTGAGCTTATATACGATACCTTGCCTGGTACAGGCGGCTCATGAGACCTGAAGCCTTGCACGTCTTTCCTTTCCCCTCGCTCGCAGCATTCATGTGCCACAAAACATAAACGGCTAAAGGGGAATTCCAATCATTTCCTTACTGGGAACAGTTCAGTGTACCCCGTAAGGCATTGAATACGGGTATATGTCCTGGGTGTGTGTTTGTATGTGTGTGTGTGACGCCTGCTTGTAAACATGATATCTCAAGTAGGGTAACTCTGAGAGACCTCAAACTTAGCATGTAGATTGCCCACATTGAGTAGAAGATCCCTATTGTTTTTGGTGGAGGTTAAGGTCATTGGTGGTCACCAGGGGCCAAATGGTAAATACCTTGGAAATTGCTTGTAAACACAATATCTCCAGAAGGAAAAATATGAGTGATCTCATACGTGCCATGTGGATTGCCCATATTGAGTAGATGATCCCTATTGTTTTTCGTGGAGGTCAAAGGTCATGTGGGGTCACCAGAGGTCAAAACATCAAAACTTTGTAAGCAGTATATCTCAAGAAGGGTAACTATGAGGGATCTCATACTTAGCATGTGGATTGTCCATATTGAGTAGGTGATCCCTATTGCTTTTACTGGAGGTCAAAGGTCATTTAGGGTCATCAGAGGTCAAATCTTGCACATAATAGATCTCAAAGAGGGTAACTGTTAGGGTTAATATTCATTAGTGCATAAGGTTAAGAGTTTTGAATGGCATGAGTAATGTAAGATGCATCTATAGGTAAGCTTTTGGAATCCACTTCATTATGTAAATGATCAAGTTGGGCAATTTCAAAATATGTATAAAATATGCACTGTGTCAAGAATATCTTAAGTGCATAAAAGTGCATTTGGTACAGTATATATGTTGATTTTGGTCTGAAGTTTTGCCCAATAACATTTAGTGCCAGTATTAATATGCATAAGAGTAAGTGGGTAGAACAAAATCTGAAAAAGTTGAAAAGGAAAAAACTGTTCATCAGGCTGACATGTTTATAGTTAATTTTTCTTTGTCATAGGTATGCTGATTTTGCCATAAGTATCTCGACCTATAGATTTTCATGAAATATATTTCCTTCTCTTAAGTGGAAGTGTCTAGCAGTGTCTGGAACATGTGAGTTAAACAAAGGCTGTATTAGGGTTATTTGGGGACATAGTCTGAACATATCGGAGAAAGCTTCCATGCCCACAAAGCAGAGGAATTGTTCAGTGGGGAACTTCATAAGTGTAAACTTTGAACAGATCAAGTGCATGATGCCCAAAATTTCTTTTAGAGCATACAAACATTGTTCCTTTCATAACATTAAAGAAAAAGTGAAGATAACATTAAATTTAGTATCAAAGATTGTTGAAAGTTACAGACAAACCTTTTGCCACTGTCCTCATAAGGACATGGAAGTGGGAACTATAATTAAATACACCACTGGTAAATAGTTTTATAAAAAGAACTAAATAACTGATCATTTGGATCAAATCCCCTTGAGCATGCTTGAACTGAGATTGTCTAATTGAATGAATCAAATTGTAACTGACCCACCAAAGTCTGTGAAAATTGCTGGTCACTGTTTTCTTACCTAATTTATCACATTTGACTGCCACAGTGTCCTGAGGTACAGTAGTGTCTGACACCTATTTAGCCCTCTCAGTAAGGCTTGTGTTTCAGAGAGTACTGTAGTTCAGGTAATCAAAACAAGCATAATAGTATCTACTGTGTATCAAACAAGGGACACTTGACTTGTACTCTGTTATGTGGTACAGTATTCCTACAAGCAGACAATTTCAGGCAAATTACAAATCTGGTTAGTTTCTGGATTAATAGAGTTCCCATTTTTTGTTTATTTTCAAGGACATCATAGTCATTGGGAAGGGCATTACACCAAAAAACAAATACAAAAGGATCACCACTAATAGCCAAGGTTACACCTTTCTGTTGAGATGTCTCTACTGTAAGTTCCAATTTATGGATGACTGTTAGGATTAGGACTTGTTCTAACACTAACCTCAATGCAGTCAACTTTTTGGATCATAGAGACATCATTACATAGAGAGCCATCCTCAGTACCCGAAATTTGATTTAAAGGAGCATGTTTCAAAAATATCTCTTTATCAGGTTAATAGACAACATAATTTACTAGCATTGTAACCGTGTGGGAGATTTCTCATGTTTGTGTTTGTGGAGGTCAAAGGTTGGGGTCACAAAAGGGCAAAACCTTGTAGACATGACATTTTTATGTGGTTATTGAACTGTGGAGGGATCTCATATTCAGTTAGTGAATTGCTCATATTTAGCATGTTGATGGTCTTTTTTAGGTAGTTGCTCCCTATTTTTTAAGTGAGGGTGAAAGGTCATTTTGGGTCACATGATCTCAAAAGGTTTTGACCTTACTAGTATACCTCAATATTTGTGAGGGATCTCATACTTGTCATGTGGGCATCCATGTTCATTATTACAATATATCATATGGCAAGAAATCACTAAGCCTTTTGGCTTTCTAGTTTACTATTCCACCTGATATTCCTGGTCTCTAGTACCATTTCCTCTTTTGCTCAAAAACATTCATTTTATCGGTTTTCAAATGCTTACAAAGCAAAGTCTGGAAAAAAGGCCGTGGCCGGGCTTGACTTAACCAATAGGCTGGAAACTGCCAAACTGGGCTGTAAAATTCCATCTAACTAAATAACCTAAAAGATATTCCTGGTATCTAATACCATTTTCTACAATTGGTTTGCAACTGCTCACAAAGCAAAGAGTCCATGTTTGTTGTGAAGAGTGTTTTTGTACTATCTTATTGCTCAAAGGCAGATTTTCATTGTACAATGTGACAAAAAATTGTCTTGGTGAACGTTTCTTCTAAAACTAGCAAAATTTCCCTTACAAAACTCTTCCACATTTCCTCAAGGTTAGATAGGTGAATTCATATTTTGTCATTTTGCAGAAGTAACTGAGAAGAATATATTATACTGTATGGTAATTACTGCATAAAACTCTTCAGTGCTCTGAAAGAATTGTAAACATTTATTGAATATTTCATGTTTGGCATTGTTCAAAATTTCTGAAATTAAAGTACTGTACTACCTAATGTGGTACTTGACAGATTTATTCCACTAGCCCTATATGTATTTTCTCAACCCTCCAAAGGCAAAGACTACACAGCTATACATCATTTTGCATTATCCCTGTTGCTTAGGCTTTTCATAGTTCATTGTCATTAGCCCTGAAAAAGTACTGTTACAGTGACCCGCCTGCTATGGGTTCCCAAATTTTAGACCACAATAAAATAAAAGAGAGAAGGCTTTCTTCAAGGTATTTCAAATATAATTTTAAATTAGAACCTGTGCAAAAGTATGGTGAAGCAAGAAAGCAGAAAGCCAAAGGCCCAATAATGTAAACAATTTACTTTACTCACATGAACTTAAAGGCCCAATTTTCTCATCCCAAACAGTACCAATTCTCCTAACCTTCTTAATTAAGCCCCTCCCACAATTGTCTAAAATTCACCCTCATCCAGACACAATCTCACTTTATTGCTTCAGGTTGAATATAGAAAGCTCATTGTGTATAATCAAAACACTATCAGAACATTTCGTGCTGTGTAGTATAAGTTTTTGGTACTCTGCATTGTTTCAATTAGCAGTCAATCAAAAAGCTGAGCCAATTGAGAGTCTCTGTAACCCTATACTAGAAGTGTAGTTTGGGGTGAGAGGATTGTCCAATTAACCCCTCTTTGCAGAAAATAAACAAAGTCCAACAGAATAAAATGCAAACCATACACCACAACCCAGACCCTCACACCTTGGCAGGTGGGAAAGTTCTAACTAAACAGTAAAATTCATTTTACAAATCCCCAGACCAGAACAAAAGATTAATTGCTGCCCAGCTAGCCAGGTGGAAAAAAAACAACACCTCCCCTAATTATAAGCTTCAGGCAGAACAGTGCAACGGAATGGCTTTGTTAGTCAAAGATGGAGAATGTAAGTGTTAATCACTAACTTAGTGGTGTGCCCAGGATGAAAAGGTGGAGATAGGTGACAATGTTTGACAGGTGAGAGTGTTAATAAAACCATTACCCCCATGGAGAATATTTTGATATTCTAAACAATATTCAAATTTTTGTACGTGTATTTCCACATTTTAATAGTCTAAAGTATATATTTTGTTGCCTTTTGGTAACCCTCCAGCTCTTCAAAGGCAGTCCTTCATCATGCCTGACAGGTTCAATATTCTCCCAACCTGCTTTCTTCTAGCCCCTTCTACAGCTATCTGAACTCATTACATTACTGAGCGTGAAATGTCCAAATGTGTAATCAGAGCACTTAATGCATACAGTGTAATATGGACCACTTTACATTATTTTCAATTTGATGCTGCCAATCAAAGAGCTGTGCCAACTGAAAATTTTGGTAGACTATGGATTAAGTTGTAATTTAGGGGTGACTTATCACTGCCTTTAAGATGTTAAGATGTGCTTTTTATAGTTTTTCCTTTCTTATGTAGAGGAATGATCCAACCTCCTGTGATATCCAAGCCAAGGTCACTAACCAGACTAACTATTTTGATACAGCTGAGGTATACAAGATCTTGTCACCAATCCTGCGACCTTATGCAAGGTTAGTGGAACATGTGACCTCCCTGAATTTTCATGATGGCTACAAAAAAGGAAAAGCACAAAAAAAGCCATAACTGTGAACTTCAGCAAAGACATGTAAGATAAGGAGAGCAGCGATTTATGGCTTCTTTGCACTTTATTAGAGCTCATTCAGACTGCATATTGGTCTAGTGCAGGCTTCCTCAAATAGCGGCTCATGCGCCACTTGTGGCACACGATGTGGTTTGGTGGAGAGGTGCAAAAAATTACTGGGAGAATATTGTAAAATTTAGAACCTTTTTGAAAGGAATTGTTCTGTCTCAAAAGTAGGTACTGTAAATAAATCTAATACTTCTCACAGACTGACGTCACATATTGACAAGGACATAATAATATCCTATTTGTTCTCACATGAAAGTGAAATCACCAGGGGCAGATCTAGGATTTTCCGTTAGGGGGGGCGCGCTGACGGTTGATCATCTGCCTGAATGAGTATCTAAGCAGAGTGCCACCATCGGTTGGCACAGAGCGTACAGAAAATTTTGAAAAATTGCGACCCTTCAGGTAGCCGGAAATGGCATTTCCCAGGCTTTCAAGTAGAACCTAAGCAGTCATGACTTTGAGTTTTTGTGTGCCAAAAAAAATTCCCCTCAATTAAAAGTGAGAAAATTGCAAAAACTTGCTTCATGAACTACACCAAAATTTAGTAGATCTTGATTTAAGCTAAGATCACTCTTCAAACACTTTTGATAAAATATCTTTTGAAAAATATTTCGTAATGTTATAGGTCCGGAAAAAGTGGTCTTAAGATAAGGGGATCTTCAAACAAGGTAAAGGGAGGAGAATCTTCAAGTTTCCTTTTAAATTTTGAATAAAAATTTGTTACAATCTATAATTCTATGAACGTAAAAAACTGAAAAAATAGAATTTTTGGTTCTCCAAACGCTTCAATACAATGGTGAAAATATCTGACCAGTGGCAAAGCTAGGATTTTTTCTTAGGGGGCTTAGGGGAACTGGATACTTTTGAAGGGGGGCTGGAGTTTAGTATCTAAGCGCAGCGCCACTATCGGTTGGGGCGGAGCATACAAAGAAAATTTTGAATTTCGACACCTCCCAAATGGCTGGAAATAGCATTTGCCAGGTTTAATTTTCTTTAAGTCTGGTGAGGAAAGTTTGTGATTTTTCACAGATTCAAACACACTTTTGAGACACTGATTAGCCCAGTTCATTACTCCGCTGAACTATGTATCCTAGGATTGCAAATCCGGAATCCTGCTGTGTGTTGCAAGCAGTGTACTCCTCAGTACGGTATTTCCACAGGCATAGGGGAGCATTTCAGTTTGGGGGCAGAGTATATTTGCCCAAAAAGTTAATTCTGCCCGTAGGACGGGCAAAGCTGAACGCCACCTCTGGTTGGCGCGGAGCGTCCAGAAAATTCGAAAATTCGTACCTCTCAGACAGTAGAAAATGACATTTCCCAGGCTTATAAAGGGGATCCAAGCAGTCGATATTTTAAATTTCAATTGCAGAAAACGTTCACTCCCAACTAAAATTTAGCCAAAAGAGACTGCGCGGAACACCATCATTACTTTGCGCGAGGCGTACAGAAAATTTTGAAATGTCCAACCCCTCAGACAGATGAAAATGGCATTTCCCGGGCTTATAGGGGATCTTAGCAGTCGCTATTTTAAGTTTCCACTTGCAAAAAGTGTTCACCTGAAACTTAAATTCTATTCTGCTTTGAAGCGGTCTAAGTGGAGCACCACCACACGTTGGGGCGAAACGTACAGGAAATTTTTGAAAAATTTGACCCTTCAGACAGTCAGAAATGTCATTTCCTGTGCCTATAGGGAGGTCCAAGCGGTCGCTATTTCAATGTTCCGTTTGCAAAAAATGTTGACCTGAAAGTAAAATTCTGCTAGGAAGACTTCCTATGGGGAGCTTTACAACACTACCAATCGATGAAATGGTCCTGCACATTTTGGGGTGGGGGGGGAACTACAAAAGGAATGGAAAACATGGTAATGAATTTTACTCTTTTGGTTTCGGGACTAAATTCAATATATATTGATTAAGTTGTGTGACTGCCCGAACTTCCGACTTTATACATGGTTTTACCTTTTGAAAAATGTAACATTACAAGGTGTGTTTTTTTAATTTTCAGG
The DNA here is from genome assembly GCA_037179385.1 of Holothuria scabra. Taxonomy (NCBI): domain Eukaryota; kingdom Metazoa; phylum Echinodermata; class Holothuroidea; order Aspidochirotida; family Holothuriidae; genus Holothuria; species Holothuria scabra. The sequence continues at coordinate 27,001,334 of CM074196.1, read as the reverse complement.
CAGACTTACAGGAAGATATTCTCACTCTGCATCATTAAAGTATCGAAAAACAAATTACCCGATTTTCATTTCCTTTGCCGGTATTTGGCTGTAGAGAAAGATAGATGACAAACTCTTGGGGACCTGAACACCCTCCTGTCTGTGTATTGAATTAATTTGGCAATTGAAAACGTCCCAGCATTTTTTAACCTTTGCCCGAATATTTGACCATTTCGAGCATTTTTTGCAAGACTACAGTATGAAGTGGGCATGATGAAAACCTTTTTCACATTCTGCCCAAATGTGTCGCAGATCTTTGTTATTTTCCATGAAAATTTTACTTTAAATATAGCGTTTTCTGTTTTTCGGCGAAGATTTGAAGCTACTAAAATAATCGACCACACTGTAAAAAATGGTACAAAATTGCTGTAAATTTACAGAACAAACAATAAAGAGAAACATAACTTGAGCCCCCAAGCCCCCAATGTAGCTACGCCACTGTATCTGACCAAGAATACGATGCACTGCTGTAAGTTCACATTTGAGATCGCAGTAGCTTTCGAAGTCTTTTGCTTGGTGAACTTTACCACTTTATTGTCATGTCACTGTCATTGTCAGTACTTTGGGTATTAAGTTAAGTGTTGTATTCATCTCAGTCTTTTTTTTATTATTTACTTATCTACCAATTATTGATTAAATGATACGCGAGGAAGATCCAAATCTTGTACAGGTACCAATTGATTGTTGTTATTCAGATTTCGAAAATTTCAATGTGTTTGCTAGTAGCAATAGTAATGTGGATTTTTCTATACTACACATAAACGCCAGGTCTTTACCCAAAAATTTTGATTCGATTATAAATTTTATAAGCAATATCAACAACTACCCCTTTTCTATAATTGCAATCACTGAGACATGGTTGTATGAAAATGACTATACTGCTCTGTACAGCATCCCAAATTTTACACTAGTGTGTAAAGGACGATCACATAGACGTGGGGGAGGGGTAGCTCTTTATGTTCGAACAGATATGGAGTTTGTCGTTATGGATAATATAACCAATTCGAATCATTTTGAATCATTATTTGTGAAAATTAAAACGGCGGTTTGTAAAACAATTATTACTGGAGTTATTTACCGACCTCCAAGGGAAGATGTTGATGAATTTATTCTTGAATTTAATAGTATTTTAAATACCTTAAATAATGATTGCAGTGTTTGTTTTATTGCAGGGGATTTCAATGTTAATCTACTGTCTGGACAAAACGCAGACTTACTTAAAAATACATTATTATCATTCTCATTCTATCCTGTAATTGATAAACCCACTAGGGTGACAGAAGTATCGGAAACACTTATTGATAACATATTTACAAATATTAATTTCGCAACTAGATCTACCATCATTAGAACTGATTTATCTGACCATTATCCCATTGCTATTATTTGTGAACATTTAAGTCGGTGTAGAAGGAATTTCACTAGGCCTGCTATTTTTAAGCGTGATACTAGTACTTCTAAAATATTGAATATGAAACTGGAATTAGATTCTACTGATTGGCATGATATTTTGTGTGACAATAACGCTCAGTCTGCTTTTACTAAATTTAATAACAAACTGTGTGATATTTTCCAAAGAAACTGTCCTATGCGTCAAATTAAGTGTAAGAAAAATTTACAGAAATCACCTTGGATTACCTCTGGTATTTTAAAGTCCATTCGCAAGAAAAATTATTGTATTGTGCGTATAAGCGAAGCCCCACAGAACAGAATTTACTGCATTATCGCAATTTTAAGAACAGATTAACTGCGGTAATTCGAAATGCCAAGAAATCGTATTACTATGAGTACTTAAGTAAAAATAAAAATAACAGTAAGAAGATTTGGTCTGGTATTAATGGGATTCTGAACAGAGGGGGTGGCAACACTAATGCGACTGGAATTGAGAATTTACATACAAATGATGATTCGAATAACATGCAAAATTTTGCTAATGATTTTAATAATTTCTTCACATCTGTAGGCGAAAATCTAGCTTCTAAAATAGATGTAACGTACTATAACTACAATTGTTATCTCAATGATATTAGTGTTTTAGATACCTTTATTTTACACCCAGTGAGTTATGAGGAAGTGGTTAGTACTATATTGAAACTTCAAAGTGGGAAATCCCCAGGGTATGATGGCCTTACCAATGATATTTTAAAACAGATACATGGCCATATTATTGATCCTCTTACTCATATTTTGAATTTATCTTTTTCTGAAGGTGTTTTCCCGAATGAACTTAAAGTTGCAAAGGTCATTCCAATTTATAAATCTGGTGGAGCTGAAACTGTATCTAATTACCGCCCTGTTTCAGTTCTGCCTGCTATTTCTAAAATTTTTGAAAGACTTACATACAATAGATTATCAGCTTTTATAAATAAGAATAACCTATTATATTCCGGGCAGTATGGATTTCGGAAGGATCACTCCACATATATGGCTGCTTTAAAGTTTGTTGATGATATAGTGTGTAACCTAGATAATAGAGTCAGCACCGTGGCCTCTATTTATCGATTTATCTAAAGCTTTTGATACTATAAATCATGAAATTTTATTGAACAAACTGTACAGATATGGAATACGGGGTGTGGCATTTGATTGGTTTAAAAGTTATCTTTCTAATCGTAAACAATTTGTCCGTTTTAAAGGGAAGGACTCTAATCTTAATAATATTAATATCGGCTTTCCGCAAGGTTCAATACTGGGACCTCTTCTTTTTATATTATATATCAATGATATGTATAAGTCGTCAAAATTACTGAAGTTTATATTATTTGCCGATGACACAACTGTTTATTATCATAATCCTGATGTCAGTCGAGCCCTCCAAGTTGTTTCTTCAGAGTTAAAAAATGTTTCTGAATGGTTAGCGTCAAACAAGTTATCATTAAATATAAGTAAAACTAAATTATTGGTTTTTAATAACATGAAAGGTGACACTGCACGTTTTACTATAAATTTTAAGAACACCATCATAAGTAGTGAAAATTCTACTAAGTTCTTAGGGGTTACAATTGATAATAAACTTACATGGCAGGATCACATTCATAACGTTACTAAATCCGTTTCTAAAATCGTCGGTGCTATGAATAGACTAAAACATTATATTCCTAGTTGTTCCTTGTTAACTATCTATAATGCATTAATTTTACCACACCTTACTTATAGTATTTTATTATGGGGTAATGCCTTGCCAACATATACAGACAAGCTTTTTATTCTTCAAAAGAGGGCTGTACGAACTATATCAAAAGCTTCACCATACACTCATTCTCTTCCACTTTTTCACCATTATAATATTCTAACTCTAAAGGACCACTGCAATTACCAGTTAGGCGTTCTTTTGTATAGGCACAACAGCGGTCAACTCCCTCCTGATTTCCATTCCTTTTTCAACCTTAATAGTTGTCATCACAACTATCCAACAAGAAGAAGAGATAATCTTCTCCAGCCATATACTAGGACAATGTTTGCGCACTCTCACGTGAGAAGTAGCGGGGTATCTCTCTGGAACTCTCTTGACATTGGCATAAGAAATGCCCCTAACCTTAATCTATTCAAGAAGTACTTAAAGAAATCCTTCTTGTTATTGTATGTGGATAATTAATTTTACCTGGCAAAAAAAAAAAAATAAATAAATAATCAAATAAATAAATAATTAAAAATCTGGCTAAAAGTACGCATCAAACTAGCAGCAATTCTTTGTATACAATCATGTAAATGTTATAGGAGTCATATTCGTATTTATATGTTCTAGTTGTGTAAGCAATTAAGAACATCTCAGTTATTAGGGCCAGACTAGAAAAGCTTGCAAGCTTCATCTGGTTCCTCTTCTACTGTCTTCATACTCACGTTTCTTGTAAATATTATTACGTATTGTATCATAATAATAATGATAATGAATGTACGTTTGCATGTAGTACAGTTGAAAAAAATAAACAATAAAATAAAAATAAAATGTGCATGATAGATAAACATTGTTAAACGCTTTGTGTTATCATTGATTTCATTCAAGTTAGTGGCATTGAGATTCAGTCTCCACTCCCTTGGGATAGCAGAATTTTTCCGTAATATAATGTAAAAGGAAAAATACTAGTTAAATTACATTTATGGCAGAAAACATTCTAATATGAACTCAGTCAACTCTCTCATTAAAAAATTAATTTTGTCACTATTCTACATGTCCCGAAATTGACCAATTTTCCCGAATTCCTCATAATTACCTGGAAAGGAACGGGATTGCAACTGATAACATAATTTACATTTACATACAGTTTGAACTTCCATTATCGATGGTGCGCTATAGCCTGTGGACATTTTCATGGTTCTTTGGTTTTTCCATGACAAGTGTATAATAACATTAAGGAGGATTTCCATTGATTAAAGAACTCCACATCTGATGAACCCAAATAGCAAATGGATTGTAAGAAAAAGTTAAGTGTTCTACATAAAGCGTGGTGCGAAATAGGGTTGAGACCTTTGATATCACTCTGTACTGACATTTTATCGGAGAACTTGAAACTGTGTGCTCTAGGTTGCTATTAGTTTGCAACAACTATAATTGCATAGTTTGAAAATTAGAAGATAATGGAACATTATTTAGAAACAAGTAGGCTAAATGATCCATTTAGTGAAAGAAAAAAAAAATCAGCTTTGGAAAATTTTAGGGGGGGCACGCGCCGGGTGCGCCCCTGCCTAAATCTGCCATTGATCACCGTCACTGTTTGCCATTAGAGTCAGGGCTTTGTCGATCCACTGTTACCGGTGAATCAGCAAAAATTGCAAAGTTCGTGAAAAATTTTGGCCTGGAAAATTGAAAAAATATTGCACCATTTTGCATGTAAGTCCCTTCTGAAATGCAAAAATTTTCAAAAGGGGAGGGGGACACTCCCTCCCTTTAAACCCCTTACCCTAGGATGGCGAGCACTGGTGCATTATATCAGTAACATTTAGCAATGTGGTGCTTCAGAAAATTTAATTGAGGAAGCCTGGTCTAGGGATAGAGCATTCTGTTTGTCACGAGGGAAGCTTGGGTTGGACTTTCAGGTTGAGTTAAACCAAAGACTTCACAAATTGAACCTACAGTCATTGTATGAGATGTTCTGCTTAGCAAAAACAATCCAGATAGAGCCCCACAACTGAAAAAATGTCTTTGGGGCAACTAGATTTAACCAGAAGATTATAAATTGAGGTGTACTGTAGCTAGACATTGCTACACAAAAAGCCAACAAGTTGAGGCTCTGCTACCACATTTAACAGTCAAGAGCTTATTTTGGAGAAAATTTGGGATTTAATGAAAGAAAATTCATGAAAAAAGCACTGTACTGTAGCTGCCTGTATCACTTGATGATCTAGTGATTTTGTCATTTCCAGAGTTCAGAGAAATTTATCAAAGGTATTTATGATTGAACACAACTTCATCAGTAACTGCAAGCGTGCAGAAATTTTTGCATTTTTGAAATTTCATGAAAGAACAGTTGGGAAAACCATATGGTAGCATGGTAGTATCACAAATGATCAATTTATCCATTTTTTTTTTTTCATTTTTCAGAGCCAGGGTGTCGATTGCCCCCCCCCCTTCCCGCCCTGCTCCCATTCTAGCTATGCCACTGTGTATTAAACCCTGTCTTACAAACTGTTCAAAGACCACTATATATATAAACCCTTTACCGTTGTGCTCCGATCGGGGCATATTTGCGCACCTCGGGAGTGGGCGGAAAAAGTGGACATAGCCCGCCCTGCATCGGCTTCCATAGGCCATTGATCCTGTGACATTAAACTATTGTCTCTCTTGTTGTTGTTCCCGAATTTCTGGGTAGCTACTCGCAGTTTCGAGCTCCGCGTAAAACAGTAAAGATGTGTACGTGACAGCTGAGCTCTCCGCATGGGTCCAAAAGGACCCAAACAACAGTAAAGGGTTAACCAATCTACAGTGTAGTGAAAGTGAGTCAGAAGACTGGGATCTATTGCACTACCAGTAAAAATTTGTGTTATTGTTGAAAATTGGAATAAGTTGTCAACATCTCATGATCAACAATAAAATTCCCAATTCATGTTTATTTGCCCTGCTGTCATTTTGGTTGCCTTGACAGAAAACAACTATAAAAAATAACATAAGCAATAACACAGGTTTTAATGAGCTAGACTGCTGGGAGCAAAACCAGTAAATAAATAAATAAATAAATAAATAAAAAAACAAATGAACAAACTAATGAATGAACGAACGAACAAACAAGCAGAAATGCTTTGCTACTCATGCCATATTGAAAAAGTGGGCATATTCTTGTACATTACTATACCTGCAAAAACTGAACGTAATGAAATTTTTACGAGTAGGTTAGAAGTGCTAAAAGGCATATGTCAGAACCTGTAGAATTTAACTAACCAGCTGGATGCAAACATATTATGCATGCAGTAGGTGTTTTAATTATAATGTATTATGTTCTTTTTTAGTATGATCACATCACAATTCCCTGGGAAATGCAGGAAAAGGTTAAATTATGTTGTTCTATGTCTTTTGGGGGATTGTGAAGGAAGGGGTGGATGTTGAACTGATAGAAACATAGGTTTATGAGGCAGGGGGGGCACTCACCCTCCCAATTCAGGCAAAAACAGTTGGTGCATTTGGGCAAAACATGGGCAAAACATGATAAAAGGTGTTATTATTCTGGCAAAAATTGCTCTTGCCCTTCCCCAAAAAAGGACCCTGTATGTCTATGGCTAGAAATTGTCACATTTGGTTCTGCACTCTGTGTATATGTAGCACACTGTTGGTTATCCCAGACTGCTAAAAATGGATTGAAACCTAGTTCCTGTAAAGTAGCTGTTGCATTTAATTCACAGGAGAGGTGTACATAGTTGAATTGAGCAAACTGACTAATTTTTCAATTGCTGCAGCCCTTCTATACTGTAGGTAAAGGTGTTTTCTCACCACCGGCCTCCAAAGCCAAGTAAAATATCTAATTGAAAACCCGTTGCTGTGTGTGTTTGGAAATAGTTCTCAATTAGATAATAATGTGCTTTACTCTTCTTTGCTTTGCTGGCAGAGGGAAAGCACCATAATGCTACCCCACCAGTGTCTTTGATGTATTATTGGACTTAGATGGTTAGACAAATTCAGAGAGCAAGTGATGGCCTGATTTCAGTCGGCCATAACTGGGGTCTATCACCCAGAGATGCCAACATTTACATCCACAAATCAGGGAGGTTTCACATAGGAATCAGGGAGATTTTTTTAGAATTACATGCAACTTTATAATCTTTCAATTTTCTTGCTTGCCTGTATCCTGGATTGATACATTTACACTTAGTTGTATTTTGATTTCATCAATATCACTAAATATGAGGGCTTAAAAAAATTCATGTTGACAATGAATGAAGACTATTTAAGGCTGATGAACCCCATAAATGGCTGCCTACAGTCACTAAACACAAGCGCTGATCCGATTTATCTATATGCCATTGTTTTCTGTTTTCTTTTCAATTAGAGTTGTAAATGTCTCCAGCTATGGCGGAAGAAGATCTTATGTAAAACTTGGGGACCAGGTCAGGAATGACTTTAGCCATGCTTCTACCATTGAAGAGATTGATAAATTAGTGAATAACTTCATTCAGTAAGTTTTCAAAGCATTGCACAAAAGTTTTAGAACAACGATTTTAAATCTTTTTAACTTATGAAGAACTGATGAAACTCCTTAAATATAGAATTTTTTCATGTGACATCACAATTGGTAAGCTGCGCCCTCTGTTGAGCAAAAGTCAACTGGTTTAGGGTAGCAGTCAGACATAGGTCATCATGTGCTTTTTTGCCCATACAGTAGCTTACTGTAAAGTAGTTTTGTTTATTCCTTGCCGAAGGCAAGGTCGTAGTGCCAGAGCTGGTATAACTTTGCCCTGTGGACTAGTATCTCAAACTTTTCAAAACCCAGGGAGACCCTGCCCTGGTTACACCTTTACCATCACTGTCTACTTCCACAATCATTCAGTTTGCCAAAAGTGAGACTGTGAAAAATGTTTAGAGAGACTGTCTGCTGAGTGAAAATAGCCTTCTAATTTATTACGTCCTTTGATATAATGTATGTAATATCTCATGTGCTTTAGTGGGGTTATCTGATAGGGCAGAGAAATCTTTTTTGGTGTTTGATAGCATTAACCACAGAGACAGTTGGAAATGTAATACACAAAACCATATTAGCTTGTCGCAGAAAGCTGATTTGAATATAAAGGTTGTTTGAGGAGAAAGTTAATGTTTGATTCTTCAAATTTGTTTTGTAATCAGAGAGAAATGGGTACAATGGTGATACCGTGAACCTGTGGGTTTGTGCATGTGTGCACCTAGATTATTAACACTACCTTATCAGGTACCCGCCACTGGCAAGAGCTCAAGCCTCTCGCATCTTTCCTCGCTCATGTGGAGCTCGAGACTGACATAGCTACCAAAAAATTCAGCCTGAGGCACTGCAATGAGATCTGTCAAGTGATGCTTGGAGCCTGCCCACTCTTCAGGCTTTCTCATGCTTCATGCAATCACCAGCTAAAGGGAAATTACTATGACTTCCCTTACCAGTAACTTTTCTCACTACCCCATAGCGAGTTAGATAGAGTTTTATGGCCCTGTTTCAAACCTATTGGTTCAAGTCGAGCAGGCCACAACCTTTTTTCCAGTTGTGGCCCACTGGCTTGTTTTCCTCACTTCATTGCTTATGCGGAGCATCATGCATAATGGCAGTAGGTTCCATTTTTATAGTCTTTGGTGTGACTTGACCTGGGAATCAAACCCTTTGGCCTTCCGCCTGAGAGGAAGATGCTCTCACCATTAGACCAAACACTCGGTACCCCATAAGGCGTGTGTGAGTGTGTTCGGTAACTGCATGTGTGTGTGTATATGTGTGTACGTTATGCTTCGCTTACAAGAAAACACTGTTTCTAGATTGGTATCTTTGAGGAATCTCATACCTGGTATATGAATGTTATGTTGGAAAGATGATTACCGTTGTTTTTGTTAGAGGTCAGAGGTCACTTTGAGTTCCCAGCATTCAAAAGCTACTGTAGTAAAGCCTTGTATGATATCACAAGCAGTTAAACTTTGATTAATGTCATACTTGGCTTGTGTATAGCATATATAAAAATTAAATGTCGTCTAATTTTTTTTTGTGGAGATAAATGTCATCTGGGGTCATGGGGGTGTATACTAATTTTGAAAGTTGTTTTGTCAAGGCAATTTGCATTGGAACTTGGGGCAGTAGAAGGGTATACTACAAGGGTAGATTGTCATTCATTGCTTGATTCTGCCTTCGCTGTGATAGCTTCAATGTGGCACTGAAATTTTCAGGCTCTGGAGACAGACCCTGGTTAACATCCCTGCTGTACATCCCCAAGTGTTTAGATAGCACTTAGCAGTTGACCAGTGATCAAAAGCAATCTGAGACCATGGCTTGATTTGAAAGAAACATGTATCATCACAACCACAATGCATTTTTTCTTTCTGGTGCATGAACAACTGTATAGACGAATCCGATTAGCGCCTGTTTTTAGGGACTGTAGGCTGCCATTAGTGGGGTCCATCAGTCTAAAATCATCTTTATTTATTGTTTACATGAATTTCAAACCCTTCTATTTAGTGAAATTGGAGAATTTAAAATAAAAATTCGTGTATTACCATCCATGATAGAGGTAAGCAAGGAAATCAAAAGATTTAAAGGTGACGGACCTCACTTATGGCCGACTGAAATCAGACCATCACTTGCTGTCTGGATTCGTGTATATTCAAAAACATATAGACTTACATTCCAATATTATGCACTGAACGAAAAATTCTTCCTTTATGCTTAGAGATTTTCTCAGACTTTGTACTGTCATTCCAAATACTCTGCCTCTGGAGAGAAGGAGAAGTATGGTTACACTACTTTTACCAACTATGGTTTCTCCAAATTAGCCCTTAGTACCCTTACCCGCATTCAAAATAAAGAAATACTTAAGGATGTAAGCCGACCTGGTATCCGTGTCTATTCTGTAAGTAAAATATTTCTCTTAACATGTTCATCTTTATCTTCATTTAAATTTACCATTAAATTTTTATCCTCTATTTATGTATGTACTACTATAAGCACCTGTTGTCATGTTACAATATTTTTCTCTTCAGCTGTGAAATCAAATTTACTAGGGTAACTAAGTTCTTCGGGTATGCGACTTAAGTCCTTTTGTATTATGACAGATACTTTGAAGAGAAATAAGAAGAAAATTGTGACATTTAGCTGTTACTTCAAAATTAGCTTTTTTTTTGGGGGGGGGGGGGGTGGGAGAGGGCTGCTCTTGCCCTTTGAAAGTACACAAAGGAGTATCTCCTACATAGAAAGGTCAACAGTGTACTACTGCTAGGTGCAAAGTGATAGATGCTGGCTAGCTGAGAGTTAAAGGTATAAAGTGTAGATCATAATTGTGTTCAAAGTAAATAGAAACTGAACAGGTCTTTACATCAGAAGAGTTGAGCAACTGCAGGAATTGCAGCTCTATTATCATGATATATCCCAGACAAGTGGATAATTGTTTGAGGTTTCAGGATGTCTCAGGTTTACTCTTTGGTTACTCCACTGCCATATTCTGACATTCCTATAGCCAACAGCACATAATGTTCCAAGAAATGTATGTTTTGACACCCCTATGTTCTGATGGCTCAGCGGTAGATGAATATATTGGTCTCAGAACTCATTAGTGCTGGAACATTGTGGTGTTGAAATATATGGCATTCACCCCTTTTTGTGACAAATTTACCAGATTTTGTTACAAATTCTTTAATCTTTGGACTCTTTGGACACTTTCTTGCCTCAGAACTTTAGCCTTTAGCCCATACAGTATAGATATGCATAGTCCACTCACTCATTCACTCCCCACCATTGTACCACTGTGCTTTCTACTCAGCATACTGTAAGTAATGGAGTAGCGGAATATGCCAGTGAGCTAAACTGGAAAAAACTTCTGTGGCCAGCCTGACATAAGCTGAGCCGTGAAAGTCCATCTACCTTACCAACCCCTCCACAGCATACTTTCACAAAGTATGGTAAAGAGTGTTTTTGGCATAAAAATCATTGTTGTTTAGCAAACTTTGACACACATCCATGTGTATATGAGCCTATCCCCTAGCTTCCACCTTCTACTCTTTAGATCTTATTACAAAAAATCATTTGATTCTTTCTCATCACTGATTTCTTAAAACATTTTTCACCAGGCTCGTTTTTATTTTTTATCGTATTGAATCAATTTTCAGAGCTGTTCTGGTTTTTTTCTTTTACAAACACTGCACTATTTTATACCACACATTTGTGTAGACTATCCAGAGTGCTAAGTTGAACTTGATGGTGGCAGTTAACCCTTGCATAGAACATATAATGTTGGGGTTTGGTCAGAGTGGTTTTGAACACTGAACTGATGCAAAAACTATCAGAAATGATTTCACTGATCAAATTTTCTCAGAATATATTATGATGGTTACTTTAGCTTGTGAGGGTTTTATTTATTAATGGAAAATAAAAAAGTGAAGATCAGCGTGGAATCCAAGCATCCAAATTAAAAGTAAAGAGCAGTCCCAAAAAACTTATTTTGAAGAAAAAGCTAAATAGTTCAATTTTCATCTTATTTCTCTTCAAAGTATCTTTAATTACATTTTATGACTTTACTTTTGCATATTCAAGGTAAACCAAGCAGTTATTCCTGGTAAAATTTACATTTGAAGAGAAAAAAAAAATTGTCACATGATTCCCAACAACCAATCATGAAACTGGACTGTCTACTACACGTCTTCAGTTTGGGATGACAGCTCCTGCCCTTTAAGTCCAGCTACTGTAATGGTGATGAGAATCAAGAATAATGCCAGGGTTTCCAAAGCCTGAAAAATTCATGAGATTTTATTGTCATTTTCCAGACCTTGAAAGGTCATGGAATATTGTAAAAATGACAAAGTCATGGAAAAGTCATGAAATTTAGCCCAGGTCAGTCTTTGAAGTAAATAAATTTTCTCATTTATTTATCAAGATGGCTGCATCATTAAAATGTTATCAAATCTTGGATATAATTAGTCATGCAAAGGTCATGAAATAGCCATGGAAGAGTCATGAAATTTTGAGTTTCCTTAGGTGGATAAACCATGAGTATTTTTGATAAATGGGCTTCAGCTGGATTATCTTTTCCTGTATAGCTGATTTTGTGCTAGTGTAAGGCAATATTCACTCATTATCCTTAAACAAATATAAAATTGTTTCAATAATTTGATAATTATTATAATTTTCCTGAATCAAGTTTCATGCAATTTTTTTTCCTACTCTGAGTGGACTAAGAGTGTGGAACTCAAACTGTCACTTAAAAATGTGAACAAAAATGGTTACAGAATGCAGTTGTTTTCACTAATGAAAGATAAGTTCAAGGTAAAAGAATAAATTTATAAATTTTTTCACAAAAAGTTATGGTCACAATTCCTCTTTTTAATATGGTATCATCCTGAGCAAAATTTTCCAAGGTGATAATTATTTTTGATACTTCACCCAAGGTTATTATCCATCAACGGAAAAAGAAAAAGATCCACTTGGCATCCGAAATTGGTCTGGCCAGTGGTGAAAATCAAGTATTTTTTTTAGTGGGCCTTGAGTGGATGATCTTCTTCAGCATAGCTTACTTTGTGCTCAATTAAAGCTCTTATATTGCCTTCTTACAGGCTTGCCCTGGACGTGTGAAGACGGAAATGTCCAGTTGGAAGGGAGAAAAGACACCTGATGAGGGAGCAGACACACTTGTCTGGTTGGCTTTACAGCCAGAGGACACCAGTGTGGAAGGAGGAGAGTTTTTCAAGGATCGCAAAGTTATAGATCTGTATGATGAATGTCTTGATAATGTTTGAGAGTTTTTCAAAAGATTAGCAGCTGATTGTAATTTAGAAAATGTAAAACATATGTGCCAACTGTATACTGTAGTATACTGTTCTTAGTATACAGATGGCGTAATACTAAGGATATTAAGCATAATATTAATGATATAAGATGAGTAGACACATGGAGAGAAGGGTTTTAATAAAGATGGCTGACAGCCAGTTATAAGTTTTATTGTGCTCCTTTAGACCTTTACATTCCTTTTGTCTTCGCATTGATATTAGGAGCACTGCATTTCTGAATCTGAAATAAACAGAACAAGTTTTGAATCTGAAATAATCATTTAAAGTTGAAAGATATAATCCAAAATTTGCTATAGAACTGAAAATATAATAAAGTTTATGTGAATACAATATTTTAAATGTCAGAACTTATATTTTTGATAATGAAAGATATGGTATGTTTCAGGGATTTGAAGTGCACTACGCACAACATAAAATGCACAAGGTATTTTTTTTACAATTGAGATTTCTTGCTTGAGGAGAGATTGGCTTCATATGTTATGTAATTAACAAACCATTTCTTATTCAGATATTTGACAGCAATAGATCAGTTTGAAGTTTCTTCAAGATCAGTATTGTGCAATAGGTCACTTTTATTTGTTGGCAGCTGATAGCAGGACATAAACAAACGTAGGCGTATGGGGGTAATTTTCTATGACGGGACAATAAGATTTTTGCCCGAATAGTGTCACCACTGTTTATCATTTTTTTTCATGTCTTGCCCAAAAAGACCAACTGCTTTTACCTGAATTGGGAGGACAGGTCCCCCCCCCCCCGAACCTCTGCCTCTAACGCCTATGTTAACAATCACCTACACATAATTAAGGACACCTAACTGAAAATTCCATTTAGGGACAGCATGCATGAATTTTTAAAATGCATTCTGTATGGGCATCATACATTTCTTCGTGTATGTTCCAGCTTAATTGACACGCACTTCTTCGTTCTTGAAAGACAATGGAACTTGTTGGTTTGGGGTGTAAGAGAGTAAGAGTGCCACCTTGAATACAGTGGCGTAGCCATGGGGGTGGTTTTGGGGGCTAGAAACCCCCCATGACCCAACTGTGCAATGCAAAAAACACCTAAAATAGCATTTTTTCTCTCTATCCTTAGACTCTGCCCTGATATCGAACCCAACCCCACCCCCATGACACCAAAACCCTCCCTATGACACAATCCTGGCTACACGCCTGCTTTTGTATACACCCATGCTTGTGAAACTACCATCGAAACTGACCAATCAGTAAGTCCATTAAATTCAAACCAGTCGTTGTTCATTTTGTATATAGTTAGGTCGACCTGAAGAGAAAAGTTCACTAATGCATGCACAGACATATACTTTTTAATAGAATTTCTCTTTTATCACTTAAATGGACAAATTAATGTCAATATGAAATAATCATGCTCTTTTTGTTCGCTCTAACTATTGTCATCAGTCACTTGCATCAGATGATATTTAGCAAATAAAGATTCTATAAGAAAGACTTTTAATTAACATTGTATTTGTTGTTTTCTTAGTTCTTACTCTTTACCATGTTTCCCTGCATCACATTTTTTTTAGTGTTTGAAGGGACAATAAGCAGTGAACATTAACATGTTTTGTGTTCCAGCACTTCATTTCTTCTTTCTTTAAACTGATTATTTACCAGAACCAACAGACATTGAAGAGGATTTTTTTGGTTAAAAGAAACATAAATTCTGTGTTAGTTACTGTTGATTGGGAATGTTGTAATATTTTCAGGGCAAACATGTTCCATATAGTTGTAAGACTACTACACAATGGCAGTAGGTTCCATTTTTAGAATCTTTGGTATGACACCACCTGGGGATCGAACCTGGGCCTTCTGCTTGAGAGGTGGATGCTCTGCAGTTAGACCGTTAGACCAAACACGCGGTCTTTACGTAGATGTTGCTGAGGCACACAGAGCGGGCGAAATTTTTACAAATTGTTCAGCATTTGAGATAACGGGGGCTCTTTGGTGCTAAATATAATTGAGGAAAGTCTGCAGCACTTGATCTACTTGGAAAAATCGTGGTAGACCAAGTATGGGAAAATTCCAACTATTGTCCCCTGACGTTTTTTTTTTTGGGGGGGGGGGGGGGGGAACACAACCCACATTCCCAGTCGTGATGGCCCTGTATCTGATGCGTAATTCTCAAGATACGAGCAGGTAAAATTGTCGGCACATTGTCAACAAAAAGTGAACTTGATACAAGCACATATGACATCATATCCCTATTTAATGGGCATATTTTTTTTTCTATTTAATCTTTACAGCCTATTTTCTCCTCAACAATCTCATAGCGTCAGAAAATGATTGCATAAGTGGCACGTAAACTCCAGACTTTGCATTATCCACAGGGTGAACCTATTAACGTCAAAGTCAACATATAACATTCTGAAAAACAAAGGGGAATAAAGCATTCATTGTCAATACTCCGATCAAAACCACTGTGGAACATAACTCTAGTCACTAAATTTACTGTTATCTTGAAATACACATGTCCGATTTGAATGGAAACTTCAACATATTAAGTAGATTTGGTTCCTCTTTCACATATGAAAATTAAATTTTTGCTCAAACTTCCCTTTTTAATGGCTTGTACGCACCATAAAAGGAAGAATCTTATTGTTTTGACAAAGTTCAGAGGTCATGTCAGGGCTGATAAGGGTAAAACATCATCTATCTGGGGTCAACAGAGGCTCTTAAGCAGAATTTTCCAAGCACTTTCAAACATCGTCATATTTGGGTTGCAGAGGTCAAAAGACAGAATATCCCAAGAATTCTTAAGATCATCAACTGCTTGGGCACCAAAGGTCAAAAGCGAATTTCCTTAGAATTCCCAGATCTATATTTGGGATCACCAGACGCCAAAAAGCAAATTTTCCCCAAAATTATCAAGATGGTCATCAAGGGTCACCAGAGGTAAAAAAGAAAAATTTTCGAGAATTCCCAAGATTGACAAAGATCTACTAAGCCTTTTGACTTTCTGGTTCCACATACTTAAAGGGCCAATCCTCTCACCCCAACACTTCTAGTATAGGGTAACAGAAACTCTCAATTGGCTCAGCTTTTTGATTGACTGCTAATTCAAACAATGCAGAATACCAAAGCTCATATTACACAGCACGAACTGTTCTGATAGTGTTTTGATTATACACATTGATCTTTGCTATACTTCACCCTGAAGCAATAAACTGAGATTGTGTCTGGATGAGGGTGAATTTCAGACAATTGTGGGAGGGGCTTAATTAAGAATGTTAGGAGAATTGGTACTGTTTGGGATGAGAAAACTGGGCCTTTAAGTACCCAGGTGATATGTCAAGAATATTCAGCAAATATTTTGTCGCCTTCAAATCTCATTTCTCCATTCATACTGATGTTGCAATATTTTAAGAGAGAGCATGTGCGCATGTGGATGCATCTTCGAATCCCCGATGGGATGAAGCAAAGAAACCGCGACTCCTAGACTGAAATGAAGAAATTAAGTGCAATTCACCTACTTGTGAGATCCAAAATTTCCCCTTCAAATCCACTCCCCTCCCCTAAAGAAAAACAAAATGAAAAAAAAAAAAATGATGAAAGAGACACCTTTCACATATTTTCTAAGTCCCATGTGCTAACACTGGAAATGTGGATGTTTTTATCAACTTTTAAAAGGCGAAATTAACGCGTTTCAGACCATCTTTATAAGTGTGCATATATAAAAATGAACTTATGAAGAAAAACGTCATTTTGAAAAGTCGACTTTTGGCCTTTTAAAGTCGAAATTCCTGCCTGGTATCTCAAAATTTGGGGTTTAAAGTGTGCAGTCGAAATTTTGACTTTAACGGATGAAAATATGTCTTATAGTAAGTGAATTAGTTTGGCACTTTCTTACAGGGGCCCTGGGCACCGTCCAACTCCAATCCACTACTCGCGCCACAAATTGCAATTCCTAAGCAGAAGTGTTCTCTCATCTTCAGTTTGGTAGTCTGAAAGTGACAAAATCAGAAATTTGCTATACCTGTATGTGGCACCAAAGCATCAAGCAGTCCAGGGCCGTCACCAGTTTTTTTCAAAGGGGGGGGGGGGTGCGTTTTGAAATTTGAGCATGTGAGTGAGGAAATTTTTGTGGACAAGGCCACGAAGTAGCAGAAGGAGGTGGGCATGGGAGGGACCCCCCTCCCATGGTAGGGAGCTTTGCGGTTTTTCAACTTAAAATGGCGCAATCTGGTGCATACTAAGAGAGGAAATTCAGGCGTAGGATTAACTGTTTCTGGGAGGGTGATTGATAATTGTAATCATTATATTCTCCTTGATCTTTACTTAAAGATCTGGGTGTTGTAATTACTGGGGATTTGAAGTCATCACGGCAGTGTGAAGCCACTGCTGCAAAGGCTAATAGAGTGCTTGGATTGATCAAGGGGAATTTCATCAATTTTAGTAAGGATATTGTACTTAATTTGTATAAGCAGTTGGTAAGACCCCATCTCGACCATGCAGCTCAGGCTTGGAGCCCCTGCTATGAAAAGGACAAGTTTCTTTTAGAGCAAGTTCAGAGGAGAGCCACTCGCCTTATACCTGAGGTGAGAAATTTACCTTATCATGCGGGTGCTAGGCTTAAACATCTTGGGCTTACCACTTTGGAGCTGAGAAGAATTAGGGGAGAGATGCTCCAGATTTACAAGTTTCTTTGTGAAAGGAATCCCCTTCTGACTTGTAGTTATTTAAGGGTTCAAAGTAATTCTCGGGTGCGTGGGCATTGTAAAAAGCTGGAAAAGCCTTTTGCAAGGCTTGTCATTAGGAAGTTTAGTTTCTCCCATAGAGTTGTCAACGAGTGGAATTGTCTACCAGATTGGGTAGTTAACTCCCCGTCAGTTCACTGCTTTAAGGTTAACATCGACAAGTTTTTCCATGGCTGTGGTAGAATCTGATTTGGGGATGTTGTCAAGCTTTAATGGTTTGACTTTTGATTAGGGCTTGGACTTCAGGGCATCTTATGGGCCCTTGGCCCTCCTTTGCCCTTCAACCTGTTATGTTATGTTAAAACACATATGAATGATTAACTCATGAATAAATTTGACCCCTTACACAATTGCACCTGTATTAAGAATGAAACACAGTTCAAAATTAAGTCGGTCCTTATTTGGATCACTCCTCCAGTAATGAGTTTGTCCACGATTATGAACCAATGTCCTGGCGGGGACTACTATAAAATGTTTTACACTAACACAGAACTTGGATGAAATGACTGATTCTTGTAAAAAGAAATACTGGCACCTGGGCTAGACTATAACTAGGTCAGAGTGTTGTACTGCTAAATTTGCGAAGGATTCGGTTGCTAGTTAGTTAGTTAGTTAGTTAGTTAGTTAGTTAGTTAGTTAGTTAGTTAGTTAGTTAGTTAGTTAGTTAGTTAGTTAGTTAGTTAGTTAGTTAGTTAGTTAGTTAGTTAGTTAGTTAGTTAGTTAGTTAGTTAGTTAGTTAGTTGGTTAGTTACTTAGTTAGTTAGTTAGTTAGTTAGTTAGTTAGTTAGTTAGTTAGTTAGTTAGTTAGTTAGTTAGTTAGTTAGTTAGTTAGTTAGTTGGTTAGTTGGTTAGTTAGTTAGTTGGTTAGTTGGTTAGTTAGTTAGTTAGTTAGTTAGTTAGTTGGTTAGTTAGTTAGTTAGTTGGTTAGTTGGTTAGTTAGTTAGTTGGTTAGTTAGTTAGTTAGTTAGTTAGTTGGTTAGTTAGTTAGTTAGCTGGTTAGTTAGTTAGTTAGTTAGTTAGTTAGTTAGTTAGTTAGTTAGTTAGTTAGTTAGTTAGTTAGTTAGTTAGTTAGTTAGTTAGTTAGTTAGTTAGTTAGTTAGTTAGTTAGTTAGTTAGTTAGTTAGTTAGTTAGTTAGTTAGTTAGTTAGTTAGTTAGTTAGTTAGTTAGTTAGTTAGTTAGTTAGTTAGTTAGATAGAGTTTAACATCCCAGTTTCCAACCTATTGGTTCAAGTCGAGCCGCAAACCATAATTTTGGTAGGTTGTACTGGAATTCTCCATTGGCCCAGCTCCTTGATTGACAGCTAATTTAAACAATGCAGAGTACCAAAGCTTTTATTACACACATCATGAACTGTACTGAGAATGTTTTGTTTATAAACATTGAGCTTTTCTATACTGGACTCGAAGCTGGATGAGGATGAATTTCAGACAATTGTGGGAGGAGCTTAAGTAAGGTTAGGAGAATTGGTACGGTTTGGGGTGACAGAACAGGGCCTTGAAGACATATTTTGTGTCGGATAAAGTATAGGAATGGTAATGTAAGAATAGTCTCCAGTGTATGATTGCCTTGTTTTCAGTAAATCAGCCAGACATCGAAAGGCAAAAAGGGTCTTAACAAAGTCAAATTCGAGTTTGCCGTTTTATCTTCTAAGTGTAATGCAATAAACGACAGCGGAGATTATATACGGTATCTAATTTAGTGAAGTTAATACTTGATTGATTTTATACGTGCACACTTCGCTTCCCAGGTCGAGTCATTCGTGTGTATGTTTTATTTACTTTTTTCATTCCCAACATATATACATACAAACAGCAAATTAAATGATAAAAATAATAATATATACAAGTATTTACAGCTGAATAATTTATCATACATCACTCTTTCAATAATACCCTGACTCATTATGCAATTACTTTTTTTTAATTACGTTTTTTTTTCCTTGAAGGAAAAACTTTATTAAAACTCAAAGTGTTTTTCCGTTCAAACACTTTATTTTTTCTGCAATTACTTTATCAGGAGGCAAAAAAATCTTGGGGACCTGAAGAAAATCGGGGAGGGGACTTAGCCCACGCCACTAATTACTCGCCCAAGCGAACCAAGGCGTGAGAGGCGGATGCTCTTACCGTTAGACCAAGCACGCGGTCAGAAGGATTCGGTAGCGTAAAACGCCAACCCGTACTGCTACGAACTGACTATAACTGAGGCGAACTAATACTGTGTTATGGCCTGCGATGCTTCGAACTAGAAGCCTAGGCTGGGAGGAAGGTTGAGCGGAAATGACTGATGGAAATGCAGCTCTGGTGTCACAGACGCGAATCGTGATAGATCTCTCGAAGATACTTGTGAGATCGACGGCGAGCTAAAACTTCACCACATGATAGTCTAGAAGTGGTGTAAACGTAGGAAAGATTGCCGTTTGGTCGTTCCATGCACAATTCCGACCGCATTTTAAAAAAATCTCCACACCCGGCAGCGACGCCCCTCCCCCATTTTTTTTTTTTTTTGGCGGGAAGGTCTGGAGGAGGGTGCGTTTGCACCCTCCGCACCCCCCTTGTGACGGCCATGCAGTCAAGTTATACCAGTAACTACAGTGCTATTTCATAAATTTTCTATCATAAAATTCCAAATTTTCTCCAATATAAGCTCTTGACTCAAAAAACTCGTCGGAGGGCCTCACTGTTTCGTAGGCGTTGGATAACACTATGTACAGTAGCAAAAAACAAGGAAGTTGGTCGCCGCTCAATCTCAGATTTGCCAATAGGAAATGCAAATTCTTCAGGAATTATCAACTTTTCAAAATTCCATACAGGAAACCAAGAATCCAAACTTCTCTGGAATGGAAACTCTACAACGTCAAATTTTTAAAAAGGGCTAAAATTTCAGGGAGCTTTGCGCGCCGCAAGTTTCGTCTCTAGTACAGTAGTGTTAAATTTAGACTCCTCCTCCTCGTTTTTACGCAAAAATGTCTACCTACACACTGTGAACACCTTACCAGGACAGGAGAGAAAATTTACGCCAGATGTCCCTCCCCCCCCCCCCCCTGTCCCACGGAGTTGGTATAATTCGGAAGCAAGTTCATGCAAAACTGTATCCTGGTGTTCCCAGACAGTTCGGGGATTTGCCTTCAGTTTGGGTCCCACCCAATTTTTTCTAAATTACATCAGGGATTCATTTTATGTTCAGGCAGATATATACAAGTGGCGTAGCACTTTGCACGGTCATTGCTGCCAGTCATTGGCCAATGCAACGACCAAACCCATTTTGGGTCAATGCAGTCTCAAGGGTAGCGACCTTACCACTATCACCTCACAGGACCTCACTTAGCTCTTGTATGGAGAGAACATACACAGTGACGTACGAGACGGGTCAGGGAAAAGACTGTCCCAAGTTTCCGCAAAATCTAAATTCGGGCAGGAATTTGGGGGAAATTCTGGCAGGTAAATGTGGCCGAAATCTTAAAAAAAATATGCCCGAAAAAGTAACGTCATAGAAACGTCATAGAGTCGCAACTTAAAATTTTCATGAAAAATCAAGTCAAGATTCCAAAAAATCCCTTCACATTCGTGTAGCGCAAAAAGCTATAATTCGTGACTTTTACTTCACTGATAATCACGACTTAATGCCCGAAATTGCCAAATGTCCATTTTTTCGGGCATTTGCCCGAAAAAGGAAAGTATTACAGTGAGGGTAACATAGTCACGAAAAATCAAACAGATGAAAACACCGCGACACATTTGCGAAGCCTGTGGCTTAAAAGAAAAAATTCATTATTAACCCTGTTTTTAAATCTTGTGTAACACAATACGCGAAATGGCCGATTATTTTACAACCTTTAAATCTTTGCGGAAAAACAGAAAACGCTATATATAAAGTAAAATTTTCATACAAAATAAGAAAGATCTGCGACTCATTTGGGTATAATGTAAAAAAAAGGTTTTCATCATCCCCACTTCATGTTGTAGTCTTGCAAAAATTGCCCCAAATGGTCAAATATTCGGGCAAAGGTTAAAACAATTCTGGGACGCTTTTAATTTCCAAATTAATTAATACGAACAGACAAGAGGCTATGGTGTCCAAAAATTGCCATCTTTCCTATTCTACAACCAAATACGAGCATTAATGGTTATGAAAATCGGGTAATTTGTTTTTCGATACTTTAATGATGCAGTGTGACAATGTATTCCCATAAGTCTGCTTGGAAATTCGTTTAAAGGTAAAGAGCAGTCCCCGAAAATTATTTTGAAGAAAGAGTTAAATAACTCAACTTTCATCTTATTGCTCTTCAAAGTATCTTTAATTACATTTTAAGACTTTGCTATTGCATATTCAAGGTAAACCAACCAGTTATTTCTAGTAAATTTCACATTTGAAGAGAAAAGACATTGTCACATGACTCCCAACAGCCAATCATGAAACTGCACAGTCTAATACACTTTTTCAATATGAGATGACTGTTCCTGCCCTCTAAACACACCTTGTAATGTTACATTTTTTCAAAAGTAATATCATATATAATCGGAAGTTCAGGCAGTCACACAATTTCATCAAATATTGAATTTAGCCAAGAGTTGCAATAGAGTAAAATCCATTAGCATGTTTTCAATTCCGGTTCGTAGTTTCCCCCAAAAAATATGCACGACCAATTCATCGATTGGTAGTGATACATTTTATCTGGTAACAGGAAGTTGGTCGCCGCTCAATCTCAGATTTGCCAATAGGAAATGCAAATTCTTCAGGAATCATCAACCTTCCAAAATTCCATACAGGAAACCAAGAATCCAAACTTCTCTGCAATACAAACTCTACATCGTCAAATTTTTGAAAAGGGCTAAAATTTCAGGGAGCTTTGCGCGCCGCAAGTTTCGTCTCTAGTACAGTAGTGTTAAATTTAGACTCCTCCTCCTCGTTTTTACGCAAAAATGTCTACCTACACACTGTGAACACCTTACCAGGACAGGAGAGAAAATTTACGCCAGATGTCCCTCCCCCCCCCCCCCTGTCCCACGGAGTTGGTATAATTCGGAAGCAAGTTCATGCAAAACTGTATCCTGGTGTTCCCAGACAGTTCGGGGATTTGCCTTCAGTTTGGGTCCCACCCAATTTTTTCTAAATTACATCAGGGATTCATTTTATGTTCAGGCAGATATATACAAGTGGCGTAGCACTTTGCACGGTCATTGCTGCCAGCCATTGGCCAATGCAACGACCAAACCCATTTTGGGTCAATGCAGTCTCAAGGGTAGCGACCTTACCACTATCACCTCACAGGACCTCACTTAGCTCTTGTGTGGAGAGAACATACACAGTGACGTACGAGACGGGTCAGGGAAAAGACTGTCCCAAGTTTCCGCAAAATCTAAATTCGGGCAGGAATTTGGGGGAAATTCTGGCAGGTAAATGTGGCCGAAATATTAAAAATATGCCCAAAAAAGTAAGAAACGTCATAGAGTCGAAACTTAAAATTTTCATGAAAAATCAAATCAAGATTCCAAAAAATCCCTTCACATTCGTGTAGCGCAAAAAGCTATAATTCGTGACTTTTACTTCACTGATAATCACGACTTAATGCCCGAAATTGCCAAATGTCCATTTTTTCGGGTATTTGCCCGAAAAAGGAAAGTATTACAGTGAGGGTAACATAGTCACGAAAAATCAAACAGATGAAAACACCGCGACACATTTGCGAAGCCTGTGGCTTAAAAGAAAAAAATTCATTATTAACCCTGTTTTTAAATCTTGTGTATCACAATACGCGAAATGGCCGATTATTTTACAACCTTTAAACCTTTGCCGAAAAACAGAAAACGCTATATATAAAGTAAAATTTTCATACAAAATAAGAAAGATCTGCGACACATTTGGGTATAATGTAAAAAAAAAAGTTTTCATCATCCCCACTTCATATTGTGGTCTTGCAAAAATTGCCCCAAATGGTCAAATATTCGGGCAGAGGTTAAAACAATTCTGGGACGCTTTTAATTGCCAAATTAATTAATACGAGCAGACAAGAGGCTATGGTGTCCAAAAAGTTGCCATCTTTCCTATTCTACAACCAAATACGTGCATTAATGGTTATGAAAATCGGCTAATTTGTTTTTCGATACTTTAATGATGCAGTGTGACAATGTCTTCCCATAAGTCTGCTTGAAAATTCGTTTAAAGGTAAAGAGCAGTCCCCCAAAAATTATTTTGAAGAAAAAGTTAAATAACTCAACTTTCATCTTATTGCTCTTCAAAGTATCTTTAATTACATTTTAAGACTTTGCTATTCCATATTCAAGGTAAACCAATCAGTTATTTCTAGTAAATTTCACATTTGAAGAGAAAAGACATTGTCACATGACTCCCAACAGCCAATCATGAAACTGCACAGTCTTATACACTTTTTCAATATGAGATGACTGTTCTGCCCTCTAAACACACCTTGTAATGTTACATTTTTTCAAAAGTAATATCATATATAATCGGAAGTTCAGGCAGTCACACAATTTCATCAAATATTGAATTTAGCCAAGAGTTGCAATAGAGTAAAATCCATTAGCATGTTTTCAGTTCCGGTTTGTAGTTTCCCCCAAAAAATATGCACGACCAATTCATCGATTGGTAGTGATACATTTTATCTGGTAGTTTTCTGATCAAATAGCGACTGCTTAGATCCCCCATAAGCCTGGGAAATTTCATTTTGGACTGTCTCAAGGGTCCGATTTTTTAAAATTTTCACTTCGATCCGCGCCAACCAGTGGTGGAGCTCCGCCTAGACAGTCTTTCCAGCAGAATTTTTGTTTCAAGTGAACACTTTTTGAAAACGTAACCTCGAAATAGCGACTGTCCGCGGATCACCTTTATAAGCCTGGGAAATGCCATTTTCGACTGTCTGAATTTTCAAATTTTCTGGACGCTCCGCGCCAACCAGTGGTGGGGCTCCGTTGTGAATGTCATACGGGCAGGATTACATTTTTCACGCAAAATTCTTTTGCGCCCAAACTGAAATGCTCCCATACGCCTATGGAAATACCATACTCAGGCGTGCACTGGAGCAGCTGCTTGCAACATACAGTAGGATTCCTAGGTTCCTAGAAAACAGTCCAGTGGAGTAATGAACTGAGCTAATCAGTATCTCAAAAGTGTGTTTGAATCTCTGAGAAAAATAACATTTTGCTCTCATCAGAATTAAAGACGCTTAAACCTGTCAAATGCCATTTCCAGCCATCTGGGAGGTGTAAAAACCCAAAATTTTCTTTGTAAAATGCTCCGCGCCAATAATGGAGGCGTTACGCTTAGATGGTTAACTCCAGCCACCCTGCAAAAACATCCAGCCCCACCATACCCCCATATCCCCCAGCCCCCGAAAAAATCCTAGCTACAACACTGGACACCCAGGCCCGTAGCCAGCCCATGTTGGGTGGGTCTTTTTTCCAAGATGTGGACCTTTTTTCAAATACGGAGGCGGCTGGCGCGTGCCATAAGCATGCAGTTGCTAGGGGTCCGGGGCATGCTTTCTCGGAAAAGTCAAAATATGCAGATTTCCTGAAATCTGGAGCATTTTAGAGGATTTTTGAACACAACGGAAGTCCCTTTTCTCCAAGAATCCCACAAAGGTCACCACTTTTTGAGAAAAAATCATACATGTAATCTGAAAGGCATAATCTTCCAGCTAAAAGTGAACGGAGATTCGTTCGTCCTCAATATGTCAATACAAAAAAATATTTCATAGCTGACCCTTCAGACACAGGGTGGGAAAAATGGACCTCCCTCAAGTTGGGGTGGATCGTTCGAACGCTCCGTTCCCCTGGCTACGGGCCTGACACCTGTCAACAACAGTTCGATTTTTTCAAACTTTTCTTTCACGAAATTCTAAGCTTTCTTTGAAAGGTTTCAAAATTTTCTGTCATACTTACAAGGTCCAAATGTTCACATTTGTTCGCAGATGAGTTCCATCAGTACAGAAGTGTTCACTAGCAAGAATAAATCGGAATTTAGTTTTGGCCACCCCCAAGGAATGCTTAGCTGCGCCCGACTTTGGTGGAAAGGTTCGTATTAATTATCCCCTAAGTGATAATTTACCTAGGGATCTTCACGTACGCTGTGCGAAGCTCTAAGAACCATAAAAATGTTCTTCACATATCAACTGGAGCCAACTTATGCACTCGGAAATGTAATAATATCACAGGTTTCGGGGGTTTCGCCGCCTGGATTCCCGACCGGGCGCCCAGTGGACGTACATTACACAAAGCTAGCTTAAAAAGCTTGTGAGTATACCTACCTGCTCGCGTGATGCACCACCTCCCTGTTGCATTCGACTTTTCCCTTCTCAAACTCTTTCCCCTCATATGACTCTTTATTCGACGCCCCCTCCCCCAATCATGGCGCTCTCCCACCCAACTATGACGTCGGTATATCTGGGGATTGGGCCTATGGCTCCATAATGCAATGTGAACCATGGAAGTACTACGCACCTAGATACTTTCCATGAGCGAACTGTAAAAATGCTTTGTCACTGAACCCTGGATGTCAGTCGGTGAGTTCCGTCATCTTTGTGGGCGGGGTCGGGTGTTAAAAGTTGTACATGGGGAGGAGCGGTAGAAATTTAGTGCAATGTAGTATGGAACAAGTAAAAATGGGCGGATCCGCTCTCAGCTGTAACCGCCCTTACGTTCTCGAATTTCGTGAATCTGGATTCTGTTCTAAGGATCGGAGTGCATGTTTTTGTGTCGTGTCAGACGCTTCCAAGTAATAGTTGAAACTTACAAGCATTTATCACCGGCTTGCTACGTGCTACAGTGTACCTTTTGTCAAAGCGTGTTCTCGTGGTTTATTTTGGCGAGTGAAGGAAATCCGAAGATGACGAAAGTAGCCGTCGTAAGTTTAGTTCTTCACAGTAGCCTATATTTCCGGAGGTGTAGCAAGCCTAGCTACGGAGATATCACAATCACACACATATCAACAGAACGTGAGGCCTAACGTTAAATTTTACTAATACTAACAATTATGTAGCCTACTGTACACTGGTGTGCGTTACATGAATTGAATGATGAATCATTTTGACTGTTGGCTAATACTTCGAGGAACCAAAGTGCCTTCCAATTAGCTATGCTAGCCACACACTTAGTATACACGACTTTGAACACTGCAACTCAACTCAATCGTTGGATCCCCAACAGTCATACAGAAAGAGTAGTCACGTGGCAAACTCTCACTGCCCACTGCCCAGTATGAAGTTTGTCCATATAGCACTACACATTGGTGTAGCAGTTAGTCCTATCGGAACTACGCAGCAAACTAGGACATTACAAGTCTGCTGTGTATTAAAGTGCTCATAATCTAATTGAGTGAACTTTTTCAGGGGGATAGTACTGTACCCTAGCTTTTTCAAACTTCACTCAACATCCATTTTTGTTATTGTTGACTTGTGTTGAAAAAGTCT
Source organism: Holothuria scabra (assembly GCA_037179385.1). Classification (NCBI taxonomy): domain Eukaryota; kingdom Metazoa; phylum Echinodermata; class Holothuroidea; order Aspidochirotida; family Holothuriidae; genus Holothuria; species Holothuria scabra. Next base: position 26,974,236 of record CM074196.1, on the reverse strand, counting down.
TAATTGGACAAGTTTGTATCTCATACAAAAGATTCAGATTTTTTGCAGGAGTTAAATTTTTTAATTTTTCAGTTGCTGTTTTTATGACTTCATAAAAGCAGCAAGTGGTACAGTGGTAACGAACTGCGTCTTCCAGTCATGAGGTCATGAGTTCAAGTCCCAGCTCCGACATCAAAATTGTCGTCTAGTTTTCTGGGTTGTATTAATCTGCTATCCCTTAATCATAGACGTTAATCTGTGAGTTTGTCTCACGAGACTGGCGTTGCCAGCTTGGCGCTAATACCCCTTCATTGGGGCGTTGTCGAGTTCCCGCAAGGGAGGATCAAATGAAAACAAACAAACAAACAAGATACAGTCCACAGTCTTAAATTTCCAGTCATGTTTGTTTTAAAATCTAGGTAACTGGTTCCAACAGAGGTATTGGATTCGCCTGTGTCCGAGCACTCTGTAAACATTTCAAACAAGATGGAGTGGTTTACCTGACTTCAAGGAAAGAGGAAGATGGCAAGAAAGCTGTAGCTGACCTTGAGAAGGAAGGATTAAATCCTCGGTATCATCAGCTGGACATCTCCAATAAGCAGTCAGTTGAAACTCTTAGAGATAATTTAAAGAAAGAGCATGGTGGACTGGACATCCTCATAAATAATGCGGCATTTGCATTTAAGGTATTTTGTCCTTCATTACGTGAAATAGGCCTTACTAAAACTGTCTACCACTAAATGGTTTAAAACCTGACTTTTGGATGATAAGTCAGGTTTTTACTTGATGTAAACATCCTCAGTTTATAGCCACTTTGATGCTTAATGGGTTTTATCATATTTTTACTGATTTAGGGGTTGGAGTGGCAGAAACTGTAGGTGTGAAAATCAAGTAAAAACCCAACTTGGATGCCTCAAAGTCGGGTTTTAGACTGTTTAGTGATGGCCAGTTTTAGTAAGGGCTATTTCATGTAATGTTCTGAGTAGAAATTTTTGGTCATTAATGAGGACTGTTAATTCACTGCATGAATTAAATTCTGTTCCTTTTGACACCCATCCTTTTGGTTGTGATAAAATTAGGGTACATTCCCCACTAGCTACTCTTACCAGACCTGCCAATGTCAAATTTGTGCAGCAGTAGTATAGACCCATGTCCTTGTAGGTAGAGACCAATCAGAGAACTGGTTGAGAGAAATTTGGGAACTTTTTTCAGGGACTTTTGACACTGAAAAAATCCAACCATAAGTGGAAAGTTAGCTTTTTTGTTCATTGAGAGTTAAAGGCAGAAGTTATGAAGTTTTCTCCAACACCGGTGAAAAATACTTATTCTGTTCTTCCTTGAACTAGATGAATGATCCAACACCCAATGATGTCCAAGCCAAGGTTTGTAACCAGATAAACTATTTTGATACAGCTGAGGTGTACTCCATCTTGTCACCCATTCTTCGTTCCTATGCAAGGTAAGAGAACTCACCATAGGGAATGTTGGGTAGTTAGGTATTGTCCTCTTAATTGTTTTCTTGTCACCATAGGCAGCTTTGTTTGGGAACCAAATGGGGTTTTTTTTTTTTTTTTTGCAGTTTGCAAATTTCATGTCACATTACGAGATATTAGCCTTTAAGGAGATCCGTCATGGTTACCACAGTTTTTAGGGAAAAACTGGGGTTCCCAATTATAGTACCCGATAACCCCAGTTAGCTGCTTCAATGAGCAGCAGATTTGATTACCATTCTGGTACAATAGAAGCCCAACAACTTTGGGGTTCAAATACCAAATTACAAAAAATCCCGGAATAAGTGCTGGCAAAAAGGGAATCAAATTGCTTAAAGCCCATGCAAGAGCTACATCCCCTTTCAGTTTATTCTGAGATAAAGTGCAATCATATTCAACCTTCATGGTTTTTGTCAAATGCTTAAATGGGCATATAATTAGTACTGAAAGCAGTTCCTCACAAGATTGTGCTAAGGGTATTTTTCTGACATGATTTACAGTAATACAACTTTTGTGTATCCCCGTCCCCCGTCTCATATTGTAATCATACCTGTTGTAATTAAATACCCACTCCTATACCACAGGACAAGGACATAGCAGACCAGCCCCCTCCTTTGGCCATCATGGATATGTATAAATATGCTGCAAACTCATTCAGATACACAGTGACAGTGATCAGTCAAACTTTGCAACTGCATCTCTCCCCCACCCTTCAAGAATGAGTGAGATAATTTGATTTTGGGGGCTATGAACCTGGGCAAATTATTCTGATTTAATTCAAAACACTCCTGCAAATACAATATATAATATAAAATATGTTTGAGTTCCCTTCAAAATTCCCTGGATTTTTTTTTTTCTTTAATATGCCCCATGAAAAGAATGGGAAAGGAGGAATAAAGATGCAGGAACCAAGCTTTGCTGAATGAAAGACTCCACACAGTTGAAATGCAATTAGCCCAAAGTTTCAGATGGTAATAACCAATCATCAACCACAAAATCTTAAGAACATTAAAGTACATTGTCACTCAAGGTATTAGGTAAAGTCTATTTTAACTGGTACCAACAGGAACCTGTTAGCTTTTTTGGTGTTACCAGTTGAAACCTGGTGACTATAATCACTCCAACAGGTAATTGGAACATTGCCTGTTCATCCTTGTTCAAACCTGTTGGAATTTTAACAGGTTTCAACAGGAATTTTCTCCTGGGATAGACACCCAAGTAGATCAAAGGCAGAATGGGGTGTAACTGATTGTAAGTTTGTTTTATTAGCTGGCGGTCAAGTGATCTTTGTTTTCATTGTGGTCATATTGTGTGAAAAAGCAGTAAGCCAGTTGGGCAATTTGTTGCCAATGGAATTGTGTGGCAAAATGTGAGATAGAAAAGCAGAGCTCAGCAAGTAGCGTACGACTGTCTTCTGTTTTTGTCAGTACTTGCTTACAATACTACGCCTGTAGCCAACTCGAACAGAAATAGGTGTCTCAGTACTACTGCAAATGTTTACACCAAAAACACAATTCAGGCACAATCCACTGCTCTCCAGCCCAACTTCATGAACCTCATCTTGACTTCTGAGACCTTACAAGTTGAAAGTCACCTATGCATGACACACTGAAAAGCTGGGCATGGCCAATAGGATGCCCTTCCCCAACAAATCAACAAGGTGGCCTAATCCTTCTTACCCGAGTTGCCATTGGCAAGTCTGTTAGCTAACACGAAATGTTACGTAACTTTTTGTGAATTTTGGTTTTTCTTGTACTGCCAATCTAATAATCAAACAAAAGGTGACTCTAACAAGTTTATATGTAGTTTGTCTCATTTCCTCCCATGGGTGTAAGATGTAATTTGGCAGAAAAGAAGGACATTTCAAAAATTAAGAAGGAAAGTTTCATCTTGATGGAGTACAGTTTTTGTCACATGACGACCCATCTAGCATCTTAAAGATTAGTCCCAAACTTCACTGGAGGTAAAATAATTTTACACAAGTTTTATAGCAAACTAAGATACCAAAATTGGAGCCAACTTATGCACTCGTAAATGTAATAATATAATATAATATATAATATATGCCGTGTCATGCCTGATACGGAATTCTAGAGTAAAAACCGCAGAGTGACGGTCTTTTGATGTTAACAATATACTGAGTCAAACACTGCAGTACTACAAAATGGCACTTTTATCAAGTCTGCCAGGTCACATCTCTTATCAGATGTTGTTCTCACCAATACAAAGGGCTGTTCTTTGGCAAACTGATACAGCATAGATGCTTACTCATTGCCAAGTGGACTGTGGGCGAATTAAATAGGATCATCTAGTGATGATCTGACTGATAGCATACGCTGGATTAGACAGTTTTGTGTAGACAAGCAGAAAGTGCAAACTCGATGCCCTTCGTTAAGAACGCGTCATGTCACCTGCCCTAATACTGATTACTTGTTCACATCTAAAGTGCCTATTAATTGTTTTTGTAATCCATTGGTCACAAATAACTCCTGAAAATCAAGAGTTAATATTTAAAACATTTGTACAGTAGAGTGTTCAATAGAGCTAATATGTTACCAACTCAGGTATATTTAATCTCCCCTAGGCCTGCTTTTTGGACAAACACAGGTGTTGTGTGGTACTCTTTATGGGTATAGATAACCATGTGTCAAAAAATGGGACTCATTTGGCATTCGTGAAAGTCATGGAAGAGTTTTGGAACTTTGCCAGTTTGAATGTGTTCCATCCCTGGGGATATAACCTGGGATTTGTTAACAACCAGTAACTGCTGCAAATATACTATGCATAGACTGAAAGATGTTCATGTCACACGATCTTTCATCTCTGTCTTTGAGATCATTTTTTTTTGGCAATGGGAGGGAAATTTCCCCTTTTTTTTGTGCATAAAAATACAGGAAAAATGTGGGAAATTTCATCTCTTCCCTGGGATGTTAACATACTTTCCAGCCCTGTCTGGGCAGCTATTATGCAATTTGAGTCAATTAACCTCTACTACACCTTCACACCAGACTTACACTAGCTGTATGGCACTTGTGCTTTATTCTCATACATACAGTACTGTTCAAATAATCAAGACTCGACTGTTTGCCCAATCCTGTGTACTACCTTCAACTTTGAGTGGTCTGACAAGATGTGTTCTGGATATACTGTGTTATTGTGGAATTCATGGTTGAACTTTTAGTTTACTCTTGGTCAACAACAAATTATGCTGAATCATTCATTGTTTTCTTTTACAATACTGCATTCATTCACCTGTCAAGACACAAATAAATGTAACTGAAAATTATGAAAACATACGGTACAGATGAACTATGTGTAGTATATTGATTGGACCTCGGTGAAGAGTGTTTTACTCATGGACACACTCAGATTGAATTTCAAAAATGTGGGGGGGGGGAGAGTAAAACAAAGCATAGCCATATATGGCTGGTATGGGTATGTCAGTGAAACATCATTTTAGGAAAAATTGCAAATTTGCAACATGCAAAATTTATCAGCATGATGAAACGATCCTTCTTACTTTTTGTTACATTCTCCTTCTCTGCCTGATTACCTCTTGTCGCCTCAGGGAAGAAATGAAGCTCACTACACCCACACTTGATATAGTCACATTTCACGTCTGATTAATCGATTGACAGTAACATATATATTAAAATACACAAAATGTTATGTAACATTTGAGGTTAGAGACAGACAGACTAACAGGTCAATCAAGTATGTGTTACTTGCTTTTCACGCTGTGTGAATACACTAAAAGCTTAGCTCATTTTAGGGCACAGATCATGTGACAATCTGAGATATCAGTTACACCCCACACCGCCTTTGATGTATTGGGGTGTCTATGTTGCTTTCTCAAGAAGAGACGGCCCAGCATGAGGCAAAATCCAAACAAAATGTAGGGACATAGCCACATTTTAAAATTTCTTGGTGAGAGGGAGTCACATACCCCATGGATCCCAATTCTTGAATGGCATTTTAGGGAGGGATATGAGCAGAGGGGTTGTCTGCCCTCTGCTTTTAACAATGTTTTGTTGTCTTTAAGGCTTAATTAGATGCAAAATGGTATATATCTTCTTGTCTTGCAAAAAGTGCAGGGACTTTTCATGTTATGTGCCTGTGGATCAAAAATTATGGAGAACTCATAACATGTCCCTTTCAGGATTGACATCCATGGTTTTAGTTTGTTAGATTTTATGTAGAATTTTCAATATGTATACCTGCATACTGTGACTGCCATTTGACCTTTTTTTGTGAAAAAGTTTGCACATTTAGTAAATTCCATATTTTAAATGAATTGGTCATTTAAAGTAGGCCTGGAACATTTTCATATACAGTAGCCAACAAGTGTCTCAGAGAGCAGGTATGAAGCAGCTCAGTAACCTTTCTTTTAAAATTATGATAACATTTTTCGACAGAAAGCTCCTGGTTGCACATCTCTTAAAAATAAAGAGACTTTAAAGGACCAGTTCTCTCACCCCAAACAGTACCAATTCTCCTAACCTTCTTACTTAAGCCCCTCCCACTATTATCTGAAATTCATCCTCATCCAGATACAATCTCAGTTTATTGCTTCTAGGTGAGCGTAGACAAACTCAATTTATATAATCAAAACACTCTCAGTACCATTCATGCTGTGTAATATAAGCCTTGGTACTCTGCATTGTTTGAATTAGCTGTCAATCAAAGAGCTGAGCCAATTGAGAATTTCGGTACCCGGGTTCCAAAATTGCAGTTTGAGGTGAGAGGTTTGGCCCTTAAACATAACTATGAAGAGACACCAGCAGTTCTTGTTTTATACTCATGACGAATTGGTCATGGTAAAAATATACACTTGATTTCTTTCCTTGCCCAATTACACAATTTGATGATTGACAGACAGTAATACTCCATGCAAAGACATTTAATCCAAGTCAAGAAACCCTAGCCACAGTATGCAAAGCACGCAGAGGGGGTTTGGATTACAATCCTGCCCAAAGTACTGTGTAATTTTTTGCAACCCAAGTGGGCTAGAAGCTCCGTGAAGTGATAATAATAGGCCTCCAGCAGTGGGTTTGGAAACTTGATATACCTCACTTGAACAAGAGATTACTGAGGTTAGAAAATCAACTTTTTTTTACCGCAATCGAAACAGCATGCTAAATTTGTGTACGGTTAAGTCCATTGTCACTTGTCTCTGCAGTAACCAACCTGGTTTCTTTGGTCCCCCATCTTATTAGTTCCCTTTCTCATTCCACCCCAATCTCCCAGTCTTCCTCAATCCCATCCATAAGCAATTACCCCTCACCTTGTGGGGACTAACATGTTATGCAGGACTTCTGAATTAAACTAACCTGAATGTGTTTACTCTAAAAAAATTATGCATCAATTCTCAATTTGAGAATATGTCAACTCACTAAAAGTTTCAATTTTGAAAAAAAATGAAACACATATTTTTCATTTTTCCCTACAGACAGCAGTGCATCAAATTAACAAGGGAATGCATCAAAATTGTGTCATAGCAGAAACACTGATGGGGATCTACTGTAAGGGGAGAGTCATTTATCTAACCGGCCAGTATGGGCAGTAGGGCACAGGAAATACAGTACATAAGGGACTTGGCCCTAAACTGACAGTTAGTTAAATGACTCTGCCCTAGTGAGACAGCTAGGGGAATATAGAGGAAACCCCTACACTGTTAAGATGCTCTGACTCCTTAAGAAGGCTCAAACTGAAGGGTGGATTTATGGATTTTACATTCATATCATTGTTCTGTTCAGTTTTTTATGCACATAGCTAAGGCATGTTACCAAAATTCCATTTGTCTTGTGTGTGCATTGGTAATTCATTTATCTGTGTTAAGCTTGGGATAATTGACTCACTGTTTGCATGCTTGGAAAACAAATTTGCACCAGATGTTTTTCTGTTGCAAGTGTGTTAAAAATTTAAGATATGAAATTGCGCTAATGTGTACAAAATGCTGATACCATAGAAACTGACCAATCAGTAAGTGAATGAACTAGAAACCTGTCATTGTTCATTTGTGTGAAAAAGCTTGAAGAAGCAACATCTTAATACTTTTTAATTTCATTTTTTATTTTCTCTATTTTCATGCCAAACCAGAGTTGTAAATGTTGCCAGTTTAGGTGGTGTTTGGGCCTATAACAAGATTGGAGAAGAGCTTAAAGAAGAGTTCAAGAGAGCTTCTACTGTTCAAGCTGTGGATAAATTGGTCAGCAATTACATCCAGTAAGTTTGATTGCATAGCCTCATAGCTGAGCATGTTGTGACATTTCTTCTTGAGAATATAACTTAGAAACCTAGTAGATCAAAAGCAGTGTGGAGTGTACAGTAACTGGTATCTGAGTTTATTACATGACTTGTACCACCAGGGAACTAATGGTTTCATTGTATACTTTTCACACAGCATGATAAGCAATTAACACTTACTTGACTGGCCTGTCTATCTAACCCCAATTGTTACATAAGTTTTTGTGTATTTTGGCATATCCCAGCCAACATGCTGAGTTGGGTCCCAAATGGGCTTCAGCTGGACTACTTGCTGCTGGGGGGCCATTCATGTTTGTCAGGTGTCAGATGGGATCCAACTGGGCTAGCCTTTCCCAGCTGATGCCCAACTGAAGCCCAGCTGGAGCCCAGCTAGGCTTCAGTTGGGCATTGATTTTTACCCAAAAGGGGGAGGGAATGACCACTTCTGTCAAAAATTTATTGTGTGAAAACCTACCATCAACAGGATAACTTTTCAAAAAGTGGGGGATGTCCACCCCGCCTTCCCCAAATCGAGGCTCATGATCTCTAGCAGTGTCAATAAATTGGTCAGATATGAATTTGGACCATGTCAAAGGTGTACAGTATGTCCTTCTTAATTTACAGTTTGAGGCAATAAAATGTAATCAAGCAGAAAAGAAGGATGTTTCAAAAGGTCATCTGAAGGAAAACTTCATAATGGCCTTTGTAACTTTTACCAGGTAAATATTTAATCCATTAATCAGAAGATAGACTTAGCATATGAATGATGAGGCCTTTAACCTGGGAGGGGGACAAGGGGACCAGGCCCCTCCTGACAATAATTTCTGACTAGACAATTGGAAGTTTGCAGTGACTTGATACATTTTTTTCAGACTGTTTTGTTGACCTTGAAGTTAATAGGATTGCGACCTCCCTGTCGGGAATGCGAAGTTTGTGAGTTCTCATGCTATCTATGAGTTCTCATGCTATCTATGAGTTCTCATGCTGTCTATGAGTTCTCATACTATCTATGAGTTCTCATGCTATCTATGAGTTCTCATGCTATCTATGAGTTCTCATACTATCTATGAGTTCTCATACTATCTATGAGTTCTCATACTATCTATGAGTTCTCATGCTATCTATGAGTTCTCATGCTATCTATGAGTTCTCATGCTATCTATGAGTTCTCATGCTATCTATGAGTTCTCATGCTGTCTATGAGTTCTCATGCTGTCTATGAGTTCTCATGCTATCTATGAGTTCTCATGCTCTCTATGAGTTCTCATGCTCTCTATGAGTTCTCATGCTGTCGATGAGTTCTCATGCTATCTATGAGTTCTCATGCTATCTATGAGTTCTCATGCTATCTATGCAATCACATTTTGATAATATGGGGTTGTTGAGTAGAAAATGGGCTGTAAATTTTAAAGAAAAACAAAAGACTGCCCATTAATGTGGGGATGTAATGTCATATATGATTGCTTCAAGTTCACTTTTTGTTGAAAATGTGACAGCTTTACTTGCTCATATCTTGAGAACCACACATCAGATTTTAATGCAAATTTCACCAAAAAGCTTAGAATAAGTACCATTAGGCATAAGGTTGCCTCTATACAATTTATACCCGACACCCCACTTTTTGTTGAAGAAGTGATGTTACAACAAGGTCAACCCGACTTCCTACTATCAGCTTTCTGTCAATAGTAGCTGCCATGTCCAGGTCTATGTAAACAAAGAGTCCCACTGTAAACCTCATTCATAAAGGCAGAGACTGTTTATTCAGTGCAAGCCAAGTTTGCAACCAGAGCTGCCTCAGCAGACCAGGACAATAGGCTTTTCTCTTTGGACACATGAAGGCTGGTTGTGCTGGCACTGAAGTGTGATGAACTGTGTAAACAAACAGTGGCCAGACTGCATAGAGGTAGCTTATGCCTAATGCCCCACTTACATATCAAAACTTGATATGACCTTAGACCCTGCTTTGAAGTTTTACCCCTCGAGCTAGTCCTCTAACTAGCCCATTCCACAACTGTCTCATTCTTGTGTGGACACACACTTACCATAGGTCATGGTTTGATGACATAGCCTGATGAGTATTCAAGGCTCCAGCATGTAACATGCCCAGATTTCACCCACCAGAGTTAGGTTGCTTCCCAAAACCCAATGGATTCTTGCCTGGATGGGTTTTCCGCTTTGTAAGTATATGCAAAACAATTCACTTCCTCTCACATTGTAAACATGCACCTGAGCTGCCTTTCTGTTTTGCCTATAACATAAAACACTTGTCTCAGATTGTTCTTAGCCTGTACCTAGCATATGGTATTGTAAATAGACTCTCATGGTTATATAAGCATTTTTTGCAGAAGACATCAATTTGCAGAATGCTTTTGAAGCAGGCCTGAATGATAAAATAACTTGCCATGGTGGCAAATAGAGCTACCTATATTTAATGGCTTTGTGCATGAGATGCTCTGCAACTTTTCAATTTGATATCAATCAAAGAGCCAAATTACCAATAAAGAAATTAAAACTTAGAAATAAGAACTTCTTCCCAGTCTCCCTTCTTCCCAGTTTCCTCTCTCTGATTTTCCTGTTGTTGTTTTTTTGTTTTCTCTTTCCTTTTGTTAACTATGTTTTTGTTTTTTATTCGGAGGGCTCTTTTACAAGCTCTATGGAGCTTTTCTGAGTTTCCTCCTGAGTTTCTCTTTAGCTTTGTTTCGTTGTCTTATTTTTTGAATTGTGTTGTAAATCCAGAGAATGACTCAAATAAATGTTGTCCAACATGTTGTTGTCGAACATGAAATTTTCTCTCCCTAGTCCCATGGAATAGTGTACACATCGGTGATAGTGGTACCTGCCTTTAAAGGAGCATGATGAATTAATTTAATTCTTTTCATATTTAGATATGTTGCTGCTGGTGAAAATGAAAAGTATGGATACACACCTGGTACTAACTATGGTTACTCCAAGTTAGCTCTGATCACCCTGACACGTATTCAAAACCGGGAAATTCAGGCAGATGAGACAAGACCTGGCATTCGTGTTTTTTCGGTAAGTTAGAACAATTGAGATTTGTCCTGTGCAGCAACTTAGCCCGTATTCCTTCCTCTTCTCTCCCCAATACCCTTTTAACCCATTTACGACTGCCTGTTTGGTCTAATGGTAGAGCATCCGCCTCTCATGTGTAAGGCCCATGTTCTATTCCAAGGTGAAGTCATACCAAAGTCTCTAAATATGGAACCTACTGTCATTGTGCGTGATGCTCCGCATAAGCAATGGAGAAGGGAAAACAAGCCAGTGAGCCACAACTGGAAAAAAGGCTGTGGCCTGCTCGACTTGAACCAATAGGTTGGAAACTGGGCTGTAGACCTCTTATCTAAGTCCTTTTCTCCCCCCAATACCCTTTCAGCTCATTTACCTATTCCTATTTTAAGGTTTCAAGATACGCTCTGCTGCTTTTGGTAATGAGATTATCAAACCATGAATATATTTGTCTATTAAGTTTCTTGATTTCTCTCAAAATTAGACTGCATGGTCATGTTAACATTGTAACTTGTTCTTGGTGCTCAGCATAAACTATGGAAAACAAGGCAGCAAGTCACAACTGAAAAAAAGCAGTCATGATGGCTGGCCCAACTAAAAACAATTGGTTAGAAATTGATCCTTAAAACTTCCTGACTAACTGACTGAATAACTAACTAACTGACTGAATAACTGACTAACTGACTGAACAACAGACTAACTGACTGAAAAACTGACTAAATGACTGAATAACTGACAAAATGACTGATTGACCAACTAACTAGGCTAACTAACTCAAAAAGTGAAATACTGTAAGGTTGTTTTAAACATTAAGAGACTCAACATCTTTTCATGTGTGAAAGTGTATATACTTTGTACAAAATACAGACCCTAGCTCAATCACTGCGACAGTGTGACTGTAATAGATTGTTCACATATTATGTGCATACAGTACACCTTCATGTCTTATTGTCATGTATGGTAGTATGCACCCTTCAGTGTTCTCATTAGGCTCCAAACCCAAGAGTCCTTGAACCCTAAACTTTTTTTTTCAAGAGTCCCATCATTTTTCTGAGGGTCCCATATTTTTGGGAAGAGTCCCAAGTCAAGCATCAACAAAAATGCAGTAATCAGTGACGCTCCGCAATTTCCATTCAGATTTTATGTCGTGTACATTTTTAATTTAACAATCGGCCTGATGCCAATTACCCATTATTAGAAAGGGGGAAGTCACATGTTACGCGAATCGTACCATATCGTATTACCCTAACCAGTTCAGGATGGAAGATATTGGGAATAGTTCCGTTCGTCTCACGAACGGGATATCGTTCCTGTAGGTGTAATATTTTCGCTTCAAAAGTGGAGATACAAATCAACAATTTATACAGTAGAATTGTTTGCAGTCAGTGTCATATGCCCTTTCATTAGTATTCATCCCCCAATCATGTTGGAACATTTGCATTCTTCTACTGTACTGCGTTGTAGTTGCATTATATACTGTAGCTACTCTCCTGCTCTAACGAAAGAGCAATCATGAAAATCTTAGCAGTTCTGGGCAACAAAACAATTGCACCCGATTGGCGTATCTTATGGTTCCTTTCGGATATAGATATCCCTGCATATTTTAAGCATTTCTTGCCCAAAACTTGCGTCTTGTTTAAAAAGAATATACCACTGAAATGCACCTAAGTCAGATCCTCGACAAATCCACGTATGCAGAGATTTGTGATGCCGTTTCTAAGTGAATTTAGCACGGCGCTCGCCCGGCTTCACTAGATGGCTATAAAAGCATGTCAAGTGCAACCGTCGAACACAAACTCAACGGGAAAACTTGTCTCGAGGCTGAGTATTTTCCCACACTTGATCACATAGGCGGAGGAGCGAGTTGTGATTGGCTGGCTAAAATCAACACAAATGCACCAATCGCAATGCAGGGGCCAATATAAATTTCGCAATGGAACCTATGCATGTGATGTCACCAAGCAAAACATGATGCCTTATTTGGTGGTAAAAACGGACACGCACGTAAGTTTACTGCATGCATGGGCCAAGAAGTTTGCAATGACGTCGTATGACAACATTGCATAAGCCCCACTGTAAACATCATTACGGACGGAATGCTGGAAATGGCTTAATTAATGCAAGATAATAACCACCCAACTTCACAAGGTTCTAGGTGCTACGTATGTGTACAAAACGTACACAGCTCAGACATGTATGCAAAGCTTGGGGATTTGAAAAAAAAAATGGCGAAACAGTGCATCTAGATAGTCTGTAGGCTACTATGTGTTTTGTGCTGAACAGTTTGCACAGCAACTTACGCAGCCCTTTCTGCGAGACAGCAAGGAATGCACCTTGAATACAATTCTAAATCTAATTCCAGGTAATAATACCGGGTTATATCAGAAAATATCAAACGATCATTCCCATGGCAGGGGTACAATTTATACGTTTGTGATTATCAGTGCATCAGTTTTGGGGGGAAGTTAAAGGATTGAGTATTAATGGGAATTTTAACGAAATTAAATGCAAGTTTAAAGTATATTTAGCCCATTTTCCAGTTCTCAAATAATCGATGGTAATAATCGGTTGAATGGCAGAATTTTACCGAAGCAAATTATTTGCAGACGCAAATTATTTACCGACAATGCAATAATTGGCCCGATGCCGATTAATAACAGATGATTGGTCGAACAATCGATCTAGTTGGAGAAAGTTTTCCTACATGGATTTTGTGAAGTAACATCGACAATGAACATTTCAAAGCAAAGGGTTCGTGTGAACATTTCAACACAAAACTTTCTATGCCTTCTTGCCAAAATTTTACATGCGTTTAGCCTCTCGAGTCAAACTCGCGCGTCAGGGACCCGGGAGCTCAGGTTAGTAAGAACCCTGCCCTTCATGACCTATAACAGAAATGTCATTTTGCTGTTTTCGAGCAACTCTCCCTTCCTTTTGTCCTAGATTCCCAGGGCCCTTCCTTTTTCCTGTCACATGCTACCAGTGATAGTGACAAACCACCTCACCCTAGTTCCATGTGCACTGTATCCCATATTTTCAAGGTGTGGCCATAGCCTCCTTATTGGTCACTTAGATCAACACACTCATTTATATTTATTTGATTTGGTGCATCACAACTTTTGACCAATCAGGGGACTGCATGAAGACCCCCTTTGCTTTCTGATCTCCACAAGACTGAAAGCCTGATCTGCAAGTTTTACTCACTCATGCAGCAGACCTCGGACAATGAGCACTAGAGTCAATTTGTACATAGTCTATTTAATAATAATGCTGGCCAATTAATTTATTTATGTGTTGAGAGGATGCTGAATCAAGAATAAATCATCATAAAATCAACTGAATTCTTTCCCTCACTTATTCTGTAGGAGCTACATACTCAGCAAGCCTGATCCCCAATGTACCTAAGCATTCCTATTAGGATTGTCCCGTTATCTTTAATTATATCATCCAACATGGCAGCTTTGTGATTAGAGCAGAGGATGGAATTGCTATAACTCTCTATATGTCATTAATCCAATTTCCTTATTAATTATGGTTATTTTGTAACTCTTCCCAAATGCACACATGGTGTACTTCCCAGTCAAACAGCAATTCACTACTGAACATTACTGAAGTCATTAGCATATAAAATGGAGTGCAGCTGTGTGTTGCATTTAATTGCTACATGCATTGGTGCAATTGAAATCCATTAAAAAGTTTTTTAAATGTGAAAAGTTACTATATAAGGCATCCATTAGCACCTCCAAGACTACAAAAATCATACTGCTGCGGTCAGAAAATTTTTTTCCATGTGAAGGGTCGAGATGGGGAAATTACTCCAGGAAGGCTTCTATACGCCATTGTGGTAAATCTGCTGATTTCCTAAGTTCACTGTCCTTTTATTCACTTTGAAATTTGTCAAAAATAATTGATTCCTTGCCATAGGCAGGCAAGGAATCTATGCGATGGTGATGTGTGTGTGTGTGTTTGTGACACTTGCTTGTAAACACGATATCTTAAGTTAGGAATGTCCCACACTTTTCATATTTGGTATATAGATTTATCATGTTGAGAGGAAGAACCCTATTGTTTTTGGTAGAGGTCAAACGTCATTTGAGGTCACCAGCAGTAAAATTGCAACAACTTCGAAAATAGCTTGTAAACACGATATCTTCAGATAGGAGTGAGCGACACTTTTCATACTTGGTATATGGATTTGTCATGTTGAGAGGAAGTACCCTATTGTTTTTGGTAGATGTCAAAGGTCATTTGTGGTCACTAGCTGTAAAATTGTGAAAACGCCGAAAATGGCTTGTAAACATGATATCTTCAGATAGGATTGCCGAAAATTTTCATACTTGGTATATAGATTTGTCATGTTGGGAGGAAGAACCCTATTGTTTTTGGTAGATTTCAAAGGTCATTTGAGGTCACCAGAGGAAAAATTGCGAAAACGCTGAAAATGGCTTGTAAACATGATATCTTCAGATAGGAGTGAGCGACACTTTTCATACTTGGTATATGGATTTGTCATGTTGAGAGGAAGTACCCTATTGTTTTTGGTAGATGTCAAAGGTCATTTGTGGTCACTAGCTGTAAAATTGTGAAAACGCCGAAAATGGCTTGTAAACATGATATCTTCAGATAGGATTGCCGAAAATTTTCATACTTGGTATATAGATTTGTCATGTTGGGAGGAAGAACCCTATTGTTTTTGGTAGATTTCAAAGGTCATTTGAGGTCACCAGAGGAAAAATTGCGAAAACGCTGAAAATGGCTTGTAAACATGATATCTTCTGACAGGAATGACCAACACTCTTCATATTTGGTTTATAGAATTTTCCTGTTGAGAGGGAGTACCCTATTGTTTTTGGTAGAGGTCAAAGGTCATTTGAGGTCACCAGCGGTAAAGCTGCGAAAATGCGAAAATGGCTTGTAAACATGAGATCTCAAAAAGGAGTGACCGATACTCTTCATATTTAGTATATAGATTTGTCATGTTGAGAGAAAGAAGCCTTTTGTGTTTGGTAGAGGTCAAAGGTCATTTAAGGTCACCAGCGGTAAAATTGTGAAAACTTCAAAAATGGCTTTTAAACCTGATTTCTTCCAATAAGAGTGACCGACACTTCTCATACTTGGTATTTGGTTTGTCATGTTGAGAGGAAGAAGCCTATTGTTTTTGGTTGAGGTCAAAGGTCATTTGAGGTCACCATTGGTAAAAATACGAAAACACTGAAAATGGCTTTTAAACCTGATTTCTTCAGGCAGGAGTGATATATACTCTTCATATTTGGTATATAGATTTGTCATGTTGAGAGGAAGAACCCTATTGTTTTTGGTAGATGTCAAAGTGGTTAAATTGCAAAAACGCCGAAAATGGCTTGTACACATGATATCTTCTGATAGGAATGACCAACACTCTTCATATTTGGTTTATAGATTTTTCATGTTGAGAGAAGGAAGCCTATTGTTTTTGGTAGAGGTCAAAGGTCATTTGAGGACACTAGCAGTAAAATTGCGAAAACGCTGAAAATGGCTTGTTAACAAGGTATCTTCAGATAGGAGTGACTGACCATTCTCATACTTGGTATATAGGTTTGTCATGTTGAGAGGAAGAACCCTATTGTTTTTGGTTGAGGTCAAATGTCATTTGAGGTCACCAGTGGTAAAAATATGAAAGCACCAAAAATGGCTTGTAAACATGATATCTTCAGGTAGGAGTGACATATAGTCTTCATATTTGGTATATAGATTTGTCATGCAAAAATTCTGTGCCTAAAATCTAAAGAAAAATCTATTAAACACTGTCAATTTGAAAGCAGGTAAGGTATTTGATGGCAAGGAATGACTAAGCCTTTTGGCTTTCTGGTTCACTTTGAAAATTGTCAAAAATAATAATAAATATTTGCATCAGTAAAATGTTGGTCATCTGAGGATAAGTTGGCAGTTTGGCACCAGTAAGATCACTCCATGACGCTAGACGTGAATAGCAAGTTTTAGCCATGTCAAGCTGGCAACTAATAATCCAGAATCTTATCGGAGAACTTTCTGTTCAAGTATCTTGAGATCAATAAAGTTAAAGGCATTTGCCCCCTTCAGAGACTGTTTGCTCAATAGAGTAACAAGGTTGGTTTAAACAGGATTAACTCCCACAATTACAGAGACAATTAAGCTCCACCCGAGGAGATGTCTTTGTCTCAGGTAAAGTTGGCTAAAACGTCCTATTCAATTCTAGCAGCATACTAGCTCAGTTTTTAACATCTTGGTTTTAATTCAGATCGGCCAATCTTTTGTCAAGTTGTGGCTCACTGCAGTGGCTTGTTTCTCCTACTCCTTTGCTAACACCAAGCTCCACGCACAATAGCAGTTGGTCTACTTCTTAAGTCTTCAGTATGGCTGACCAGAGGTTGAACTCTATACCTCTGAACAGCAAAGTGGATAGCTTACAGGATGCACCAAATATGATTTGTTTAAGATATTTGATCTCATTATGCTATCATGTAAAGTCAGATCTATAAAACAGTTCTTTTCTGGCACTAGTCTTAACTTTAATAATCATTTACGTGGTGTGTTGGAAGAACTAATGGTATGTACTGGAACAGAAGGGAAGGGAGTGGGGGATCAGAGGGAGGTATAAATCATATCTGACCCCGAAATTATTTTTACTTTAACCTGTTAAAGCAGCATTTAATTTCATTTCTTTTACCTAATTTTTGGGTTTGATGAAAGAGAAATCTATGCAGTCACGATGGCATGTGTATGTATGTATGTGTGTGTGTTTGTGTGTGGGTGTGTTCAGTGTGTGTGCGTGCATGTGGGTGTGTGTAGATGTTTGGAGTTTGTGACACTGCTTGTTAGCACGCTATCTCAAGAAAGGAATATCTGACAGTTTTCAAACTTGGTACATAGATGCCTCATATTGAGAGAAAGAACCCTATTGTTTTTGGTGGAGGTCAAAGGTCATCTGGGGTCACCAGGGGTCAAAGTCTGAAAATCTCATTAACAGGATATTTCAAGATAGGAAACTTAATAGATAGATTTCATATTTGGTATATATGGAAGCGTAATGGTCAGAAGATGGTCCGTATCGTTTTTGGTGAAGGTCAAAAGTCATCTTGGGTCACCAAGGGTCAATGTCTGTAAACCTTTTTATTGTGATTTCAAGATGGCTTTCTGTCTATCTGTCTATGATCTGTGAATCTGTCTATCTATCTGTGACTTTTATGTAGGTCAAAGGTCAAAGGTCATCTGGGGTCATGCACTGGAGGTCAAATTGTGGATGAAAACCTTGTAAGGTGTTTACACATCTCTAGGTGGAAAACTTTAATAGATTTCACAAGTGGTATATGCATGCCCATGATGGTGAGAAGATGGTCGACCCTATTTTTGTTGGTGGAGGTCAAAGGTCATCTGGGATGACAAAATTTGAACGTGCTAGTATAACATTTAAGTGACAAGATGTGGTATATAATGGCATTATTTGAAATGGAACGTGTGTATGTCATCAAAACCTCAATGCATTTTGCCAATATGGTTCACAATATTTGATAGTAATCAATACAAGTACAGAAATAGAGATAGAACATAACTACATCAGATCTTTATATTGTTAAGGGAACACTTTAAAAAAGAAAAACCAGAGGCTTGATGAGTAGGACTCTCACCCAAAAAAGGAAGAGAGAAAATAAGAAGAAATAAGGATGATAACAGGTCTGAGAAAGTACATTAGGAGTGTTGATATCAAAACAAAAACTGGTTCACCTTGGAACTGAAATACCTGTTTGATTTAGCACCCTTAATCCTAACCTAATTGTCACCTATCCTACCTTACCCTTGTTATACATACCCTATACATTTACCCCTACCTACCCTGCTCACATATTACATTGCCCGGTCCCACCCTCCCACCTATTTTAGGAGAATGATCTAAAGTGAATTGCTGTAGGGTTGCTACAATGAATGTATTTATTTGTAGGGGGTGGAGTGAGGTTGAAATGAATAGGAAATATTCAATCCAAACATGCTTGTAAATACCATTTCAGATGATTTGGGATGTGCTTTTGGCCAAAGATTTCTGGTTATGTACGCATTGTACCAACCAATGGTGGCGCTTCACCAAGAAACTATGTTCAGTCGCAGGCACAGTCCACCGACCATTACACCCTTGTGACACCCTTATTAAGAACCATTAATCAACATGTGTTTTATTTCATTCATTTTCAGGTATGTCCTGGGCACGTGAGCACAGCCATGTCAAGTTATAAAGGAAACAAGACACCTGATGAAGGGGCAGACACCCTTGTATGGCTAGCTTTACAGCCAAAAGACACCACAATAGAAGGCGGAGAATTCTTCCAGGATAGGAAAGTCACCCCAGTCTTTGTGTAACATTTGGGAACATAGTGTGATGGGAAAAGGGAAATGTCAGACAGTACTACATATTGTAATAATTCATGAAAATGTCTGGTGCCTAGATAAAAATATTAAAACATAAGGACCTTAAAGGTCTAATCCTCTCGACCCAAACAGTTCCAATATTCCTAGCCATCAAACCACTGTCTAAAACTCATCCTTATTTGTATAAAATCTCAGTTTATTGCTTCAGGGTGAGTATCAGGGTTGTCACCACGATGGGCGGCACCAGGCGGTGCTACCCGGCTCTCAAAATCTCCACATGGCACTTGCAATCAATATGATCATCACCGCCCGGCACAAATTTCTTACCCTAACTGGACAATATTCATAGATTTCTTTAGAATTGAGGGATTACTCCTCGTTTTTGTGAGCACTCTCCAATCTGTAAACATTTTTCCAAGGGGAGGTGGGATAGTGGCTCCCCTTAGACCGCCCTTGGCCCTCAGGACGATGACCACAAATTAGGCGGCGATGCGCACTGTTTAAGAAATTTCCTTACTGGCTAACGATAGCTAATCCCTAACCTAATCCCTAACCCTAACAAAGAATACAATCGATACAATACAATGTCAACAACCAATCAAGAAACACCTTGTTAAACAGTGCGCATCTACCCCAAATTAACCCGGCTCTCAATATGGTCTTGTGACAACCCTGGTGAGTATACAAGATTCCAATGTGTAATCAAAATGCTCTCAGTAAAGTACATGCTGTGTAATGTGAACTAAAGTACTCTGCATTTTTTAAACCTGCAAGCTGTCAATCAAAGAGCTGTGCTGATTGAGAATTTCTGTGGACTACAACAGATACTGCAGTTTGAGGTGCAATTAAAAGTGCTCCAAAACTTTGCTGTATTTTGCATAAATTCAATTGGTTATTGCAAGGAACCAATTGTAGTTTCTTAGCATAAATATATGCTTACTGTCAGTGGGGTGGGCGCAGGGTGGGGGTAGGGGCTTGATTAAATTTCATGATGGAATTAAGCTGTTATTGCAAGTATTGCAACTTCTGAAGCAACTACTCTAACTTACAATTGATGAAAGAAATGTGCATAATTTTATTGTGCTACTATGTTGAAAGTTTTAAAATATACCACTTAAATGTCTACCTAAATGTAGAGGAAAATTACTGAAATATGTAAATATGTAACTGTTTAAAATATTTTAGAATTCATAGTTGTTCATTTGTTTAAAATGGAATGTAATGGATGAAGGAGGGGGAAACCTGATTAAATGGGGGCTGAGAGGAGAACTCCTCTAAATGTTACAATAAATATCACTTTAATTGAAAATATATTGCATTTTGAAAGCAACTAGGACCATGCCAGTAAAATTTTAACTTTCACATCAATCCAGTGGACAGGGAGAAAAGGCAGACTGTAGTCTTTGACTAGAAATGTGGACCCTGGTGTGACAGGAACTGAAAATTATTGTGAAATAATGTAAATGGCCTAAAGCAAATGCTCAGTAGGGGATCTCAAGGTGTAGCTCCAGATAAAATAAATGATGAAGAAAGTTGCAATTGATTAGAAAATGATGAATTGCTTGGATCATTATTCCAAAAAGAAGAATGATCAGGATTGATTTAAAAACTGACCAAATTAAGATGTATACAATACAACTACATCGATGAGTAGTTGAGTGTCCAAGGTCACAGCTTGGGGCTTGCGGGTCTAGTGTAGATCGGAAAACTAAGAGTCTAAATACAGTTCCCTGATTAGTCAAAAGTTGTGACCCATATCAAAGAATAAATATTAATAAATACTGCAATATGATATGATCAATGAGGAGCCTGTAGGAGGTGAAACTGGCCACCCCTGGGAAATATGGGATTCAGCATCCTCTTGGAAGAAGGATGGGGAGATGTGTTACATACACCGGTAACACCCGATGGGAAAGCGGAAGGGCCCTGGGAATCTAGGACATTAGAAAGGAAGTGCTACTTGTAAATAACAAAATGGCATCCATGTTTACTACATGACATTTTCCATGCCACATTTTGCTGTAAGTGGGAAATCCTGTTGACTGTAGAATAAGTGCTGCTCTCCCTACCGATGCTCTTTGGACAAGGGCCCATACCTGGTAGTGACATTTGGCTATCTGTCCAAGATTTCACTGGATTGTGTGGTAGATAAAAGTCTGTGTGTGTGAATTAGGGTGCATGTGTGTGTAGAAATTTAATTGCCAACGGCTGAGCAGCATTTATTTGAATGCTTCTAAAGGTAGAAGTATTGGAGTATTCTCTAACCTGTTTAGACCTCTAATGACCACAAGTGCAAAATGCCATTGAAGGAGGAAAACTTAACCTTGATGTAAAAATGGCATGGATATCAATATGGGTGAAAACCTGTGTAATATCATTCATTTTTCCAAACAAATGGCCTCAGGACTGCTGGACAACAGATATGATGAGGTGCGCTTACATTTTTGTCACATTGAAATGTATATTGGAACTCATCTACATAGTGCTTGCAATCATGAGATTCCTGCACATGCAAACCTAACATGCACACATTTGTTTCTGCACAGACTCTATGCCAACCAGTGACATAAAGTGAAGAAACAGCACAATATTTACAAAAATTAACTTAACATGACTTAAAATAAATTAACCTAAATTTGGTAGTAAGAATTTTTACACTGGTCACAAGTTTTGATTTTAAGTTTGTAGTTTAAGGAAAAAAATTGTTCTTTGGTCCTCGAT
Organism: Holothuria scabra; assembly: GCA_037179385.1. NCBI lineage: Eukaryota > Metazoa > Echinodermata > Holothuroidea > Aspidochirotida > Holothuriidae > Holothuria > Holothuria scabra. The sequence continues at coordinate 26,952,400 of CM074196.1, read as the reverse complement.
TCAAAATCACAATCGATGTTTGTTAATTCTAGCAACTGGAAGAAGGTATAACTTGGATATAAACATCTTCAAGAGCTGTACACAAGCCTCTCCAGTTACTGGTTTTTTTTTCAAAGTCAATACTGAAAAAGTTATGCTATTAATTTAATGGGGTGGATTATTAAAAGGTTTTTCAGTTTTTTTAGAGAACTGAAATAAAAGTACCATAACCTGCAGGGCGGACAAGGGGAAACTGTCCCCCTTATATTTCTAAATTGTACGTACTTAAAGAGTTGGCTGATGGTGGCACTCTATGTAGGTATTTTTTGAACAACCCAGCTTGCCACCTTTTGGGATTTTACCCAAGCTACAGACCTGAATAATGATGTTTCTAGTACGCAGCATAATGCCTGTTATGCATAAATTTCACCCTATTTCAATGTAACTTTTATATTTCACTTTGTATGTTTATATTTCAATTCCATGTTTTTGTTTTTCTTTTCTTTTGCTTCTGAGAGCCTTGCTGTAAACAAATCTTATCTGTGTGAACCTTCTTTCAATTCTTCCATTTTTGCATTCCATTCAATTTTTAAATTGCAGGTAATGAGTTGCTTGCCAATATAAGTATGAAATAAACATATGTAATCAATTTGTTGCCAAAGATGAACAAGTTCAGTAAGAAATAGGGACTGTAGTTAAATTTTTACTCTTTTCTGCGGAAATGTAGTTTAAAGCAGTGTTTACTCAAAGGTCATCCATTGGCCCATAGTTATTCCCGCTTTCAATTCGCAAGTCCTGAAAATAAAACATTTCTGTGTGGGAAATTACTACACTGCTTCCTATGTAACATCTGAAGTATGTCCCAAAACTTGTGGAAGGAACACAACTCCCACACAAATTTTCATCCCTAGTGTTGGCACAGGTATAAAAGGCAAAAGAAGTTGCCCAGACTTTTTTCAAAGCAACAGTTAAATATCTTGACTTTTCCAATATTTTTCTTCTAAGCATCTTTCATGATATTTCAGGACTTACATATCATGCTGTTTTGATCACGGTAAAAAAGTGATTTTCTAACCTCAGTTATCTATTGTCCAAGTGAGGTATATCAAGTTTCCAACCCACTGCTGGAGGTCTATTATTATCACTTCACCGAGCTTCTAGTCCACTTAGGTTGCAAAAAATTACATGGTACTTTGAACAGGATTGTAATGAAAACTCCCTCTGCATGCACTGCATGCTGTGGCTAAGGTTTCTTGAGGAGGATTAAATGTGTATGAATGGGGTATTATTGTCTGTCAATCATCAAATTGTGTAATGGGCAAGGAAGGAAACCATTTATATATTTTTACGGTGACCAGTTCCTCATGTTGCATGTTCAGGATACATGACGCGTGCAGCTCAGATACTTGCTGCTTGGTCTACCCCCTGAAAATAAAACGATATTCCGTGTTTCACTTGATCAACGAGGACACCGAATCTTCCTTGGCTATATTCCGGGTGTCACGTGATCAACGAAGACACCAAATCTGCCTTTGCTATCTCTGAAAACACGGTGTTTTCTGAGATTTGGTGTCTTCGTTGATCATGTGACACCCGGAATATTGTTTTATTTTCTGGGGGTAGACCAAATGGCAAGTAACCGAGCCGCACGAGTAATGTTAATCAAGCAGTCACAGTGACTGATTGTAAATTATGCAATTCAGTGAGAAAAACATTGTCACATGATTCTCAAGAGCCAATCATGAAATGGGATAGTCTACTTCCCTTATCCAATATGGGATGATAGCATTTTCCCTTTAAAAATGTTAAGTAATATTAGGGTGATGAGAGCATATATTGTCCTTGCTTTGAATGAGTAGTATTGAGTGCATACCCCCGCATTTAGCATAGCAAGTGAACTGGGTGTACAATTTGCCTGCATGTGCCAGAGGATTCAGGGGACCTGACCATTGAGAAGCTGGTTTGTGCAAGGTTCAGGGCTGGAACCTTATTCCAGCAGGCAAGGCCATTTCCCCTTTAGTTTGAAAGGTTTGTTATGTGACTTGAGAGGGCACCAAGGCCAGTAATTGATTTTTACTGACTATAATGTAATATTACAGGTAGAGCACTGAGGCCAAACGGCCTTTGATTGTCACTAAATTTTACAGGGCAACAAGTCCATTGTCAAAAATAGGAAGACCATTGACTTTGTGGCCTTGATCAATTCCAGCCATGAAGGCCTCATTCTTACCCTACACATCCTCATGGAGATTGGAAGGGTCTTAGGAAAATGTATCTGAGATCCTTGCAGTCTTGTGCATTCACACTTGTCTTTCTATGCTACTTCGTGAAAAGTTATTTTAAATCATGATTTTTTAAAGTACTGGAAAGTTTAACTCGTGAAGAAATAATTCTCTGCCATAAATGTTCAATATTTTTGTTTTAAAGCATGATGAAAGATACTGTAGTGGGAAATAAAGTAAATGTGTAAAATTGAACTATGTTTCAACTTCTTTTTGGAGCTACGACTTCACTCCTTTTGAAGTTTTGTCACGAACAGTGTATTACCCTTTAAAGATTTTGGTATAAAAGCAGCAAAGAAGTTGTAAAGCTGAACGTCAACGTCAGAGAAACAGAAGATGCATTCAATGCGTATGTTCAAAAGGGGGGGGGGGGGGGGGGCAGGGAGCAATTCAAAACTGGCTTTGAAAAATTAGGAAATGGGTCCTGAGTGACATCAGATCATTTAGTGACACCGACCATTCAACTAAAGTGCCGTTTTTATAGCTTGTTCTTTTTAAAAATCATTTCCTTCAGTTTAAGCACCATACTTTAAAATATACGTTTTAAATTGCAAATTTTTCGCTTCACACGCTGCAAATGGCAAATCATAAAGCCCTATAGCTCTCATTTAGAAAAATCAAAATTTTGGAAATGCGCGCTATGTGACACCGTATCATTAAGTGACACTGGTCAACTTTGACACCGTACCAAGTGAAACCCGTCGGTCAACTGCGACACCGTATTATCAAGTGACACCGGCCAAATACACTGATGTTTCCTCGACTTGCCCCTTTAATAAAATTCCGAATTCTCATCAATGCAAGATCCATGTTTTTAAATATTAGCTTAAAATTATTTGCATGCCGCACGCCGCAAATTGCAGTGCCTGATACAGCAATGCCGACACTGTAAAAAATCAGTTTGAGGCGTTTTACCGGACCCTGGAAATAAAAGGGATATTTGCCTATGAGACGGCAAATCGTCAAGTGGCACAAGACAACTAGTGTTCTTTTCCCACAACTATCTTTCATATAGTTCAAAATTTTCCCCCATATTAGATCTTGATTTTCAATTATTTGCCTAAAAGGGCAACATTTTGTTAGCAGCTCTGTAGAGATTTTTTTCTGACAGAACAGAAAAGTGGTGTACGTTTTTGGGCCATGCAGGAGGAACATATTCTAAGCATTCTGGTAAAAGTTTCATTCATTTCCCGCCCGTGTTCGGCAGATATTAACGATTGAAGTTGACACATTTTCTATAAAAAGTGAACTTGAAGCAAGCAGATGTGAATTCACATTGTTTGCCAGTGTTTTGTTTTTCTTTATTTTTCATCCTACTTGTGTGACCTTGAATTGATTAGTGACGTCATCTTACCACTAAGGCATGTGGAGTTCTCTTATAATTCTATTGTTCAAGATGCACCTATTGTATTAATGTATCAGAGTTTTGTTACATAAAATTGGTGATAAATCATAAATACCAAACATTGGCCAACAGTGTGAATCCATGACATCACGCCTGCTTTCTTAAAGTTTATTTCACTTAGAAAAATTGCCACATTGCTAATATCTCGAGAACCGAACATGCGAAATGAATAAAAATTTCACCTGAATGCTTAGATTTTCCTCTGTAACATCAAAAATAAATAGTTTCCCATGCTGAGAAAGTGGGTTGGGGTTGTAGGATCATGTGCCTGCGGTGGCCTCTTCCCCCTAATTTAAGAAGCGACTAGAGGGAGGACTGAAATCCATGTGTACCACACTTTTGAAAACGAAAATTAAGCTTTTTAAAATCATATTTGAACTTTGCTTTTTATCTAGCTGACAGTACTTTGCAACATATTTGTGTTGATGTTAACCCAGAAATACACTTGTATTACGCGAGCAAATCGTCGAAAACTTTTCACCATAAATCTGCCCGATAATTTGAGAAATGGGTTTCACCCGTTCTCCGCAGAGGAAGGAATTCAAGTGACAAGTCCATGGAGTCCTTGTTGGTTACTACTAGGTTTGTTGGCTACTAGTTTCATCCCAAATATCATTCTTATGGGACAGTTATGGGACCCATTTCATGACCCTCAAGAGACTATATGATTTTGCACCCGATATTAATAAGAGACCCGTATTATCTATCCCGCACTACCAATATATGACCGATGATGGGATAGTTCTGACACCCTTGTAAACAACTGATATATGGGTCAGTCCTATACAGCTAGAGTATCCATCATGCATGTGGGGTACGCATAAGAGACCCTTATTAATGTTGGGTGCAAAATTAAATAGGGCCCATATATTAAACCATATGGGAACCTGACAGGCATGCTACCCAGGATCCCGAGCTTTTTCGAAAGCCCTCCCGACTCTCTAACAAAGAGCCATTCGGCGAAAGCAAACTGTAAACTGCTTTCCCCAAGAATCTTCACGTCTACTGAAGGAAAACACTTGACCAACCTCACGGCCCTCAGACCATTTTCATCATTGGTCTGTCATGTATGGCTCCATTCTAGATTGGATGAAAACGAACAGATACTACACATTATCCCGAACTTGTGTACCTCCGTCATATTTTACTTCATACTGTATTTTCACTCTCCAGTTTCTAGTCTTTATTGAATTACAAAGCGGATTGTTATAATATAAAGAGCGCCATCTCTTAAAAGTATGCTTCATGAAGGAGGCGCCTGTAAAGAGCGGCCAGTTAACTAATCTCATATAGATACCAGAGCAGCGCAGGTTAATTAGCTGTCATAGTATTTTTCCCAAAAGATTTAAAAAGACATTAAATTTAGGAAAAATAAGTTATGGGAATAAAGGGACTCTTAGTAATTAGCAGGTTCCTGTTGTTGTTTACTCCAATTAAGTAAGCACTTTCAAAAGTACACCATCATCATCATTACAGCCGCCAGCGCCGCCAACACAGCCGCCGCACAGTCATCATAATCGTCATCGTCAGTAGTAATAGCCTCAAAACTGACACTTCCAATTCACTCTACAATCAAAACAGTGAACTTAGTCACCCTTTACTATAGTGAAAAGTGTGAATGCACTCCACTAGGGAGTTAATTCCCTCCACGAATAGCCTCCACTTCAAGAACAGTTAAATTCACTCCAAGAACAATGAAGGTTCACTCCAATAAGAATAAACTTAAAGGGCAAGAGCAGTCCCAAAAGTTATTTTGATACAACAGCTAAATCTCACAATTTTCCTCTTATTTCTCTTCAAAGTATCTTTCATGATATATTAGGACTTCAATATTGCAAATCCAAAGGAAACCAAACAGTTACTACAAGTAAAGTTCATATTTGAGAAGAACAAATATTAGTGTCACATGACTCTCAAGAGCTAATCATAAAACAGTACAGTCTACTGCACTACTTCAAGTTGGGGTGACTGCTCTTGCCCTTTAAGTTCACTCTTTCACGAGTTCCTACAATGATCCCTCAATCATTGCAGACACTCCAGCAAGCCTTGAGTCTGAGTGACTCGTCGCTCTTTTGGAGTGAATTTTTATTCTTTTTGATGGGCTATATCGCTGTTTATACAGTGGATTAAAACTCTACAAGGATCGCGCAGCGAAGTTTATAGTGGTGTGTGGGAAGGGGGCTATTCCGTTAACCGCGAAGGGCCAAGACGGCCCAATATAATAGCAATGAAAGATGGCCAAAATTTCTAGGGCAGAAAAAGTGGGGGAGAGGGCCTAAGTTCCCCAGTCTCCCGTTTTTGCTTTGAAGGAGTGAATTTACACATTTTACTCTATTGGAGAGTGACTAAGTTCATTGAATGAGATGTACTTATAAAATAATAGTTGACCAAAATTTTTAGTGACTATATTGTCATTATGTTCATATTGAAGTGGACAACCGAATTAATTAAACAAGCAGATACTTCTGGTAAATTACAGTTTTGTTGAGAAAAAATGTTGTCACATATGACCATAGGCGCACGTGGGGGGGGGGGGGGAGGGGGTGGTACATTTTTAGGGGGGCAAGAGCAATTTTTGCCTGAATGGCACCTTATATCATTTTTGCTAATGCTTTGCCCGAATGAACCAACTATCTGCCTGAATTGAGAGGCTGAGTGTCCCGGCCTGTTACAGCTAGTATACACACGACTCTCAACAGCTAATCATGAAAAGGGACGGGCAGTCTACTAAACTATTTTAAGTCAATGGACTGCATTTCCCCGGCCCCAGTCATTCCCCAAAACAAAATGGTAAAACAGTAAAACGGAAGCATTGAAAAAGAGAACAAATACGCCCATCCAAAAAGAAAGAAAGAAAGAAAGAAAGAAAGAAAGAAAGAAAGAAAGAAAGAAAGAAAGAAAGAAAGAAAGAAAGAAAGAAAGAAAGAAAGAAAGAAAGAAAGAAAGAAAGAAAGAAAGAAAGAAAGAAAGAAAGAAAGAAAGAAAGAAAGAAAGAAAGAAAGAAAGAAAGAAAGAAAGAAAGAAAGAAAGAAAGAAAGAAAGAAAGAAAGAAAGAAAGAAAGAAAGAAAGAAAGAAAGAAAGAAAGAAAGAAAGAAAGAAAGAAAGAAAGAAAGAAAGAAAGAAAGAAAGAAAGAAAGAAAGAAAGAAAGAAAGAAAGAAAGAAAGAAAGAAAGAAAGAAAGAAAGAAAGAAAGAAAGAAAGAAAGAAAGAAAGAAAGAAAGAAAGAAAGAAAGAAAGAAAGAAAGAAAGAAAGAAAGAAAGAAAGAAAGAAAGAAAGAAAGAAAGAAAGAAAGAAAGAAAAGAAAAGAAAAGAAAAGAAGAAGACAACAAAAAAACAAATATGCCTAGCTTAGGCTACCTCAAGGGCAGGAGATGTGGAATGCAATTGTCATCTTAAAGGGCTAAACCTCTCACCCCAAACTACAATTTTGGAACCCGGGTACCGAAATTCTCAATTGGCTCAGCTCTTTGATTGACAGTTAATTCAAACAATGCAGAGTGCCAAAGCTTATATTTCACAGCATGAATGGTACTGAGAGTGTTTTGAATATAAATTGAGTATTTCTATAATCACCCAGAATCAATAAACTGAGATTGTGTCTGGATGAGGATGAATTTCAGACAATTGTGGGAGGGGCTTCAGAAAGAATGTTAGGAGAATTGGTACTGTTTGGGGTGAGAGAAATGAGCCTTTAATTGATTGATTTCGGACAGCCAAAGTAATAAAAAGAAGGATAGCTCAATAAGGTCACCATTTTGTCTTCCTCAAAAAATAACAATAATTAGTACAATTGGAATAAAGTAAGGACCACGAGCTTAAATTTTTGGAATACCAGTGCATTAATTAAATATTTGGGATTGTTTAGCCTTCCGATCGTTATTGAATTTACCGTTATTCATATCGTACATGTATGACTCATGCAAACCCAAGTTTGAAAACAGCCAATTTATACGGATAATAATACACAACATCGAAGGAATGTAGTTTAGCTTCGATAAGACGAATTTTGTTTCGATACCTTCCTCGAGTATTCAGGGAAGAATTTTTCTGAAAATATCATTCTTGTTGCTTCTTCCAAAAAGATCAGAAAGTTCCAACTTTATGAACGTTTCAGGTTGCGGATGCATGAATGTTTTCCCTAAACCACGGTAGAAAATCAGCTGTTTAGAGGGGCACTCACACACTGCAAGTGGTTCGCACGTTTACCGTATCTACACTATAAATACGGTTAGCAAAAGTCAATACACAGGAACTGAGCAAATACGTACGTGTGTATGGTAGTACGGACGGTCCGGTTGTGTGCAAGCATACTACTAGCACCATCGAAGATGTGACTATTGTGAGCATGTGAAAAGAGGTGCCTGAATATCTCTTGTTGAAGAGCCATTTTGCAGACCATGAAGACTAAGGACGGATCGCTGTGATACTTGCAGAAAAGTTCAGTAATTTTTGTATGTTGAAATTAAACCATTGAGTCTAGCAAATCCTGTGGACCGTTGTCAGTGTCACAAAGTCCATTCCATCATCAGGCCGACCGGCCTTGCGCCGTTACCCAAGTTGTCAATTTCTGTCACTTGTCTGCATTGTCGTGTGTTGAAATAGCAGTTCCGCGAACTTTGAACTTGAAACATAATTTAAAGTGGATTATAATATAAGGCTGGCCAAATTAAAGCAATCGCTACAATGATAAACCGACGAATTATACCAGAGGGGACTTCGGATCGCTACCGTGAGGAAGAATTTAATAAGGAATACTCAATCCTTGATGAACTGGGAAGGTGAGCTTCAGCTTGTGTAGCAAGCATTTTACACAGTGCATTTTGTAAACGTTTTGACTATTCACACGAAAATATTCGTGTAGCTAAATAAGAGTAGGCCTACCTGTAGCCACAATTCACACGAAAAATTTTAGCCCATTGGCGGCGCTAGCACTTGTATGTGGCCATTGACGGCTGTATTTGGCTCTGCATACATGTACAACTTGCGTATCTACCGTTTGCACTTACGTACATAATTAGGCCTAGGCTAGGTTAGCCCTTGAACAGGACCCAGCATTACGTTCCTATGCTATACACTTTATTTCTGGGCCCTTGCCCAGAATACGCAAAAACACAGCTCATTTGCCTACTCACATGTGAGTAGGCATCCCTCACGTCCCCAAAAAGATACCTTTTCTCACCAAACTTTCCACAAATGATCTTTGTCATCACATTCACCTTCCACACAAGTCTGTAAACGAAATAAGACCTTTAAAAGGGAAATTTTGGCTGGGTAATTCTGCGAGTAACGTTAAGCCTGTGCAGAGTAATTTTTCAGTCGAAGAAGTCAGTGTTTGTCATGTGATCTCACATAAAACGGGGAAGCCTACGCAGTGACTGTACAATTTTGTAATGTACAGAGAACTTACTATATGAAGTACAGGTATTGACTAGCCGCGCTTACTAATTGGTCTTCGATAGCTTGTCGAGCGGAAGTCCTTCTCATCATGCAACACAGTAGCAGACGATCAAGATGTCGATATTACTACGAAGGATGGCACCACATTTTTCCTGCCTTTTGCTATGAATTCGCTGATATTAAACATTCCAGAAGGTATAAGTGGTATTAAGAATGCTCAAAATCATTATGTTAACTCAAATCTGTTCTATGAATCATACCATCGTAATTAGAGCTCAGTTTGATGTTTTGGCTTAAAACGTCGTTACCTTTGTACATGTAGGCCAGTGACCGTAGTAAGGAGTGACTACAAGGAGCGGGTTATACGGTCACGTTCAGTGACTAAGGCTAGGTATACAACGTCAGATAGAGTATAGGAATCATAAATGCCATCGCGAGGCTGATACCTATTTCGATTTTGGCCTGTAAGTTAGGCCACAGGGAGTAAAGCATTATTCATTGTTAATTAGTCTTGCTGCTGTATTGGTATGTTTAGGCCTAGGACTGAGTGTAGTTTTACCCTTCCCCCTAGACTGGCCCTCCACCAATGAACAGTTCAGAGGTGGGACCCGCATCTAGCCTCTTGCAGCTTTGGAGCTATACACGTGTAGTAGGTCTGCTGTAAACTTCACATTGCAGACAGGTCCCTTAATTCATACTGGCTGCTTCCACTGTCCTTTATTGATCCGAAGATTCTCGTATGATACAACCCTTAATTTATACAAATATCTTCATATGAATACTGCCCTTCTACGTGCCATTGTTCATACGAAAATTAAAATTTTTCGTGTAAATGGTGCTTCCACATGCCCTTATTCACACGAAAATTTTCGTGTGAATAGGCCCCACCTTTTGTAAAACTTAGCCAGGCGTGGCCTAAGTTAGGCCTCAGCTAGCTGCTTAGCCTGAGGCAATAGGCCTAGGCCTAGGCTAGTTTTACTTCTTAGGTGAGGGGGAGCTAAAGTGATGTAAGGTTAGTTGTAACAGGGCTATTGTTAGGCCAAACATAGAGTTATATGGTACTTGTTGAACGTTATGGGCTTAGCCTAGGCTATGGCAATGTCTTCAACCAGGTTTAAGTCAAGCTTGGAGAAAGTGTGGAAACAAAGCAGGTTAACTGAAAGGGGGTATGACAGTTAATCAGTCCAACTGTATCAGTGATGAAATGGCACTTTGGAATCAAGGTCTCTGTTTGATATTACTCACCAATAATTCACCAGTTCCTCATATACAGCCCCTGTCTTTTCATCAACATTAGATCAGTTTTGTTTTTAAAACTACTGACACTTTTTCTCTAATGCTAAACCTTTGACAACCTTGAAAACCTCAATGAGATGCATGAAGTCTATGCATTTAGGCGAAATGAGTTATGATGATGCAGGGGTGTTGATCTGGTTTATGGATTGGGTGGTGGGGGAAAAAGTTTTGGAAAGCTGGAATGGTGTTCTGGACAGGATTTGTCTAATACTCAATCAGTTCTTGGTACTTTAGATAAATGCAGTATTATATTATATAATAACTTGATAGGTTCAAATTGATGTTTAAAATCAAAACCCTAGACTATAGTCACTATTTCAGTTATCATTTATTTCAGTTTGCCAAAATTGTGTGTGTGGGGGGGGGGGAGATAAAGCAAAGGATATGATTTCTCCCAATATTTTCATTAGTGGGGCAACACCCAGGATGGACGCCCCTGTGATGATGTAATGCTACACCCAACACCTCACCCTCAGATCCCTAGGAGAGGTCATCCTATGGCGTAACTAGACTTTTCATGGGGGTGGGGTAGCTGGGGTGAAAGTGGTCAATTGGTGGGGTAAGAAGGAATGACACTATCATTCATTTCATTTCATTCATTTATTAATTTCGTCCGTACAAATATAGACTGAAATACAGAACCGGACAGGACACTAGAAATACAGTAGTTTGAAGAGCTAGTGCCCACAAAAGAGACAATACAACAAAGATAATTACAAGAAAAGAAAATAAGAGGAAAAATGAGAACAAAGAAACAACAAAGTCAACTAAGAAAGCAAAAAAGAAAGGGATACTTAACAAGTATCTACTACTATCTACTCAGAGCCAGTATCTACTACTATCTACTCAAAGCCAGGCTGCCAAAGAGACACAGAGTGTACCAAAACTTTTGAAAAGTTGCAACTCCTCAGACAGCTGGAAATGACATTTCCCAGGCTTGTAAACTGTAAAATCTAAGCAGTCCTTATTTTGAGCTTTTATTTGCAAGAAAATTTTCATGGTCAGAACATTAACACACAGTATGAACACATTCACATTGACTGGCATACACGAAGCGGATCTTGGCACATCATAAATGCAGTATTTTTTATTATTTTAACTTGATAATAAAACAATATTGACATTTTCATGGTCAGAAAATTCACAGGTAAAATGAACCACCACTATTGGATGAAACCCAAATACAGTATAATTATTTGAAAATGAACTTGTGTGCAAGATCAACATAAATGAACACTAAAAATAACAATCTTTCTTCCTTGGAAAACTTCTGACAAGTTGCCTTGAACTAGATTTCTCTGCTATAATTGTTTCTAATCATCCTGATCAGATTGTAGTGTACAGAAAATTTGGCTACACTGCCTCTCAGATTGCAGTGAAAAGCACTTTTCAATTGCTCTTTACAATCGAAATCTGCACGGTACATACTTTTTAAGGTTTGGTTTTGAAGTTTTGTGTGAATTTCATGTGGGGCAAGTAAGTAGGGACAAGGCATTTGACTACGTACCTCCCCCCTGCCCCCTGCATCCCTCTGGTTATGCTGGCCACTGAGTTGTCAGTATTCATCATTCAGTGTCATAGTTTTATGTGCATTGATAAACTCTTTTGTCAGGCCCAGACTTTAACCCAGCATTCAAAATGGGAGAGTTTTACATGATTTAAGGGGAAGTTTAAGCAAAAATTCAATTTTGATATGTGAAAGAGAAACAAAACTACACAGTGTGATGAAAGTTCCATTCAAATCTTGTGTTCAAAACTAAGTTTGAGGGCAGCAGAGCTTATATCACTTCCTCACATTGACAAAGAACACTTTGTTTCCCTTTGTTTTATCAGACTGTTTTGTTGACCTTGAATGTAATAGGAATAGGACCTTCCTGTGGGGGATGCAAAGTAAAATTCTCATGCCATTTATGCAATCACATTTCAATAATATGGGCCTGTTGAGGAGAAAATCCAGTCTAAAGTTCGAAGAAAAACAAAAGACTGCCCACTAATGTGGGGATGTGACGTCTATGTGCTTGCTTCAAGTTGTTGAAAATGTGACAACTTTACTTGATCATATCTTGAGAACCACACATCAGATTTCAATGCAAATTTCACCAAAATGCTCAGAATAAGTACAGTACCTCTCAACATGTCAAATCCTGTTGTGACCTTAAACCCTTCTTTTAAGTGTAGACCATTAGTATCATAATTGCTCTGTACATACAGAATTGTTATGTCAGCCTACAGAACTCCAAAATTTGCACTTTTTTACCTGCTTTGAGCTAAGTTTCACGTTGACATTGACACACATTTCCTGTACAATATGATGGACTGTGATGCTTCAAACTCCAAAGTTGCTCAAATGCAACATTGGAAGAATATTGAGTGTTTGGCTACAGCTGTACATAGCAAACTAAAAGACCTCCCAGTATGAACATGCAAGACTAGAAATTAGTGTTTGCACTGGGTACCCGGGTACCCGCCCGACGTTCTTGCTACCCGGGTAGAAAATTACTACCAGGGTAGCGTTTTTGTATGATTTCTTTTTGATCTTTGCAAAATAACATGGTTATTGAAAGTAACAAATTTATTAACCCACATCTCATTCACAATTATTTGAAATAAAGTTGCTTAACTTGTTTGTTTCCGTAACATCCATTTGTTAAATTGCACTTTTCCAGAAACAATTCCTGTAATGTATGTTTCTAAAATCCGCTCCTATGCCATTTAACGAAACAGCATAGGCCTACGTTCTATACTGTGCATAGCCTAGCCTGCGGGGCGGATGAAAGATATTGCAAGTCTTACGATCGGGTACCCGACGGGTAATACGGTTGGGGCACCCGGGTACAACTTTCCTACCCGGTGCAAACACTGCTAGAAATCTTCCATCACACTGTAACCAATCTTGATCTTAGAATGTGATTATGGGTCATTTTTTGTTAATTTGAAGTCAATGTACCAATGAAAATGTGAAATTGAAATGTTTGGTAATTGCATGACAGAGGGGTGCTGTGATGCACAAAGATGTTTCAATCTCCTAGAGAACATTGAACAACCTTTCCCCACAGTCAGATCATGCATCTTACATTCATGATTCTGTAATGTGTATATTGGTTAAGCACACAGCAGAGAAATGGTTTGAATTTGCAATACAGTACAAGTGCTGCAAAATGAAATCAGTACAGTGTCAGTTTTGGTGGTGCAATCACAGTGTTCTTCATAAAAATCTCTCTCTGCAAGCTGTGCACATGTATTCAACTTTGTCTGCAAACCTTCACAGCTTTGATTTTTGTTTGTGCAGTCATTTTAACAATATACCCAAATATTGAAAATTCTGCAGGAGCCAGGACTTCTAGGGAAAGTGAAGTCTCTACTCACAGGAGTCCAGGCTGTGTTCAATATGCTACTCTAATGTCAGGTAACCTGTCCAAGTGTGATAAACTGTACAGTACAGCAGTTATTCTTACTTTTTTTACCCATCAGACCCCTTCCCCCTCTCCACTTTTCCCTTCCCCTTCCCCCTCCCCACCTGGTTGATTAGATGAGGTTTATTGACACACCAACATTAATGCTTCAACTACCGTAGATTAGAAAGTAAAGTTGAAATCCACGTATTGTTTCAAACAAGGTTTAAGTCTTGTAGCAAATATGGTTCAAGTCGTTTCCGACAGTCACCTCGAAGAACAGGTAGGAAATATGCATGGTTGCCATATTTTGCAAACCCCGGCCCACATGTACGGAGAACCTGATTGTGAATCACTGCTGCACAGCATGGTATGGCCAAGGAGCTGGACATATCTCTTCAGTATCACAGTGCCAATCAGCCACACAATAACATAGCCATATATAGAGACATCAAGTGAAGTTTTAGAGTGCTCATACAGTACTGAAGTACAGTGCAATTCTGTGTAAGACATGAACAGACTGTCAAATGGCAAGTAAGATACTCTTTGAAAAATTAGTTCAGTCAACATTACATATCTGTCAAAATTATCTTGTCAAACTTGGTTTGCGATCCTTTTTGTCAATGTCAATGTCTGTATGCACACCATGCACCCTGTATGTGTAGTTCTGTAATGATGAATGTTATGCAATCTGTTACTATTATTCTGAGCATGGAAGTACAGTACTACCATGTTCTGAGTCAGCAGGTGGCATGGCAATAAGTTGCTATGGTTACCATATTTTTGCGATGAGGTAAAATATTTTGGACTTGTAGAACTCTGCTGTTGTTTTTGTAGATGTGAGTGCATTCAATGGAGAAGAATTATTTTTTTTGTTCCTTTAAACAATATGAGCTACTGTATGGCCTATCTTTTATGAAAGAGGAAAAAGGTATGTACAGTTGAAGGGCTGAAATGGGAAAGAGAGAACATGTACGTGAGAACCATCGGGCAAGGACCTGAAAAAAGTTTTGTTGAAATATTGTACATTACTTACATGTACAGTAGGTGTCATAGATGTGTTTCTTAGCCAGATGCTGGTTTGGTGAATGCCAACAAAGCTTTTAAGTTTTAGCAGACCCTTTGTGTCATTGTTCTACAGGGGTGACCCACTTTGTCCGTCTTGAGTCCCACCTTGCTCCGTCTGGTGATAGTCCTTCTGTACCCTGTCTTTTTTAAATCCCAAGTTCATTATCCAGTTTTGGTTTACATCATAAAGGGAACCTGACCAGTGTTTCTGCCAGAAAGGGAAGGGGGTGGGGGGGAGGGGAATTCCCCACCCCCTTTCCAAAAGTTTCCAACAGAAGGTGGGTAAAATCCCTACTTGCCATTTCCATAAAAATTTAAAAAATTGTCAATATCATGGTTTGTTTTGCAGAAAAACAGACTTTTTGTGCCATTGTTTGAACATATGAATGGCCTTTAAAACCCTTTAAAATTGTACTTTACAGAGGTCTTAAAGCAAGCTTTTGTCCCCTGGAACTCATTAGGAGTGTGTTCCCACTTGAGAACGACCAGGCAATCAGATCCGGTTCAGACCCCGCGCAGGCGATCAATTTGCAAGTGGGAATGCTCTCGTTCCCCGGATCAGATCTCGAGAGCTTGATCGCCCCTTCGGGGAGGATCAGACCCCGTGCAGGCAATCAAGAAAACAAGTGGGAACACAACGGGGGATCAAGGTGACCCGAGATCAATGACGTACTTCCGCAGTGAAGCTCCTCAAGCCACACAAACGCGTGTAAACAAACCTGACATGCACACATAATTTCAATGAAACAACTTCCTGTTACTTGAACCAGAGGAGAGGATCAGATCTCGCGCAGGCAATCAAATGGGACCACTCATGTGGTTGGTCGCAAACTTTTCCAGTTGATTGAGCTTGGGGTGATCAACATGGGGGGATCAAGTGGGAACACGGCCTAGGACAGCATCAATTTGGACTTGGGCTGTAGGTGTAATTAATCCCCCTTTTTTGTGTTTGTGGTGTAATCCCTGCTGACCATACGAGTAGAACACACTGAACTTATGAGTAGAGTTTGATTGTGTACAGTCTTTTGTGTGTAAGTGTGTGCTAACTTCTCAGTTCAGAAGAAAGCTACAGTAAAATCTACTGTAGGAGCTCATGGCGCTTCCTGTGGCTTATGGTGGGCAGCACATTGCACAAACACACACACACCCTCTCTGTGCCCTTCAGCCATATTTCCCCTGCATTTCAGTGAAGCTAGAGATTGGCAACTAAAGCAACCAGCTCATTGTACAGGTATGGCAGGAGAAAATGCATGGCATTGATCATGGATTAGATAGAAACTGAATTTGAAACATTTCCCAAAGGGGTAATGAAGTTCGTAACCACTTCACCCACTACATGGTCAAGTGGTTAGAGCATCAGACCTTAGGCCAGAAGTGCCTGTGGGACCATGCTGTAGTTCTGTATGACTCCCAGGCAGAATTAAACCGAAGATTTTAAAAAATGGAACCTACGTACTGCCATTGTGCTATGGTGATCAGTATAATAAGCAATGGAGTAGGGAAAACAAGCCAGTGAACCACAACTAAAAAACAGGTCCTCGGAGTTTGGAATAAAACCAAAAGGCCAGAAACTGAGCGGTAAATCCTTTTCTAAATTATGGCTTTCTGTAGGCCAGAAAGTGGGCAATAGAAAGCACTTCTATATATTGCCAGTGAGTCATGAATGTACTATTTCTAGAAGGTGAAAGCTCAACATATATTGCATTGCTGCCCCTCTAATCTTTCTTTCCTCAAGCTGTTTTGTGGGTGCTGCACTTGGACAAAATTTGCAAATTGTGTTTCAGGACAAAAAAATGGACATACAGTACCAACCTGACAAAAAGTTGGGTCACTCAGACAAAAGCTTTGATTGGAAACCTTACAATCTAGAGTAAACACATTTAAGTCGGAGTTAACATTGAGTAGTGATCACAAGAAATTTTTGTATATATCAAAGGAAGATATATAAATAATTACATTCATCATTGATTTTAATTCACATTTTCCAAAGAGAGGCATCTTTTTCCTTTAGACCACTTGCCAAGGTATTGATCACTTCCGTCCAACATTTTTATCACTGCTGGATTTAATTTGATAGTTTGCAATTCGTATTGTTGGTAGGGCTGTGAACATATAGCAATAAATCGCTAAACCGTCACATGTGTAATAAATGTTTAGTACAAAGCTACAAGCGATTAATCGCAAAATTTGTTTTTGACATTTTGTTAGAGTATACAAATGGATAGAAAAATTTTTTATCCATTTGTATACTCTGATAGTACAGTACCTGGTTTTTGTTAAATGGAACATTCTGGGCATACTTGAACTTTCAGTAGTAGGCTTCAAAGTTTCAGAATAATTTGATTTCACCATGCAAGATAACAACGATTACTACTTCTGCATTACATTCATACTGATTTTTTTTTTTTTTGTGACAAGGTAATCCCAATTAATCACTAAACGGTCCCAAATTTTTGAGGTTAAACGTTTAGTTGTTTTGCTAAACATTCACAGCCCTAATTGTTGGCCCTAAATTTCTGTTCCTCCAGTGACAAAATTTGTTTTTAAAATATCAAGATGAAGGAAATAGTGAAATTTTTCCGTAGTTGATGTGACACCCTTCTTACTGTATGCTTACCAGTTGAAAATTTCATGTCATGCCTGGTGCCATGTTTTAACCGTGGTACAGCTTAAAGAATACAGATGTCCCAAAAAGATACTGGTATTTACTCCCCAGGTATATATAGACAAATCCGGACATTCCAGATGGGATTACAAGAAAAGAATTGTGAACATTGTATAGTGGATTAAATTTTGTATGTATACTTCAAAGTGACTGAGAATTGGTAGGATGTTAAAGGGGTGAGTCCTTTGACTCCAGTTATGTTGCTGAGATATTGGGTTGTTAATAGTCATGAGATCAAACAAGACACCAACATATATGTATTAGGCTCTATAGTGTCAGTCAAATTGATAAAAAGTTCAAAGTTAAAATTGATTTTTAAGTATGGTCTAAGTGCAAAAGTGCAAGTTTGGTTTCCCTTTAGTCTGTACAGTCTCCTCTTATGACAGGGGAGAAAATACTGAGGCCATATTCTACAACCTCCAGCCCAAAGGGGGGCAGGATATTGGGTTGTATCAAACTTCCTATGTTGAAGCATACTTGCACATAAGCATGAGAACTTGCACGTAAGCATAGTTTCAGTTGTCTGTCCTTCACAGCTCTATTATAAATTTTTAAAACAAAAGTATGTCAAATGACTAATATTCTAGGGCATTTTGAATCCCTTAATCTCAATGTAACACAAATTAAAGTTACTGTACAGTACGTGGCACACACACTTAAATTAAATGTGAGTAATTTAAGCCCAAGGTTGATTTATGAATAAAGTATTAGACTTTATTGTACTTCCAAAAGTGTGACCATTTTAATTATTTATTTTGTTGGTGATATATGAGCAACAGTTTAACACTATAACCTCAAACATGTAGCATTTGATCGTACAGTGCATTACTACTGTACAATTTATGCACAATACTTAGTAGGGTTTCCGTCAGAGGGGGGAAAGGGGGGGATTTGTCCCCCCCTTTTGAGAAAAAAGTGGGTAAAATCCCCCCCTCCCTTTTTATTTCTATGAAAATTAGAAATTTGTCAATGTCTTGGTTTCTTACTTAAAAAGACAACACTTTTGCAGCAATGTTTGAACTTACACAAATAAATGGCCTTTAAAACCTTCAAATTGCACCTTACAGGGCCTTGAAGCAAGCTTTTGTCCCCCAGGCTGAACCCTCTCATAACTTTAGCCTAGGACAGCATCAATTTGGACTTGGGGTTTAGCAGTAATAAATCCCCCCCTTTTTTGTGTTTCTGGTGGAATCCCTGCTTAGCAAGTGTACATATATATATTGGTCGACAGAATGCACTCACTTTCTTCAAACTTGTAGACATTAAAAGGCTCATAAATCTAGTATACTGAAGTGCCAATATGTTGAAACTTAACATATTTACTCCAATTGTATACTGCAAAAGTTTTCACTGAATCTTGTTTTTCTTTTTCCCATTTTTTCATATCCACATTCCAGACTTTTGTTCTTTTTTCTATAATTTGTGTTAGAGCTAAAAATCAAAAAAAAAAAAAAAAAAACCTGCATGCTAATGAAATGCACATTGGTGAAATACTTTTGCTATATTGTCTGTGGTTTGTACAAAGCAAAAACAGACACGAAACACAATCCTCACTTTACAATGGGTCTATGGTGCATAAAAAGTCAAGGTTGATTTTTTCAGCTTTTACGTAAGTGAATGGAGCCCCAATATACAGTACAGATGGCTACATTCAGTAATTTTGTGGTGGTTGTATACAGGCACTCCAGAAGAATTAAGTGTAAACCCCAGGTAGCCTTCAGTATATGCACTTACCAAGTGCACAACCTGTGACTCCAAGGCAAGGTCTGTCATTCAGACATTTTTTGCCCATTGATGTACTCCTTCGTTATGAAGTTGTCTCAGCATTTCATAGACTTCGATGCATATTAATGTAAAACACAACTCATGTGTGCTGCAGCTACTGTATCAGGTCGCTTTCATGCAGCTTTTTAAGAACTTTGACACCCTTGTGACACTCCTGCACCACAACTGTGCTGAACATGACCCACATTTGCTTCCTCACCACTGTCCAGGATTCAAAGAGTGCATTTCACTATTGATACTATGCATTTCTAGCCTGTGTAGCGCTCCTGTGGCGCCTCTGTGGCTGCAGCCCCCTTAGGCTGCCGCCCCTCATAGCGTGCGGGGGATAGTTTAAAATTCCTTTCAATGAGCCTTAAAATTGATGACTTTATAAATATTCATTAGCACTCACCACAATTGGTCTATCCCTAAGGTAGGCAGTGCTCAATGACTCTGAATCTTTGTAATGCTACATTGCTACAAAAGTTGTTTAAACCAAACAAAATCATGGACTTATTACCAGGGCTGGAAAAAATGTAAATTTCCCTACAAGCAAATCAAATTTGCCAGCAAGCAAAATATTCAAAATTTCCCAAAGATTTCACAACTTACAAGTAGTCAAACTTCCCTCCAAATACCAAACTTTTCCTGCAATGACATTCCCAAATCCCCTCCCCCCTTACTGGCCGGTGTATTCACGAGCGACTATACTTCCCCTTACTACAGTACATCTTAGGAAGGGGTAAGTATGTGTCAGCGAAGTGAATTGCTGGTTTATGCCAGCCATACTTAATTACTACATCAGTTAAAGCTTGTTATTCAGATGGAAGTCTTGATGGGCAGCCTCTTTGCAAAGAATAACAACTTTTCATCTCGAAAGAGTTGTTTTAAAAGCAGACAAATAATCTTTGGTTGAAATATCGAACTGTCTTTTCTCATGGCTCTGTGCTAGGTTGTTACTTGTTAGTAATTTAGTTGCTGTACTGCCTGTATACATCATACTGTACAATACCAGTGTTAAATTACATTGACCATAGTGACTCTGTGTACTGTTGTACAATGGTAGTTCTCTTTTAAATAAACATTTAGTCGCCTTGCTTCAATAAATCCATGCACAGCTACTGTACATTATGTAATTGAAGTTTGCTTTGGATTTCTACACAGTTAAAATGATTTTGGCTCCAACACTCCGTCTGCTCTGCAGACTACGTAGTCATAGCTCCCAAGTTCCGAGAGGCTAGATGCGGGTCCAACTGATCTGTCCATTGGTGGATCGCCGGCCTGGGGGAGGGGTGTCCCCGTCCCCTTTTCGAAAATTTTTGAATTTTAGAAGTGTCTACACGCAAAATGGTGACACTTTTTTGGCAAATCAGTCAACACAATGTCGTTAGGTCACCGCCAAAAAATTCAGTACAGTACTAAATATTTTGCGGTAACCTAGAAAAATATTGTATTGAGAGATTTTCTAAAATAATATTATGCAGATACTCGCAATGACTAAAACCTCTCCTAATCACAATATTTCATAGTTATTTTTGGGGTAAACTGTGGTGCAGTACCGGCACAGTTTTCAAACGTCAACTCCGTGTGTCACCGGCGGTCTGCGTATACATCTCTCATGGCATTCTAGCCATGAAAACATATAGGCCTAGCCGGCCAAGAACTGTCAAGACGGTTAAGACCGTTCGGGGACTCTGAAACAAGCCCCGCCTATAACCCGCAAAGTGGTTATTTATTTTCGCTGTTGAACGCGGGGTTGAACAACGTTTTTACACTATTGAGTCAGTAACAGGAATATATTCCATACCTGCTGCAAAGGTTAGCCGATAACGCTGTTGCGACAGCCAGCTTACCGTACGTACCTGTAACTAGGCCTATGCATTGTATAGCAGCGCGAGCAATTGAATGTGCTGTGAGATAAGATTTACTGAATTTGTAGTTATTGGTAAGCTGAATTATTTGCTAATTTTTGTGGTTTTCTTTGTAAGAATACTTCGGAGATTTGAAATGCGGGTTTTTCAGAGGGCTGGGTGGGTCAGCGGGTTTGGGTGTCCAAATGCGGGTCAAACCCGCGAAATGCAGGTCACTTGGGAGGTGTGCGTAGTGCACCGCCCCTGCATTGCATGGTGTACAGTGGTATTAGCTGCATTTGAATTTGGTAGCCACATAAAAAAGTACAAAGAAGGCAATATTTTAGCTGTACAGTGTACTGTGGGGTGCCCTGGGTGCTTTCAGCATGTGGAACTACCTACAGTACTTTGATGCTTTCAGCTAGCAGGTGATACACCTGTTGCATCTGTACATTGATCTCATGAGGTTCCATTTGGCATGCATGATAAATAAAAGTGCAGTAATTGGTACTGCTAACAGTTATATTGTACACAGGTACAGGTAGTTCTTTATTCCATGGAAGTGTTAGATGGTTAGCGTGATACTTCCATGCAGTACAAACCATTCACAGACTGCTCAGTGTTGAATGGCTTTAATATCAGGTCCCTTAGAGCTGTCAGATTGATGAGAGGCTGTGAGGAGTCATTTCGTCCAAAACTACCTAATGGCTTTAACAAACTTTACATTGTATGGAGTATTAACAGCGCTGCATCTACCGGTCTGTACTTACAATTGTGGGTTAGATTATTTTCAATGATAGGGTCAAATAGGTGCCCCTTCCCACCAGTGTTGCCCTCCTTGAATGAAAAGTCTGGCAACATCGCTTTTCTGGTTTACAAAACCCCACAGCCGGTTTTCCTTTTATTACCACAGTTTTGTGTTGCATTTGGTCCCATTAGATCCCCATGGTGGATAAATGACATTTTTGTCCATGCCTACCATTCTACACTGTTGGTTACAATGTTCTGTTCACATGGCACAAGCAAGGCCCTATAGGCCTCATCTTTACATGGTGGTGCTATAATGTTGTTTCCTTGAAACAGGTGTCTTATTTAAATGCAATACCTTTTATTTGCCTCACATTGTTGATTAGTTAACAGAGTTGCTAGTGAATGCACACCATGCAGTATAACCCTTCATTCTTCAGAATGTGGAAGTGCCTTTAGAGATGTTGGCCAGGTTGCCTCTTTAACACTCCAAGGTTTTGCCAACAGGGACCAGCCAGTGTGCATGTAATGGCTAAACACTATCTCAAACATTTGTTAATACATCTTGTAAAATCAACTAGTGCCCTAGGTTTGTGTAAAGATTTAGGTGTACCTGTCATGCCAAGTGAAAAGAAAAAAGATTTTTGTCTGTATTGAATACCCTGGGCTATTGACATTGCGGTACATCAATATTTGCTGAAAATCACTACAGTATTTCATGTTTGAGTGACACCATAAGGAAATGTGAAAGTAGTATTAGCTTTCAGGAGTTTAGCAGGAACCTGGAGCAATAGCGTGATGGAATGGTGGATGGGTCTTGTCTATCTTCAACAATTAGGTGAGTGACGTAAATGTAAAGAACAGGAATTTCCTTGTGATGTATCTCTTGGTGTGAAAATACTGTGTCATTCTCTCTGTTTGTTTATCTCCTCGACAATTTTTTCTAGGATAGTAGGCTAAATGAAGGAGTGTGACAGTTTATCCATTTTAAGTTCTTAATAGTATTCCTGTTGTGTGGAAATTTTATTGTCCAGAAATTATGCTGTCCAACTTAAAGGCAGTCATTCGTCACCCTAAACTACAGTTTCAGTATGCATATATCAAAACTCTCAATTGGTACAGCTCTTTGATTGGCATCACATTCAAACAATAATGCATCATAGCTAAATTACACAGCATGGGCACTGAGAGTGTCTTGATTACACATATGGACTTGTGGCCACTGGGACAAGCCATCAAGCAATAAACTAGGATTTGGTCTGGATAAAGATGAGTTTTAGATAAATGTGGGAGGGGCTAGAAGTAAGTAGGTTGGGAGAATTGGAACTGTTTGGGATGATGAAAATGTGCCTTTAAGTTAATGTCAGCAGGGTATGATTATGAAAGCAAGTGTGAGTTATGAAGTAATTCAAACAAGACTTCAGAAATTGCCCTCTCCACTCAAATTCAAAAATGTCTCACTTCCATCATGCAGTTTTAAAAAAACTTAAGTTGCGTTACAGTGCTGTCACTATTTTGAATTCTCTAGACTACCAGACACTTTAATTTCAAAGTGTAAACTTGTAAAGTAAATTACTTTTTGTGTGCCCATGCTTTTCTCTTCAGTTCTTGACTCATTATAAGTCAATAGGCCCACTAGATTGGGAATTTAGTTTGCTGAGTGTATGTTTAGAGGGTTAGAAAATGGGTGGTGGACTAAAGGTTGGGGGATGGGTCACTGGGTAAAGTAAGTGGGTGGAGTATTTAGGTGGATGGGTCACAATGCTGGTTGAGATACAGAACCACAAAAAAGGAATGTATCCCTTGAACTGGTTCTATCTTTCCAATCCACCATATTTTATTTATACAATAAAAAGGCAAACTTTCCCCCAATTGTCAGAATTCCATTTAACCCCCTGCACAAAGGCCCATACTTCCTATAAAGGCACCTTCCAGCTTTCCAAATTTAAGTAATTTTAAATGTACTGCACTACATAATTACTGTACAGTATATACTGCTAATTTTTGTAGACATTGAAAAACAATTAAAGTACTGTACAGCAACACTCTTCAGATCATACATTGGCAGGCTGGCCCATTGAACTATAAACTTACAGTACTGTGTAAATTATACATTCCTTTAGCTGGCTAGTATGAAAGTTGACCATTTAAATGGGGATTTCCAGATAGTTCCCCTATACCTTGGAATTCATGTGTGCATAGGTGTTTCACTTTTATTCTTTCAACCAGACAGCATTGTTTGCAATATGTCTTGCTTTTTATACTATTTATAGTGCCTGCTATAATGTTACTGATATATTGTGGTTGGGAGTATTAGAGCAGGATTCGTTCAAGTTTTGGAAATCCTGGAAAGTCAGTGAAAATTGAAATTTGAGTTCCAGTCCTGGAAAATAAGGCAAAAAAATGCCATCTTTCAAAAAGGTCAGGCTGGAAAAGTCAGGGAATTTTAGAAAAAGAACGAGTACCACTTTTCTCAATCTTGGGATATATGAACTTTTGAAAAAGAGGAAAATATTGGATATGACTGTTTTTAAAAATTGTTCAAGTATCAGTCAAGGTCGTTTGAAGCCAGGGAAAAGACATGGAATTTTAACATTTTGGATACATGTACAACCCTGCAGACGTATGTCAAATTCTGTCAAGGACGTGTTAACAAAATCATTTCTGTAGTTGAACCATGGAAGTGCATGCTTGATACAATAAATATATGATGTAAGCCTATAGCAATTATAGGCCTGCCATGATAACAGTGATATCGGGACATCGTCGATAAAAGTTTGCCCAGATGATGTCAACCCACATTTTGTCAAGATGTGATAGCAACAGAATCAAATAAATGACTAAACCACTGTCAAATCTCTTATGTTATTGTCTTTAGTCAGTAACCTAAAATCATCAAAGGCAAAGTTTGTAAAATAAATGTATTTCTAATGAAACTTTGAGCTTCAAACCAAATTTTATGGACTCCAGGTTTTTGTATAAGTGATATGTCCTTGATACAGGCACAGTAAATGATTATTTATCATGCTGATGGCAAATGTTACTACAGTTTTAAATGTGCAATATCATGATACCGTGGTGGAAATGCTGGAGATATCGATACATGAAAAATGATTATCGTGGCAGCCCTGATATCAATTTTTAAGATATTCATTGTTGTATAGGCCCACAGTGTTTGTACCTCCTCTTGAACACAAGAAAAAAAATGATTTTTTTTACAATGGGGATAAATTTTTATAATCTCTACTGAATTTCCATATGTAAAACGGAGAAAATTTTCTTTAGAGATACTTAAATTTCCAGGGAAGGGCCTCCCAGCATAATGCAGCTTGAACTTTTATCAACCATACTGTACTGTAATTCTCTGCAGTTCTTTTCTGGTAAAATAGTACAACATTTGTTATGAATGTCCAAGTAAAGGAAACATTGAAGTCTTGTCTTTTCTAGCAGTTTAAATTCAATTGGTACTGACTGTGTATTATAAAATGTAGTATACTTCACATTCAGAGAATTTGTTGTAAGTCAAAGAGCTACAGCCAATTGAGAATTTCTTAATAGACTGCTCCAAAAATTGTAGTTTTTGGTGGTTAAAAGCTGAGCTTTCAAATCTCAACTGACTACCCTTCACTAGGTACAGTAGATCATTGTACTGGACTGTACAATACAAAAGCAAGCAAAGTCGGCTAGTTAACTGGTCCACCTGAAGGCACTTCTGTCCAGCGTGCAACCGACTTCGTCGGCTGGGCAACCAATTTTAGTGGCAAGCCTATGCCAAGTGGGAGGAAAGCTGGAGTATCCGGAGAAAAACCCACTTACATTATGCGGGACTTGAACCCATGCATGTGTGAGACACATTGGTACACAGTAGCTGGAATAGACCACTCTGCCACTCGACAACCCAGACTGTACAATACTGTACAGTCTATTTTATAAAGTACCACTTTGTGGCAACAAAGTTTGATCAAGATTGTTAATAACAGTTTATTCTGACTTGTGAGTACTGTACTTAAATAGGTGAACATACAGTATACAAGTGGTGGGTAATTATAGCATCAATTTGACCAGGAGGGTGTTCCATGAGTGTACCACATGTGTGAACTTTTGCACTTATAGTTCTATTTAAGAAACTTAGGGAAAATGTCAATTTGGTGTTATAAAAACAAGGATTTAGGTCACTGGACATGATATGTGTACTTTACTCTCGTTGACAGCTGCTCAACAAGCAGTTTCTTGACAGTCATTTTATTTTGCTTTGAAATTCAATCATGGATATTTCTGTTTATTTTTTCCCAGGGGCCGGTTTGCAGTGGTCCGAAGATGTGAACACAGGTCAACAAAGCAGCATTTCGCTGCCAAATTCATTCGTAAACGGAAAATGGGGCGAGACTGCAAGGACGACATTTTGAAAGAGATTAAAATCCTTGAAATGTCGATTGACCATCCCCGGATGATTGGACTTCACGAGATCTACGAAAGTGCAACAGATGTCATCTTAGTTCTAGAATTGTAAGTATCTGCTGGAAATGATGAACGCAAATTTTTGATTGACAGGTTTTTGGTTTCCACAAGTGGAAAAACTTCAGATATTTTACTCTTTACAAATGCATGGTGTAAGTTATAAGATAATGATCAGAACTCCAGTTCTTCAACTTCAGGTAGATGCAACTGGATTTTGTTGAAAATCAGAGAAAAAATTTGGAGGACTTCATCTCTATTTTTGAATGCTTGGAAATATTTGTCCCTTTCAGAATTTTGTGTTGTCTATTGTGTATAACCTTTTTGACAGAAATTCTGGTTGCGTTGTATGCCTGGAAGGCCCTGGATGCCTACACTGACTTTTGCAGTCAGAGCTATGTATTGTCAAAAATTTATAGCCTATTTATAGACAGGAGCTTCTTGAAACCAGAGATAATAACTTCATTATAATTTCATTATAAATAATTAGGCTTATCTGCAAGTGATAAAGAGATAATTAATGTAGCATGGTTAATTAGAGAAATGTCAACACTGTGCAAGTACTCTCCACATCATTGCTTTACATTATAGGCAACAAGGAACATTCAAACTTTGCACAGGTAGATCTCGAGAACAATAAAAGAAACTCCCAACTCATTTTCCGTGGGGAATCTTTTCCTTTGACTTTCAAGTCAGGACATTTTGCGGGTACGTCACTGTACCTTAAGGCCCAGTTGCCACACATACCTAATAACCTTTGTGTTCATCCAATGCCTTCTGAATGTATCATGTGGTTGACCCTCATTTTACACAAGTACAGGACACACAGTAGAGGGAACATTCACACATCAGTTGATATGTTACAATACAGGCACGCATCCAGGATTGTGTCAGGGGGGGGTTTGGCCTCATGGGGGGAGGTTTTGAGGCATGACATGAGGGAAAAGTCTAAGGATAGAGAGAAAGGACCACTATTTTAGGTGTTTTTTGCTTTGCAAGGTTGGGTCCCCCCCTCCACCTCCCCTTCATTTTGAAACAAAATAGCTTGAGAGGGGTATTGTCTGGAAGGGGGGGGGTGATAAAAAAGAGGCAGAAACTGTGTGTTGTGGAGATCTGTAACTCAAATATGGTTAGGAGGGGTGAAACACCCCCTTGTCCAAGAAGTTCAGTTTGTGATTCATTTAAAATACAGCAAGTTTTTCACAAATTCTGCTTCATTTTTGCCTTCCAGATGCAGATCTCATCTTACTCCTCTAATACCTTGTCTGAATATAGACCAATTGATGTGCTTATCTTTATACCATGCCAGGGTTTCTGTTGGAGGGGGGAGGGGAGGAGGGGGATTTGTCCCCCACTTTCCAAAAAGAATTGGGTAAAATCTCCATGCCTTGAATTTTTGTGTTTGCACAACATCTCTAACCTCAAATCACTGGGAGTGGTGTGATTTTGTGCACACCTGGGTAGATGCGTGCAGTTCATTTTGTTGAACTGAGATAGCTTGAAGATTTTGTCACAAGCTCACCTAAACTGCATTCAAATTGACATGTTTTGTTGTAAGCACTGCATGTGTTCAAAATGCATGCAGTGATGGGTGGTTTGCACTGGTTTGTCCTTGCTGTTAGCCCAGTGATTCTCAAAGTAGCCCCTACTGCCCCCTGGGGGGCGTTGAAAAGTTTCAAGGGGACGCTGAGGAGTTTGCAAGCAATAGGGGGCATTGGCATTGACTAGGGGGATCCTGGAGGTTCTCATACATTCGTGCAATAAAGGAACCTAAGAGGTTGCAGAGTGGTTGACACACACTGTCTTCTCCGAAAGGTTTAGCAACTACTGACAAAAATTTACCCAATATAAAACTTGGGTCATTTTGATGCTGGAAATTGAAAGTCAAAAGCCCAGAGTCAAAGACTTATATAAATATGATGGCATGTTGGGTTCGAGGGGCGTTGGATTAATCGTGGATGCCTTATGGGGGCGGTATTTTGAAAAAAGTTTGAGAACCACTGTGTTAGCCAAACCCCCTTCCTCTCCTTTTCAGCAAAATATAAGGGGGATGGGGAGGAAAATAGTGCAGTATCAAATGTTAAAAATGCTTTCTTTCAGTCAACTGTACATATGCAATACATAAATAGAAAAAAAAAACAATGTCACTTGTCCCTTTTAATAGTCCACATTGAATAGCCCTTGTTGTCTTTTCTCAATGGGGAGGCAGTGATACAACAGTAACCTGAGGAATGTCTAGCAATGTTGTTTGAACATGTTGGAAATGTTTCAGAGAAATCTTTAACCAGGTTTGTGTACACTGTATATTATTCTACAGTATGAGGATGCGACAGGTCACCTGTTGCTAAGAGCAAACTTGTTTGTTTTATGTTTCTTATTCCTTTCAAGAGCCAATGATCACCATGTGAAAGTTGAATTTTTATTTGGGAAACCTTTGTCGCACTGTTGCACTTCCTGTACAGGACATTAGTCACCATACTATGGATGCCCAAGACAATAAACTATATTTAATTAATGTTAAAAAAAATATGCTGAAATATTATTACTAGTCTGTCTTTTACCTTAAAAATAGTTTTATAGATTTCTCATCATGATGGGAAGAAAAAAACTTTGGTTGAATGGTGAGAAGAAGGTTTGAAAACAGTATTGGTTAGTTTATCTAGAAAGACTAGAATACTTTTGAAAAGCAAACATTTTCTGCCATGTTAAAGGTCCTGTCCAGTGATGTATTTTAAGTTGTCCAGAGTGTTGCAAATTTCCTGAAATTAAAAGTTTTGAACCAAATTCTCTGAAAATCTAAAAGGCTGTTTTTACCAAGTAAAAATTTTGGATCCAACCAGGGATTCTGCTAGAAACCCCTCCCCAAAGATCGGGGGGGGGGGAGGGGGGGAGGATTTTTTTACCGCTAAACCCCAAGTCCAAATTGATGATGTCCTAGGCTTCAGTTATGAGTGGGTTCAAGGGGATACAGTCTTTCTTCAAACCCCCTGTAAGGTGCAATTGGACAGGTTTTAAAGACTTATTTATTTGAATAATTTCAAACATTGCTCTAAAAGTGTCCTCTTTTAAAGTAAGAAACCAAGACACTGACAAATTTCTAATTCTGTGGGCAATTAAAAGGGTCAGGGAGATTTTACTCATTTTCTTCTAGGAAGGGGTTCCCCTCCCCCCCCCACGGAAGCACTGCCAGCATGGTTAATTAATGTTGTTTTTGTGCTCATGCATGACTGGGTCTCTACAGTAGTATATTGTAGATCTACAGCACTACTATTAAACTACCAAATCTGCAACTGTTGAACAAAAGACAACATGTACTGTACTGCGTTCATGTACACAGCAATGTATACATACCCAATATTGAACATGCAGTATGCGCAATGTCCATACTGTACTGTAGGTCTGCAGTATGCTCTTTGCAGATCCACAAAGTGGAGCCTTTATTTAGAATTTCCTAGGTCAAAGTGGAGTGGCCAAGGTCAGAAATTTTAGATTTTATGAGTTTTCCTATGCAAAAAATATGGAAAAACAAAATTTTAAGTACCATTTCACTTCCAAAGGGGGGGGGGGGGGCTTCAACTGACATGAAGATTTCATGACTTTTTTTTATTTTCTGAGGAGAGGGAGTGTCCAGTAGACCTTCCTATAGGCTGGCTGTCTTGGACGGCTAGCTTGGCTCAAAAAGTTGAATTTGGGGTAAAAAGTTTGGTGTCCCAAGGACATCTGGTTAAAAAATTGGTCGTCCCTGCAAATTTAAGTTTGCCTCCCATAAAATAATATTGGCATATGTCCATAAAATTTCATTACATATTGTGCTAACTCACAGTCTGGTCATACAGAATAGTCAGTATTTGGTGTTGCAAAAATGTATGCAGTATATAAAGAGAATACCACTGAGCAGAATTTTTCTTCCAAACAATTAGTTTTTCAGGAAGCAGTCTGATATGAAGTGTGCAGATAGGTACACGTGTAAAAGGGTTATCCCATGCCATGGACAAGAGTATAAGGAATAAATGTTGGTTGCCCGAAGCAAACACTGCTTTTTTGACAACTGGACATTTATTGACTTGAAGCCTTGATTGGGTAGTACAGTACCTTTTCAGAAATTTTATGCTTCATTTTTCATGAACAGTTGTGCTGCATACATTCACAACTATCACACAGGCCTTAATTTCTGGGATTTACACATCCTGTTTGGACAACTTCCTTTTGGAAAATATTATCTCAGAAAACTTAAGATCAAAAGAAAGATCTTTTTGAGAATTCCTACAAAACTCAGAGTGATTGAACAGCAGTATGAAAACAGTTTTGTCTTTTCATGGAAGTGCTAAGTTCAAAACATCCACAACTTGTGTATGCATATGGTTACTCATATCCTTCTGATTCAAAAAATATTATATGATGTCATTGTGAAAAATGACACCTCAGGTATGACAGGTTTTTGATTTAGGTGAAAGAAATTTCTTCAAAAAAAAAAAAAATGAAAATAAAGAAATCTATCATGTAATGAATGACATATATATTTTCAAAGGACAACTCTGCAGTTAGGAAAATGAAAAATGAGAAAGCAAACAGGACAAATGTACAGTAGGTTGAATGTTTTAATTTTCAAGAGTTAACCACTGGTCTCAGTGTTTCTGTCAAGGGCAGGGATGTGCCCAAGCCAGGAGGCACCTGGTGTTGACACCCTGCACCAAGCTTCGACAAATTCTTTTCTTGTTACTTGTCCATGGGGCTAGTCTCCTTGTCTGTATTCATATCTATTTTTCCACTTTTAATATGCCCTTATGGAGACTTTCCTATGGTACTTGCCCAGTGGGCTACGACATTGAGCAGTGTGCTTGCCCGAGTAAATTTTTACTTGTCTCGGACTGTCGGGCGGGGGATTTGTCGAAGCCTGCCAGGCACGCGCGCACTTCACCCAGCTCTCATCCCAAAATTACGAAAAACACCTGTCACTGTATTCAGCTTCCCACACCATTGTAAAAAATTCCAACAATTCAGTAACATCCACAGGTGTGTTGAGCTGATGACAGTGAATATCAAAAGTTTTTC
Organism: Holothuria scabra; assembly: GCA_037179385.1. Taxonomy (NCBI): domain Eukaryota; kingdom Metazoa; phylum Echinodermata; class Holothuroidea; order Aspidochirotida; family Holothuriidae; genus Holothuria; species Holothuria scabra. Next base: position 26,921,046 of record CM074196.1, on the reverse strand, counting down.
AGGAGATGAGGGGACACCCTCCCCTAAGCCTAGGCCTAGACTTCTCCCCAGTGATGGGTTCAGATTCAGAATAATTCAGAATACCCAGCACTCAGAGTCAAAGAGGCACATCCCTGCAAGAGGGAATTAGGGGGCAAGGGGGATTTGACCCGCGCCGGCCCACTTTTTAAGAAGAAGGAAAGTAAAGTAAAATCCTCCCTTCAATTTCTCTTCGCATTTCCATAGAATTAAAAAAAAATGTACATCTTTACACCTTTGCAGCAATGTTTTAACTCACATAAATAAAAGCCTTAAAACCCTTCAGCCCCTTGGAGCAAGGTTTTTTTTACCCTGAACCCACTTGTGACTTGGCCAATGGCACAATTTTGACTTGGGGTTTGGCAGTAACGAATTCCTCTTTTTTGAGTTTTGTGGCAGAATTCCTGGGTCTATCATACTGTACAGTAAAAGGATCACACAGACACAACTAGTGCACTTTAATACGTACATGTATAAGGAGCTGTACAGTATGTACAACATGACACATTGATTGTATTGAGCCTGCACAAATAATGCAGTTGGAGTCTTTGGAATCAGATGGGGTGAACTTTAGGTGACTTGAAAATAACTGACTGGTGTCCTACCCTTTGCAGCAGGGGGTCAGGTTATAGCAACTTCTTGTTTTGGGGCCATGTGGATGCATTATGTGTGACTTGACTTTTCTCATGCCATGTGCAATATCTTTTTTCTGCGAATTTGGTGAGTGTCATGAACAGTCATGCATATTGCTTGTGATATGCAGCTTTCACTTGGAACAACTGAGTACTACAATTCCCACATACAGTAAAGCATCCAGTGATTCTAAGTTGGTCTGTCTACAGGAGGCAACAGCTGTTGGTTCATGGTAGTCCTAGAAAGATAATCAACAAGCTGAAAATTTATATTGAAATGAATTGCCAGCAAAGTAGCTAAAATGCTGTATACCATTGAATACAGTAGGAACTTCTTAGGAGGGCTGAGTAATTTGCTTTACAGTATTTAATTAAAAATGTGCCCGCTTCTCCCAATTTCGCTAAAAAAAGGTTTTACACTGAAGGATAGTATTAAGTATCCCTTTGAACCACAGAACAAAACCTTAAAAACCAAGCACCATTTTCTCTAAATGAAGAAGTTTCACATCCCTACCCTAAAACCCTGAGATTCTACATTGATGTGTACCCCTGCCTACCAAATACAATAATATTAATACTTTCTGTATTCCTGCTTTGGATCTGCTGTTCGGTTAGCAGCATGTGCTGGAGGATGTCAAAGCTTTTCATTAAAGGTAAAGAGCAGTCCCCCCAAACTTATTTTGAAGAAAAAGCTAAATAATTCAATTTTCATCTTATTTTTCTTTAAAGTATCTTTAGTTACATTTTATGACTTTACTATTGCATATTCAAGGTAAATTAAGCAGTTATTTCTGGTAAATTTCACATTTGAAGAGAAAAAAAACTTTCTCACATTATTCTTAATAGCCAATCATGAAACTGGGCAGTCTAGTTACACTTCTTCAATTTAGGATGACTGCTCCTGCCCTTTAAATGTAAGTCTCTGCAACTTGTTTTCTTTTCCTCATAATTGACAGTACTTGTATGTACAGTATCCATTTAATTCGCTACTTAAATGAGAAATAACGAATGTGTCATTTGTGTAGTGTGAACTAGATAAAAAGGTAAAATTTGTGAAATACAGTTTCAAACGTGGTACATACTTAAGTTGGGTTTCAAATAAAGTTCAAATGCATTGCAAGTTCTTCCTGTATGATCCCTCTTTCAATAGAGGGGAATACATGGAGGTGGGAGGGGGGGGGGGGAGAAACAATTGAAGCCATTAATTATGTATGTTGAGTCTATCAAGCTGCAGGATCATCATACTGTGTGTGAACTGAATAATTATAAATTTTACCTTACAGTATAGGCTGTTTGTTAAAGGCTGAGTCCTCTCACCCCCAACAGTTTCAATTCTCTTAACCTACTCACCCTTCCACAATCGTCTAAACCTCATCCTCATCCCGACACAATTTCGGTTTATTGCTTCAGAGAGAGTGTACAAGACTCGTGTACAACCAAAACACGCTCTAGTACAGTACGTCCTATTGTTATGAGCTACAGTACTCTGCATTTTGTTAATTTGTTGTCAATCAAAGAGTTCTGCCAATTGAGAATTTCTGTGGACCACTGCAAAAAATTGTAGCTTGGGGTGATAATTGCTGCCTTTTAATTTAAAATAACAACAGTCATTGCTTATGCTGCTTAGGGAAAAAATAAGCTAACAAAAAGTTTGATGGTCTCTGTAATTTATTCAGACATTTAGTAGCTTTGTCATGACAATACTGTGAGTATACTGTACTACATGGTGTTAATTGGCACTCAGTGAGTATACTGTGGCTCACTGCCAGCATATTAGATCCTTTTTAGCTTTATAAAGAAGCATTTCAAGTGAGCTAATTGGGACAGCTTGGAAGGTACACAGTTGTTATTCCTGTGAATAAATCTGTTGATCAGTATACATATAAACCTTAAGTTTGTTCTTTCTTTAGTGTACACAAATTGTAAGTTTGTTTGCCAGGTGGTTAAATTTCCAAGAATAGTGAAAAAACTTAGCATTTTCTACTGATAAGCTCAAAAAATAGGGATTTCAAATTGGAAGCACCTTGGTGATGCCTATTACAATATGCATGAACTATTATGAAGTCCCAGAGCAAAGTGGTTGAGCTATTTGTCTTTGTGTGAAGTAGATGGTGAATTTGTGACAGCTTGCTTTACCAGTCAAGAGTATTCCACTATACTGTAAACAGTTGCTTTACCTGTGTTTGACTGCCCTGACCAATCACAGAATTGGGCTTGATTTCAATAGAACTATGATGTAATGCAGAAAAACTATTACATCAATTAGAACCTTTATAAAGCAGGACCCAATGGTGGAAATATACTTTTGAAAGAACTGCTGTACCCCGTTTGGCTTTTAGGTAGCATTACTGTGGTGGCCCAACAGAATTTTGTTTGAGCGTGATATAGCCTAAATTAAATTGTGCACCTAAAGTCAGGACTACATGTATGCCAGTAACCTGACAGGCTTTTCTGTCTTGAATTTTGGAAAACTGATCATTTGAGGAGAGGGCCCTGGGCCCCCAGTTACATCGGGTTTTTTGAGCCCTGATTGTACATCCATGTTGTTAATTAACTTTTCTTATTTTAACAGGGCAAACAAAACTTTCCAAAAGTGCATAAATTTAATGTACTGGAAATCCAGTACTCTATCAATGTGTGTAAAACAACTCTTATTAACCCTCTCTAAATGAGGCCCAAAGACAGACTGTCAGATATGGGCACACCACTGTGTGGGAGTTTTGCCAACCTCGGGAATAGTCTAATGGGAGGGGAGATTTTTTGCCTTTCTCAGGGAGCCTTGATACAAAATACAGTAGTGCCATCAATTTTTCATTCTCAGGAATGATGTCGAATGGTAGTTGTGATGGTTTATTCATTTTATTGGAGTAATGTTTTTAACTTGTTGGTACTGTACTCTCCTGTGGCTAGTTCCAAATTCCTTCCAACCTCCCAGAAAATGTGCCGTACGAGTACGGGCTGAAGATTCACTCACTACCAAACCAAATTTATTTTTGATATGTTGAAAAGGAACAAATTCCAAGCATTCTGGTGAAATTTCCATCAATATCCCATGTTCAGTTCTTGAGATATATAGCAGTTGAATGTGATACTCTTCATGGAATGAACTTGAAGGGAGGTGTGATGTCATGGATGAATCACATTGTTGGCCATTGTTTTGCTGTTCATTGTTTTCTACCACTTTTATGCAATTTCATTCTGGTATATTTATGTCATAAGTGCATCCTGAGCAATGGAATGTCACAAACATTTCATGGTTTTAGAGCTAGGGCATGCATCCCCTACCATTCTTGGGTCATACCAACACAATGAAAAATAAAGAAAAACAAAAAAAAGTGGAAACCTTTTTAAAGGGAAAAATATTGTCAGTAATTTTCATGGTTGCTATCTTGTGTCTCACTCTAACAGTCCCTGCAGGGCTCAAAGTATCTGATTGTACCGGAAGCCATAGCTATTGGATCTTACTTGGCCTTGGTTGGTGCCCTAGCTTCTGAAATGTCCTATGTTGTAATGTGAGCCTTTAACCAAAATGCCAGCCACATTGATCATTGTGGCCCCATTTCAAGCTTACAGTATTTTGAGCCCTGGAATATACTGTAGTATTGTACAGCAGTTTACTGTATCACAGTCTCTTTCTCCTTTTTACAGTTTCTTTGAAAAAAAACTGGAAAATTTAGTTATATTTTTTCCATTCTTTCAGAAGGTGCTCATTTCCTTCGGAAGAAACCTAAGGCCATATAAAGGCTTTTCACAATTCATGGGCCAGTTACAGTAATGTACATTTCAGCTGGACTATACAGTACAATCATCTGTAGCTTGCCGTGAGCACTGCTGTTGTGAAACTCATATTATGGTAATAGTGGAAATTTGTGAGGGTCAGAGGGCCATTGTTTTAGTCAGACTACAGGGTCAGCAAAAACCAGTACTGGTTGTTCACTCCTACCCTGATTCTCTTAGCTACCTACAACCAATGATTGCATAATTCTATCTGTAACCTTGAAGAAAGTCACAAAATCCTTCTATGTACCATTTAGTGTTTACTCTGACTTTACTAGAACTGACAATTGCTAAAAATATCCCTTGAACAGCCCTAACTCTGTGTAGATAAAGAAGTATTTTTGTTTTCTGTTTAGTTTGGATTGCAATTTGACATAAAGGAAGCCCCTACGGAGGATACAGTAAATGCCCGTCAGTGCATAAACTGATCAATCAGTAAAAAATTCATTCTGACTTTTCTAGGTTAAAGTATTCTAAATATAGATTGCCAGGGAGTTGGGTAAAATTGTAATTATCACTGTTTTTTGGTGCAGTTTATCCTCATCAAAAGGTCATCACTTAAGAAAGGAAACTTGAAGACAAGTTGTATGAACCTATTTCAGTGGGCAACTGGAATGTATTCTTTTAGTTACTTGAATGCTATCTCAGCACAGTACTATAGATATAGCCTATACCCTTTTGTAATCTGCAATGATGTTTGTGACAACAAAATACTGATCCAATTGTTGGCCTGGACTGTAATTGGAGTGCTCTTGAAGACATGGAAAAGTTCTCATCTTGTGTTTGATGTTTGACTTAATGTGCTCCAAAATCTTCTTATTTCCACAAAGAAATGAGTTAAGAGTTTTGAAACTTGGATGACTGAGGCTGGTCTTGTATTCATCCTGTGTGGTCAGGGAATAAGCACACATGCCATCATAAGAATTCTGGATTTGTGTAACAATGCGTGGCACATGCAAATTTGGTCTGGGTATTTATAAAACTACAAGAGTATTTGTATGATTTGGGTACACTGTAACTTGTTAGAGAGTGGGATTTTTCCAAATTAAATTGGATCGTTAATTCCACGTTCAGTACAAAAAATGGTGGACTCAGGAAGGTCTGCAGATTTTATTACCAAAATGTGTACCAAATAAGACGTTAACTTAAGAGTTTACTATTGTACTTGGTTTTAACTGTTTTTGTTGAATTTTAGCATTTTGGCGCAAGCCCTGAATTTTAGATTTTCCAGGTGTGCTACAAACATGGGAGGTTTGCTGTTGAATTAAAAGTTTCCATTTAGTTTTTTCCGGTTTTCCAACTTTTCCAGTTGGATTCTTTATCTAGAGTGTACGGTGCAACTAATGGCACACCTCTCAAGGCTTGGTCTCATATACACTGCAACTGCACTTGGTGTTACCCTGTGTTTATAATCTGGCAAAACCCCAGGTTAACCCTGTTTTTTTCAGACTGTGTTCTCATGTACTCCATGTTTGGATAATTGGGTTCTGCTACCATTTGTACCATTCACTGTAAAATATTAGAATATGCTGTCCATCAGCACCATAGACACCTGTGACCTTGCTTGATTAAAACAAACATGGTATTAAAAACCACAGAACTCTGCGATTTGAGGTGGATAAAAATTTAAACACCAGCCCCAAGTTAACATGCCTTCCCATTGTTACTCGAGCGTGAGCCTTGAGGTGACCTTTAGTGTGGGGTACGTAAGACGTACCACAGTCACAGTGATTTGATGCAAGTGGTGATGTCTGATCATACTGTACTTGCCACTCCTCAAACTTCAACACCTTGAAGTGGCCTTCACATTTCTTTTAGCCTAAAATCTAACCTTACATGGTGTGGCAAACTTCCAAATGTCTCTGTTCCATCCCCTTCCTCATTACCTTCTCCATTTTCACCCAGTCACCCACCCCCATCTACCACTCTTATGCCACTGCTAATGCCGCAGACTACTGTGTTTCATTTCAATTACAAATGTCCATGGAAAAACACTTAACCCTTTACCGTTGTTTGGGTCCTTTTGGACCCATGCGGAGACCTCGGCTGTCACCCATCTTTACTGTTTCACGCGTAGCTCGAAACTGCGAGTAGCTACCCCAAAATTCGGCCACAACAGCGAGAGAGACAATAGTTTAAGGTCACGGGGTCAATGGCCTACGGAAGCCGATGCAGGGTGGGCTACGTCCGCTTTTCCGCCCACTCCCGAGGCGCGCAAATATGCCCCGATCGGAGCACAACGGTAAAGGGTTAAGCTAAAATACCTGCACCACTCGGCTAAAGGTTTACGTGCACACACGCCGAGACAGTGGCATCAGCTTTGCAGTAAACACACTCCACAGGCTTATTTTAACCCTTTACCATTGTTTGGGTCCTTTTGGACCCATGCGGAGAGCTCGGCTGTCACACATCTTTACTGTTTCACGCGGAGCTCGAAACTGCGAGTAGCTACCCGAAAATTCAGCCACAACAGCGAGAGAGACAATAGTTTAAGGTCACGGGGTCAATGGCCTACGGAAGCTGATGCGGGGCGGGCTACGTCCGCTTTTCCACCCACTCCCGAGGCGCGCAAATATGCCCCGATCGGAGCACAACGGTAAAGGGTTAATTGGCCAGGTTTAGCCAAAGGCATTGCAGACTTGGGCACTCTTGGAACTACTTCACCTGTAGTCTTGTAAAAACAGCACAGGGCTAATAACCTCCATATGTCTTTAGATAGTTGCACTCTCCCAAAATGTTTATCAACCCTGAACCAGTGGTCAATGTCAGTCCTTGAAAATTGAAGTTTAAGCTGTTAATGGTTTAATTAAACTTAAAGCCTGCACTTTTGTGGAGTATTACATGTCCTACTGGTTTGTTGACAGGCACTTCTTCTGTTAATTAGACTGTATACAGTAAGTAGTTCACCAGTAAGAAAAACTCAATTGTTTGGGGACAGAAAAATAGGCCTACAAGAACTGCAAAATGAACAGAACAATTGTCAAGGTTAGGTTAGACTTAAGGCAAATCCAATCATTTTGAATCGATTACTAATGGCCCATAGTCTTGACTCCCACTGGTTCTGAAATAAAGTCGTTTGGATTAGCAGTTGTGTCAATGACACTGGGGTGAAAGTAAGAAGTAATGATGAGGGTTTGCCATGCTATGTTTAGACATATGCAACAGGTATATAGTATGTATATGCACCAAACAAGACCAAAGAAATAGCAGGATAAATTGTTGTTTTCACATCTGGTATATGGGCATAGGTCTAGATGAGTGGTTGTTCAGTATTTCGAGGGCAAGGCCTACAAGGCCAATTGGCATTTTACTGGAAACACATTTTGAAGGGCAATTAGACCACTGCATGCAAATAATGTAAAGCTGTGGGCTTTTTAAAGTCTTGTTTAATATCTGGCCCTGCAATGATGTAATTGCTTCTTTAATATAGCCTACAAGCTTTTTGTAGGCAGAGGATGGAGCCTAAATGATACACTAAAAGAGATTTGTTACATTGTTATACAGTCACTATTGAAGGGCAAGAGCAGTCACCCCAACTTGAAGTAATGTAGTAGTAGATTGTCCTGTTCCATGATTGGATCTTGAAGGTCATGTCACAATGTTTTTATCTTCAAATGTGAAATTAAATGAACAGTAATGGCTTGGTTTACCATGCAATTTTAAGTCCTGAAATATTATGAAGGATACTTTGAAGAGAAATAAGAAGAAAATAATATGAGATTCAAGTTGTTGCTTCAAAATAAGTTTGGGGCAACTGCTCCTGCCCTTTAAATTGCAACAGTTGGCCTGCTGTTTTGCTCTTTCATAATCAAAGATCTCTTGCACTATGTACACACAAGAAGTAGGTATCAAGTTTTATCGCTTCCTGTATACAAAGAGTCATATTAGTCGCATATTAGTAGCATAGGAATGGTTCATATAAAAAGTGTAAGTCCTAGACATATATTTTGACACAATACTGGAATAGTTGTGTCATACCAATGGAAACAGCTTGGTAACATACCACATAGCATCCCTGTTCTCTAATTGTAAGACTTGGGATTTATGGTCATGCTGCAGTATTGAAACTGTGGAATCCACTAAATTACATGAAAACATGTGGTTTCATACCAAATCATTGCTTGATGTAATGTATGCCATAGTCCCTGTAGATTTGACCTCAAAAATTTATTTCTAGTTTTCTTCCTTGTTTAATACATTCCTGATCAACCCACACAGTCAACAGGCTTCTGCCATACTTAATAATTCTTAGTATTGTCTGAGAACTTATCATGGCCTTTTATGACCTAGCTGCCTCTTGGGGTTTGTCAGTGTTGAGAAATTCAGATCGGGGAATCACCTGAGAAACTTACTTATAGGGCTCAACTTTTTGTGTCCCTTTTTGTCATGTTTTGGGAAAAAAAGCGGTGTTGTTTAAATGGTAGAACTGTTAATGGAAGTGCACATTGATAAATAAAAATACTTGTAATGAAGGGGGGGGGGGGGAGGGGGTCTTTTCTATTGAAAACAACTACAATTTGTGGAAATTTATTGCACATGCATTAATGGTACAAATTTTGCTGTTAGCCTTTATCTTACCAATAGTACAGTAATTATTTCCTATGGATTTTAGACCAGTCTGTATATTTTAGAAAAAATCACCGATAAAAAGGACCATTTAATCGTTTTCACTCTTCTGTTGTTGTACCAAGATTAAATTCATATTTTGACTTGCCTCATGGTATCCTCTCCATGTTTACAAACTTTGACAGTCAGTAGACATAAAGGATGCAACAATTCAAGCCTGCCAAGTAGGTCATGTGGAGCTAAGAATCAAGGTGATAGTAAGGTTCTGATGGGAGAGGGAGGCAAAAATCCTTTTAAGGGTTGAAATATATTTCAGGGGAGGGTAGGCAAAAATATCTAGTAGATGAATAAGCCAGTGGAATTTGTTCTCTTTTAGAAGAGCATTGAAATAATTTCCAGGGGACTTTCCCTTTTTGTCTGCCTCACCCCCTTGCCCCTTCCTAATGAAAACACTGGTTCATATGTGGGGCCTCATCTCAAATATCATCCTCCTGCAGAATTTAAGTTTTAGAATGTATTTCAATTTATTTGCATGGTTTGATTTTTATGCCCCAACTCTATCAGTGGGTTCCTTTTTTTATTGATGGTTTAAGGCATTAAGCTAATGTGCAATCTAGTAATAGTGCTCAGTTAGAAACCTCCTAACAACCCAAACTAGGGTATTTATTATGAGGCTTACAAGCCTTTATCATTGAGTATATTACCACAGGTGGTTATTTATTGGGAGCTTATTTCCTGGCCTCTTCTTTGCTTGTAGCCAAAGACTGTCAATATCCAAACAATGCATTGTTCCCATATCTTGGGAGGAATTCTTTGTCCTTTGTTTCGCAACCAAAGAAAGATTGATAAAAACCTGTCAGTGTTTGCCTGCCCTTCTATTGATGCTGTTCTTACACTGGGATGGAACATGCCTTTGATGATAATCAGTAAATCAATTACCCAATGTGCATGCATCTGGGCATCCTGGAGTAGAAAAGTGTTTGGGGTGGACTTCTTGGCCTTTTGGTTAAGACTATTTGTGGTACCTGTTCTTTTTATTCAGCTTGTCAAGAGAGGGAACCATGCATGATGGACTCTTAATGTACAGAGAACTGAGAATGAAGAGGTTGGCCGGCAAAAAAATGTCCTTTTGGGGATCATGAAACTCCTTTTCAGAGGAGAGTTGTAGAGATAGTAAAATTTGTTTTGGCCAGTAGGGTCTTCATCAGAGAGTAATTGAAAGGACTTTGAAAAAAAAAAACTTTATCATCCAGGGATGCTTTGAGTCCTTTGTCAATCCAGACAATTTGTTTTGACTGAAGCCATAAAACATCCAGATGGGAAATGCTGAAGTCAAACAACTGACAGAACATGTTCCTATGTGATGCTGTACATCAAATGTTAAAAAAGCAGCAAGAAGCAGAAAAAGCAACTAAATCAAATCGCCACCAAATAGAATCAATGGTTTCAAGTGGGATGAAAGGTTAAAAATTATCTGTATTGTGTTTCATGGATACCCTGGTGTTGAATAGATAGGGTTTTATCATGGTATGTTTTACAATTGGGGGGGAGGGGGGGGAGATAATATTTTGAAGGAAATTTGGACAGTTTCTTTCAATTTTTGTTTTATTGTTTCATGTCCACTGACAATGTAGTTAGACCGCTTGTTGGAATTTATGGAACTCTGAAGATGGACTTTACAATCACATAATTAAGTTTTTGAACAACCACCAGCCCCAGGCTTTGACAATTTTTTTTTTTAATTTCCTATCTGCCAACCTGTGTTTTAAAGTCTGCTTGTCCACATGAATATATTCTTTGCCTGCTCTTGCTTTGCCTTTGAAATCCCTTTTAGGGAGAATTCGCTGGGGTTCCCCCCTACGGGCTATGATATTGAGCAGTGCACTCTCCAGAGCAACTTTTTACCTATCATCCTTGACTGTCAAGGGGGGAATGTAATGAAGGTTGCCCCTCTTCCCCTGAATTTGGTGGGGTTACCCCCTATGAGCTATGTTGTTAAGCAGTGCACTCTCTAGAGCAACTAAGCTTTAACCTATCATCCCTGACTTTCAAGCAGGGGATGTAATGAAGGTTGCCCCCTCTTCCCCTGAATTTGGTGGGGTTACCCCCTATGAGCTATGATATTAAGCAGTGCACTCTCTAGAGCAACTAAGCTTTAACCTATCATCCTTGACTGTCAAGCAGGGGATGTAGTGAAGGTTGCCCCCTCCTCATCCATCATGTTTGACATTGTTTGCTGCCCTCTTTGAAAAAATTTGTCAATACATACTGCCTTGCTCCCAATAATTGTACAATTTTTTGCCTGTGTGACTGTATGTACAGGCTAACATGCTCATTGCTGTTTATTAGTGTGTTGCTACACAACTTAAGAGTGGGAATTGCTACCACTAACCACCCTTCTTCCATCTCCACAATGACTCTATCGGAGGTCAACTGAATTCTTTGGAATTCCAACCATAAAATCAAATTTTTAAAAAAGCATGATACAAAATTGACCAAAATGCATCAAGTACTTAAATGCAGTGAGAAGTGAAATCCAGGGTACAAATGAAAATACAAAGGATATGCAGCTAGTTAATTTCAACAATTTTGAAGTGTATGCATAGGCGTGGGGGGAGGGGGTGATTTTCTTTGAGGGGCAAGAGCATTTTTTGCCCGAGTAATGTCACCATTTATCATGTTTTGTCCGAATAGACCAACTGCTTTTGCCTGAATTGGAAGGGCTAATATACCCCCTGCACCCCTGCCTGGTATGCCGATGTGTATATGTTCCCTGAAGTAATCATGTTTTGAATTATCAAGAAGTCCATTCATTAGTTTAGAAGATTATTCACATAAATTCTGCAAAATAGGATACTGTGCATTTGAAAGAAGAAATAGAAACACAGCAAAATGGAGTGCTGTAAAAGGTAAAAATACTTAAAGTGAATCTTCATCAAACGTGCAGATTGAGTTGATATTGATATTCCAGTGGTGTTGGAGGGTAGTTGCTCATGACAGTGATCATTATAGCTCATAACCAGTCAAGTTTCATATGCATTTGTTTAGCTTTAAGTTGGGAAGTTTGAGGAAATATGGTCTAATACTGTATGTGCTCATGTGAAGGGCAAGAGTAGCTGACAGGCTTATTTTGAAGGCTCAACAGCTAAGTTTCATAATTTTCTTCTAGAATATTTCTCTTCAAACCTAACATAGCTGGACTTCAATATTGTATTCAAGGTAAACCAAATAGTAAGTTCTAGTAAATTTTTCATTTAGGGAGAAAATTTGTCACATGACTTACAAGAGCCAATCATGAAACAGGACAAAATATTAACTACACTACTTAAAGTTGTGGTGACTTCACTTCCCCTTTCACTGAACTGAACAAATTTGCTTGCAATCAAGAGGGACCAATCTTATCTTTTCAAGTTTACGCATACACATGTACCATGGGATGAACTTATTAATTTATGCCCATTTGCTTCTTGCATACAAGTTGAAATATAAATACTAAATATTTTATAAGAAAATTTAAAACAAAAATGATGTGTCCCATACCAAGGCTATAGAAGTTTTACGATGATTTTGCAACTGCAATATTTTGTCGCTGGGATTTTATATCAAAACATGCTTGGGAAATTCGTCCAATCAGTGGTGTTTATTTTAAAAGTAGCTCTGTTAATTGACTCCTTTTGTGCATGTTTGGTATATTGTTCTCTACAAAAGTGACTCAACAAGTGTGTGTGTGACTTTTCATACCAAATATTCAAACTGAGTCAAGGTTGAGTGGGTAGCTGTCTATTATAAAGAAATAATGTGTAGGCCACTATATAGTTGTATATACCATACATGTGGTAACTTTTGAGGTGGAACTTTTGTGCAACTTGTGATGTAGTTTGCACAACAATTATGATTAAAGGAAGATAAGACTGCATGCATTTAATTTGCACTCACTTGGCATACACAGCAGTGTTTCTGCCTGAGGGAGATGGAGATGGAGATAAATCCCCCCCCCCTTTCCAGAAAAATAAGGGTAAAGTCTCTGATTTTCATTTCCATAAAAATCAGAAAATTGGTCAGTTTCTTGGTTTCTTGCTCAAAAAAAATACGCTCTCCCAGCAATATGTTTTAACTGGCATAAATAAATTGCCCTTAAAACCCTTGAAATAGCACCTTCTAAGTTCAACCTAGGACATCATTACTTTGGACTTGCCGTTTAGCAGTAATGAATCCCCCCGTTGTTGTGTTTCTGGCAGATCCCTGCAAAGGAATAGTGCATTCAACCATTCAGTCTTAACAACAAACCTGCCTCCTATGGGCTGGGGGTTGTAGAATATGCCCATGGTATTTCCCACCAGCCCTGTCCTAGGAGGCGACTATAGGAAACTAAACTTGAACTTGAACCATACTTGAAAATTAAAATTAAAACTTTGAACTTTTTTATGGAGTTGGCCGACACTCTATGACACATTCGTGTTGGTGTGTCATTCAGTCTCATCTAACTGCAGTAACTAACTCAACAATGAACCCCATCCATTCAGTACTATTATCTCTTGAAAATGTTGTGTGCCTGATAAGAATTTAGAAGAGTCTTAGTGGTTGCATTATTTGAATTTTGGAAAGTTTGGGGATACTTGAGCAATAACTGAAAGTCTATGATTCTTTTATTCTTCTAAATGGTACCAAAACTTTAAGGTGACAGTTGCATGTCAACTTAAAGTCAACTGTCAATGTAATGTTGATTTTTTCACGCAGTGTCACCTTAAGGTATAAACCATGCGGATAATAATAGCAACAACAACAACAACAATTATCTTACAGTATAGGGTGCTAAATCCACTTGCTCTAAAGCATAGTTCAAAGCACTTTACAAAACAACATACAAATTACACTAGTCATATAGGAGTGCTAAAACAGATAAGACATTTTTTGCCAGGTAAAACATTTTTTGCTTGGAGGAGAGTAAAATTCACAGTTGGTGACCAGTCTTTGATTGACATCAATTACCCTTTGGACATGAAAGGTAGGAAAAGTTGCAGCAAAGAAATTGTACAATATAGCCCAAAAGGCTATTTTTGTGACCTTGTATCTCCTGTATGTAATCATATTCTTCTGTGTGCTCCCTCTCCCAGAATGTACTAGTCTTCCTCTCTCCAGCTTGCTAGCTGATTCAAGCAGGACATGTTCACAAGATTTCAGTTCCTTGCACATGTACTGTACACAAGAAACAAACCCCTCTAAAATAAGCCACTGCTCTAAGATGTGCAGTAATTGAATTTCCTAGTGAGTAAGAAGCATCTGTATTTTTAGTGTTTTATGTCAATCTGGGACATCACAAATAGAGGAAATATCACATGGATTCATTAATTCCGCCTCTTGAGGCTGAGGAGATGGGTTGTAAAATTTTGTAGGGCAGGCTTTGACAAATTCCTGCTCCATTACTTGCCTATCAGACAACAGTAGTAGCTGCTTATTAATTTTGCTTGTCCATATGCATCAATATGTTATTGTCCACTTCTAACTGGCCAATAGTGTTGGGCAATGTATGGACACTTGTAATTATTATCAGGACATTTTTTTGCTCCTGACAATATAAAAAAAGAATTGATAGAAGGCAACCATTTCTTGTGAAAAAAATAGGGAGTAAACATGCTGAGGTGAGTCCCTCGACCCTTTGGACCCTTGCCTGAGTCGGTTGTTTTGAAAATGAGCTTTAACCCTTTACCGTTGTTAGGGTCCTTTTTTGACCCAGGGGGAGAGCGTAGCCGTCACCCATCTTTACTGTTTCACGTGGAGCTCGAAACTGCAAGTAGCTACCCCAAAATTCAGCCACAGCAACGAGAGAGACAGTAGTTTAAGGTCACAGGGTCAATAGCCTACGGAAGTTAATGCAGAGCGTGCTATACGTCCGCTTTTCCGCCCACTCCCAAGGCACGCAAATATGCCCCGATTGGAGCACAACGGTAAAGGGGTAAAATCTCATCGAGCTACATAACTAGCTCACCCATTATTGGCTGTAGGCTCATTCCAATCCCCAAAATTTGATTATTTCTATGTAGAATTCCTAAACTTTCGAGCTCCAACTGTATTTAATTAAGAATAATACTGTAGCAAAGGGCTTTGATCAACTGGGATACTTTGCATGAACTATTTGATGACTTTTCCATTCTGATCATTCATCATAAATATACCATCAGGTCATGCATGCTTAAAACACCTGATTCAAACTTCTTTGCCAAGAAAAACAATTCACTTATGATTTATTTGTGTAAAACCAATGATTGCTTCACCAGATTGAAGTCACCCTGTTGCCATTCTTGTAAAAGTGGTACTCTTAGTACAGTTCACCAATACTGTATGTACGTTCTGCAATGTGTGTAAAACAGCAGTTGCCATAGCACATGCCTTGCCATACCCAAAAACAAAGCAAAACAAAAAAAAAGAAAAAGAAAAAAAAACAGTATGAACTTCTTCCTATTGGATAAGTTCTTTTGGCATTTTGACAAAGGAAGCCATCCAACAGAGCAGTAGTATTAAATTGCAATGGTATAACTCTACCACATTGTTTTGTCACAGCATTTTCGTTGTGTTTTAGTATGTGAATCTTAATTCCCTGTAGATCTTAACTTATAATATGTTAAAGGACCTGTCCTCTTTCCCCAAAGTACAATTATTATAGTAGTCTATAGAAATTCTCTATTGGCTCAGCTCGTTGATTGTCAGCTAGTTCAAACAGTGCAGAGTATCAAAGCGTATATTACACAGCATGAACTGTACTGAGAGTGTTTTGATTTATACATTATGCTCTTTTATGGTCACCCTGAAGCAATAAACTGAGATTGCATCTGGAAGAGGATGAATTTTAGACAATTGTGGGAGGAGCTTAACTAAGAAGGTTCGGAGAATTGGAAATGTTTGGGGTGAGAGGATTGGGCCTTGAAGTGGTGAATATGCCCAATAAGTAGATGATAGCATTTTACATGAGAAGTTATATTTGATATAAATCATTTTGCTTCCTCAGACTGTAGCAGCCCTCCTTAATATCCCAGATCTATGTATTGTAACTTGGGTCTGATTTGAAGTAATCCTCTTTATTGACAGAGTGGTTGGCTGGTGGAGGGGGGGGAGAAGTTTGTGGCTAGTTTGGATGCATGTTGCCCTCCCCTTTGGGAAATTTTTTTCAATTGAAAAGTTGGGTGTCTACTGTACAGTAGATGTGAAATGATGCATTGTTGCAGTTGTATGAGGTATACTGTACATTTCATGACATGGAACTTTTGCAAACAAACCGAGTTAAAAGTACCCTTCATAAAGGTACAGTGTAGCATATTATTGGCCTTTCAGGAAAATTAAAGGGAAAATCTTAGTTTGACCAAGAATATTGATCTCTCGTTCCAGTACCTTGCAGACTTCATGGTCAAGTGGTTAGAGCATCGAACTTGCAGCTCTGTCACGGGTTTGAGTCTTGGCCAGGTCATACCATTGTGCCATTCATTTGTGCTTGGTGCTCAGCATTAAGCAGTGTAGTAGAGAAAACAAGCCAGTGAGCCACAACTGGAAAAAAGACTGTAGCCGTCCCGACTTAAAGTGGCTCATTGAGTTGGTTCATGAAATTCACCAAATTTTTCCAAACCTGTTACGTTTTCTTCACATACCAATGACAAATGGTCAATCTTAGACAATCCCCATACCCTACATACAAATAACTGTTTTATAATTGAGTAATTAACGATTCAAGTCGGTTTTCAAAAATTCGTGACCAGATGTTAAAAGCCTCTAAAGAAAGCTTACCTGTTAAGTCCTTGGTTGATTCACTATAGCAGGATAAAATAGGTTCAGGGAGCTGACTCAGTATTTGGAATGAGAAAGTTCAAAGTTCATACACTAAATCGCTAAAACAATACACTGTAGTTGGTATAAACTTCACTATGATTGCTCTTGAAAGCTTTGCACTAATTTCGCTAAATGTCTGACACTGCTGTACACTATAGCACTAAAAACCCCACCTAGTATCCTGAAGGGAGAGGAAGAGAAAAACAAAAGTCAACACTAACAAATCTTCCCCTTTTTTCTTTTTCTGGAAACAACTTAACTTCTGGTAGGATACTGATGGGAAACACCATAGTTCTGTAAGTTCCCCACTTGTAGGATGTCCATTAGTTCCTTACAAGATGCCCCACGTTTTGTCAGGCAATTTGAAATTTGGGCACCACTCTCAATCCACTTGACACTAGAAAGTTCTCCTTTATGGAGCATCTCCTTGATGCTTCCTATCTCCACTCTAAGACGCTTCTCACTAACTGCTTTGGTAGAGTGAATGTTCTCAAATAGGGATTTGTTATCAGTACACACTCTGATAGGCACTCTATTTTCCTTAGGCTTGTTGAAAACCATTTCTGACAGCAAATATCCAAGGCAATAAGCTGAGTCAAGGCTATCAGCCATAGAGAGAGCTTCTGCCGCTAAAGTACTCCGTACCACTCTTCGAATTTTTCCAGATCGCCAAGTAAGGGGACAAGATTTGTTGTCCTCACCAGTCAAAAACACAATGTGACCACCAGCACTGGAAACTCCATCAGTTAAATTTGCATAGGAGGCATCACAAAATACTGTCAAACTCAACTGCTCTATCTCCCCCAGGTTAGGAAAGAGGATGTTACTCCTTTTTGATTTTAACTTCTTGATCACCTTATTGGCTTGGATCAAATCTTTTACTCTAGGTTCTCTGGTTGCAGTACTAAGCTCCAAGGCATCATAACTGGCATCAGGTCTTGTTTGGTTAGATGCCCACTGCACTTGACCAATGGCTCCTCTCAACTCTGTTACTTCACTTTGTTTGAGTAAAAACTCCTTTTGAGCCACTCTTTTTGCTGGAACAGGGATCTCTGAAAGGGAATCTACGTAATTATCCTGTGTGAGCATGATGCCATCTTTTCCTTGAGCAATTTCAAGTCCAATATATCTGAAAGCACCTTCTGCCTCCTTCCCAATTTTGAAAGCTGATCTTACCCTGTCTACCACCATTCTTTGGAAGTTGTCTGTACCAGCCCACAGGAAATCATCAACATGCAAAATGAAAATGCCTTTCAGTTTCCCTTCATTGTGCCAGAAAAATAATGCCAGGTCTACTTCTGAGCGTGAGCATCCATGTTTAAGGAGTTCATCCCTGACACTGAAATACCAATTTCTTGAGGCATCATTCAAACCATACACACACTTTTGTAATTTCCACACTTTGCCAGTAACATCAGCCTCTTTAGGTGGCCTCAGAAACATCTCACGGTTGATCTCATTTCCTTGCAAAAATGCAGCTTTAATATCTATGGAGTGACATTTCCAGGAGAGAGTAGATGCCAGAGCCAGAAAAACCTTCATTGTCTCTTTAGAAACTGTAGGAGAGTCAGCTTGAACACAATTCTGTTCTTCAAACCCACGAGCCACAAGTCTGGCTTTGACAGTTCTCTTACCATCAGCTGACTTCTCTGTTATCACCCATCTGGTAGATATAGCTTGCTGGCCACAATCTACCATCTCTTCATATACTTGAAACTTCTTCCAATTGGCAAGTTCTTCATCTTTGGCAAGTCTAACTTCTGGCTCATCATGTCTGTGTAAGGGAATAAAGACAGCATTGGCCTCTTCACTGGTACCAGATTCATCCCTTTCATTTGAATTGTTTTCCACAATCTTCCAATCTTGAACATCATTTTCAAAATCCAGCTCTTTAAGTGATGAGTCACTTTTCTCCTTTACATAAAACCAATTACGGTATTTTCCAGTGGCCTTTCCAGACCTTTGTACAACTTCGCATTCAATCCATGAGCTTCCACCAGTTGGTAAGTATGTGATGTTCTGTTTCACTTTGGGCAATGCCTGGGCAGATCGTATTTCTGTTCTTTGGTCAGACTGGTTATGATCTTGGCTGGATTCTCCTTCTTCTATGTCATCAGTCACTGCCTGAGGATTATCACTATAATCATCTTCCTCTTCCTGTGGTTCAGGTAAGCCATCATCTGCCTTGCCACTTGTTTGGGAACTACCATGACCCCTCTTCCCAAGTATTTGAAGTTTGGGGTCCCTCAAAGGTGGTTTATCAAACTCTGTATCAATTCTTAGCAGTCGACAGGGATGCACTCTCACATACACACTACCATGACGGACGAAAACCACTTTACCATCTTGCCCAAGAACTTTGCCTGGACCTCTCCATTTGTTACTCTCATCACGCTTGTAATACACCTTGCAACCAGGCTGAAAAAAATCATCAGAACTTCTAATCTTGTGTCGGAGGGCTCTCCTTATCTTCTCTGATGCTTCAGCTTGAACAAATGCTTTACGACTAGCATGTAAGGCGTTCAAATGTTTAGCAAATATTTCACTCACTGTGGTTCCATGAAGGGCTGGAGCTTGGTCAGAGAGCACTGATGGCAGGTTTGGATTCCTACCGAACACAAGCTGGTAAGGGCTATATCCATACACCATCTGCAATGAATTTTTGGCATTCACTGCCCACACTAGAGCTAGCTCGATATCCATGTTGGGGTAATCCTCCAAAATCTTCTGAACACAATTATCAACAACTGCATGGTTTCTCTCACACAGACCATTTTGCCAGGGACTCCTGCCTGCTGTGTTCCATACCTCAATGTTAAGATTTTCAGCCATATCTCTGAAATCCTCATAGGAAAATTCTCCACCATTATCAGAAAGAAATTTTTTTTGGTGCTCCCAAACCACTGCCAATCCACAACTTCATCACTGTATCAATGATCACCTTGGGGGTTTTTTTGTAGATAACACCAGCCATGCTAAAACGTGTAGCAACATCAATAATGTGTAAAAAATATACGCCACTTTTCCATTCTTTGAGATCCAAGGACACAACTTCATTGAATTCTCTAGCCAGAGGCAATCCAACTACAGGCCTTGGAGGTGTTTTCTTGTATCTCTTACAAACATCACACTTTGATACAATTTCTTCCACTAAATCCATTGTTTCCTGATCAGAAATATTGGCATCTTTCAGCAGGTATTTCAGCTTCTGTGCAGTTGGATGGGCAAATTGCTTGTGCAGCTTCTCAATTCTCTTTCGTTTTTCTTTAGAACTCTCTTCTTCTGACACCAAGGCCTCTACTGTGTCACTGACAGGAATTGTTGTTTCAACAATAGGGATGCAGTAGTGACCAGAAGAGGTACACTGAAGGTCAACTGTCTTCCCGAAAATGGTTGCGCAGTCATTTTCTAAGTCAAGTTTCACTTTTGCCTTCTTCATTGCCGGCTTTCCCAAAAGCAGAGGAATATCACTTTCCACCACATCAGTAGTCACTTGGCATTTCACACCAGCAATATCACATGGGATGGTAACTTTCTCCTTAGACTTCAAGCGCTTTCCACCCCCAAACTTGAAAACTGTGTCACTTTTGCTCCTCATTACATGAGCCTTCTTTTCTTCTTCAAGCATATCAATATAATGAGCCATCCAGGCTTCTCCAGCAACCGTTGAGCTACACGCACTATCCAAGACAGCAGAACCCAAAGCCTCTGTCAATAAAACTTCTGTCTCTGACTGTTTGTTCCCAGTGAACAACACAGCTTCCTCTTCTTTACTACGTGTTTGCAATACACTCCTTTGCAGGTTCTCATATGAATCTGGGCAGTCTTTCAGATGATGTCGGATTGATTCACAACTGCTACATTTCAAAGGGTAACCATCAGGTCCAAGCGGATTCAGTCGCTTGGTTATACTCTGAGAATTTTGCCTTCCTCCTCTGTTGCCACGACCTCTGTTAAAATTCTTAGCACGATCATACTGAGCATTACTGTACCTTCCACGACCATTACCTCTGAAACCTCCTCTTCCAGTGACAAATGCAGTTTCGTCAGAACCAATAAATGTTGGTTCAGCCTTGATGGCCAGTCCATCTTTGGTTTCCATTGATGACATCGACTGTTCTCCAAAGAACTTCTTAAGAGAAATCTGCATTTGAGAAAACATGCCGTCTGGTTCCTTGTAATTCACAGCTGTAAGTACTAGTTGCCTTTCTTTATGCTCTAATTGAGCACTCTCCAAAAGTTTGAAGGCCAGGACTGGTTGAGGGAGCTCCATCTTATACTTTTTGGTTTTGTTATACAGCTTCTCGAATTCCACAACATATTCCTCCATGGTCGTCTCTGTTTTCCTTCTGTAACGATCAAATTTAGTGTAAGCCTCATAGGCAGCAGATAATTCGTCCTTCTTGAAAACATTGTCCATAAACTTTATGAGGGTTTCAACACCTGTATCTTTCTTAAGTTCCTCTATATCCACTTCACTGAAGACCTTATCCCTTATAGATTTGGCTCCCACCTCAGGAAGGGTTAAGGCTATGGCCAAGCCATGTTTCTCTTTCTTTAAGTCTGTCACTACCTGCCAGGCTTTAACCTCTTCGATCCATCTGGCGTACGGCTTCGCTTCACTAAATACTGGTGGGGTTTTGTAACTTGCCATGACTCTGTATAGGGAGGATGGGATTTAGCAACCAGGCTCTGCTACCATGTTAAAAGCCTCTGAAGAAAGCTTACCTGTTAAGTCCTTGGTTGATTCACTATAGCAGGATAAAATAGGTTCAGGGAGCTGACTCAGTATTTGGAATGAGAAAGTTCAAAGTTCATACACTAAATCGCTAAAACAATACACTGTAGTTGGTATAAACTTCACTATGATTGCTCTTGAAAGCTTTGCACTAATTTCGCTAAATGTCTGACACTGCTGTACACTATAGCACTAAAAACCCCACCTAGTATCCTGTCTGACACTGCTGTACACTATAGCACTAAAAACCCCACCTAGTATCCTGTCTGACACTGCTGTACACTATAGCACTAAAAACCCCACCTAGTATCCTGTCTGACACTGCTGTACACTATAGCACTAAAAACCCCACCTAGTATCCTGTCTGACACTGCTGTACACTATAGCACTAAAAACCCCACCTAGTATCCTGTCTGACACTGCTGTACACTATAGCACTAAAAACCCCACCTAGTATCCTGTCTGACACTGCTGTACACTATAGCACTAAAAACCCCACCTAGTATCCTGAAGGGAGAGGAAGAGAAAAACAAAAGTCAACACTAACACCAGACACTTTTTCAAATTATGTACAAAACCGTTACAAGTCAGGACACTAGAAAATTAAAAATTTTAACGTTTTCTGTGACTTTTGGACTTGAAACTTGACTTGTTATGCTAACTATAAGCGTTGTTTTGTGGTAGTGACCCTTTGAGACTCTCATTAAGTATATCGATATCAACTCAATGAGCCGCTTTAAACCAGTTGGTTAGAAACTGAGCCATAAAACTGCATCTAACTCCAGCATGTTGTTTTTCCCTTCTGAACTAATTGCTTACCAGAATATAGAAACATTGAAGAGGTCTTCCACAATCGAAGAAAGGTCAATATTGTCATTATTGTGTTTATTCCTGTTGAATGAAAATTTCTGAACATTTGCCTGGCAAAGAAGTACCACACAGATGCAAGACTAGATGGCCTTCGATCCCCACACTGTACAGTAATTTATTACAGTACAATGTTATACTGTGATCACAGATGAACTGTAATTTTGTTATTTTTAAGTCAAAGTACAAATATGATGCAGAATTAAAGGTGTGGCAAAATAGCCCCCCAAAAAATCTAGGTGAAAGGAGCTTGGTCCTTAGATTGCCATCATTGGACCACAGCAAGTTTTGTTGGTTTTGCAGTTTTCTTCCTAGTTTGACTTACATGTTGTGGATGTTCCTAAAAGACACATTGTCTTTCTCTTTTTTCTTGCAGTGCTGTTGGGGGAGAACTTCACCCATACTGTGTAGCTGAGAGGGACGGCTCGTTCACCGAATCAGATGTCATCAGGCTCTTATTCCAGATCCTAGAGGGAGTGAAACATCTTCATGACCAAAATATTGTTCATCTTGATCTGAAGGTAATCTTGATATATTTTGCGTTTAATGTTTGTACTTGTACAAAAAGCTGGTCATCAAGAGGAATCTTCCTAGTAGCGTACATGTACAGAACTCCCTAAATCCGAAAGAGTGACATTATTGAGGGATCTAAAATTAAGATGTGGCTGCTGTAACAATCATGTTTCCCTTATCGATATCCACAACATTACCTCTATGATGCAATATCACATGGCTCAAGCTGTGGAACATTTTCCACCCATGCTTATAAGCAGGTCTAACATAGATACCAATAGTGTAAAAATTGAATAGAACACCATTCAGTCATACAGTATACAAATGCATTAGTTCTATCTTTGACTTTCAGTGCATACTGTGAAAATGTTTGTTAGATTGTACCAGCCTTCAGACCTATAGGCCTACCCTGAGATAAAATTTTAGTAAAATTCAGAGGCAGAAGCCTAAAGAAATAATAGATTTCACAACTCTAGGTTTAGTCATCAACATGGCCTCCTTATCTCCTCCATTTACATAATTGAACCCTACTTACCTGGGGTAATTTTTGGCAACTTAACAGTTATGGAATGAACATAGAATAGGGACAGCCTGAAGTATGCTTCTGCTTTCTTTACTTGCCATGAAAAGTTTGGGGAATTTGCATCATTCTAATGCAATAAAACTCAAAAAAAAAATGTTAGATCAATATTTTCGTAGGAAAAGTATGTCAACAATGTCACGATATCATTATTCTGGCAGTTTTGAATTGAGACTAATTATTCATCCTAAAATGTAGAAATGACTCATTTGAGGGAATTTTTTTACTCTAAAGGTAACAGAGAGTAATCTTTGATTTGACTGACAAAAAATTATTAAGTGTAAATTTAACTTTTTGTATCTGCATTTCATTGTTTGAAAATGCCCCTGCAGTCCCACTTTTCCTAAATCCCCACTCTTTCTATTACAGAGCTTAATGAGAGATAACCATGCAGCATTTCTAATATGTGCAATAATGGTCATAGAAACTAGTTTACGGACACTAAAATTGCCTTTTGATCAAGAAATCTATCCAAGTCTGTTCCTTTGTGCCAAGGAATGTTGTGACCTGTTTACCCAGATTATCAAGATTAGCATATCTGTACCATGGTTAAGGGGCAATCCTATTGTCTTTCATGAATGAATGAAGAACATCCTTGGTCGGTGTTTTCAAATCTGCAGGGCACAGTACAGGGGGATTAGTAAGTAGGTCAGATGAAACTAGGTCATAGAATTCAGATCAGAGTGCGGTTTCTTGTCTTTACTTTGGTAATCACTTCTTCGAAGGGGTGCAAAATCAATCACTGTAATGGTTGATGCAGTAACTTCCACATTGCACAATCAACAGATTACCCTTGCAGTTAACTGTCAAAAAAGAAAACACTTTCGTAAAAAAGTGTTTAGGCAGATTTGTCATGTGTATGAACACAAGTTTTAAATGTGAGTTCGTAGATTTCTAAACCAGGGAGTCTATTTCCGTCTTCACCAACACCTCCTATCACCCTATGTATACCAGTGTGTAGAAGGTAGATAAAGGGTGCAGAATCCTTCTGCTGGTAGGGTTGCCACAGTATTTTTAGTTTGCTAGACGATAAGTATAAGCCTGTACGAATGGTATAGGGTGACAGTAGGTAGGCATTACTGTATCTCTCATATAGACACCCAAACCCAGATGTGCTGGGGTGTTGAGTGGTGAGATTTATTACATGCCATGACATTGTTTCTTGAGAAAGTAACATAGGCACCCCAGTAGATCAAAGGCAGTGTGGGGTACGTGTAACTGGTGTCCACGTTTGTTACTTGATCTGTACTAGCAAATGAACTATGCTTTCATTGTGTTCACACTACCCGAAAAGCAGTTACTGGCGTATTAGCTAACCCCGAATGTTACGTAACTTTTTTCGTTGTTTAATATATCTGTCACTGTCAATCAATTAATCAGATGTGAAACCTGACTATATCAGGGTGGCCGAAGTGAGCTTCATTTCCTCTCTGAAGCAATAAGAAGTAATCTGGCAGAGAGGGAGGAGGATGTAACAAGAAGTAAAAAAAGAAAGTTTTATCATGCAAGTGCACAATCTACAGTAGTTTCAATGGGTGCTGTATACATAGGAGTAGCAGCTTTATGACAATGGTTGGTATGATTATTATGATGCAAGGGAGAAAGGAATTGACAACAACCGAGAGAGAGAGTGGAAGACAGGTGAAAAGAAGAAATGATTCCTATGATACCATATGATGTCTTTGCCCAGAAGTCTTCAACAGAACTGCTGTAGTGCTATTGTATCATTCATAATGGGTGGAAAAAGCTGGAGAGCTGGGGCTCCTTCTGACAAAATTTTTGCATCTGGAAGGAAATTTTGATAACTGGAGAGAAATTTTCCTTTATAAATTGGTGTATAAAAATATCTACAGGGACTGTGGGAAATTTTACTTCCTTCTTGGGATGTAATTTTTTCCCTTTTTGGAAAATAAACATTTTTTGCAGCCCTGGCTGTCATCATCATAATACCCCCACATGACAAAGATAATTAATTTTGTTAATCACTTTCAAGATTATGATAGTAGAGAATAAAGTCGTGGTAAAAGTGGATGCAGACACCTTTCCGTGAGAAATATTACTGGTATCTAATTAAATCCATTGATAAAAGATGCCATGGGCTAGTGACGGAAGAAAAAGACATTAAATGTCATTGGATGTTAAAGTTTTATGCATATTAACACCAGGCATTTGTTGACTCTGTAAACATGAATCCTGACCTCCCTGTTTTTCATTTGGGAACCATTAACTGGTGCAGTATGGTTGCTTCATCTTAGCTCTGCATATTATCAAACCTTTATGTCATCAAGGATACGATTTCCCTTGTTTAGTTGGGTCGGAAGGAAATCCGACAGTAATCTGCGGGGCTTCCTTTGTAAAGATTGATACTAGAAGATATATAGCCTGCTCCTTGGGAGACGACCGAATGAGATTACTGTACTTCCAGCGATGTATGTGTATCTTGGGACTTAGTCATCACAAAGACATGCTAGTGTACTTCAGGTGACAGACCTGGAAATATGTCTTTCTTTTAATTGTTTTCTTTGTGTGAGAGGGGTGTATATATTGTTTTCTGCTCCCATTTTAGGTGTCAGAAGGCATGTATGGAATCCCATATACATGTACTATAAACTTAGTTGGATATGATTGATGCATTTGCACTGCATTCATATACCCTTACAACTGACAAACATGTTTTTGTTTTTTCACTTGTGTGTTACTAAATGGCCGTTTGGTAGGGGCCATGAATGGTATAATTATGTAAGGTATAATTACTGTGCAAGATCAGTATGTGGCAAAACATGAGAAAACATTTGTATTTATATAGTTTTCAGATGGTTGGGAGGGTGGATAATCTGGCAAATGTCACTGATGTTATCAGGCGTGTACAAGCCATGATTTTGTCATGGGGGGAGGGCGGTTTGGTGTCATGGGGGGTTTGGAGACATGACATGAGGGAAAAGTCTAAGGATAGAGAGAAAAAAACCACTATTTTAGTTGTTTTATGCATTGCAAGGTTGGGTCATGGGGGGGGGAGGATTCTAACCCCTAAAACCACCCCCACCCCTGTGGTTACACCACTATTTGTTATGGTTTAGACCTACAATAATTTGTTGAGTTTTGGGGGAAAAATGATCAAAATATGCCAAATGTATGTTTAGAAGGAAAGGTTCTGTGTGCAGATCTATCACTGTGTTTGTAGAATTCCAAAACTTTACAGTGTTGGTGCTTTACACTTGAAGGTAGAAAGGCTGCTTAGTGAGCACTTATATTGTGTACTGAAAGTTCTTTCAGGCGTTGACTTTAAGATTTTCCAGGTGTGCTACGAATCACACTCCTCAGGAGATTAAGGAGTGTGGTAGGTGTGCTGTTTTATTATATTCCTATGAGCTCCCATCTTCATCTAGGTGTGCAAAAAATTGTAGGCTAGTGATAGTGTGCGATGGCACTCTCTCACCTCAAAATTCAAAGCCTCTTCTGTACAAGCCTTGAGTTGTAGATTTTCCAGGCATGCTACAAATCACACTCCTCAGAAAATGAGAGTGTGGTAGGTGTGTTATTTCATTTAACTAATGCACTTGCTGTAATCCCCTTTATAGGTGTGCAGAAAATTGCACTTCTCACAGTGATCTGAGGTGAGTGATGGGTGTGTGATTTGACGTGCACTCCCCAAAATTCAAGGCCTGTCTGTATTGGGTATCGAGCATTCCTGGCAATTTTTTCTTGTTTTATATAGGCCAATCCTTAATGTGACTCTCCAAAAACGGCCTTGCACAGGTCTGTGGTCTCCCAAAAAGTCTTGAATTAGTTACACAAATGAACATTAAGTCAGGCATGGTTAAAGGTGCACATTTTTTGGGGGAAAAGAAAGGGCACTGTTTTCCTTTTGGAGGACGGGGGGGGGGGAGGGGGGTTGGGGGAAAAAGTGTGTAAAGTTGAAGCTAGTACTAGCCTACAGGAAATTTTAATTTTATTATTTAGGGGTGGCAGTGGACTAGGAAAAAAAGTGATGGCCTTCCCCTTACCCTATTTGACTGCCCATGTAAGTATAGCAGCCCTGAGTGCCTTGGAGTGAAGGAAATGGTTCTAAAAGTTTTCTTCTAATGTACTGTAAGCAAGCTCACGCTCTTCAAATTTGTCACAGGAAGGTACAATAACTGAAACAAAATAATATTTTCACAGGAAATTGAGACAAACAATTGATAGGAAGATGTGGCATGGGGAGATTGAACCTGGGATACAAGGAAGGAATAGATTAGGGTCTCAACTAGTTTGGAAATTGTTGATTAAATATAGCATTATTGTATTATAAATCAGTCATGATACAAAGTATAGTACATGATGAGTTTAATGACACCAACATGAATATAATTATGCTCTTCTGTGTTAAGTTAGCTAGATGTGCTAGGGAGTAATATCTTCAGATTTCAAATGTGGTTCAAGAGCTCCTCTAATTTTTGTCTCATCTAGGACAGTCATGGAATAAACCATTGGCAGCTACAACCCCCATGCAGTCTCAAAAAAAGGGGGGGGGAGAAGGCTTTGGCTGTGAGAACAACCTCAGTATGTGCAAAAAGTTCCTTTTCACACAAGATGTAGCCTGGGCAGAACAAAAAGAAATTTCCCTTCAATTAATCAATTAATGTTCAGACATAAATTTTCCCAGATGGCAGATACCCAGCTCACAACTTTAACCACATACCCATACATGCTCAACATATATGTTTACAAAATAGAGTGCTGTAATTTTCATTCATGAGGCTACTCTATAGTACTTTGCAGTTAAAGCTTCTGAACTATTTTCTCTGATACTATACATCCACAATGAGTATATACTTCCTTCCCATATACTCTTGTTTTTGAAATTAGTAGTAGTTTAAGAGAAAACTTTATAAAAAAAAAAATACTTTTCCATTGATCTTCCCATTCTGACCCCTCCCCACTTTCCCTTCCCTCCCCTCCCAACTCTAATTCCAAATGTTATTATTCAATTTGCATATATCACATGCATCAATTGGTATCTTTCTATCATGCATGATATTTACTCTCAAGACTTAGAACCATAACCTTTCCTCATTTCTCCAACCCTGACCTAACCTTGTATCAGGAATGAATGTGACATGTATCTTATACAAAAAAGGTTGAGCTTTTTGTAATATAACCTACCATAAGTTCAAATCAGGTAGTAAAATTTGAATAAGTTACAGTACTTCCATGACTTCTTTAAAATCTTCTGCACGAAATCGATGTCAATTGCAGGTTGCATGGACACATACTTAAAGTTACTGTACTTATAGTACATAGCAGAATATACCACCTTTTTACTTTCTCATTACAGCAGTGACTTTTTTGCTGTTTTGAAGATAAACTCCAATTTCTAAGTAGGCCATTTTCAGCCCAAGTTCATGATTTTGAGCTCTATGCTAAATATGGTGCAATGTACTATCTAAGGCAATAAAAATTCTTATGTTTATGGTCATGTTTCTCCATCAGGTAAGCAACTTGCTTGATTTTGTTATAATGCATCATTTGGTGAATTATTTACACATATCATAAATGAGCATATGCTCGAAGGCAATTTAACATGCTCATTGCATTGTAATTTGAAATGTTTTGAGGTGGGTGAAATAACCCTTGGGTTTGTCTTTGTTTTATTATGTATAAGATTGGTTCTCCCCTATGCTATCTTTCATCTTCATATTAAACAATCATCCACTGGGGTAATGTGAGAATTCAGTGAATGTGAAATTAACTTGTTCTTTTTAAATTGCCCTCCTACTGTACTGTGCAGTATTTTTATGGTATTTATCAAAGTGCTAAGCACTTTTGTCGTTGCATTTTTAAGCGGACCTTGAAAATCTTCTGTTAGGATCTGAGTCTCAACTCACTTGATGAACTGTCCTGGGTAATCTGGCACACATCAGAGCCGACAGAAGGAAACAAAATCATGTGGTTAAGTAGATCATGGCTATGAAGGATAAAAAAAAGAAAAGAAAACCAACCTCCACCCCCCCCCCCTCTGTTATAACAGAATGAAAACCAAGCATTTGCATTAGATGAGTGGAGGACACGAAGCACTCTACATATATTCTGAGTAGAAGAGTACATTAAGTACTCTACTGTACCCCTGCAGCAGTGTCACAGACGGTAGTTATACTTCGAGGACATAGAAGGAACAGTATAGTAGCTGTGAAACTTGCCTTTAGACCTTTTGCTGTCAAATCAGTTTTGGGATGGTATCTGCATTAAACTGGACCACGTGTTTTTGTCTAACAGTAACAGCATATCTGCCTCTCTCATGGAAGGCCCTGGTTCTATTCCCATGTTGCTCATACCAAAGACTCTAAAAATGAAACCTACTGCCATTGTGCGAGATGTTCGGCATAAGAAATGGAGTGGGGAAAAAAAGCCAGTGAGCTACAACTGGAAAAAAGGCCATGGCCGGCTTGACTTGAACCAACAAGTTGGAAACAAGGCCATAACACTCTATCTAACTACATTAAACTGATATTTCTCTATTTTTTTCTAGCCTCTTTGTACCAAGTGGCACATAAAGCCTCAAACTGTAATTATTTCACACAGTTCCTTTTGCAAATTTGTTTGATGCAAGACAGACATTGGCAAAGTTAGTAGTGTTTACACGGGTACTAAAAATTAGGACCCAGGTACCCGATGGCCATACCCGTCGGGTACGCGGGTTACCCAGTGTTACAGTGACTAAAAGATATGAGCATTTTGTAAGGCATACTCCATAAGACATGCATGGCAACATTAACATGTGTATTGGATAGGTATAGCGATCACATTCCAAAGTTCAAAAACATTTGATTTGTTAGAAGTTTTAATCGTTTCGTTTTGTTTTAAATGAAAATGAGTAAAAAATGATATTACAGATTATACTGGAGGTGGCATACCATATAAATAATAAGATCGTATATACATGCAAGGCTCAGTTTACCAAGCATGCCGAATGTTACGGACTCTGTATTTGTAAGGTAAGGTGGGCGGGGGTGATACAGTATGTCTTGCTATGTCTGAGTGAAACAGTACGTTGTGATTTTGAATTGGTCGTCAGATAGCGTGCTTGCGTGTAATTTTATAAGAGATTCACATGTGATGTCTGAGAAGTAACTCACTACAGTATGTGACGATAGCACGCATGGGCCGCACACTGATAAGAATTTCAACTACAGAAACAAAGTACAGACAACTTTCCAACTTACACATAATTTCTAGGGGCTCTCCATCTCAGTCTCGGAGAATGTTTACCAAATTGGCAAAATATTTTAGTCCATTACCGGGGTTTCGGTCAGAGGGGGGATAGGGGGGATTTGTCCCCCCTTTCCAGAAGAAGGTGGGTAAAATCCCCCCCCCCTTTTCATTTCCATAAAAATTAGAAAATTGTCAATATCTTGGTTTCTTACTTAAAAAGATGACACTTTTGCAGCAATGTTTGAACTTATACAAATAAATGGCCTTTATAACCTTCAAATTGCACCTTACAGGGGCCTTGAAACAAGCTTTTGTCCCCCTGAACCCACTCATAACTTTAGCCTAGGACAGCATCAATTTGGACTTGGGGTTTAGCAGTAATAAATCCCCCTTTTTTGTGTTTCTGGCGGAATCCCTGATTACCGTGGGCAATGGCGTAAATGGGGTGATTCTTCTTCTCTTCATTTTTTTTAAGATTCGGGTAGTAGATTTGGAACCGGGTAATACGATGGTGGGCGGGTACCCGGGTTACCCGTGCAAACACTAAAAGATAGCCATCAGATGTTTAAACTAAACCCAGATTGTTAGATGTCTGTTTAACCTCATCCCATCTTTAAAAAACGCTGCATTTTGAGAACTCTGACAGACCTCTTAATTACTTCCTTAATGCCAGGGCTGGAAGAAAATGTTTATTACCCTGCAAACAAGTCAAGTTTCCCTCAATTTTTACATACTGTATGTTCCAATGGAGTGTCGCCAATGCATTAACTTAAAGGCCCAATTCTCTCACCCCAAACAGTACTAATTCTCCTAACTTTCTCCTTAAGCCCCTCCCACAATATTTGAAATTCATCCTCATCTAGAGATAGTCTCAGTTTTTTGCTAATTCAGGGTGAGTATAGAAAAGTTCAACGTGTAGGCCTAGTACAGTATATAAACCAATGGCTCTTAATAAGACTCTTTGAAATGAAGCTTTGACAATTTCTGGCTGATTCTGATGATACTTAAGGGGCCTAATCCTAGCTCTCACCCCAAACAGCTTCAATTTCTCCTTACCCTCTTAGTTTTAGCCCCTCCCATAACTCTAAAATTCATCCTCATCCAAACAATAGTTTTTTGCTTCAAGATGAGTATAGACGAATCCGAAAAGCGCTTGTTTTTAGTGACTGTAGGCCGCCATTAATGGGGTCCATCAGCCTAAAATCATCTTTATTTATTGTTTACATGAATGTCAAACCTTCATATTTAGTGAAATTGGAGAATTTAAGATACAAATTACTGTACAACAATCCATGATAGAGGTAAGCAAGAAAATTGAAAGATTTAAAGGTGACAGACCCCAGTTATGGCCGACTAAAATCAGACCATCACTTGCTGTCCGGATTTGTGTATACAAGACCTCAGTGTGTTCTCAAAACTCTCTCAGTACAGTACATGGTGTGTAATATGACCTATAGTACTCTGCATTTGTTAACCAGCTGACAAATCAAAGACTTGTGCCAATTGAGAATTTCTGTGGACTACTACAAAAATTATAATTTGGGGTGATCAAGTGAGAGTTGACTGCCTTTAAAACAATGGAGTAGGGAAAACAATCCAGTACCCCACAATTGGGAAAAAGGACATGGTCACCTCTAGCTCAGACCAGATCGTTCAGAAATTGGGATACAAAGCCTTCTCTAATCAACAGATAGGCTTGGAGGCGGTGCTTTCCTATGATTTAGTGAAAGCCATATACAGAACCACAAAGAAATATAAGTTGTAGCAGAGTATGCCTTGGTTATTCCAAATAAATATCCCTTCATCCTGCTACATAGTGCATTCTTGATGGATCAATCATATTGCCGGTCGGTTAAAACATTTCCTCTTCATCACGGAGCTGTGGGCCATATGAATAATTTCCTGCAAAAACAATTGTTTTGTCTAAATATAGATGAGGAAATTGTTCTTGGCTCTAGTTGCGGGTAATCTTGTGGTCCTCCTGCTCATGCGAAGTCAGGCCATCCATCATGCATAATATTGGTATTTCCTTTGAATAATACCATGTGATCTCCATCTCTGTCCAAGTTACGCAAGTGTTTAGAATGTATGAAAATGTAGCCTGGCAATGAGTAGATTTTTTTTACAGATTATTATGCTGCTTGCCACATTTTGAGTTGGTTTGAAAGTCTTAATGAAGAATTGTGATCCAGCATACAGGTTATATCACATAGGGCCCATTCCTAACTGTCTACATTTTCCTGACTTTATACAAAAAAGAATTTTCTGCATGGGTTCTGGCTTGGTTGGGAGATGAATTGAGTCAGGTGAGGTTTTATGGCCAGTTCAGGTTCTAGTCAGTTGGTTTTGGTCAAGCTGACCACTGCTTATTTTGTGTCCAGTTTGGATCACTGGGTTGTTTCCCATACAAACAGGGATGGAGGAGGACATGCCAACACGAATGTGTTATATAGTGTCATACTGTTTGAATACTCTTCACGTCCTCCCATTAGTCGCCTCTTACGACAGAGGAAGAACACAGTGGGCATATTCTACAACTCTTTACCCACAGAAGGAGGGATGGAGGACAGTAATTCTGAACATAATTTGATGTTCAAGTTCATGTAGATTGTGAACATGCATGTATTATTGTTAAACTGTCCTCACACCTCAGGTGTCCGCCCCCAAAATTTCACATTTTAGTCATACTGCACAATACTGTATGTTACAACAAGCCTCATTTCAGTGTTCTCAAGGTTCATAATTACCAAGGTTCCAATATTCCCAGGCTGCAGGGAACATTGAAACTGCCCTGGGTAGAACATTGGACCCTTGGAAGAATGAATCATGCAATCATTGCCATTTGCCAAACATTGAATTTTACAAACACAGGGAACAAACACAGGGAACATTGAATCTTAATTGGAATCATTGACCCCTGCAGGAACATCAGGTTTATACAATAAAACAAAACAGAGTACACTGTTATTACAGCACAAAGTTTCATGCCTGTGATGAGTGCAAACGTCTTTGACATAGCCATTACAGTTTCTTGCTTCACTGTCTGCGGTAATTATATTTTGTTGGCTTAATTACCTAATTTTTATTTTATTTGGTCCTCTCCATCGGTGCAAAACAGAACAATAGTATGCTTCCTGTTTCCCTATGAGACTGAAGTCTGCAGCTACATGTGTCCAGTTGGATCACAGGAAGTGTTTCATTGTCTCATTGTATGCTATGTACAGTATAATACATCATCACCCCTACCCTAAAAAATTTGAGCAGACTGTACA
Source organism: Holothuria scabra (assembly GCA_037179385.1). Lineage (NCBI taxonomy): Eukaryota > Metazoa > Echinodermata > Holothuroidea > Aspidochirotida > Holothuriidae > Holothuria > Holothuria scabra. Next base: position 26,887,077 of record CM074196.1, on the reverse strand, counting down.
GATGGTCTAGACTTGCTACTTCCTTTTGAAATACTGTACTTTTACAAAAATGATTTTACAACATGCTATATGATTTTATGACATGCCACTCTGACAAGTCAAAGATATATATATGTGTATTGCTGTTGATGAACTAGCTGGCATACATGCATTTGTTAGTGCTATACTGTACATGCATTGATGATACACTATGCATATTCTGTGTAGATGAATCTGAGCAGCTAGTGAAGGCAGCCATTAGTGGGGTCCATCTGCCTTAAATTGTCTTTACATTTTGTTGTCCACCTGTAATTCTAAACTCTTATTCAGTGCAATTGAGAGAATTAAGAGGGGTTTTCAGAATGCAACCATACATAAATTAGCTGAACAAAGAATCAGAAAGATTATTTCTGATGGCCCCCAGTTATGCTCAACTAAATCAGACTATCACTTGACTGTTTGAATTCATCTACAGTCAGAACTTCTAAAGGCTTCATTCCATATGCCAGTCCTGAAAAATGTGCATGCATACAATTGTACTTCAGTCATTTTGAAAGAATTGATAAAAGTGACTCATATATTTATAGGGATTGGGACAAGTCTCGTCATGGATATAATTCTGTCCACTGTACTTTGCTTCTCCCTTACACAGCCTATTCACATGTTTTGATATTGATATTGATAACTCTTGCAATTCTTCAGGTAAAAAGATGATTTGTCACAGAGGACACCCTTGTCCTGCTACAATGGAAGTTTTAGGGAGTCAATCTTGGACCATCTATGCAACCTGTACTTTCCATAGCCAGCTTTGCAGTAGCCTGCGTAGTGCCTATGTGGCTGAAGCCCCCTGTAGGCTGCTGCCCCTCAGAGCCTGTCAGCGATGGTCAGAAATTCCGTTCAATGAGCCCAAAAGTTGATCGTCTTTATAGTCATTATAGTCATGAGCACTAAGCACAATTGGTCTATTCCTGAGGTAGGCGGTGCTCAACAACTATTAATCTTGGCAATGCTACGTTGAACACAAAGACTTTTAAACCAAACAAAATCATAGGCTTATTACGTCTGTCCAAAGCTTTTAATTTAGATGGAAGTCTTGATCATGGACAGCCTCTCCCAAACAATAACAACTTTCATCAAAGAGTGGATTTATAAACCGTTATCTTTTGGTAAAAAGTATCGAACTTTCTTTTCCCGTGGCTGTGTGATCGGTTGCTCTTAATTAACCGCTGTACTGTGTGTGTGTTTGTATATGCTTGCACTGTACCACACAATACCAGTGTCGAATAAAATCGATCGCTGTTACTCTGTGTACTGTCGTACAATATGGTACAAGTGTTTGCCTGTTAAATAAATATTAACAGTCTTGCTTCAACCAATCCACGTAGAGTTATGTTAATGAAGTTTCCGTAAGTTTTCTATGCAGTAAAACAGATTTGGTCTCCAATGCCGGCGGACGTTGATTTTTTTGTAGGGATGAGCTGGACGAAAAAACTTGTCCGCCCTTTGGGCTAGCTTTTCAGTTACTCCCAAGAAACTTGTACAGTACTCAGCATAACATTTTTTTCCTGCTCAACAAGTTTACATCCTAGCAGTCTCGATATTTATTTTCAACATACTCCCACATAGCCATGCACCTGGTCATTGAAATTAAAGTTAATTAAAGTCATTCAAGGTCAACAATCTGTATCTTGGGATGGTCATTAACACCTCTCATGTTAACGGAAAGAGGTGGTTACGGACTGAGATCTTTAGCCGAAATCTCCCTAGATGTTTGTTTTGTATAGTACTGTACTACTCTAGCTGGTTCATATATCAGCTGGCACAGATGTAATCAGATCGATCTGTTTCCTCTTAAACTTATGTGCTTGTGTGTGATTTGGTTATACAGATCTATACATAGACGATCTACATGAGTTCACATTGGGGGTGTCCTCTTGCTTCCGGGGAACTTTCTGTTCGAACTTGAGGTGAAATGAAATTCAGGGAAAGTGAAATATAAGAAAGACAGTAGGGGGAGTCATCTTCAGCCTGTTGAATAATTAAATTGAAAAGATTCGTTCTACATTCACTCATAATTAGTCTAGCTTCCTGTAATTTAAATATTAAATGAAAAGGTGTCCTATTACTGTATTTTGAATGTATTTCAAGATGTATTGAGCAGACGTATATGTTTTACTCCCCAGTGGGAAAATTGTGATAAATGTAACATACACCATGTGTAAAGGTACACTGTATTATACATGTATGTTCAGTTCTGAAAAGTGTTGTATATATACACTTTCATAGACCAGCGCCATAAGCTATTAAAGGAGGTAGTTGCAGGACAGAGGTTTAAGGAATGCACATGGGGGAACGGTCTACGGGGAAGAGGTGCCCCCTTCCAATAAAAAAAAAAGGCTCTTCCTTAGGTTTCCAGATGATAAATGAGGAAATATTTTGATCTCAAAGTCATAGTAAAGTTTAGAATGATATACTTTTTTTTTTATTATAATCTTGGGTCAAGGGGAGAGTTCCAGCGTGATGAAAGGGAATGGGGATAATTACTTTCTACTTTCTGTACTGTAGGTTTCATGAGGAATCCCGACTTTTTGAAAGTGAAAATATCCAATCTGACTAAAAAATTAAAAAAAAAACCTATGTTGCATTTTACTATAGGGATAAATAAGCATTTTTGCAGAAGTCACTCCTGTGAATGTATTTCATGCATGTCACTTGAAGTCATTCATGTTAAATGTAAACTTGGATTCAACAAAGAATCATTTTGTGCCAAAAATCTGTAACAACTGTCATGATTATAACTAAGTTTGTCCCAGTTACTAATGATAATTGACACATTGCGGCTTTTGTATAAAAATTAAACATTACGCTGTCAGATCGTGTAATTTTGTGATCATTTATATTGTACAGCTACAAGATAGTGTTTGTTCAGGTGCTTTGATTTTGTTCCATATAATTATGTTTTTTGACAGAGGGAAGTCTTTTGAATATGGCAGGACTAAATTAATGCTTCCGATCATCTTCGGGAAAAATATACAAATTCGTCAGTGTTATTGGTTTAATACTTAAGCTATTATTTGGATTACGAAATTGTGTGGGATTTTCGACAAAAATCAAATAAATATGTAAGTGATAAAGTTTATAGCACTAAGATGGCATGACCATCTCAGTGTGTTGCATTTCAAGTTAAATGCGTTGTTTTATCACATACTGTAACTTTACAATTTGGTTGGAAACATGTAAAAAGCATGTTGCAGTACTGTAACTCGGTTTTATGTTGAACAGGACCGTCATTGGTGGCAGCATACTGACAGCATTTTTCTCTAGGGCTGTGTCTTATGGGAGTTTGTTAATACTGTCAGCATATACAGCACAGGCCTTGAATTTTGAGGCATGCGAATTCAGTTGCTTCTCGCCCTTTTGGCTAAGATGGTGTGTAGTATCTGTTTTTTTCATCCAGTCTAGAATGACAGACCAATAATTATGGTCTGAGGGCTGTGAGGTTGGCCAATTGTACTGTCCTTCAGTGGACGTAATTATAGCTTCTTCAGGAAGCAGTTTTAAAGTTTGGTTTCGCAGAATGGCCTTTTGCCATAGTGTCGGGAGGACTTAAACAAAAGTATTCAATCACACACCATATCTATCTCCTCAAATCTCTTAGAGGAGAGTGATATTTTCCCACATGTAGATGAAGAAGACAGTTTGTGTAACCCATTTAAATTTACAAAAACAGCACACCTTCCATACGCCTTAATTCTGAGAAGTGGGATTTGAAGCACAGCTGGAAAGTCTAAAACTCAAGACCTGGCAGTACAGTATGCCTTCCAAATTAGCCAAGATAACCAAAAATATTCCCAACCAAAAATATTCCCATACCTACAGTATAGCTACAACATGTCCTCCAAAATTAGAGTAGTCTTGAGAAATCTTTTGATATTTAAGCCATGCAGTCTTTTCATAAGGGTGCAAAATCCAAGAGTCCAGGTGCCACATATAGTACACCGAATCTTCTCAATCACTGCAGAAAAGTTGAAGCATCCCACAATGTTTTCAAGAGTGTAGTAAAAGTGTAAGGAATAAAATGAAAAATATGTTTAAAGGGGAAGTTTAAGCAAAATTTCACATGTGAAAGGAGAACCAAATCTTCACAATGTGGTGAAATTTCCATTCAAATTGGACTTGTATTTCTCAAGATATCAGCAAGTGAAGTTACGTACAGATTTGCATTCCAAAATGAGATTGAGCAGAAATTAAATCACTTCCTCACGTGGAAAAGAAATGCTTTGTTTCCCTTTGTTTTTTCAGACTATTGTGTTGACTTTGGTGTTAATAAGAATAGGACCGATCCCCATGGGGATTGCAAAGTTTGAAAAGTTGTCATGCCACTTTTGTCCCAAGCTTCTAAATGATGACATCTTTACATGTTTATGAGACCGGAGAAGCTGGGTTAAAGCAAAATTAAACTCTGAATTAACCGATCCTAAATGATATCATCCTAAATGATATCAGGATGGAAGGCTCTTTTGTTTTAATTTTGACCATGGATATTACATGAACAGCCATCTCTTTGGCGTTGAACGTTGTGTTTAAATCTAATTTCTTAGGGCATTTTGCTGTAAAGTTACTGTACAGTTGGTGGGCCACAATTACGTGTTAGGGCTTTGTGGTATGTTCCTGTACAGCCTGCGCAAGTGGGAATGCAGGATACCAAGTTCTGAACTCTGCAAGTTTATAGCAACTCCATCTCTAGCAACAGTTAGACCATAATAAATCCTAGTAGGTTTTGTGCTTGCTAGAAACTGTTGGTACCAATACCGAAAAAAAATACCTGACTTACTGCCCAAAAGTCAGGTTTTAGACTGTTTAGTGGTTGGATACTTTCGTTCGTAAGAGATATTTTACGTAATGTGCCTGTTTCATACAATTGAACAGCAACAAATAGTAGTTCAACTTGCCCATGCATTATTTGAAACCCATCCCACACTACTGTGTGAGATGGGTTTCAAATTATGGGTAGGCAGGGAATAATTTAGCATTCAAATTTTGCGTAGCAGTTTTGAAGATTTTTGTGAGATCTTTCACACATTGTTTGTGAAAATGCAAGGGTTATGCACACAAAAAATTGCTACACAATTTTTTATTTGTGTAGCAACTTGGCATGTTTGTGTAGCAAATTGCGATGCGATACGGGATAAATTATTCCCTGGTAGGTACACTTTAAGCAAATTATCCTATTTTCCTCTGTCAGAAATAGTTTTTTGCCCAAAATTGTAATTGAGATGGATCAAAGAAATTTGGATTGTGTCAATTTTCTAGTGTAACTTTTATAAAGTGTATCGGAGCATTACCATATTTTTTTAAAAAAGCAACTGTGCAGGCTCTATAAAATTTGAAGTAATCAATGAAAGATCCAGATGGCTTTTTACTGTGAAGTATACACATTAAAAGTCCAATTAGGCAAAATCAACTTACGTTGGTCATTGAAAGTTCTTTTTCAATTTGTAAAAGCTTGCTAAGGTGTCCTTCAATGCAAGTTTCTCAACAATGGTTTCACCATGCATCAGACCTTTTACTTTGTAAAAATTTCCTTGTTTTTTCTTCAGCTACAGCAGAATTCCGTCATATCGCTTACTTAACCTTTGTCATGCATACTGTGCAGTTCGTATAACTTGTAATATTAGATATTGCTGTTACTGCATGCACTATACTTGAACTGTGCTACTATACTTTGTAAAATACTTGTTCCCTTTTATCGAGTGAAATCTAATTTCCCTCGGTGTCCCCTCTGGCAATCATGGATACACTAGGATATCCCTTGACATCCATAAAAGATGTTATCTTGTTATCAATACAACTTCTAAGGATCACATGAAAGGATATCAAAAGAAACAATCTAGCATTTTTCCCAGCCTTGGATGGAAAAACACAGATGTTCTAGCTCTTTCTATAAACTGTGTCAAGTTATATTACAGATTTTCGCTCCTGACTACACGCTGTGGTACGGTCAACTTGTCAGTATTTACTCACTTACCATTCCACGTAGTGTTCTACTTTTGTAGTTTAAAGGGAAAAACTATCACAGAGAGACACAAATATTGCTTTTGTGCATCTTTTACTCTTGCCCACTGCGTGGTCAAGTGGTTACAGCATCTGACTTGCACTGTTGCAGTCTGACAGGCAGTCTGGAGTTTGACTCTGGCCATGATACCAAAGACTTGAATCAAAACCTAATGAAGAAAAGTTTCCCAGAAGTGAGGAGACTCAAGATGGGACAACTGGAATCGTTGATCCCCTTTGCTTTAGTCATAGCATGTGATGTAAATGGATTGATCAGACAAGGGTTGGCTTTGTGCTGTGCAGCTTAAAACAATGCGAAGCAAACACATAATCCTTCTTAGTTGAGCTTATAAACCATAGCTTATGACAACACTAAAATGCATGATCTTACACATGTTTTGCAAAAGTCTTGTCTGCATGAGTCCATAGGTTTTCCCTTTGGGGACACCAGAAATGGAACCTTCAGTATTGCCATTGTGCTTGGTGCTCAACATAAACAGTATGGAGTATGGAAAAAATTAGCCAGTAAGTAATTAAGCGAAAAAGGCTGTTGCTTGGTGACTTTAACCATTGGTTAGCAACTGAGCTATGAAACATCTTCAAGGTAATTAACTTTTCCCCATTTCAAACACAAATCACAAACAACATGCAGTAAATCAACATTAATTTCATGTTTATGTGTTGTTCATCTATTTTTAGAATGGGTACTGTACAGTGGTTGCATGGACTTCTCCAGCTTATTATTAGGTACTGTATCTTATCAATGCAAACAACAGTCATGCAATTATATGTGTATGGCAAGTTAACGATAATTGTTTACACACTTGGTATGGCACCGTACTGCATGTAAACTAATTTATTTCAGAAGTTCTGGAATTCCATTGATAAAACCAACACTGCCGCTTTTAGAATTATTCCCCGTATAATTATGTATCAAAAAGTTAAATCAGCTTGTCCTCTTAAGGTCATTCTCTGCCGTGTCACATTCATGTGTGGTGTGCAGCACATCTGTGTGCAGTAATCACTTCTTGACAGTTGTGAGCTACTTTACGTACGTTCCATAAATACCGATCGTAGTGAACTTTTTCAATCAAGAATTTCCGTTAAAACTTGAAAAATTTCTGCTATATGTATTGTTTGTAAAGAAAAAATACTGAATACATTTGCTCAAATTTCTATCACCGAGGAAATTTTATCATAAAGCGACTTCCTTTCAAATCATTACTCAAAGCTTATAGGCCTAATTTCAAGCCGTGTATTGTGCAACTTTTGTAACGTTGCATTCCCGTACAATGTCATGCAATGTATCGCCTTGGCAAAACTTTTGCGCATGTCGAATTGATTCGGCCTGAGCATTTACTTTGGCATTGCCGAATGCCAAGGCTTTTTGCGAGGGTTGCTACTTGATCTTGACATGTCTTTGTTTATGACAGTTTATCTCAACTTGGATCTATGTATGTCCCTAGTGGCATTAGAAATACTCAGGGGTAAAATCTGGAGGGGGGGGGGGGTGATAATTGGGCATGTCCACATCTGACTGGCCTAATCAAACCATGGAAGTACTTCCATTATCAAACTAGACATGAAAAGTCTTCCACAAAAGTAGTCATTTCCTACTACACAGCAGTTCCACAATTCAAAGGCTTGATAGATTCAATTCTTGCCTGGAAGTGGAAGTTGACAGTGTTTCTTCCAAGTATTATTTAGGATACAGTATTCAAGTATTTAAAATATTGCATATTCAAAGGAATAACTAAGCAATATTACTGTTAGGAAATTTCACATTTTGGGAAGGGAAATAATGTCACTTGATTTTCAAGAGCCATTCATGAAACGGATATTACTCTACAGTAATTCAAGTCGGGGTGACTTTATTAATTTTCCCTTTAACTACTCAAGCAAATGTGATTCAGAAAACATAACCAATCTTAGCACAACTCTGATAAAATCTTTTTACGCAAGGGAATAGGTATCATATCCTTTGTGGAAGTGAAACATACTTTAGTGTTCTGTATTCTGCTGTGTACATTACAGTGTTGCCCTAATTAATATTGCCTGATATGCTACAATTTCCTAATTGCACCAAATTCCTTATTTAAAATTCCTGTTTGATATGAGGGGTGTGAAGGCAAGCATTCACAGATTTCCCAGTTCTGATAGCCCAGCCTAGGACAAGTGAAAGTTGCCTGGGCAAGTGCACACTTTTCAATATCATAGTATGTTGAACAAATATCCCAGTCAAGTCTCCCCAAAGAAAATGTTCTACCCTCCTACTTATGACCTACTATTACTCATGTAATTCCACCTACCTGCAACTATAAACTCTGTTAAAGAAAAAAAAAACACAGTGGGTATGGAGGCTGTCCTCACTTAACAGGCATGTTACCTCATCCTCAACCTTCTTATCACCTGCCTACTTACCTCTATTTCCACTTCACTATTTTTTCACCAGGGTGAAGTTGCAACATGCAGGTACTGTAGGTGGGATTGCAAGTGTTGTAGGAGGTACATGGAATTATCAGAACTCTGTAGGTCCTGAAACCACTGTGGAGTTTTCGGGACTTTAAGGCATATTCCAGAGACAAAATTAATTGACTCCAAAATATGCAGAAAAATTTCTTCTTGTAGGAGGTGAAAGCTGCATCTCATCAGCATACAGCATTAGAAGAAAAACATGATGCAATTTTTCTTCAGATTTAGTGCATTATGGGAAATCTGGGATGTCATCTTGGCACATTGATTTAAAGGCAGTCATGGTCACCCTAAACTACAGTTTCAGTATACATACATCAAAACTCTCAATTGGTACAGCTCTTTGATTGGCATCACATTCAGATAGCTTAATTACACAGCATGGGCACTAGGAGTGTCTTGATTACACATTATGGACTTGTATGGCTACTGGGACAAGCCATCAAGCAATAAACTAGGATTGTGTCTGGATAAAGATGAGTTTTAGATAAATGTGGGAGGGGCTTGAAGTAAGAAGGTTGGGAGAATTGGAACTTTTTGGGATGATGAAAATATGCCTTTAAAATTGCATTCAGTTTATTTATAATTTTGATACATTACATACATTTGGAACATTAGGCAACATTGTTTGCTGTACCCCACCAATCCTTTTGTCAGTAAAATTGTTAGTACTTAATTTGTTTGGCTTCTCAGTTCTTGTGAACTGTTGCTCTATGCATGCTGCATATATATACCCACATGTAAGAAAACGTGATGGCATATCTCCTGCAGTGTAGGGTCACCTGGTCAACAACACCATAAAATCCTAGTGTTGTGAAATACTGTCTAGGTAAATAGTATTTGTTCGCTTGCCCCTTCAGTGCACATAGCAATAAATGACGAAATAAAGGTTGCAGTGGAGCAAAATTAAAATGTTATTTTGTATTGAAAGGAATACACATGTTCATCATACCTTGCATGTGATTTTATTGAGCTGCTTTGATTTGAGGAAAAAACCATAAACTTCAGTGTATGGTTGAAAGCACATGGGACCTTGTGAAGGCTTTTGGATAGGACAGTTTGGGGCAGAGAAGGTCAAATGGTGGTTCATCTTATGGGACAGAAGAAATGTGAGGAATTTTTACTTTTGTTGAGCAGTGGAGGCGATATTTTGTAATATATCAAAATAGATGCTCTGAGAGCCAGCTATGACTTATTTATCCTACTGTATGTACTGTACAGTAAGAAAATGGCAAGAAAATTAAGAAATCTGGTTCAGGAGTCTATTTCGGTCGTCACCTACCTTCTATCACCCTACTGTACAGTATGTATACTATTTATACCTATACTTACCGTCTGGTAAACTTAATAACACTGTGGGAACCGCACCAGCTGAGGGTGCCATATACCCGATAACTTCCTTCTCCATTTTGCCTCGCTCACGCTTAGCAGTGTTTTTAGGCAGACTGGCCACTAATTAGGTTATTATTCAGATTGTAACTTCTTAAGTGCTGTTTTCCATTTGGACCTTATCAGTGATCCTTCTTGACGTCGCAGTGACCCGTTTTTAGACTGGATGCGATGAGTAACCTTTCTTTTGGGGGATTTTTCTATTATGAATAGTTTACAACTGAAAAAGAAAAAAGAGAGAACTCTATGTTTTAGGTTGTATCCTAATTTACTGTGCTTCTCCCATGTAGGCCTACTTACCTCCTATTATTCTTGCAATCTTGCCACCTGCAGCTAGTCTGAGACCCTTGTAAACAAAAATTGTAGCACAGTGAAAGTAGGAAGCTGCTGTGTTGTTGGGGAAACAACGGAAACAAAGTAAAACCCATAGGAACACATAAAGCTTTAGCGTTCTAGGAGTGGATGATTCAATAGGGTGAGGAGGGGGGGGAGATCATCCCTTAAAGCATTGTACACTACTTCACTAGTAGAAGGTGGTATTCCATCCTCTAGCAGTCCACCATTTTTTTCTCATGATCTAGATCTGGATTAACATTGTATGAGCAGGGGTGGCATCAGGGGGGAGGAGGGGATTTTGCATGAAAATGTGAAAAGAGAAGAAAAAGAAGGGAAAGTAAGAAAAGGAGCACTTAACTCCTGCTGTGCACCCAGATCAAAATACCCTGGCACTGCCCCTGTTTATGTGCACTGTGAAAATCACTCATGGTGTGGTCATGTGAGAATATACAGGTACCAAGATGAATGGGAGGATAAGTACTAAAACAGGAAGTTCTGCAGATAGTCTGTTAAAGGGAAATATTGTGTTTGTTTTGCGAGAAAATTTCATCCTTTTAAAACTAATATTCATTGACACAGTTTGATAGATTGTCAAAAATAAGGCAGTATGATAGCCTTGCTTTCAAGAAATAAGCTTCCCACAGATAGAAATTCAGTAATTTGTTACTCAAAAATAATTTGTTCACCCAAACTTTCAACATTTCAAATGATGCAATGCCCATGGCTCTTCTTGCGCATAGTATTTTGAAGAGATGTAGCTATTGCTGGGGTTTTATGATTAAGACTGAATTGTTGGATAGTGTCTGAGCCATTTTCTTTGTACTCTTTGTTGAAGCATTTTAAACACACTAGTATTTCCCTTTAAGCAAACAACAGTGCTGTGTAGGGGAAGAGACTGTGCTTCCCATAATATTTAAATTTTTTATTCTTTTCATTCATTGATAAACCTTTCATGAACGTAGTAATCATACTGTTTGGTTTTATTGCCATTTTCAACTATTCATTAAAGAATATACATCACGATTGAATTACCAGCTAGTATGATACCTCTTACTCTTCACAGCCTCAGAATATTCTCTTGACCAATGAAGAGATCAGGGAGGGAGACATCAAACTCATCGATTTTGGAATTGCCAAATGGTTATCCAAAGATATAGAAGTAAGGGAAATAGTGGGCACGGTGGACTATGTAGGTGAGTTGGATGACATGTCTTGTAATGAATTTAGAGGTCTGGTGGCATGAAAATGACCAAGTTGAGTATTTAATGTAAACAGCATTGAAAATTTCAAAAATGGCCACAATTTCCATCAAAATCCATTACAAATTGACCATTTCAGAGGATATTTTCAGATTTGCATTCAATCATACATAAACATGAGCTAAATATGCAGACCTTGCGATGTTAAACTTGAGAGAGGAATGGACATGCCTTATATGGCTTACTGTATATACTGTACCATCCTTTCATTTCAAGAACAGTGGTAACGTTGCTATGTCCGGAGGGTTTTATTTTGGAAATGAAAATTGTGTCCTTGAAAAGCATTGATACTGTATCTATTACTACTACTGTATGTGAACTCTCTGATGAGCAATTAAGAGAAGAGATAACAAAAGGCAAATTTGTACAATTGTAGAGACGGTGCTTCCATGCATGATGGTACAACACTTCACATCATTGCTCTTGCACACTTGTTACAGTACATTACGTTGAAGAGGCACATCTTTAGATCAGCATCTCAGATTTTGACATAATTCCAACTGATTTTTCTTTGGGAAATCTCTCTCTTTAACTGTCAAGTAAAGTGAGGGCACTTTGCTGGCATGTCACCTTATCTTAAAAGATTTTGACAAGTAGAGTCAAGGAATAACAGCTCCATTAAAAGTTATTTCCAGCCCTGAGGTGCTAAGTGATATGTATCGTACCATTTAAGTATGCAAAATTGAGGTCTTATGTAACTTCTATTGTCTCAAAACAACAGCGGCTTTAAGCATGGAGCTACCAACATTGAGCTGATAGCTCCATGTTTTAGGAAGAACATGGAGTTTATGTATTTGCTTGGCTGTTTCAAAGAAATGAACTTCTTTTTATCAGTATTTCCATTGTGGAGGAAAACTTATCCAGTGTGCTGCAGAATGCAATGCACTTCCCAATGTGATTTATTTCTAGCCCCAGATTGGCAGGCCAGAAATTGTCCAGCTCTGGGTTGAGGTGTTTCGAGGGTGATGTTTTAAGCTTTATAACAACTAGGCATGCAGCAGTTCATCACCTTTGCACATTTTGCTGTTAACGTAAACCTTCCTTTTTTCTTTCCTCAGCACCCGAAGTGTTAAACTTTGAACCAATCTCATTAGCCACAGATATGTGGAGTGTTGGTGTGGTAGCATATGTAATGTTCACGGGAATTTCGCCCTATGCAGGTGACACCAAACAGGAAACGTACCTCAACATTTCACAGAACAACCTTGAATTCCCAGAGGAATATTTTCACAATGTTTCCTCAGAGGCTCAAGACTTGATCAAGTCCCTATGTGTCTTGGATCCAGGGTTAGCTAATATTTTTCTTTCATTAATCTTTTCCTGTTTTGCATTTAATGTTTCTCACCTTTAGCAGAAGTGATAGCATATTTAACTCTGCTGTATCATTTTTGAGACCTAGAGGGACTGCTTATGAAGCCAGAGTGACAACTCTATAAACGATATTAACCATTCATACATAGTGACATTGTGGCTAAAAGTGTACTGCTTCCTAGAGAGATACATTTTATCCATTAATTTACATTTTTCTACCTACCTTCTCTGTATTTTGCTGAGAGTGCAGACTTGTAATGTGAATATTCATAAGTATGAGTACAAGACTACAAGTTCAGTGAGTGGCTGTGAGCATGCAAGCCTTTAACTACATGGGGTATGTGTGTCATCTCAAAAATTTTCCTGTAAAAAGGTCTTGCAAAAATAGAAAATTATCCCCCAAAACCAGCCAAACTTAATCTTCTGGATTCATCTTGTAGAAGTCTAAAATATCACATTGTTTTGCATGACAAAGACAAAATTCTTTCAAGGGAAACACCCCCTCCCATAAACCTCCTCTCCCGGCTGGCGGACGCATGTTTGCTCTAATGGTAAGAGTATCCGCCTCTCATGCAGAAAGCCTGAGCTCTATTCCCAGGTTAAAGACTCTAAATATGGAACCTACTGCCATTGTGCGCGATGCTCGGCATAAGCAATGGAGTTGGGAAAACGACCCAGTGAGCCACAACTGGAAAAAAGGCAGTGGCTGGCTCGACTTGAACCAATAGGTTGGATGGAAACTGAGCCATAAAACTCCATCTAACTAATTAACAAACTCTCCAGACTGGCAAAACTCCCACACTGTTGGCCTGGTTGTGAGTACAGGTACACATATTTTTATGGGTATGAATACAAAGTTTGCATTTAATAGTTTCAATGCAAAGTTTGAAAAATGTGTGACTGTCAGTACACATCCTCTCTCACAAGTACAAGTGCAGGCAATTGCCCACATGTGAGTATGAATATGAACCCACTCTGTCCTCAGGGTTGACTCCTTCATGGAAGCTCTTTAATACAAACCCTCTGAAAATACTCCAGGACAATTTTTTATGTTATAGCTGGGATGGACCACATTTTTAAGACTGGTTTAAAAATGTGGTGGAATAACCCTTTACTGTTGTGCTCCGATCGGGGCATATTTGCGCGCCTCGGGAGTGGGCGGAAAAGCGGACGCAGCACGCCCCGCATCAGCTTCCGTAGGTCATTGACCCCATGACCCTAAACTATTGTCTCTCTCATTGTTGTGGCCGAATTTTGGGGTAGCTACTCGCAGTTTCAAGCTCCGCATGAAACAGCAAAGATGGGTTACAGCCGAGCTCTCTGTATGGGTCCAAAAGGACCCAAACAACGGTAAAGGGTTAAAGACCTGGGGGAGTTTTAAGCAAAAATTTCATTTCCCTATGCCAAAGTAGAACTAAATCTACACAATCTGGTGAAAGTTTCAACAAAATGCAAATCGCAGTCACAAAGCTATGGGTAAAGCACACAAACCTTTGAGTACTGTGGGGTCTGTCATAGTAGAATGGCCTTGGGAAATTTTAATGTACTGTGGACCATTCATAGAATGTTCTTGGTCTTAAAAAGAGGGACTCAAAGTGAACTTTGTAGGGACCATTGGAATCTTCAAGAGAGGAAATTCTTACTTCGATTGAGCAGTATGAATGTCATCAGAACAAAATTTAACATATAAATGAACTATACCATATATGGGTAAGGATAACATGTAAAATTGATGTAAAATTGGACAGTTCCTAACATTAGATGGATAATTGAGTGGCTGCAGCTGCTCCAATTTATAATTTTCTATTTTCTAGTATGAAGTTATGAAATGGTGTTTATGGTGTATCTAAGGAATAGAAATGATTTTTTTTTGCCTTGCAAGACAAGTTTCAGAATATCCCACATTACAGTATGACAGTGAAAATTGGTTTTGCATTCTTGACAAAAATGCTGTGTTTGTGACTGGAAAGAAGTTGTTATAAACATTTTTTTTTTTTGTCTCACAGGAAAAGGTTAACAGCAACACAGTGTGTCGCACATCCTCTGTTTCTTAATCATCTCAGCGATAAAACCTTGAGGTCGTGTATCTCCATTGTGCCTGAAGAGGGCGCTTCAATGCATTCAGCAGAGTTGGATGTACACATGGTAGATTTGAACAGTTCATTACACAATGGCATCTGTCATAAAATGGATACCGATTGGGAGGGCTGCTCCAAGGCGGAGGAAGTTGTTCCTTCAGATAGCAATTCTAACAAGCTTATTATATCAAGTTGTGATTCAGAGAATGTGAGTGAGAAGAGGAGGCATGAAAGTGTAGAAGAAAGTTATTCAGATGAGGTAATCGAGAATCAAATGCAGATAGATATGGTCTCATCCAAAGTGGACATTTTTTCACCCTCAAGGACTACTGATGCAATGGCACCCTTTCCAAAATTGAATTTAACTCACCAGGATATTTTTACCTTTGGGAGTGATCAAACTGGGGAAAACTCATTTTGTTCACCTTCTGCCAGTCCTATGAGCCAGAGGAAGCTGCAAGCACTTCATCACGGCAAAGAAAATATACTTATGGACGATTCACCGGAACCAAAAAGGTGTAAGGTGGAGCTTTGATGGCAAGTTGGTCTGTAGCCCTTTGTTTTTATCGTCCAGTGTTATTATCAGGCTTCCACTTCTAATATCAGAATGGAATAAAATAGCCACGGTGAATCAGAGGTTTAGTAGCAATATGAAAAGTATTGTGCCTGGGGGCATATATATTTGTTTGCATTATTCGTGATCATACATTGAATCATGTATTTGTATGTTGATGTGGATGGCACTGGACCTTCATGTCCTTCAAGCCCATTTCATGCTACATGTGTAAGGCTACCTTAAACTGAGGTGAATGGACAATTAAAGGTTCAGTGCTGAATAGCCTAGCTTGAAAAGGATTAGGTAGAGTCAGGAGTGTAGATTCGCTTCTGTGTACGGATGGCTTACACAGAGTATGTACCCATTTCACACTGAATGTGATATTTTAAGTTTTGTCACCAAAGGAATGTTTCCAATCATTTTACATAACAGGAGACCCATTCTTTCCTTTGCTGCGATATTCAAATGACCCCATTTTTCATGTGATGTAACAGTTAATAAAAAATTAAATATCACCATTGGTCATGCAATATATGGGTTGCAACAAGTGTGTAAAAATTGAAAAAATTGCAATGCAATTTTATTGTCATGTTGCATTGTGTGTTTAAGTGCCAGTGTGAAAGGGTCTCAGTAATTACAAACTTTTTGTCATATTGTTGGGCATCCTTCCTTATGGGACAAGACCATGAGGCAAACTGTTTTTGTAGATTGTGATAGGGAAGGGATAGAGAGGGATGCTTGCCTTAAGAAACATTCTAGCTAAATGCTTTGAGCTGTGTGTGTGTGGGGGGGGGGGGGAGGGGTAAGTAAAACATTTTTAGTTCCCCACTCTGGGAGGAGCTACAAAATGTTTGGATAAAAGGTGCAAGTTGAGACCAAATTTAGGGAACAAAATGCTTGAAATTTTTAATAACATTTTTCACAAAGTGAATATTTTTCTCAATTTCCTGCTACCCTTGCTCATACAATACCTTGTTTCACTTATTTATCTAACCTTATGTTCATCAAAGGAATCACTTTGAACCTTGTAATAATGCTTATTTATATCACATATACTTGCATCATAAGTGTCAGTGGTCACCCAGGAAGCCTGAGTGAAGAATTGTATAACATAAGAGTTCTTATGAATTTTGCGGGGCATTCCTTTAATAGGTAACTGTATTATTTTTGAAAAAGTAGCGTGAATTAATGGCATTCTCTTGTTTACTTACTGGTTTAATTTCATGCTCTAGCAAGACCATTTGGTAGGAAGACCAATGATTTATGGACCAAATGATTCCATTCCTGAATGTTCTATTCTTGTGGTGCTACGTTGTTGCCCAGAAGTTAGTCAGCATTGTTGTTCCTTTTATTCTTAATTTTATCTGGATATTTAATTAGCTGAATCAGTGATTCATATTCATGATTACAACATTTTGAATACAGTGTAATTATCTTTCTTAGGGTATTCAATTATCTTTCTCTCATTATTTCAACGAAGAGGTTTCTTTTTATTTTCAAACTTGTCGCATTAATTTATCTTTTGCCAAAGTTAAACATGCGCTTCCAGTTCTTTTCATTTCCATCTATGTTGAGTCTTCCGTTAGTCTGCGATGTGTTCATTTTGCTATACTCATTGGGGGAGAGATGGATCCTCTTGAGTCATACTTCCTTCCTGTTTGCATAAATCCTGCTTGCATTAAAGGGAAACACTCATCACCCTCAAACTACATTTTTGCTAGGGGAAATAAAAAGTTTTAATTGGTACAGTTGTTGATTGACTTGAAATTCAAAAGATGCAGAGTATGAAGCACATACTACATCGCATGCAGAGAGAGTGTTCTGATTGACATGTTTTAGCAGAGTCTTGTACAGTATGCCCACCAGGACATGTCCTAGTAGGCAGTAAACTGTGATAATGTCTGCACAAGGAGTACAGTAGTTTGAAGGGACAATCCTCTCACCCCAAACTACACTTCTAGTTTAGGGTAACATAAACTCTCAATTGGTTCAGCTTTTTTATTGACTGCTAATTCAAACAATGCAGAGTATCAAAACTTACATTACACAGCACGAACTTTTCTGATACTGTGTTGATTATACACATTGAGCTTTCTATATTCACTCTGAAGCAATAAAATGAGATTGTGTCTGGATGAGGGTGAATTTGAGACAATTGTGGGAGGGGCATAATTAAGAAGGTTAGGAGAATTGGTACTGTTTGGGGTGAGAGAACTGGGCCTTTAAGACAGCTGTAGGAGGGGCTTGATGTAAATTAGTTGGGAGAATTGGAAACTGTCTAGGATAAGCATATCTGAGTGACTTTTACGGTGGATGACCTGGATTTAATAGTCATGTGGCACATGATTTCTCACCTGAATGTAAAACTGATCAGGTTGATGTATGACTTACAAATCATTGGACGGACTGCTTTCTGTCCATAAGAAAATTTTGGGAGGGAGAGGAGAACTATATTTCCTTGTGTTGAATGATAATTATTTGCCTTTTTTACTCTGAAAAGTTTTGGACCAAGTGCCATTATGATGTTTGAATTTTTTTTTTTTAGAGTGTGTATGGTGAAAATGAAATGTCGTCTAAGGAGCGTGAGATATTTCTGCGACTTCAGTGGAAAAATGTGATATCTTTTGTTAATGATCCAGTAGTACCACTTTCGATTCTATTCTTGATATTTTTTTATTTAAAGTTGTGAGTTGTTGGACAGATATCAACTGAAGTACACATAGGACCCCCTGTGAAGCTTAAAGTTCTTTACTTTAATATTGAGATAGACAGATGTGAGAGCAGTATTGTCCAAGGTGATTGACTTTTCACATCCTATAGACATGACAACTTGTTTCATAATGAATATGCATCTGTTTTATTGTCTTTGGTTCAGTTTGTCATTAAAGTCAGTTCTCTTCGATTTATTGTATACTTCAAAAGCCCTGATAAATGGTTCAGTGTTGTGAGGAATTTTGAAGAATTTTTAACAAGTTTTGCTTTCTGTGCACCATGTCGGCTTTGACTGAGTGGTGATTGTTTTAAAGTAGAATTGTCATTCACTGTCAGAAGTAAATGTTATCTTATTTAGCTGAGTCAGCAGGAAGAATCAAAAATCTTCTTGGACATTGCTAATTGATACATAGTTCCTGCAGTCGAAGTGATACATTCATTTCTATCCACTTGAAGTAACAAAACAACTTGCGTCCGACAGAATTTCCAGGAACTGTTTTATTTAAATACGAAGCCTGTCCTTACTGTTTGTACAGTATGTGGACCCTGGTATAAGTAATAGTTGTTTCTCAGAGAAGGAAATGAAACAAGCATAATCTCACTTTGTTATTCACTGGGTACAAAATTATTCCTGCATTTGACCAAAAATGTAACCTGTGTTTTCAATGTTATTGCAAGTACATCATTGACATTCCTTGCAACTTTACAAAAATTTTTTGATCATCTGCATTCCATTGTGGCTGGTGAAAATTTTTTGGAATTGAAAATATTTTTGGAATTCAAGTCAAGTGATCTACTAAACATCTAATCCTTTATGGAAGGAACACTGATCTTCAATGTGATATTCAAAGAAAAGAAATATTTTTGCTGTAATTAATAAAGAGTCCTTGTTCAAGAACTTGACAAAGTTGAAGTCTGTTTGTGAAGACTTTGTTACTGTACATGGAACAAAGTCTTCATATCTAGCTGTTTTACATACTTCCTATTCTATTCAGTAGAATTGTATGATATACTGCAGTGTTGTCAGTATAAACCACGGTACTGTTATAACTTTGAGAGCACCACAGTTCAAGTTCTCACGATTTGTAAACTGTATGTCATGGAAATGCTTGGAAGGACATATCAAATTGATAATGACAACTTAAAGAAGGTGTTGGAGGGTATTTATGACCACTTGACAATGATTATTAAAGGGCCAAACCCCTCACCCCAAACTACAATTTTGGTATGGGGATACTGAAATTCTCAATTGGCTCAGCTCTTTTGATTGACAGCTAATTCAAGCAAAGCAGAGTACCAGAGCTTATATTACACAGCATGAACCGTACTGAGAGTGTTTTGATTATATAAATTGAGTTTTCTATACTCACCTTGAAGCAATAAACTGAGATTTTATCTGGATGAGGATGAATTTCAGACAATTGTGGGAGGGGCTTGAGTACTGTAAGAAGGTTAGAAGAATTGGTACTGTTTGGGGTGAGAGAACTGGGCCCTATTTAAAGGCCTAGTCCTCTCTTCCAAAACTACAATTATTGTAGTGGTCCACTGAAATGCTCAGTTAGCACAGCCCTGATTGACAGCAAGTTAAAAAATTGCAGAGCACCAAAGCTCATAGTACACAGCATGTACTGTGCTGAAAGTGTTTTGATTACACATTGGGGTCTTGTATATTAACCCTGAAGCAATAAACTGAGGTTTTGTCTGGATGAGGATGAATTTAAGACTGTTGTGGGAGAGGCCAAAGAAAGAAGGTTACGCAAAGTGGGCATGCCTGGAGTGACAGCCTAAAAGGTCTTTAATGTAGTAATTCAAGTTTCACATGCCAAAGTTAACAAAAAGGTTAACAATTTTGAAAATCCTTGTAACCTGACTTGTAATGGTTTTGTGTATAATTTGGAAAAGTGTCTGTTCATGAATTTTTAAAAACTGAATCAATTCATTCATGGCAAAATTAATTAAAAAGTAGGATATAAAGATTGTCTGACTTTTGCCATTTGCCATTAGTATCTGAAGGAAACTTTACACGTCTAGAAAATGTAGTAAATCTGATGAACCAACTCAATGTAATATGCTATGAAATGCTAAAAAGTGGATTTCGTGGTCACACAAGGCTATTAAGTATTTAAAAAGGCAGTGATTATGGAAATATCATGCCATCTGCTGATAATAAAGAAAGGCCCAGTTATGAAAGAGAAATATGAATTACATTCAGCCCACTTTCGAGGAATTCCTTATCATTTCAGGTTCAAATTCCCTATCTCCTCATTGTGTTATCATGTTACTATAATATGACCTCATGGATATTGGAAAAAATACAACTGGCTGGAATTTTAACTTTCATTTTTCATAAAATGAAAAGGTATAAAATATTTTTACTTCCATTTTTGCAAAATTGGGAAGTTCCACACTTAGTGGTCATGTTGGTTGGGGGGGGTGGGGTGGTTGAGAGGAGGGGGAGATTCCTGTTAACCTTAATGTGAAAACTATTCCTTTGGTGGCACATGTACTTAAAACCAATAAACTGCAACTTGCCTTAATTTGCATAAATCTACAAGGCATTGATACTTTAAAACAAAGAGCCAAGGTAAATTCCCTATGCAAGCTGAACCAACTTTCATATCAGTTGCGGACATTCCAGTTTTTAGCAGAGAATTATATCAGCTTTGATTTTGATTTTAGACTTCTTATGCAAGAAACATGTTTTTGCTTCCAAAAGGTTTTGTTAGTAAGCAAGGGAAAGAGGCAAAAAGTTTGTCCAGGTTTGCAGTCAAGTTGTAGCGCATTGTAATCGACATGTCACTGTGAAAACAAAATGATGTGATTGTTATTTTAGAAGAGCATTTAGGTGAAGATAAATTTGATGTGGTCACTATGTTGGTTAGATAAAATGTTACAAGGAAATATTCAGCACAATATTACCAGGAAATATTTGATGGTCAAAATTGCAAGGAAAACTTTTTAAGTATTCCAGTAAATTGCTTAATAGGATGTTGATTAGATCTATGTAGCTTGTATTACTTAACAGATACTGTAGGTGACAATATGTACCAGCCTCTTAATAGGCAATGTAACACACTAGTGATATAAGTTATATATGCAGTAGATCTAATTAATTTTTGTATGTATGTATGTGTGTATGTTTGTATGTATGTATATTGCTTTTGCAGTTGCAATATTTGAAGATAAGTGGGGCCAAATATCTCTGTGTAATATGCTGTATAAAAATCTTTAAAAGTGCTTCACACACTGATCTAATGCCTTGTATTTCAGTATGCAGTGCCTACCAATTTTTCATCAGCTATCTTCCGTTTTGCGTGCTTTCAAGTATTTTCGTCATTTTGCCTCCAGGGTCCAGCAGTGTACTAATAGCCAAATATTTATATTTAGTAGTAAAGTCAGTTACATGCAGTATGAATAGATTTTCATCCGGTCATGTGATGTCAAAGAAGTGGTCACCAAACCTGCATTGTCTGTACATATATAGAACCCACTATGTGTAAAGAGTCGTATATTCTTTTGCAACTGCTTTACAGCGTAAAGTCATTCATGTCTTAAAGGAAATGGCATCTTGGCTGCTTGACAACAGAGTTGAAGAGGTGCACTTTCATTTTCATTACGATGAAATGTAGATTGTAGTTCATATGTGCAAATCTGAGATAGTTGCATGTGCAAAACCCAACATGCACACAAAATATTTGTTTCGGAGCATGCTATGCCAACCAGTGATGTAATCATGAAAAATGGTATAATATTTTAGGCAGCTAGCCTAATAATATTTGCACTGTGGTAGTTATTGAGCTCTAAACTGTGGTGCATTGCATTGCAAGAATAAGGCACTATGAAAATGCTTTGAAAGTAATTCATGTAACCAACTTGCTTGATAGAGAATTGGCTGGGTGATGGATTCACCTGCTCAAGTGTAGCATTCAGTAGAAAATTGGGGAAAATTCCACATTTTCATTATAGACCCTGTGCACTTGATATCACAGTACGGGAAAGTGCCCACCAATTGACACAAGCATGAATTATTGCAACTTTCACCAGCAGATACAGGTAGCTACCTGATTTTAGCAGCAGTCTGATGTGCATTTATCCTTCTATGGGCAAATGCCAAGTCTAAGTCGTCTGTGCAGTATGCATCAGTTTTTTTTTTCTCAAAATTGAGGTTGCATGACTTTGTTGCATAAAAGTCTATTAATGGTTAAAAATTGGAGCATGCTGGCTGGTATTTGGCTTTGACACCACTGGACCCTGTAGCTTGCATTAGCATCTGTAGCATTCAAATAGTAATGAATATATCATTTTAAAAAGCTTCCATATTCAATTATTTTCCATCCATCTCTGTTAAAAAATATGTCTTCCATTGTTAGTCATGGCACTGATGACTGGATAGGGAATGGTAGTTCTTGAAAATCTTAAATATTCAACTTATTGAATATGTTTGCTTCTACCAAATAGTTGAATGAAGTGAGAGGTATGATTGTGTATAAGTGGTTCAGAACAGAAAATTGGGAAGGACTTGAAGAAGTTAAATATTTGTATGGTGTTGTTTCTTCTACATCGTTTATGCAATAAAAATATGAATATTCATAGCAGCTTTGAAATGTATGCGAAGTGTCCAGTAATACATGAGCAGCCAAAGATGAAGGAAAATGTTTGGGAGTCAAGTCCTTGCTTTAGTGTTCAAGGGTGGTTTAAAGTTGGAGCAGACATGAGGGGACATGAATCATTTAGACTCCAGGTACGGGGCTGGGGTTGGAAGGATATGTGTGTGTAAAAAATTATCTTACGCTAGCACAAAACATATTTTTGAGGGTATGAAGGATGAGAGATTGCGTCAGGTAAAGAGTTGTATCCTGTATTGAATATCCTTGAGAAATAGCTTCAGATTTTTGCCTGGAAATGGTGGGTATCCCTTACTTAAAAACTAATTGGTGATTTCTTTTTATACTTGTGTTTATGGTGTTTTTTAAGTGTGGTATTCCCTAGAATTGGTTGTGGAAGGTTTAAGGATTGTTGCTAATATATAAATCTTGTACACATACCTTTAAACAATAGGTTGGTTGGTATTTGAGCTCACAATTCCCTTACAAAAAATGGTGTGGCAATTGGTTCCAAATCCGCAGGTTTTCACAGGTTTTTTCCAGGGGTTATCACAGGTTTTTGCATGAAAACCTGCCATTTCCCTTGACATTGATGCAGGTTGATCATTTGCCACAGGTTCGACACAGGTTTGCTACGGGTTTGACACAGGTTTTATGTGCAAAACGTGTGAGGATAAAAACTAGGGATAACAAAGAATTCTTCCACAAAACCTGTGGCTTGGTATTTAAGGCAAGAAAATGTGTGCAAAACCTGTGTCAAACCTGTGAGTAGGTTCCAAAAACGCAGGTTTGTCACCCAAGAACACACATGATTTCCTTTGTTTTTCCACACATGATCACACATGGTGCAGGCACAGGTTGACGCACCTTTTTTTGTAAGGGAAAGGTCATTTAATTTCCATTGTGTAGTTATATATACAGTTTATAGGTATACTCAAATTTATTTTTACCTGGTATACTGACAGGTGTACTGAAAGTTACCCTCCCTTCTCCCTCCCCCATTTCAGCACCTCATCTGGCTATGGGTGAATAACTTACAGCTTGCATATTTGACTGGTTTACATTAGAAATGTTACTATCCATATCACAGCTGTGTAAGTAATGAAGAAACACCACAAAAGGAATGGTAAAGCTATTTGTGTGTCTTTTTCGAACCAGAATAGGTGAACAGTAAATGCAGACCTTTTTATGTTATGTTTTCTGTTCTCATATCATGATTCAATGTATCTTTATGAAAAGTTTGACCTTTTGAGTGGGGTTATTGCTAGGTTGAAGAATGTCCAAGCTTCCTTCCTTTGTTAAATATTCATAGAATTTTATGTTTGTG
Source organism: Holothuria scabra (assembly GCA_037179385.1). Classification (NCBI taxonomy): domain Eukaryota; kingdom Metazoa; phylum Echinodermata; class Holothuroidea; order Aspidochirotida; family Holothuriidae; genus Holothuria; species Holothuria scabra. The sequence goes on along the minus strand of CM074196.1, from coordinate 26,863,000 downwards.
TTATATTGTATTGGTTTGGAGTATTTAAATATTAAGTTATTGTGTATAGTTTACTTGTGAAAAGCCCGCCTTGACTTAGATTGCTTCGTCAGTCTCAAATGATACAGGAAGATTTAATGTTTAAAGTGTAAATATAATACAAATAGTGACGAGACAAAATTAGCTTATTGATTTGAAGTACCTCGGATTTTAGTCTTGAGAGAACGTTTGACTGCCGACTAATCGAAATTTGTATAAAAGAAAAAAAAAAATGAGACATTGTTTGAATTTATTTGAAAATTTATGTACATAAGTGGATTTCAACTCAGAATGTATGACAAGTTTGTTGGAAAAGTGGTTGTGGTAATTTATTAACAATAGATCTCTCAAATTGTACCTGTTTTGAATAGAACAAACACAGTTGGTAGTGTGAAAACAATAGTCTTTTGTTTTGTTCATGTTTTGTCTTTCTTTTTCTCTGTGACTAATTGGAGAGTAAAAATTTACAGCTACACCTTTGACTGGAACAATGTCAGAGAGAAAACACATGGTTCGAGTGTTTGCAGGGGTTATTTGGGGTAGGAATGAGAATTCGGGGGTTTGATTGATGTTTTGCCCTCTCTCATCTGTCAGAGGCCTTTTATATTTTGCCCTCAAATTTGTAGAGTTAATGTTTGCAAATACAGTGTGTATAGGTACTGTTTTTGATCCCTTCCCTGTAAAACTGAAACCCTATTCTCTCTTTCACACCTCCTCACACCATCATTGTTTCTCCCTCCATATCCATTTTTGTAACATACCTATTTGTCAGGTGACTTTTTATAAGTTCAATCAACCCTTTTTAAAAGGAGGCAGGTTCTTATCAAACTATGCATAAAATGCAAATGAAGCAGAGAGCCTTTAAAGTGTAATAACCTAAACATTAACAAAATCATTCCTGTGTTTATGTTAACTGAATTCTTGGATGCCAGTAAGCTGATGTTCATTTACGGAACTACCTCTAAGAGCTTGTGTTAAAAGTGCATTGAGTGCAAAATTTTAGGAAAGGAAGTGAAAGTCTATCGCGTAGTGTCACATAACCTTGAAAAGTGCTTTGACTTCATTTTATTGGAAGCAGGAATATAAAATTGTGTAATTAAGGAATTAAAAAGCAAGTTTGTTTTTTCTTAAAAGCATTACCCATAGATATGTAGAAAACTAGATGGTATCAATTTGTTCATTGCTGCCAAAAATATATGGAGTAGGTGTGATGGCTTGGAGCTGGGAAAGTGGCCTTTCCTCACTAATGGGAATCGGCAAAAAGTTTGTTTTCTGAATTTGAAATGTTAGAAAAAAAGTCTTCTATTTCTCAATGATCTAAGTAATTAAGTAGTGTATTACTTTTCCTTTGATCCCTACCTAAATCATGGTTTCCATATATTTCCATTGCACCTCGTAAAAGAGAAATTTTTACTAGTTCCAAATTTGCTAGAGCAGGAGTTGGAAGGGACTTGAAAGGATATGTCCCAGTCAAACTTTTTATCAAGTGAGGAAGGTACATGGGTCTTTCCCAGGATTTCCATGACTGTAGGAACCCTGCATGGGTTGGTACTTGTGGCTACATCACACTAATTCTGCACAGCTTTTGCTTGTTGCATCCTTTCTGCTTTTTTCGCCTCCTCAGATCATGAGGGTATCTAGCCTCAACAAGCTGTTTGAACACCATTGTTGATTAAGGCAAGCATATTTTCAAAATGCCATGGTAATAAGCAAATAGTGCGGTATCCTTCATAATTCTGCATTCAGCCCTGTGCAGACATCATTTTGTATTTGGAGACATCAAAAAATAGATATTTAGGTCTTAAGGGAAGGGTAACCCCCTTTAATCAGACTTTCCAACCCCACTCAAATGACTCTTAAAAGACTATCCCATGATAAAATTCTGGCTTTGTTCCTGGTCCCAAGATATTGTTTACTTTCACTTACAACGAAGAATACCTAAAATCCTTCATAGTTTCAATTCCAACCAGGAACTGCAACAAAGGAAGAGCATTTTGATTGTACTAGCTATTCCTTCAAATTTCCGACCATCAGTATAAGATTCAAGCTGTAACCATGGCTATGGTCCTACTAAGTGTTAGTTAGTTAGTTAGAGTTTTACGGCCCAGTTTCCAAGCTTTTGGTTCAAGTTGAGCCGGCCACTGCCTTTTTTCCAGTTGTGGCTCACTGGCTCGTTTTCCATACTCTGTAGCTTATGCGGACCTTAACGCACAACAGCAGTAGGTTCGATCAAGTCTTTGGTATGACTCGACCTGGGAAGTGAACCTGGCCCTTCCGTGTGAGAGGTGGATGCTCTTACCGTTAGACCAAACACGGGGTCCTACTAAGTGACCACTCAATAAGGTGGTATAAGTGGTAAGGGGGTTTTTCAGTTGGGTTATGATGCTAAAAGGGAATGCTAATTTTAGCAATCATCAAAAGATCTTATGCATTCCTCACACAGCAAAAAGTATGCTCTCCTTTGGGGACAAAACAAACCAACACCAACAAATGCTGACAGCTGATTTTTCAACCAGTCAAATATGCACATAGTCTGCTACCTGTGCAGGGCAAATTCTAATACTGCCCCTCACATGCACCACTGTTTTCCCCCCCCCCCCCCCCCCCCAAGGATGATGTCAGTTTGTTTTCAATGCATAAGGTCTATATGAATCCAGAATGTATGTGAGCTTGGCATTCAACCATCTTGAAATGAAGAAAATAAATAGGGATTGTTGTTGTATTGCAGTGAGATACAATATCACTGAAAAACAGCTTTAACTGTACTTGACCCTGCAGAGCAGCCTTTCAAATGGATGACTTTGGCTAAAATTTTGTTTTCAGTTATGGTTAGGTTTTGAACTTAGGTGGCATGTTATGTGCATAAGTGCATGATATCTATGAAACCCTGGCAGTTCAGTCCTGGTTTTTCTGGCAGTTGCAAGTGGCTCATTCTCCCCCTCACAAATGTGAAATACATTCCCAAACTGAAATATCCTACAGGTCATTTGAAAAATTTGCACAGGATATGTGAACATCTTTGAATGTATAATTGTTTGGCCTGCAAACTGGTCTAAAGAATTTGGGAAGAGGACCAGATGGCATGGTACATAAAGCATGCAAAGATCCTGCTTGAGACGACTGTGACAGTGACTGTGTACTTCATCATCAGTGAACCAATCTCTATACCACAACCCACATCACAAGCATTTAAGGAATGATGTCACAAATACAATATAGTATCTTGTTACTATGGTAACAGCTGAATAATAGCTACAGTATGGATGATGTTTTACATCACGTTCAGCAGAGCTGTAGACAGTAATTTTGCAAAGAAGGTTATTTATCTTGGTCAAAAGTCACCCCATTTACCTTGGTTATACCTTTGAAAGCAATTCAATCTGTGAAGTGCAATGAACACGTGGAGAAAAACCACATTGACGAGATAAATGTATCAGTTTGTATAGATTATGTACCACAGGTATGTAAATATAGAATATGGCTCTCCATGGAAAAGGAAATTGTGGAAGCACTGTCTGCAGACTGCTTGCATAATATTAACCAGAAAGCCAAAAGGCTTAGTGATTCCTTGCCGCTGAAATGTAAGGCCTTTTTTCACATTGACATTGCTTGGCAATGTTTTTCAATTAACAGGGCTCCATAATGTGCCCACAAAGTACACATGCAAGGCATCCAATCTTCCTACATTGAGATCCCCCTTGCCCGTTGTGAACCCAAATGACATTTGACCTCCACCAAAAACTTCTGGGACCATGTATTCACTATGTGCCATCTACAGGACAAGTTACAGGACCCTACAAGTGACATTTCTTGAAAGACTGTGCAGGAAAGCTTGTCAGGCTTTGAACATGCTGACTCCAAATGAACTTTGACCTTTCAGAAAATCAATAGGGATCATCTACTCAATATGACCAATCCACACACTAAATATGAGCACAGTCACATGTACCGTTCTTGAGATATCGTGTTCACGAAGTTTTGACCTTTTGACCTCTCATGACCCCAAATGACCTTTGACCTCCACCAAAAACAATAGGGATCATCTGCTCAATAAGGCCAACACACTCGCCAAATATGAGTATAGTCACATGTACCGTTCTCGAGATACCGTGTTTATGAAGTTTTGACCTTTTGACCTCTCGTGACCCCAAATGACCTTTGATCTCCACCAAAAACAGTAGGGATCATCTACTCAATATGGCCAAGGCACACACCGAATATGAGATTAGTCACACTTACTCTTCTTGAGATACCGTGTTTAAAAAGCAATTTTTAAGAAATTAACCTATTGACCTCTCGTGACCCCAAATGACCTTTGACCTCCACGAAAATCAATAGGGATTATCTACTCAATATGACCAACCCACACACCAAATATGAGCATAGTCACATGTACCGTTCTCGAGATATCGTGTTTACGAAGTTTTGACCTTTTGACCTCTAGTGACCCCAAATGACCTTTGATCTACACCAAAAACAATAGGGATCATCTACTCAATATGGCCAATGCACACACCAAATATGAGATTAGTCACACTTACCCTTCTTGAGATACCGTGTTTACAAGCAATTTCTAAGGAATTTACCTATTGACCTCTCGTGACCCCAAATGACCTTTGACCTCCACGAAAATCGACAGGGATCATCTACTTAATATGACCAACCCACACACCAAATATGAGCATAGTCACATGTACCATTCTCGAGATATTATGTTTATGAAGTTTTGACCTTTTGACCTCTTGTGACCCCAAATGACCTTTGAACTCCACCAAAAACAATATGGATCATCTACTCGATATGACCAACCTACACACCAAATATGAGTATAGTCACATGTACCGTTCTCGAGATATCGTGTTTACGAAGTTTTGACCTTTTGACCTCTCGTGACCCCAAATGACCTTTGACCTCCACCAAAAACGATAGGGATCATCTACTCAATATGACCAACCCACACACCAAATATGAGCATAGTCACATGTACTGTTCTCGAGATATCGTGTTTACGAAGTTTTGACGTTTTGACCTCTCGTGACCCCAAATGACCTTTGATCTCCACCAAAAACAATAGGGATCATCTACTCAATATGACCAACCCACACACTAAATATGAGCATAGTCACATGTACCGTTCTCGAGATATCGTGTTTAGGAAGTTTTGACCTTTCGACCTCTCGTGACCCCAAATGACCTTTGATCTCCACCAAAAACAATAGGGATCATCTACTCAATATGGCCAATGCACACACCAAATATGAGATTAGTCACACTTACCCTTCTTGAGATACCGTGTTTACAAGCAATTTCTAAGGAATTTACCTATTGACCTCTCGTGACCCCAAATGACCTTTGACCTCCACAAAAATCAATAGGGATCATCTACTCAATATGACCAATCCACACACCAAATATGAGCATAGTCACATGTACTGTTCTCGAGATATCGTGTTTACGAAGTTTTGACCTTTTGACCTCTAGTGACCCCAAATGACCTTTGATCTCCACCAAAAACAATAGGGATCATCTACTCAATATGGCCAATGCACACACCAAATATGAGATTAGTCACACTTACCCTTCTTGAGATACCGTGTTTACAAGCAATTTCTAAGGAATTTACCTATTGACCTCTCGTGACCCCAAATGACCTTTGACCTCCACGAAAATCGACAGGGATCATCTACTCAATATGACCAACCCACACACCAAATATGAGCATAGTCACATGTACCGTTCTCGAGATATCGTGTTTACAAGATTTTGACCTTTTGACCTCTCGTGACCCCAAGTGACCTTTGACGTCCACCAAAAACAATAGGGATCATCTACTCAATATGGACAATCCACATGCCAAGTATGAGATCCCTCGGACTTACCCTTCTTGAGATATCGTGTTTACAAGCCAAAGCGTCACATACGCACACACACACACACACACACACACACACACACACACACACACACACACACACACACACATACACACGACATCACCATCGCATAGATTCCTTGCCTGCCTACGGCAAGGAATCAAAAAAGATTATATTAATAGCTGGGTGATTACATTGCTGAAATGAAATGGTTCCATTCAGGAAATAATAATGTGATCAACTTCAAAGGACTGCCTGCCTGGTCAAGTGGTTAGAGCATCCGACTTGCAGCTGGGAAGTTAGGAGTTCTAAAACTGAAACCTACTGCCATTGTGTTTGAAACACATACTCAGCCTTAGTAATGGAGCATGTAAATAAACCAAGAAAGCTGCAACTGGACAAAGGGCAATGGCCTGCTAAACTTAAAACAATTGGTTAGATAGTTAGGTAGATGGAGGTTTACAGCCCAGTTGCCAACCATTTGGTTCAAGATCAGCTGGCCACAGCCTTTTTTTCAGTTGTGGCTCACTGGCTGGTTTTCTCTACTACATTGCTTTTGTTGAGCACAAAGTGCAATGGCAGTAGGTCCCATTTTTTAAGTCTGCGGTGACCCCAGACAGGACTTGAACTCCCAACCTCCCAACTGAAAGTCTGATGATCTTACCACATGACCTTGTGCAAGCGGTAAGAAACTGAACCATAAAACCTCATCTAACTTATTTATTTTGATGCTCCCAAATTGACATTAACAGTTCCATTCATACTTCACCGCCAATCCAACATCTTTGAGCGAAATCCAAAATGATACTTTTCAGGCACAACTGGTGATGCACTTTTGGGATTATGAAAATTAAACCAATGGACTACATATGGTTGCCCAGTAGGGCTATGAAAGAAAGTTTGGTACAGTAGAGGGGGCAGGGGAGGGAGTTATCTTGACATCTTCCTTCATATCAATTCATATGACCAAAAGATCAAATTGCCAAATAAATGTGTATAACATTTTGGAGGAGTGCTTTTGTATTATATCTTGGGGAGGGGGGGGGGGGGGTGCTGTTCTTTATATTCCTGCATTAGTCATTTACAACTCCTTCAGGTGTCTGCTTTTGCATGTGTTATGCAGGAAAGGTCAATGATATTGTTGCTAAATCCCTGCAGGTTTTTGGGGGGCAGGACTTTTTTGCCTGATTTTCAGCAATATCTATAAGTGAAATAGAGCATTTGTTTTGCAAGAAAAATTCATCCTTTTTAAACTAATATTTATTGACACAGGGAAATAGATTACCTAAAATAAGACAGTATGGTAGCCTTCTTTTCAAGAAATAAGTTTTCCACAGATAGAAATTCAGTTGTTTGTTGCTCAAGAATAATTTGTTGGCCCAAACTTTCAACATTTCAAATGATGCAATGTCCATGGTTCTTCCTGCACATAGTATTTTGAAAAGATGCAGCTATTGCTGGGGTTTATGATTAAGACTGAGTTGGTGGGTTGTGTCTAAGCCATTTTCTTTGTACTCTTTGCGGGAGAATTTTAAACACAGTACTTCCCTTTAATTCTACTGTCCTCAAAAAAAAGGGTTTGACTTTCTCTCATCCCTTTATACGTTATCATCTTTAAGTATACCTTTCAATTAAATCTTTGTTTTCCTTTATCTGGCTACTTCTAAGATAAAATCACCCATCCAATTGTTCATTGAGGATACTATTGAATAATAATATGTTCATTGAGGATGCTATTGAATAATTACAGCATTCAAGTCCAATAAAGGTGATTTAATTTAGGACAATCACCGTAAATTAAGGTCAACTAGTCTATTTTACTTTTGAAGTGGCAATTATTGAATCACCTCACAGGTAAAATTAGTCACGGATGCAGCCAGCAAATGCATATACACAAACCCAGCACTTTAAGGCTGGAAAAAAGATTAGGTGTTTATGCCTGAAAGAATAAAATTTAGTTGCCCTAAAAAAATGCAGTTGTGGCGATTGTCTTTATTTACCAATAATTATTTTAATGAAAATTCAGAGAATAACCTAAGTGAAAAAAGAAAAATCAGTTTTCATCCATGTCACACAGTATTCTTCTGTAAAAGACAACTAATGTCTTGGGGTTTACATTAAAGGGAAAATACTATCTCCCCAAATTCAAATTCATTTTGCATACCCTGGTACTGAAATTCATGAGTGGTTCTTCAAATCATGTGGCACTTGAAATAAAATTAAATCAAAATGAATCATCCCTATAAACCAAAGGTTAAAGATGGAAAAGTGTTGCATTGTGTGACTTTTTTCAAATGTAACCTAAGAGGATATAATATAGGGATGAGAAAATCTATCAATTCAAATAATTGCCAAGAAAATTTATTTTTTCAAAAATCATCATTTTGCACATTTTTTTTTTTTAATAAGTTTATTTTAGGGAAGGAAGAGAGATCCAAAGGATTCTGTTGTTTATTTAAAAAACAAAAAATGATGAAATAAAAAGGTCATTGCCCCTTTTCAATAAAACTTACATAAGCTGTTCAAAGAACCAGACAAAACATAAACAAAAAACAGCAATCATGTTTTAGCCTTCTGACCTTGTTATTCACTACAGCATTTTGATTCATTCTGCAGACCAAAAGATGCCTTTTCAACTAATAAATAGACACAGCTCATAAAACAAAATTCTTCATGACACCTGCTTTATATACACATAAATACTACAAACGCATTCTCGGGGTAACATGATCCCTTCAAGTCACCAGTGGTGAAGTATTATATTCTTCCAACTGAAAACAAAAATGTCCAGGACCGTATTCCAAAATTTATAATTTGCAGTTTGCAATTAGTATCTCTGAGTTTTGTCAAAATTTGAATCCAGCTAGCAATGCCACAAAAGAAAATCCCTACTTATTACTAATGAAGAGGGAGGGGGGTGAAGGGGGGGGCATAGGGCCCTATTTCTTCACAGCAATGCTTTCAGCTACCAGAATTCTACAGGGATAAAGAGGAAAACTGGTTTTTGGAATAAATCAGTTTCACCACCACCCCTCCCCATCATATTTCTGGACCTGGTCCTGTATAATGGCTACACAATGTAAGGCAAAGCTGCCCAGTATGCTGTAACCAAGAGATTTTAAGGGCAAGCGCAGTTGCCCACAGATCTATTTCAAAACAATAGCTTAATCTCACAAATGCTTTACTTATTCTCTTTTTGAACAAAGTATTTTGCATGATATGAGGAATTAATGATTGCATATCAAGGCTAGATCAATTAGTGACTTTTTTTGAAAATTTTCTATACAATTGTTGTTGCATTATCAAGTGCAATACTTTCAGCATATGGATGGACTATTTTTGTAAATCCAACTCACAATTACAAGTACTGATGAACCAGCCAAAAAAATTAGTATGAATATAATACCATCTACAAACACTTAACCAGAAAACTCATTAATTCTTAAGACTGCTCATGAAACAATACTTGTCTCCAGTGATTATTGCTTATAAAATCGGTTTTGGGTGTAAAAAATTTCAAAGGTTGGTTGACAGCTTATGGAAAAGGATCCATTCCCACATGATGACACATTTTCAATACATTACAACATCAATTTAAATTCTTATCATGTGAGCCCCTGCGGAGCTATGGCAATGTGAAAACACAATACCCTGCACTAAGTTCTTATCATATGACCCTGGACCAACTGACAATAAGTGCTTTGTTCTCTTCCAGGGCTCCCCATGTGCTCTCAATCATCATCCATGATACTATATTCTTTTATTTTGTTCATAAAGAATTTCTCTAATGTGTTGGCATAGCGGACATACTCCGTATCTGCTGCATTGTAGGCCCTACAGTTGGTAAAAATGCGCTGCATATCTGCGATGAAGAGTTTCTTGGAACAGTAATATTTGCTCTTCAATCTTTCTGTCATAGTTCTGAGATCTGTCGAAATAAAAAAGGAAAAGAACTAAAAGAAGGGTTTCAGGTCAAAGCAAGTTTTGATTAGTTACAGCGGTACTTATATTAAGCATTTCCATCAAATTTGCATTGAAATCCAATCTGTGGTTCATAATATATGAGCAAGTAAAGTTGTCACATTTCCAACAAAAAGTGATCTTGAAGCAAGCACATATGACATCATATCCTCACATCAACGGACAACCTTTTGTTTTTTTTTTTCTATAAAACTTTACAACCTTTTTTTTTTTCTTTAAAACTTTAGAACCATTTTCTTCTCAATATCCCATATTATCAGAATGTTATTGCATTAGTGTCATGAGAACTTTACAAACTTTGCATTCCCCTCATGGAGGTCCTATCCCTAGTAATGACAAGATTGCCACGACAGTCTGACAATAGAAAGGGAAAGCAAAGCATTCCTTGTCAATGTGGGGGAATAATAAAACTTCTGCTGCCCTCAAACTCACTATGGAACACCAATTTCCTGACTTCATTTGATGATGTAGTATCTTGAGAAATACATGTCCAATTTCAATGGAAATTCAATGCACTGAGTAGATACTCAGTATTTCCTCTGATCTTTTACATATGAGAACTCAATTTTTGCTTAATACACTTCCCTTTTAAATATGTTAGGAAGATAAAAGATAAAAACAAAAAAGTAAAAAAAAAAAGGAACAAAACCCAAAGTATCACAGACAAATGCCTTTCAGTTCATCTTTCCACAGAATTTAAGCTTGAGTAATAAAGTTGTCTACTCCCTGACTTCACCCCCCCTCCACCCCTCCCCACCCCCCCCCCCCCCAAAAAAAAAAAAAAAAAAAAAAAAACCAAAACCCATTAAAGGAAACCAATATTCTCCTTCTGTCACTCTCCAATTAAATAGTTTTGCAGTCTGTAGGAACTATTTTTCAAACCTTCAGTTCATCCTTCCCTGCTATTACCCTGTGTTCACAACACAGGCACATCATAGTTTTCCATTGAAACAGACTTTAAGGGCATGAGCAGTCACCCCAACTTTAAGTAGTGTAGCAGACTTTCTTGTTTTGTGATTGGCTGTTGAGAGTCATGTGACAACAATTTTCCTCCTCAAATTTGAAATTTCCTTGAAGTAACTGCTTGTTTTACATTAAATATGCAACATTGCAGTTGTAAAATATGATGAAAGATACTTTGAAGAGAAATAAGAAGAAAATTGTGAGACTTTGATGTTGCTTCAAAATACGTTTGGGGAGACTGCTCTTGCCCTTTAAAATATTTAAATTTATCACAGTCTCACATTTTCCATGCTTCCTAAAGGGTTCAGATGTTTTAAATAATGGCCATCCTATCGATATGCCTGAAACCAGTATGTGAATGCTAGCACTAAGGTGTTTTTTTTTTTCTTTTTTACAACCATTTAAAAGCTGTTTTATCCAAATTCACATATAAACTCATTTAAAAGTGAATACATCTGTTATGAAAATGATTTTCATGCAACTAAGAGGAAGCATTTGTAAGTAAAGTCCAAAGTCCATGATCTGGGGTGGTGAAAATTGTTGTACTAAGTACAACACTATTAAAAGCCATAGATACAGTACATCTGTCGAGATAGGTTGTCAAACTTTATCTATCACTTGGCTCCAGTGATCTTACTGGTTTGACGTAAAACTACTAAGTGCCTGTCCCATTACACTGTTGTTTTTAATATCACTGCAAAAATTATTTACACATTATTAGGACGACTGTGTTGACAAATTTGAACACAAAGGTATGTCTGCTGTCAGAATAGGAAAGACACTGTCAACCAGATGATGTTTACACCACCTCATACCCCTGGACTGCACCACCTCATACCCCTGGATATGTCAACATACGATGGTACACTGATGATTAATTTCTGGTTTGTCTGATTAACTATAACACAATGGCACAGCATTATTGGTGTGGAGGGAGGGAATAGGTGCAAATTTTCTCTTAATTACAAGATATATAACATGTCATAAATTTTTAAGATTTCAAGGATGTATTTCTGTCAAATATATATATAATTGATAGTTCCAGCTCTACCCAGTCAAGCTTACAGCTGGGTGAGAACCCCCTTCACAGGAACTACCCCTCCCTACTGCCCCCCGCTGCTCCAAATGGAATGTTGAAAAAAGAAAAAGGAATGTTAAAAATACAAATTCATGCATATTTTAGAGCTCAACCCTCTCTGACTCTGAGAATCAATTCATCAACGCTTTGACTAAAAAGGACAGGTTCTTCGCATCATCATAGCCAAAAAATAACATACCCGGAATGGAATGTGGCCAGATGCCTGCTGGTGGAAAAAGATCCCAGAATATTTTTAAGGTAGCATATTCCCATTACTAGGTTATTTGTTCCCCTTCAGATATGTAGTCCTTAAAAGTAGCACATTAGCAATATGCTATGGAATGAGATGGGGTCTTTTGTGAATTTTATATGAAAGTATACTAACTGAAGTATAAGTGGTTCAAAAACAGACTCAATTGAAGAAATTTTGGGGATATTATGGGCTTAAGAAGCTGCCAGAGGTAAATCATGCTTGGAGTGAAAAAGAAGGCATGGGTAAAGGATGATTGAACTTTGAGATAAAATAGCAAAACATCTTGATAGCCATGGTTTAGTATATTGAGAGTGTCATGAATGGCAACTTGTCAGCTTTCATATGAGTGGTAGCTTGCACCTGGCAAAAATTTCGACACACCTTTAGAGGCCAATTTATTTTTTGATTTGGTGGGTAAGTCAATGGAGGCATTATGGGGAATTAATGGAAATATGCTACCTTAAAAATCCACTTGAAATAACCATTTTTTACTTCAAGTGAGTTTAACACAATGCATCATGAGCACTGATCTTTGCTGTTCTAACAGAAGGAATGGCCTGGGTTAAGACTGCAATACTAAGCAGTAGTGTTAGCAATGAAGGAGGGGGGGGGGGGGAGGGGTGGCATGTCCTCAACATCTGCCAGAAGTTGGGGAAAAATCAGCTAGTCACTGATAGTGTATTCAATCTTTGCATTACAATCTTGATTTTCCACACAAATTTATGGTAAAAAGACAGTCTTAAATTTATCTAAAATGATATCCTGAAGTAAAATATTGAATTCAAAGTGAAACCAAGCAATAGTTTTATAGCCTAATAAAATATAGCACAAATCACTTGAAATATCACTTGAATTTTTCAAAGTTTGGGGAACAAATCTGTGGGCGAGAAATAGCTATATGCTTATCTGTGAAAAGCTCATTAAAAAAAGAAAAAGGAAAAAAAATTCTTGAAAAAAGGACTCCAGTAATGCCTTTTTTTGAATTATCTATCAATAAATATTGGTTTAAATACATGAATATTTTCTGTGCAACAAATGGGGTACTTCCCAGTAATCATAAAATAAGTATATTTTCTTAATGATGTCACTTAATTTGCATCCCAAATGAAACCACATCAGCTAAATTATATGTGACATTGTGAACACAGATTTATGCACATTTATCTCAGGAAACTTGAGCAACATTTTCAGGATACAGTTTGACAAATTAAGCTGCTATCTCTTTTCCTCATTTGCTTACGGTGTTTCTTTTATGGCATGTGGGTAAGCTGTTTTCTATTAAACAACCATTAGCCTTTAAAAGTCCAGTCATTATAATGTTTGCAGTATCAACCTACACTTCCAAGCATTGCTTAAAGGAAAAATGCAGTCATTCCAATACAAATTACTTTAGTAGGTTATCCTTATTGTGACATTATTTTTTTTTGCCTCTTGTTCGGTATGACAACATGTAAAGACGTTACAAGCAGAAACATGTAGAAGTCAAAGGCATCAAATAACTGTCCAAGGTCCTTGAAAGCTTTACCAAAACCTCATAATTGGTGATGTAACTCTTCATGCCTAACTACTGTAGGTTTTTAATAAGTATTAGGCAGAAATGTAAACATCTCATGCTAACTCCCATGAAATAACAACTCTTTACTCTAGCAGACGTGGAGGAACTTCTTGTATCTGCCTTCAAAGATAACATGTACTTGCCATATTTGGTGCTTCCAGTATTTTCTGCAAAATGGGTATTATCAAGTTTTATTGAACCATAACCAGCTTTGAAGAGCAAGTAGGGTTTGGTTTGCTTCTTAAAAATACTAGCCAACTATTCCAACTATTCCATACCTCAATCATATCTTTGAATAAAATTATTATGTGACCACACTATGAAAAAACTGAATCTAAATTTCTGTAATTTCTTGAATAAAAGTCAACACCTTGATACAATCTTTACAAGAGAACATAAAATATACATGAACTTTGTCACTTATTTCAAAATCCCATGACTTTCATCAAGTCTTCAAAGAGTGAATAAAATGGTATCAATCGTATCAATAAAACAAAAAAAACAATACTAAATTAATAATTAATTAATCAATTTGAAGGTTTTTTTTTGTTTCAAATGAAACTATGACTTACCCATTGGGTATTTTATATAGTCGTAGTAATCTGGGGCTTCTGTCTTCTCTACAGGTTTCAGGAATGGCCACGCACTTGTATGATTCTGAAAGTATGGAAAAGAAATGTGCCATAAATGAAGTTGTATACAGAAGGCTTGGGCAATTCCATTTTGAGGGGAGTCAGGTACAGAACCTCACTCACGTCTAGTAAGTAATAACCAAGGGCCTCTGAAATGGAAGGAGGAACCAAAAATGACCCCCGATCCTAAATCATGTATATAGGGTGGGTATTCATTTTTTCAGAAAAATTAATTGTTGTCCTTTGAACAAATATTTTAATATTTTTGTTGTCCTCATGGAACTTTTCTACCAAAACATCTTTTGCACAATTACAAAACAGTAATTGTGTTCATGTAATGTTGGTCTTAAAGAATGAAAAGATGTGATGTTCGAGAGACAAAAACAGTGAAGCCTAAACTATTGTACAATAGAAGAAGCTCAAGTAGGTGATCAGTCAACAGTGTAGTTTTAAAGCGTGCAGTATTAAGCCGGACATAAAATAATTTTAACAAATTTAAGCATACATTTGAAATGAGCCGTATTAGTTACAGAAGCTGACACAAAGGGGTTATTTCCCTTTCATTCCCCCCACCCCAACAAAATAAAAAAAAAGAGATGTTAACAACAGGAAGCTTTGCAAAGGTTGAAGGACATATTTTTTCAAAACAGCATAATTGGTGAAAGCAAAAGCTACCTTACACCTGCAAATAGAGGAGTCATATAATTATTAAATTTTACAGTCTAAAGTGATTTACGTCAATAATATCAAGTTTCATGTGGCACTGTTTAAGTGATTAATGATAAATAAACCCGCTTTACAGAAACTTTATTCTATTGAACGCCCTTTTTTCACCATGATTGAGTATTCAATGGTTATTGTGATTATATATGACATCACTAACAGGAACTTGAATACAAGTTGGATGGAATGTTACTGTTTACCATATTTAGGGTAGCATTTACAAGATATTAAGATGGTCTTTTACTTTCGTAAATTTAAAATAAACCATGCAGGAGACATCTAATGTAAATTCAGTGATATGAGTAGGAGAAAAAAAAGGTTAGTGAACATTGTTCAGTGTGCAAACACAGTGACAGCTTTATGTTCCAACATTCCTGTGTTCTGACACAATGATATTGTAGCAACAATGTTAGTGAACATTGTTCAGTGTGCAAACACAGTGACAGCTTTATGTTCCAACATTCCTGTGTTCTGACACAATGATATTGTAGCAACCATCTCTCAGGGATTGTACACACTCAAATAACAAAATTCTATAACTTTTCCATGACTTTCAAGGACAAGGACTGTGACGGATATTTCCAGACTGTTAAAAACATTCAGGTCCCATAATGTTCATCCACAAAAAATGTATCTGAGCTTTAAAGATAAATTAAAAAAAAAGAATAAGACCATTTCCTAAAATTGTCTTGCTTTTCCAAGACTTTTTGAAAAATTGCTCATTTTTCTGGACTTTCGGGGTCTGGCAATTCCAATTTCAGTTTTCCCTGACTTCCCAGGATTTCCACAGCCTGTATGAACCCTGGCTCTACATTATAACACCTTTGTCGCCCTTTTTAATTTTTTTTTTGGGGGGAGGGGTGGGGGCAGGGAAGGGATGAGTTAGTTAGATGGGATTTTATGACACACCAACATGAAAGTGTTATATAGTGTCACCTAGGAAAAAAAAGAGATTAGGGTAAGATTACCTAAAGATAGTACAAGATGGGGTCAATTTTCTCTTAAATGTTTAGGCCGAAGTGGCGGTCATGTCAGAAATTTCTGTGAAGCATACTTTCCCTGAGAAAGCCAAGAATAAGGGAAAAAATTTCTTTGTTCACACAAAGATTTTAGGTCGGGTACAGCATAGTATTTCTGGTGAATTTGGAAGTATTCATAACAGTCAACGAGAAATATTCTCACATGATACAACTGCTCATTGATTGAAATCAAATTAAGAAAATGCAGTGAAGCTCGCACTACACAACATGCACTGAGAGTGTTCTGATTACACATAAGGAATTGTATGCTCACCAGATGAAGACCTTAAAGGGAAATACTGCGTTTAAAATGCCCAAAAATAGCATTAAAAGTAAATAGTTCTAGTCGTTTTCAAATCATTCTGTCTCAACAATAAACCCCAGCAATAGCTTCATCTCCTCAAAATATTGTGCACAAGAAGAGTGATGAAAGTTGCATCTTTTGAAATGTTGAAAGTTTGGAACAAATTATTCCTGAGCAACAAGCAACTGAATTTGTGGGAAACTTATTTTTTTTAAAAGAAGGCTAACATAATGTCTTATTTGTAATTATTTGTCACTCTTTGCCAATAAGTATTGGTTTTAAAAGTATGAAATTTTCTTGTAAAACAAATGCAATATTTGACTTAAAGCAGTAAATTAGGTCTTTGCTTTGAGGAACTTATTTAGACAGCTTTGAAGAGGGGATAGGAGTTGACTGGGAGAATTAAAACTGTATGGAATGAAGAGATGTGCCCTTTAAGGTTAATTTAAAGTAATGTAAGGGACTGGGGATAGAAATAGGCTAAACAGACAGGTACACTGTGAGGGAGAGGGTTTCACTGGACAGAAAAAGATACCATTTATCTAAATATCTTTGCAAAAGGAAAGCAAAAATGTGTACTAATTGCTCAAAGAAATATGTCTCCATGTATAGCTCTGCAACTGAATCATACCATTGACTTAATAACTAGATGAAGTTTTACTGCCCAATTTCAAACCAATCAAGTGAAGTTGGGCTGGCCACAGCCCCTTTTTTCAGTTGTAGCTCACTGGCTCCTTTTCCCTAATGCACAATAGCAGTACGTTTCATTTTTAAAGTCTTCAGTATGACCCAATGAGGAGTCCAGCCCCAAACCTCCTGGCTGCAAACTGAAAACTCTAACCACTTGACCTTGCAGTCACTTGACCATTGAGAAGTTTTTTCATAAAGGTGTAACCAGGAGTATTTACATAACGTTTTGTTGTTTGTTTTTGCTTACAAAAGACCTACATGGATTATGTCGTGGTTTATAAAGACTATTTGACTCCTACAATCTGAAATAAGCACCTTCACAGAAGGGCCTTTGATTAATTTTTGCGTAGCAGAAACCCATTTTCAAATACTATTCAACTAATGAGAAAGAGACCCCCCCCCATACTTGTTGGGTCTTTGTATCAGTTAGTTAGATGAGGTTTGGTGTTCATGTTCCAACCAATTGTTTCAAGTCAGGCTGGCCACAGCCTTTTTTCCAGTTTGGTTTACTGATTTGCTTTCCATACTCCAATGCTTATGTTGAGCACCAAGCACAATGGAAGTAACTTCCATCTTTAAAGTTTGTTTCGAAAACCATTTCTGATAACTGGTACAATCAGACTAACCACTCTAAAAGAAAACTTACTACTTTTGAATATGACCAACCTACCCTTTACCTAGTCAAGCACTGGACATTGGGTCTCACAGCTACAAACCTCCACTACTAACAAAGGGGCAATCAGAGTTTGTTTTGTAACCTTTACACAACTTAAATCCTGCAACACATTTGCTCATTGACTTAAGGGCAACAAAAAATGATCCATGACCATCATCTAACATTGTGATTGCTTAAAGCGGCTCATTGAGTTAGTTCATGAAATTCAACATATTTTTCCAAACCTATTGAGTTTTCTTCACATACCAATGACACATGGTCTATCTTAGACAATCCCTATACCCTACACGAAAATAACTGTTTTATGAGTGAGTGCGTAACGGTTCGAGTCGGTTTTCAAAAATTTGTGACCAGAAACTTTTCAAATTATGTACAAAACCATTACAAGTCAGGACACAAGAAAATTCAAAATTTTAGCATTTTCTGTGAATTTTGAACTTGAAACTTGACTTGTTATGCTAACTATAAGCATTGTTATGTGGTAGTGACCCTTTGAGACTCTCATTAAGTTGTTGATATCAACTCAATGAGCCTCTTTAAAGTGCAGTGGAGGCTGTCTACTTGCATCTGTGTGGAATTTTTTAAGCAACAAATATTGAGAAAGTTTCATTCAAAAGTGATTAACCATTCCTATAACCTGATAGACCCCTTCAATTTATGTACATTCTGATAAACAATCGGTCCAGGAATGGGAAAAGAAGTTTTTTGATCAAAAGATTAATATTCTCTGTTAAACTTTGATTGCCCATTTAATGTCATGAACTTGATTACAACAGTTTAAAACATATAAAGGCATCTTGTTGGTTAAAGGGCCTGACTCCTATCCCCAAATGGTTTTGCATGTAAAACACAAGTCAGCATTTTTCTGTTCTCTCACCTTGGTTGCAGTCAGAATCATCTTAAAAGCATTTTGTAGCTGATCCTCGCTGACAATTGGACCTTTAGGTTTCTCTGGAGGGGGCCTCCAACCAGCTTCAACTGTGAAAAGGAATGAGAAGAAGTAATGTTGGCTAGGTTAATTTTTTTTGTCAAGCAAGGGATGTTTAGAAGGGAATACACTGTAAAATTAAGTCAAAACATAACTTCATAAAAAAAAAAAATTGTTCCAAGTAAAAAGAGTAACAACTGATTGGAACTTTGAAAATAAAACTACAATTACACACCTTTGGGCAGAGCTAGAAAAACATTAAACTTGTTGTTAGTACATCCCTTTGTAATAGTATTAGAAAAGAGGAAATATGGGCTTTGTAATGTTGACAGGTTCCTGTTAAAGAATATCTACATAGGAAAACCAAATACAAACTAACCCCCACAGGTGGAAAAGCCAGACATAAATTCCATTAGAAAATTTCTTTCAAATTTTAAAACAAAAACATACTGGCAGATGTCACATGGTGGCAAGTGATATGAGTGAAGCAAGAAATCAATAATAACTTGTTGATAGGATAGCTACCCCTTCATCGTATAGACAAGAAAGAAATATGGACTTTGTAATAGTTTGGACTAGTGTCAAAGAAAATTTTAATGCAGAAAAGACAAACACCAGTTTCCCTCAAGGTTAAAAATGCAAAAATAAATCCCTAAATCCCTGTCCCCCTCACAAATTTAAAAAGAAAAAAAAACGAAAAAGATGCTGCCTCATGATAAAGCATGGTAATTTAACATGTAGTTTTTAGTTATTTAGATGAAATTAAATGACACACCAACATGAGTGTATTACATACTGGCAACTTAATAAGAAGGTAATAAAAGGGTAAAGGTTACATATGGTTTCAAATACGGTTCAAATATAGCGCAAGTCCTTCCCTTTCATCCGCCTCTTATGACAGGCAGGAAATACCATGGGTATATTCGACAACCTACAACCCACAGGGGAGCAGGAAGGGGCTTAGGACTACATATAGCAGATGACATCAACTGATGAGACAAATATAATCTCCCAAATAAACTTACATAAACCTGGGATGCTCTCAGTTTGTATTTGCCTTACTTGAAACACATAAGTCCAAGGTATACCTTGCTTTGTTGTTCTTGCTTCCGTTTGTGGAGAGATTGGGAGGGGGTATAGTTAGACAGAGTTTTATGGCCAAGTTTTCAACCTATTGGTTCAAGGCAGGAAGGCCACGTCCTTTTTTTCCAGTTGTGGCTCACTGGCTTGTTTTCCCTACTTCATTGCTTATGCAGAGCATCACACACAACGACAGATGGTTTCATTTTTAAGGGTCTTTGGTATGACTCGACCTGGGAATAGAACCCAGGCCTTCCACTTGAGAGGTGGATGCTCTTACCGTTAGAACAAACACGCGATCCGGGAGGAGGGTATAAACATAGCAGATAACATCCACTAATAATACAAAGAGCATTTCATAAATAAACTTACTTAAACCAGGGATGCTCTCAATTGGTATTTGCCTCACACCTTCCTTGAAACAGGTTAGTCCAGGGTACACCTTTCTTTGTTGTTCTTGCTTCCGCTCAATTAACTTCTTAACAATCTAAAGGCAATCAAATTTCAAAAAAAAAAAAAGCAAACTGGTTTAATGGTTCTGTAAATATATCAGTAAAATCAAATTAACCCTTAAAAAGGCTTCTTTACAGGCTGATTTAAAGAAACCACCACATCTTAAAACACATAAAAATTTCAGATTTCTTTATGACTAATCTCTGCTTTTCCCCTGTTCTAGTCATTTGTCATGTTTCTTTCTCAATGAAAAAAAAAAAAAAAGTAGCCTTACACAGTTGTGACGAAAAGAAAAAAACTTAATAACAGATCATTTATACAAAAATGAAAGATATCCAAACAATGACTTGATAAGCATTGATTCCATAACATCAAAATAAATTGATATACATTTGACATGTGTCAAACAGAGAGAAAAAGACCGACACCAAATTTACTTTGCATAGGTTAAAGCAAGTTAGTTAGATGGGATTTAACGACACACCAACACAAATGTGTTATATAGTGTCACCAAGAAAGAAAGAACTTGAAAGTTGGGGTGAACATAAGTTGAAGAGAGACCAAAAACATTTTGGTTGAAATATTTTCATTGAATTTTTAGGTCAACACTTCTGGAGGGAGATAACTGCCTATATAAATTACATAAATCATCACAGATAAAAAATTTCAGCCGGTGATATTTCTGCTTGAATACACCACTTTGCCGAAACTGTTTTCATTAGAAAGAAAAAAATATTTTTCAAGGCCTTTCCTGGTGGGATAAGAAGAAGCAAACTTGAAAAAAGGATTCAAACTAAGAAAATTTTAACTCTACCTCTTTCTGTTTGTGAATGATTTGCGAGAATTCTGTATAAATTATTTTAGGATTGAGTTGGCAGCCCATGAGAGTAGCACCTTCGTAGTCCTTAATGTAGCCATTGTATGCAGATTTGGGTAATCGAATCTCTTTAGAGAAACCCTAAACAGTTGAGAGAAAGAAACAATAATATCACTGGTTAACATGTTTTAATAATTCTGAAGGAAAAGTTCAAACTTTTCCTAGCTACGTGCAAAGCTGAATTCTAATACCATAAATGAAAAATTGATACAACTCCAATTCTTTCTGTTTCGTTACTTTTGTACTCACTTTCACTTTGGGACTGGGCAGGTCATACTGCACATCTGAGCCACTGAGACTTAAAATGGTCTACCCCATAAAAGCCATATTTTCAGAGAATCCAGTTGAGAATGATTTTCATAATCTCAATAGAGAGCAGTAGAGTACTTTAATGAAAATGTAAGTAGTTTAAGAATGTTCACTGACCCTGAAACTACATGTAAATGGTTAGTTCATATAATGCAATTTTGACTTACATGTGGGATAGCCCATTATACCTGTCAGCATGCTTATTTATCCCATATGTCTAGACTGTTGCCACTGTATGTGTGCATATTTACTTGGCGGTAAAGCTGTCTGCTATGTTTTTGTGCGTAGAAGATTGAACGTAATCAAGTTGCTCTCTAACAACAAGATTTCTAAAAAACTTGACATGTTTGGAAAAATGCAAGTACATGTCAAATTTCAACGAACAGATTGAGAGACTATGAGATCATTTCTCTTTTATGTTTGTATTTTGTTTGAAATGTCACAGAGTCATCCGAAAATTATGTAAAAAGCAGTAGCACAGTGGCCATCTTGCTCAGTATAAATTTCCTCAATAAAGGTGACAGAGTTTTTCCCATGATCTTCTGTCCACATACAGGAAGTATGAGGTTGTATTCTGACAATATTATTTTACATAGGGCCTCACAATATCATCCAAGAATATTGTGTCCCACATTGAGGGTGCTTGATGCCAGCATCATTATGACTGGTGCTGAGCAATGGAGTAAAGAAAACGATCCAGGGAGCCACAACTGAAAAAAAAGCTGTGAAAGGTTTGACTTGAACCAGTAGGTAGGTTAAGAATGACCCATAAACCATCACCTTACTAACCAACTTGATGATGCTGACATCAAAGAGACCATTAAAATGAAAATATATAAAATTGCAAAGGCAGTCTATCATATAACACTGTTTTAGCAATTGCAAGTCTATTGAGATATTTCTCTGAAAATTATTTTAATCTTCAGGAGTCACGGCTGGCCATAAACCATCACCCAACAGATATGGCTGTTTTTCTCAAAACTGGACATCCACACAACAATTTATCCCACCCCTAATGTTTCCCCACTCAACATTTCGAGTATATTAAAGAAAAATTAAGCCATATAAAAAGATATGCATTTGTATGGGTTTTCCTTCGCTTTTTCCCCTTGGCAGTGATCTAAAATTTTGGGTGATTGGCAAGATGTTTTAACTAACACACCTCTTTTCATATTGCTGTTTTGTTTTTATTTGTTTCATTCAATACTTCCTGCTGAAGTTACCCGTTACAATTTGTTCACTGACATTTGATTCACAGCTATGAAATTTGTTTATTAATCACTACATTATTGGGGCTGATGCAAGAACCCGCATCCTCTATCTTTGATTGATACAAACGAACATAAAAGTGAGATATGTCATAATTCCTTGTAATGTGAACCTCACCTGAACGACAAGAAATATCAAACAGTCATAATACTATGCAGAGATAACTACACTCCACTGGAAAGGAGCTGTATAATTTTGTTAGTTTCTACTAAAAACTCAAAATAAACTCTGTTGCTTTTGATCCCAAGGATTTACAATTAATATGACAACTTTAAAACCATGACTATTTTGCAATGAGTCCTACTCTAACTGATGAAATATCTACAAATGCAGAACCACCCAACTCTGCAAATGACCTGTAAAGCACACACTGTTCATAAATAGCAATTTCAACTGACCTAGCCAAGTGCAGGAATGTGGGCACTCTAATTCACAGAGTTTTGAAATGTAGAATGGATTATAAAGGCATGTTGAGAGTGAAGCGATACCTATAGTCTGCCACGGGGTTGCATAAGGTATGTCAGTATCCTCAATGGGAGATGAGAGATGGGACTACAATCTTGGACAAAACTGTTGGAACACCTCACATCTTTATGTTGTTTATGGTGCCAAGTGCTTTTTGCACAACGTCTACCCCGTTTAAAAAAATGTTGTGTCCTACAGGAAATAGCGATTTACGAGCCCCCCATCCCCCAGTACAATGCTGGTTCCCAAAGAAAATAGTGCGTCCCGAATTGGCCCCATTATCTCCAATATTGCAAGGGGGAGCGGGGGTGTTCCATCTAATTTTGTCCAAGATTGCAGTTACCTGGATGAGATTTGGCAGTGCATCAACAAGAATGTGTTATATAGAGGCTTTGTAATTACATCACCGATCTGCCATGCTGAAGGATAATCATGCCAAATACACATGGCTTTGTGCTAAATGAACTACACAATGTGTACTGTGGTGTGAGCAGTAAATACACATCCATCAAGCTAGCTTAATCGGATGTGGTCTACTATAGGTAGTTACATGTATGCCAACATTTCTATCAGGGAGTATTTAATATGACTTGATATGAAAAGCCTCTACAGTGTCAACTACATAAAAAAGTAAAATACAGTTTCGGATATGGTAACTGTTCAAGGTTCAGTTTCAAATAAACTTCAAAACATGGAACAAGAACTTCCCTTTAGTTGACCCTTGCGACAGGTGGAAAATACTATGGGCACCTTCTTCTACTGCAGCCAACAGGGGTAGAGTAAATAAGGAAGATAATCATTCATGACTGCTGGTATATATGTAATAGAGCTGTGAACTTGTAGCAAAAATCACTAAACGATCGCAACTTTTTGAGAGTAAACGTCTGGTCATTTTGCTAAACATTCACAGCCCTAATACGTAAGCTGTACTGAGATCATTTTTTCCAGTGAAAACAGTCTAACAGCACATGACAATAAATAACTTTTTAAATGTAGATAGCAGGTAATCAGATTCAAACTACCATCTGGACTAACAAGAAGACGATTTTTACTTGCCTTCTTCCCTTCCATATTTTAAGATGCCAATGGCAAGCTGGGGAAGGCTGCTTCAAACAATAACAAGATACCGCTTTTCCTAAACCAATTGAAAGATTTTTAAATAATTCAAGCACAGTTTTGAAAATGTAGTAACTACAATTTGGATTAGTGTAACAGTCTACCGTATTTTTTTAATGGGCTCTGGCAAATCATGAGACAAAACTTTCTCATTTAATGACTGTGAAATTTACACAGAGAGACTCAATGGTTTACCTTGAATATGCAACATTTATGTTATGAAATGTTGTAAAAGATTCAAGGGGAAATTTTGAGATGAAAGTTTCTTTGAAAAAGTTTTTTTTTTTTTTTTTTTTGGGGGGGGGGGGGGGTAACTATTTTGGCCTGTTTGTCACTCTTGTTTCTACAAAGTCATACACTTGTCATCCCATAGAAAAATTTAACTCTAGATATTACAAAATCCTCAAATGGTACAGTTCTTTGATTGGCATAAAATAAAAAATGCAGAGTAGCTCCTACTACACAGCATGTACTGAGAGTGTTCTGATTATACACCAGGTTTATGCTCTTAAACAATTAACTAAGATTGTGTCTGGATAAACGTGAGTTTCAGACAGCTGTGAGAGGGGATAGAAGAAAGCAATTTGGGAGAATTGTAACTGTCTTAGGGCGATGAAACTGCTGGTTCAAATCACTCACCTGTTTCTTAAAGTAACCAATAGCAAATTCGTCTGCAAATGTTAGAAAATGTAGGATGCCATGTTTGATGTGATAATCCTTAAGGTGATTCATCAAGTGTGTGCCATAACCCTGAAATGGGAAGAAATTAAATTTTACTAATCTCAAAGGAAACATCTTGATACAAGTTTTGAGACAAAGACTGAAAATAACACCAAATTTGATTTGCAACAAACAATGAAAGTACACAAAGTGACACTGTTAGCATACATGTCTTGAGAGCAATATGGAAATGTATGAAACTTAAGCCTTGTCCACACAATGTGACACTACTTATTACAACATGACTGTCTTGTCATGGTGAGCGACTGACAACTAACTAGTTTTGATAGCAATGTGTCCACATTATGCAACAAGTCACAGGCCCATGAAGTGATTTATGCAAAATTCTAATATTTAACATGCTCTTCACTTGTTACGTTGAAGAGACAAGAATGTGTTCTGAAGAGAAAAGAAAAATATTCAAAGAAGACCAGAGATAGTATTTTGAGTAGTACAACAATGACATCACAATTCATTGTGCAATCTACCCTTTTAATTTAAGTGAATGTTTTTGTGATGTAAAGATGGCAGTTAGGTTAAAACATTTAGATCCATTTCTCAAGCTTTGCCAATACATACTTTTGAAATTTAGAATTTAGGGATGCTTTAAAGACTCCTCCGAAAACGTTGTAGTTAAGCTTCGTATTCTTCTAACCCCTACTGGAAAGAAAAAAGATTTTTTTGAAACAGACCTTTACTTGTTCATCTGATGTCACAGCACAAAATACAATTTCACTAAAACCTTGCGTTGGAAATAGTCTAAAACAGATTCCCCCGATGACCCTCTTGTCCTTCACTAGAGTAAGGGTTTTGTGTTTGCTGAAAAGAACAATAACAAAGACATTTAAGATAATTATAGAAACAAAAGCAATTTCTGACCAATCATAGAAATGATGAAAAGGTACAACAAAATCTTATTACTCACTTGTTTTGTTTCACTAGTAAGATGGAGTTTCACTGCCCAGTTTCCAACCAAGTCAGGCCACTGCCATGACCTTTTTGCCAACTGTGGTTCACTGGCTTGTTTTCCCCTACTCCACTGCTTATTCTGAGCACCAACCACAATGGCAATAGGTTCCATTTTTAAAGCCTTAGGTATGACCCAGCCAGGACTTGAACTCCCGACCTCCCCACCTCCTGAATGCAAGTCTGATGCTCTAACCACTTGACCATGCAGTCAGCTTTAACTGACAGGTCACAGTATCATTTAATTCTTATGAGATACTCCTTTCATGTAACCTGTACCTTGAATCCTGCAGACAGGTAACAAAGTCACACTCTGACTGGGTAGATCACTTGTATGTCCACTCCTCTATCAAACTTACGTGTCAAAAACAAGTCTTGTAATGTACTCCTTCGGCATTCTGGGCAATTGATGAGAAAAGACATTCTGAAGTCCAATCAGCCACGTTAACGTTTCTGTGGATGGTTTACGGGTGATGGAGTTACCAATGACATGGAAAGTAATCATCCCCTTCATTTCCTCATTCCTCGCAGCCTCATCTCGTGCAGTGTGAGGAGAAAAGAAACTTTTCTGGAGAGGATAACAATCAAAACAAATGACAATGAACACTTCTAAGAATCATGGTTAAAGGTATTTCTTTTCTACTAAATCAAATATCAAATAAAATCCCCCCCCCCCCCAAAAAAAAAAAAAAAAAAAAAAAAAAAAGTGGAATTTTCAGCATCTTGAATTTGACATGGAAACAGTCATTTCTGGCAGTGCATCAAAAATTGCAATTCATTTAGCCTATAAATGTTCTTCAACACAGAGCATCACACTGGTATTGCTAATACCACGACTGTCCTTGATATTGCCTGTGCCATACTATCACTGCCTTATTAAATTATTTGAAACCAAACTTGAAATTAAACTATATTTGAAACCATTTTTAAACCTTATTATCTAGTTGACACTATACAATAGGTTTGTGTTGGAATGTCATTAAAGGGAAATATTGCGTTTAAAATGCTCCAACATAGCATTAAAGGAAAACAGCTCTAGTCATTTTCAAATCATTTGGTCTCAACAATAAACCCCAGCAATAGCTTAATCTCCTCACAGTATTATGCAAAAGAAGAGTTATGGAAGTTGCATCTTTTGAAATGTTGAAAGTTTGGGTGAACAAATTATTCTTGAGCAACAAACAACTGAATTTTTATCTGAGGGAGACTTATTCTTGAAAGAAAAGGCTACCATACTACCTTATTTGTAATTATTTATCACTCTTTGCAATTAATATTGGATTTAAAAGGATGAAATTTCCTGGTAAACAAATGCAATATAAATCTTTAAATCTCATCTGCCTAACTAACCTCATTAAATTCAACATGACATATTCCCTACTTCCCCTACCCCATTGTTAAAATCCTTGATCTGCCCCAATAGAGTACCACCTTTTGCTTTATGAAAACTTTCAGGAACTACCATGTTTATTGTAGAGACTTTCCTTGGAAGTACAAGAAAAGCAAAGCAATTAAATCATCTAAATATTCAATACCATTAAACACTTTGATAAAAAACCTTTTAGACAACTCATGTGAATATTAAAACAACTTCTGCTTGTCTCTTTCAAGTTTTATTTACATAAAGTTAGTAGGACAGAGTTTCACGACCCAGTTTCCAACCAACTCGTTTAAGTCGAGTTGGCCACAGCCTTTTTTCAGTTATGGCTAACTGGCTTGTTTTCCATACGCCATTACTTAAACTAAGCACAAGCACCGAGTGAAATGGCAGTAGGTATCATTTTTAAAAACTACTCTTCGGTATGACCTGGTCAGGACTCAAACCCCCAACCTCCAGAGTGCAAGTCGGATGCTCTACCACTTGACCATGCAGTCAGCCTTTATTTACATGAAGAAGAGCACAGCTACCTAAGGCAAAATGTCAAAATAGCCAAGCTTTGACAGCAGCAGCCACGCTTTGTTACTATACACATCAAAGGTGTGTGAAAAAAATTAATGGGCAATGTTCAGTCTTACAAATATTGGGGTAGCAGGCCTCTTCCCCATCCCCCACCCCCTGATCACTGTCCATGACACACATCACAATAGAAGACTAGCTTAATCCTGTCAGTGTTTAATGTGTGTAGCAACAAAGTATTGTTGAGGTAGCTACAACATGGTGCCTTAGAGTCTAATCAATATCATTAATTATTGTTTACCTCTGGACCAACCATAGCTGTTGGGTCAGTGATTGTGGAAAGAACTTCTGAAACAACCTCCATAGGAATGTCTGTTAAAAAATATCACAACTTTTACATCAAAATTATTAAATTATTTATAATATAATCACAAATCTACTTATATTACTTCATCAAGTATTTAACTACCATTATTAATTTAGAATTATTTATTCAACTAGTGAAGGTTTGATATTGTTCAATAAGGGTCAATATTGTAATCAACAGAGTTGCCTTCTTTCATCTACTGGCTTCTAAGGCCTTTGACTGTAGTGTCTCATGACAGGGTGTGACTTCTTCAGGGAGTATAACCTCTTTGTGAAGGGGGGGGGGGCATTTATTTCATACTGGCTTTTTAGTATCCAGCCTATGGACTAATGTAACGAGGCAGGGGCAATGCCCTTAATATCACAACTCCATCTTTTGAGACAACCAATTCAACAATAAAAAATAAATTTCCATTCTTCACCCTTTACGATAAGGTCCATCCTGATCAAAAAATTGTAAACTGCTATTTCTTGCTTGATTGCATAACACCTGAACTCAATTCACAAATCACACAAAGAAAATATTCATCTGATGGAAATTTGGGCAAAATTTTCTCTAAAAAAAACCGACAAACATTGATGGCATTTTAGTTGCAAATAGGCCCAGGAACAAATTGATCCCACACAAAAATTTGGAAGTTTCCCACTTGGCTTTTAAGTCTGAGCAACTGCAAGCTGGTAGCATTGCTATAATAATCTTCAGAAAGGTACAAATATAGGAAAAAGTAAAAAGGAAATAAGAAGTTGCGATTCAAACCTTCAAAGCGTGGTTTCTTTGGCTCTTCCATCATGTCTTCGATGAGTTTTCTTTTTTCTGTGGTAACAGATAAAACAACATCAAATGATAAATTTATGTGAAAATGCAACATGTGGACAAGTCTGCAACATTTCCAATGCAAATCAATTTCTGAATGAGAATTCAACTTTAAAATGGGGTTCAAGGTGGGAATGCCATGTCTCTGCCAGGTAAAACAAACCAGTTAATGCACGGTTGTTTAAATTTTTGCAACAGGAGGGTCATGTGTAATGGTTAAGATAGATGTGGGGCTGCATGCTACTCTCTTTTTTCAAACTTTTGTCTAAAGCCCAAGGCAACAAAATGCAATTATTGCCCATAAGAAACCCGGATTTATTTTCTTTTTTGATCAAACAGATGCATAAACATTAGCCAAAAATGAAGGTGTTGGGCCACATATTTGGGCACAGCTCTTCACATTCCTCCTGAATCACTCTTACACCGCCCTCTGTGGACCACACTCCAATAGAGCTTCCATGTAGGCTATGCTGCCTCATAGAAGATAAGGCTTTGTTAGCATCATGCTGTAGCAGACAGGGAAGCCTAAAATTGCCATCAATGAATCTGCTTTCTGAAAAAGTTTGCACTATATTAATCATTTCTCATTGGCTGGATGTGACCTGTTGGCAGGCTGAACTGTGGACAAGTTAAAGTGTATCTAAAGTTAAGAATTTCAATAGACAAATCAGAGTAGCACCAGGGTGAAATGACTTTAGTCAGCCATTAGTGGGGCCCAGTAGCCTTAAATCGTCTTCATTTATTGTCTAAATGTAGATTTGAACCCTCACATACAGTGAAATTGATGAAATCAAAGAGGCATTTCAGTATCTGTTTTAGTGTCCTCCTTTGCAGCCACAAACCTATTTAATTGATTAATGGTATCTACCCCTCACCACAGACAATTCCAACTCTTGCAATCTACTTACTTCTAGAAAGAAAGAAGAAAAAGAAAAGACATATATCAAAACCCTCTAATCCCACAATCCTCTGTAATTATTATTTGGAAAAGAGTCTATAAGAACAGAGATGTCAGCAAAGTAAAGGTCCAATTTTTGAAACTTCTCAGGATTGTTGGCCCCCTAAAGCTGCGACCAATCTGCAATGAATTCTTTCGATCCCATTCTTGTGACTTTTTGTTTAAATTTTCTCCATCTCTGGTGGGAAAGAGTCACAAATTTTCATACCTGTGTTTGCATATGAAATGTACCTCAGGACTATGAAAAATAAATTTATAATAATTTTGTGATGCCACATCCACAGATAGATTTTATCACATAATGCTATCCAATAAATAAAAATTGTATGTCAGAGTGACATCATGAAAAAGGCAGATGAAATTTTATTTTCATAGACATCAGATGCAGATCATATTATTTACAATGGTTGACAAATTTTTACCCTTTCGGACCAGAAATGGAGAAGACTTTAACAAAAATCTGCAAAAATCAGATAGGAATCTGATCCAAATTGGTTGTTGTTTGACCACAGTTTTAAGGGATGCTTCCCCTTTGAGAAAACTTTTCACTGAGGAGGTCTATCTATAAAATTGGTACATTTTTCTCTTTTTGGAGTATGTTTATGAGGTAGAATTTATACCAATACTTGACCAAAACTTTCTGTGCAACAAAGAGGATTTTCTGACAATTTTCAGACTTGAAATAACCTGAAATCAGGAAAGTTTCATAAGTCTTACATCTTTGATGAAAGGACCTCTTTTCCTAGCAGACCTTTGCTCTCATAGACTAATTTCAATTACCTGCAGAACGGCCTATGATCTGTCCAGCTTCATGCATTGCTGTGTTGGCCATTGTGCTTGCACGTAGGGTTCGCCTGGCATTCAGGAGTGTTGGGGTGACATTCAGACCCTGACCTTCACTAGCGGATGATGTTGGGGTCGGTGACTGTGTAATGGTGATACGGCCTCCCATACTTGTGGTGCTAGTTGTGATATTAGAATCTGAATCTGGCAAGAAACAGTTTCAATTTCAGATTATTTCCTCCCGATTAAATTTCTCCAAAATGCAAATGTACATGCGTATAGAAGCATTGTAACATGCAAGGCAATACAAAGAAAAAACAACCTTTCCATAGAATCTGAACCTGATAGAAAACAGTGGAAGTCTATCTCCTCCTAAGTAAAATTCTCCAAAATGTTTGTACAGTGTATACAGCCATCATAACATAAATTGCAATACTCACGCTCACACCCCATTCCCCCTCCTCCCCCTTTTCAGTCTGGTGTTATGAAACAAATCACAATCAACAATTTCATAGAAAGGGAATTTGAAGCAAACAATTTTAAGATGAGAGAGGGGCCCACTAGAATATTTGCAAAGAGCAATTTCAAGGATTGTGTTACTGTATGGAAGTTGGAACCAACTGGAAAATCAGTGCTGTTGGCTGGGGGAAATGTCACTTCCCCATGACAATGATGTGTTGAAGTGACAACAAATGTATTGAGGATATTGTACACACAGTGCAATGCAAGGATTGTTTTCCTTGTGGAGGAAGGGGCTGAGTTGTCATGTATGGTCATAACGCAGTCAGAAGTAATTTTCATTGAAAGGTTGCTACCGTAATGAAGAGACCCAGATGACCATCTGACCTGCCCATATTGTGTCTACTGTGCCAGGGTGTTGAGTGACAAAATACCAGAGCAAGGGAATTTCAGTGACTGCTTGCTCGACATGGAAAGTGATTGTGACAGAAGTTTACAGCCATACATGGTTTCCAGTTTCGCCTTCAAGTTACATTTCTCTAAAAATGTAAGGAGTTTTTTTTTATTAAAAGCCTTCATTCTGGCTTCACCCTGTAAGGGCCTAAAGAAAAGTTAAGGTGAAACAAAACAGGGTTACTTTTATATATATACTTTGTGTGACTGAATAAATATTAAATGACCATGGACTTCCTTTATATATGGACAGAGCATACTGCACTAATTTCCTCAGCACAGATTGACACCATGGTACATGTGCATATAAGCTGACCAATATGGCTATTCTATGTCTCATTCATTTATGTTTGGACTCAAGTTGCTGATTATCAACAGATTTTGTGAGTACCTTGTAATACTGAATGCAAGAATGCAAGTTAAGGTCAAATTCAGCAAACATAAGGAAGGTCTGTGATATTGCTACTTCATCCATGTTTGTAATTTGTATAAAACGTTGCAGATTCATTGACCAATCACATATACCACAGCAGCTTCAGCATCCATCTTGGTGAGACTTTATTTGTTCAAAAATGGGGCCACAATTTTGGTTAAATGGTTCTCCGTCCATATGCATAAGAAGTCAGTGGTAATGACTTACTTCCATCAATTGGTGATGTTGGTCTTGATGCAGAGTTGGTAACATTTGGCTGAAAATCTGGATCCCAGATCGGGGAGTTAGATCCACAGACTTCCTCTTCCAGCATTGCTAAAAATCTGTCAAAATCATTGAAAAACAGAAGATACCAATGCAACTTTACTTAGCATAACTTAATAAGGTAAAGGGTAAACAGGGGCTGAAAGTCCTATAGAATACCCTGTGGATTCAAGCCTGAAAATAAAAGTCACTCTGACCCCAACCAGTAAAAAAATTTCATTCATCCTTATCAAAAAAAAAAAAAAAAGAAAACACAAAAAAGGCTGTGGTCTGCCCCACTTAGGCCGAAAGATTTGAAACTGAGCAAAAAACTTCATCTCACTAACTGACCACAGTCTAGATATACTAGATACACAAGAGTATCTTTTCTTGTAATTGGAAAATAAATCTGAATTGTCCAACTCCCATTTGCATAGGTTCCTTCATGGTTGAGATGTAAAATTTTTTCTTGTAATTTGAAATATTCCATTGTGTTATATTCTATTTGCCTGACTCATATTACCAGCCTTTGTTTGTTTTGAAACTGATGCATTTATATGACCTTGAATTTTTTTCTATTAAGTCTACCAATAAAGTAAGAGGTCACATTTTGGCAAAAGATGCAGTGGTTTTGTGCCTAAACCTGATGAGAACTTTTGAATTTATGCTGACATTACAAATTGTCTCTTAAAGGTTAAGTTAGCTAGGGTTCACACCTCAATTCATAACTTTAAGGTTTAATCTAGAATCTAGCGATGCCTACGGCTTTTGAAAGGATATGCTGATGAAATTGATTACTGAGAATTAAAACAAAAGCCTCATTGTTCTGCAATCATGATGGTTGCCATCCCGCATGGCATATCTTTGCTATTATGACATCACTGCATGTCCTTTGTATGAATGTGCTCAGCCTTTGATGAACATACCACACCAGTCAGACCAACAGTTCAAAAAAATAAAAAAATATTGCCAACTTACCATATTTCTCTGGTTTTCTTTTATGTACTTATGAATAGTAAGATACCCCTTTTGTCCCCCTGAGACATTCGTCAATGTTTGCTAGAATGTTTTTGTGCACTGGCACACCCTTCTGTCACATAATTGATCCGTGATTGCAAGGACATTAAAGGCCAGATCCTATCACCCCAAACAATTGTTATTCTGCAAACCTACTTACTTAAGACCCTCCCACAACTGTTTAGAATTCATCTTCCTCCAGACACAACCTCAGTTTATTGCTTTAGGGTAAGCATACAAGACTCCAATGTTTAATGCAAAACTCTCAGTACAGCTCAGGCTGCATAGTATGAGCTATGGTACTTTGCATTGTTTGAACTAGCTGTCAATCAAAGAGCCCTGCCAATTGAGAATTTCTGTTAACCCCTACAAAAATTGTACTTTGGGATGAGAGAATTGAATCTTTAAGCATTGTTTCCCATTGAATATGATGCACCTATGCTGCATCTATTAGGTTGCTTTGACCTTTAACACAACATTAAAATTTGGAGAACCTTCAACACCCCAACTACAGTACAACTCAAACACAATGCATTTGACCCACCCACCAAGTGCACCACCTTCTACTTCCCCCCCCCCCCTGAGGTGGGGGTTTATAAGGTGCATTTTAGAGTTGGCTAGTGCATTAACATTCGGCTCATTCAAACCTTCCTTACCGTGGAAAATGAGTCATCACCAGTGTCCTCTTCTCTGGAGGCATCTTGTCCTTTTCCGCTCGGAACTTCTCCAGCAGCTGTCGCCTCAAGGTTGGAAACACTGACTTCAGGAAGGTTCTTCCAAAAATGTGGGTAGGCTCATATCTAGTCAAACTATCACAGAAGCTTGGTACGTGACAGAAGCACAGCCACCTGCAGCAACAAAATAAAAAATATTAAAATTACACTATTTTTAGTCACACAAAATTTAGACAGTAAATTCTACCTACTTTATGAAGTTCTGTAGTACACTAATACAAAATTGTTGTCTCAAATTGACCTACTTGGAGTAGTTGAGTTTGTATTCTGCGGCATCATCACTCTCATCATGCTGTTTTCTTGCAGTTGGAGTTTCAAGTTTCCAGTGTTTGAGGCAGTGAAGAAACATTTTTGCTAATTCGTACATAGTTTGCCAATCCTTCTGGGTAAGGTGGCCAAATTTATGGAAAACAAAATTAGTGATTCCCTAAAAAAAGAGAGAGAAAAGAACATATATTGGCATAAGTGGGACTGAAACATTTTAGTTTCTTTGTCAGCTTTCATGGCTAATGAAAAAGCACAGACTTACTTACTACTGTCTCCTTACTTTAAAAATATTATAGGTTAAAAGATTCTCCTTAATATAAACCTTGAATGTTAACTGCAGAGTTATAATACTGTAATTCCATCGCACTATGGACTAAACTTTTACACAATACAGTATAGATCTATAGATGTATTTCACTCACACAGAGCAGTTTCAACTACACAATATCTCTGCCATTGGTTCTGCAAAAGTACAACTACTCCTAGCATGCAAACAATTCTGTACTCTAAAACTACCAATAAAATTCTGGCCTGTGGCTACATAGCATGTGATGAAGCTGCAGTTCTATATGAAAAGTCTGAAACAGGCTTTAATAATGTAAGAAAAACTCACAGCACTCCAACAGCCAGCCCCCCCCCCCCCCCCCCCCAGAAAAAAAATAGTGTAGCAAAGGCAGCGATTATCACAACCAAGTGTGCTTTTCTAGAATATTTGCATGTGTTAAAATCCTACCTTTTTTCTTATGGTACCACGACAATGGTATTACTGGTACCATTTGTGGTAGTGCTGAGGGCACCAATTATCAACAAGAGCATGAAACAGTGTGAGATAGGACATGATGCATACATCTGCCATACTATGTTAAGTGGTTAAAAAATTAAACTAGAAAGCCAACAGGCTTAGTGATTCCTTGCCATATGATATATCAATAGCAAACATGGAAACAAACATGACATGCATGAGATCCCATACAATTATCCTTCTGAACTGAGATATCTTACAAGTAAGGCCAAAACTTTTTGACCTCATGTGACCCAAAATGACCTTTCGACCCCTTAAAAACAATAGTGATCACCTCACCAACACGTCTATCAACATGAGCAATTCAAAATTAAGCTTAGTACAGTATGAGTATGGAAGTACTACCTCAATGGTATGAGATCCCTCACAGTTATCCCCCTAAAAATATTATGTACAAAGGGTTTTATCTTTTGTCACCTCAAACCTTTGGTCTCCACAAACAAGAGGAATTTCTCACACAGCTTTAACATGCCAGAAAACTGTTTTGTCTCATTACTTGATAAAGCGGTATTTTGAAACCATTTTTATCCAAAGTTTGATCAATGGGGACAGCTCACCTTCTGAAGTCTCTGTCTTCTGATGCCTCTATGTTTCCAAAAGTCTGCTATTGAGGTTAGTGTTTAAACAAGCCCTCATCCAAACACTCTCCTACATGCATTGGATCAAAAACTGTGTTCTCACATACCCCACGCTAGAGGTAACACTGTGTTACCTCACGCTCGAGTAACATGGGACCGCAGGTTAACGCAGGGTCGGTGTTTAAATTTTGATCCACCTCAAATCGCAGGGTTAAGCAGTTTTAAACATCGTGTTTGTTTTATTCAAGCAAGGTCACAGGTATTTATGGCACTGATGACAGGTATTTTCTCACATTTTACTGTAATCGGTGTGTAAAATATTTGACCTCGTTACTATGGTAACGCTATCCAATCAACGAAACACTGGGTATGTGAGAACACAGACTAGAACACACAGGGTTAGCCTGCGGTTTTGTCTGATTGTAAACACGAGTTAACACTGGGTGTTGCGGGGTATGTGAGACCAAGCCTAAAGAGACATCTGAACAGAGATGTGTAACCTTGGCTATTAGTGACGGCAATTTTTGCTTTATGGGGGAAATGCCCCACCCATTGTCTATGGTATCCTTTGCAAATTAACAAAAGCTGATATCTCTATTAATCCATAATTTAACAAGACTTTTAATTTGCCTTTTGTCTACTTATACTGTAGGTACAGCATAACACACAGTACAAGTTTTCCTTGTTTGATACACAGTATACAACATTATGCTTGCTCTTATTACCTGAACTAATTTTAAATGACAGCAGCAATGCAAAATAAAATCTTAATACTTTTGAAAAGTGTCATTAAGGGTAATCTTGAAGCAATGGTTCTATGCCATTAAGCTTAATGATACACTTTTTTTTTTTTGGGGGGGGGGGGGGGGTAGTGACATGGATAAAAATGAAATGTGAGACAAGAATTCCCACTCAATGATGATATTTGACATAACTATAATCCTTCACATAGGGGTTACTTTTTGGGTGCAGTTATCCAGATATATGCAGAGATGAGGTAAGTGGTATGCTGATACATTTTATCCTATCAAAAATTTAAAACAAATTTTACAATGAAACTTAAGTGATAAATAATCACTGTAGAGCATATTGAAAATGTAAAGCAGAAGCACCAATTTAGATAGACACCAATGTTTCAATCTGTGTTCAACAAAAATCCTAATACAAACACACTATTTGTTCAATTCCACCAGCTTTTATGTAAAGGACACTATTTCTAAAGGGGGTCAAGCTACAGTATTTCTAAGATGACTTTCAGTTTAGAAACTTGATCAAGTGTACATGAACTTCTCCATCTCCAGACAATGGCTAGGCAAACAACTTTTATTTGTGGTCAGATGAGACAAGATAATGTGGACAGTTATTTTATGCTTGATTTTGCAGAGGTGTGACTTTCATGGAGGTCTGACATTTTGACCACAAATAGAGTGCTAAATGCATGCAAGAATGGCAGGAAATAGGAGTATATACAAACAATGGGCTGTCATGGTTGTTATGTAATGAGATAAAAATAAGCTTTCTTCAGAGGGTTTATAAGAGTCAATTAACACCACTTATACAGTAAAAAGCTTAAGTCAATTGAGCTGTATGTTTGTATGAGGTAATCCTTCAGGACACTGTTGTGGGGATAACTGGCAGTCAACTGTGAAAAATAAGGCCAGATAACTGTGACCAAATGGCAAAGAATGGGTCAGTCACAATTTGATTCACTCTATTAGGCAATGACAGTTCATGTGCGCTGAAGGGTATTTGATACCAAATGATCAGTATAAATTAGGTTCTTTTTTGTAAAGCTAATTATCTGTGGTATATCTAATTAATCAATTCCCATTTCCAATTCATCCATGCTTGCATGCACATGTCCTCATGAGGACAGTAGGCACAAGGATTGCCAAATATTAGCACTTTTTGCCACTAAATTTAATGTTTTCTTCAGGTTTTTCTTTAAGATTATTGAAAAAGCAATGTAAGTATGTTATAAAAGAGATTCTTGTGCATCACACAGAATACTCTCTCTTCAAAGTTTACACTTATGAAGTTCCACATCAGTCATCTACTTAGTGTGCATAGAAGCATCTTCTAATATTTTCAGACTATGTCCCCAAATGACCCTTGTACAGACTGTTTAAACTCACATGTTCCACATCAGTTTCATGAAAATCTATTTACTTGTGGCTGCAAAATCAGCATACCCATGAGCATTGAAGCATGTATGCTAGCCTGATGAACACATTTTGCCTTTTAAGATTTTATATTTTGCTCTGCCCACTTTTCATGTATTAATACTTGGAACTTAATGTAATAAAAGGGTACAATTTCATGCCAGAATCAACATACTGCACAGTGTTCTACCATGTGATGTGCCTTTTGTGCACCTAAGACCTTCCTCCTATGAGTTTGCTTCATTACTTTACAAATACATTTTCAAAATTACCTCACTAAAGAATTTACCTAGTGAAGTTAATGAACTGTTCCACAAAAATTGTAAACCAGATGCCTTTTACATTACCCATGCCAAATTATTCGTACCCTTTCACCCTAACCGCTCATGTATATTAATTTCAACAGTTATACTCTTTTGAGATGTAGTGTTTGCAAGGTTTAGATGTTTTGAACTCTGATGACCCCAAATGACCTTTGACATCCAATAAAAACAATAGGGGTCATCTACTCAATATGGACAATCCACTTGGTAAATATGAGATTCCTGGCAGTTACCTTTCTTGACATATGGTGTTTACAAGTTTTTGAGCTTTTCATCTCTAATGACCCCAAATGACCTTTGACCTCCACCAAAAATAATGGTGGTCATCTACTTAATATGGGCAATCCACCTGCTATGTATGAGATCCCTCACATTATTCCCTTCTTGAGATACAGTGTTTACAAGATTTTGACCTTTTTTCCTCTGGTGACCCCAGATGACCTTTGACCTCCATCAAAAACAATAGGGACCATCTACTCAATATGGACAATCAGCATGGTAAGTATGAGATTGCTCACATTTTTCCTTCTGGAGATATCGTGTTTACAAGCAATTTCCAAGGTATTTACATTTTGACCTCTGGTGACCCCAAATGACCTTTGATCTCTACCAAAAAAAATAGGGACCATCTACTCAATGTGGACATTCTACATGCCAAGTTTGAGATCCCTGGGGGTTACCCTTCTTGAGATATCGTGTTTACAAGCAGACGTCACACACACACATACACACACACACACACACATACACACAAGGAATCAAAAACAGGAGGTACTGGGCTTAAAATAAAACAAATTGGTAACAAAAATTTTGTCACATGATTATAAAGAGCCACTCATAGCAAAGGTTACCTGGGTACACAAATTCAAATCATGATCAGTGCATTTTCCTTTTAACAGTAGCAGTTAAAATTGATCTCCTACAAAGTTCAACACACTGTGAAAATACTGTACATATTATGGTATTCTTTGCCCATAAGGAACAACATCCAAGACCTGTTTTTAGCCAAAATATCCCAACTTGTACCTTTAACTCCATCAATAGTTCTAACATCCAAATTGGTTCTTAAATATTACCATCACATATTTCCATCACTTTCCCAAGGTAAATGAAGGCAACAGGAAATCATATAACACCGAAAATGCAACACGTAGCCCATACCTACAATTAAGCAATGTGGCTGCTGTAAAATTGCATGATGATAAGTACTGTAGGTCAATTAAATATGCTCTTTTTGCCTACAAGGACAAGTGCTCAGCAAAAGCAATGCAGTAAAGAAAACAAGCCAGGGAGCCACAACTGGAAAAAGTCTGCAGACAGCTAAACTTAAACGAATTTATCAGAAACTTAGCAGTAAAATCTCATGTAACAAACTAACTGAGATGTTAAATATTTATCATCAAATTACTCAAAGCTCTCCATGGCAGCCACCTTGGTAGGTCAAAATTTTCAAACTGCAGTAACAGAATTAATTGTTCCCATGGTTCTCTGTCCAAGTAGAGGACGTTTGTGATTTAAACATATCGGTCAATCACAGAGTGCAAAAGTATCCCTTGTGGGCAAAGTCTAGACACTTCTTCTTCTTCAAAAGCTCAAGACAGAAATACAACACACCTTTGATATGCTTGGCTGCTCAAAGGGAGGCACGCTACCAAGAGCACTTTCCACCGATGGCTTGCTCATTTGAAGGATGCATTTTCTCAATAACTGTATGAAGACAGAAGAAACTCAAGAAATAAATCTTTGAACAACAACACAGGAAACAATAACTTGGACTGATAACACAAAAGAAAGAGAAAAATTTAAAAGCACATTTGATAGAGAAGGTGGAATGAATATGTTGCAAACTGCACAGTCAATTGGTTAGAGCATCTGACTTGCAGCTGGGAGGTCTGGAGTTCCAACTCCTAGCCCGGGTCATACTTAACCCTTTACCGTTGTGCTCCGATCGGGCACATTTGCGCGCCTCGGGAGTGGGCGGAAAAGCAGACGTAGCCCGCCCCGCATCGGCTTCCATAGGCCATTGACCCCATGACCTTAAACTATTGTCTCTCTCGTTGTTGTGGCCGAATTTTCGGGTAGCTACTCGCAGTTTCGGGCTCCACGTGAAACAGTAAAGATGGGTGACAGCTGAGCTCTCCGCATGGGTCCAAGAGGACCCAAACACTGGTAAAGGGTTAAAATAAGCCCATGGAGTGTGTTTACTGCAAAGCTGGTGCCACTGTCTCTGCGTGTGTGCACGTGAACCTTTAGCCGAGTGGTGCAGATATTTTAGCTTAACCCTTTACCGTTGTGCTCCGATCGGGGCATATTTGCGCGCCTCGGGAGTGGGCGGAAAAGCGGACGTAGCCCGCCCCACATCGGCTTCTGTAGGCCATTGACCCCGTGACCTTAAACTATCGTCTCTCTCGTTGTTGTGGCCGAATTTTCGGGTAGCTACTCGCAGTTTCGAGCTCCGAGTGAAACAGTAAAGATGGGTGACAGCAGAGCTCTCCGCATGGGTCCAAAAGGACCCAAACAACAGTAAAGGGTTAAGACTTTATAAATGGAAGATACTGTCATTGTACTTGGTGCTCAGATTAAGCAATGGAGTAGGGAAAATGAGCTAGTTAGCCACAACTGGAAAAAATGCTGTGGCAGGCCTGACCTAAACCTATTGGTTAGAAACTGAGCCATAAAACATCATCTAGCTAACTAACTGAGCAATAACATATACTACCTTCAAAGGGAAAAAGCAGTCTCTGCAAACTTCCTTTGAAATGTCCAGTTGCAGTTAATTCCCCAGTTTTTTTCTTATTTTTCTGGTGATCATGTTTCACGATTTAAATTTAGCATGTATTTAGGGTAAACCAAGCAGTTATTCCTGCTGTAAATTTCACAACTGAGGAGAGAAAATATTGTCACATGGTTCTCAAGAGTCATTCATAAAATAGGATTGACTCCTGCACTAATTCAATTTGGAGTGGTTGTTTTTTGTCTTTACTTTTTCATCAAAAATTGTCTTTCCTGGGACACTTTGCAACTCCTGGATCTATTAATAAAGTGGGAAATTAATGAATGGAAATTGCTTGCTCTGAAACAGCTTTAGAGAGGCTTGAAAGTTGAGGACTATGGCACTGTTAGCTAATGCTGACTTTTGGAACTCCTAACCTAAAATATCGTAAATTTCATTCCACTGCAACTGATTTTGCACATTCTTTTTACTCTGTCTGACTCGATACCGGGATCAAGTAAACACTGTTATGGCTCTCTGCCTCTTTGCCAGGCAAGCACCTCATCTTTGAAGTAGACACTACCATTTTAAGATAGATTTCAGAGAGAAAACACACTGTTCATGGACTGGTCCCTAATAAGTTCCAGCAGCCTGCAATGGGAGATTGCACATAGAGCAGCATAAGTCAGAGCACCTTCAGATTTCATGTGCTCCATCAACATCCCAGTATGAAGACCAATATACCCATTCCACTGATAAGAAAAGGCTGAAGGTCGGTTTGCTATGCACAGTGAACAGTTTCTGTGTATGGTTGATTGGCAGGGCATTTTGTGACATAGTTCTGTAACTTCTATTTCATGAATTTATTACAACATGTATATACATACAAAAGTTTATTGGTTAAAACAAAGGATGACAAATAGACCAATGAGTTTCATTTGTTGGTTACTTTTGTTGAAAAGCACCTACACTATCCAACAAAGCCACAGAAAATTATGTAATGTGGATACATTGCCTTAGATTCCTTTTGTTCTAATTTCTTTATAACTGAATATCCTGTTTGTCCTTGAAAGTTGGCACTTTTAGAATGTGTGAACATTTTTTTTCAGAAGATTTAGCATTAATCCTAATCCCTGCACCATATGTAGGGATTCTATTGAGAGGCAGTTTTAACCCTCTGTAAGAGAACATAATTCTGCATATTTTGAAGGCAATATATTTTTGTCCACAGAAAACAGATAACTAACCTTAAATAGGTAAAAATAGACTTGTTTTGTGTCAGCATCTTCTTCTTTGTGAACACAGAGAAAGAGATGTTCTACATCCACCACAATGCTCAGCATTCGGTTGATTTCTTCTTCAGCAACATTTTCAAGGTGAGATACATGAGAAGCTTTAAGAGACCACAAAGAGTATGAATTATTTTGAAACCAGGTTCTGGCTATGCAAGCTGGTGAAAGCTGAATGAAGCCAACACAGATGCTTATTGATCAACATGAAGAGTGGGCTGCTAGCCTACTGAGTGGCACAAAGTTCAATGAAAATTCAGTAGATGATGTCTCAAAATTGGATGGGGAAAATTCCTACTTGTCCAAGAGTCACCCTAATTTCCACGTAAATGCTTTCAACACCAAGTAAATGCTTTCAACACCAAGCTATGGACAGTCTCTGATACAGTAAAAACAGACATCACCCCTTCAGAATATCAGGAGATAAAATTCACATATAATTTGTTTGGGGAGCTCTCCCCCACCCCCACCCCCCCCCCCCCCTACAAAAAAGAAGAAAGCAAGGTTGCAAGTTTGTACCTTAAAGGTCA
Source organism: Holothuria scabra (assembly GCA_037179385.1). Taxonomy (NCBI): domain Eukaryota; kingdom Metazoa; phylum Echinodermata; class Holothuroidea; order Aspidochirotida; family Holothuriidae; genus Holothuria; species Holothuria scabra. Next base: position 26,820,231 of record CM074196.1, on the reverse strand, counting down.
AAAGGTCAAGAGCAGTCCCCCAAAACTTACAGTGTTTTGAAATAACATGTAAATATCACAATTTTACTATTATTTTCCTTCAAAGCATCTTTCATCATATTTTGTAACTTCAGTATGGCATATTCAAGGTACAACATGCAATTACTTTAATTAAATTTCACATCTGAGGAGAAAATTGATGTCACATGACTCTCATCAGCCAATCATGAAAGAGGACAGTCTACTACACTAGTTCAAGTTGGGATGACTGCTTGCCATTTACAATGTATGATATATAGTGACTTCATCATTGAGGTCCTTTCAAAAACTCCTAGTCATGGCCTATTTTACAAAGAGTTTCTATTGTTTGTACTATGTAATGCGAGGTTGCCCTTTATTGAAATCAATATTGGATCAAGCATTACTCTTCATTATGACAACTTCATGCATTTAAATGCACTACCCACCGAGTTGATGGTTACAACTTCTGCAGGGGTCTTCTAGACTGGCAAGAGGGGCCGATAAATCAAGTCTTGATGGCTGGGCTGGAGTTGGAGGGGGGTTTGGGTTCTTCCATCCATTGCACTTACAAGTTTCATCAGCCTGGCAAAGAAAAAGTGAATCAAGAAGAAATGGCACAAAGAAATTGAGGACTTGCATGGCAAGTCCTCAATTTTTGCACCATCCCTTTAATACAAACATTTACTCACAAAGTTCTGCTCCTTCCAAGGAGCTATGTATGCCCCTGGTCCAAATGGACAAAAAAACTAGACTGACCAACCTTCCACCCTTCACACCCTGTGTAAGTTTTTTATGCAGCTGAAACAATGAAAACTCTGCATTTTGTTTTTCATGCTTAGAAACAGACCTGGCTAAAGCCAAACACAGCCAAACCAAATTTTCCAAACAAACCATACCTTGACTATCTACATCACACAATGACTATTGACACTTTACTGTTTTTACTATACCATACAGTACTTACAGTATGAAGTCGTTTCATGAAAGATTTTTTTTGACTATGTCACATATTGATAATAGATTATGGATGTGCATGAGCAGGTTCAGAGAGCAGGTTCAGAGGAGAGCCACTCGCCTTATTCCTGAGGTGAGAAATTTGCCTTATCATGCTAGGCTTAAACATCTTGGGCTTACCACTTTGGAGCTGAGAAGGATTAGGGGAGACATGCTCCAGGTTTACAAGTTCCTTTGTGAAAGGAATCCCCTTCTGACTTGTAGTTATTTAAGGGTTCAAAGTAATTCTCGGGTGCGTGGGCATTGTAAAAAGCTTGAAAAGCCTTTTGCAAGGCTTGACATTAGGAAGTTAAGTTTCTCCCATAGAGTTGCCAACGAGTGGAATTGTCTACCAGATTGGGTAGTTAACTCCCCCTCAGTTCACTGCTTTAAGGTTAATATTGACAGGTTTTTCCATGGCTGTGGTAGAATCTGATTGTTTGGGGCTGTTGTCAAGCTTTGGTGGTTTGACATTTGATTAGGGCTTGGACTTCAGGGCATCTTATGGGGCCTTGGCCCTCCTTTGCCCTTCAACCTGTTTGTTATGTTATGTTATGAAGATGTCCTGCAACAAGACCTCTGATTGGTCACAAAGGTTATGCATAAACATGTGCTATTCTAGCATATCTTGATAATTATTCATGTCAATGGTTTGTACAAAGTTAATGCTATAAAGATAGATGAGAATGTGAGATGGACGCAGCATCTTAGAATGACACTTTCTGGTTCCAGTTTACCAGCAAAAGAGCTAAAATCCTGGTTAGTGCCTACATTTGTGAATGTTATCCATGCAAGGGTTGTGTTGTGAGAGGAATGAGCATAGGCCAGGTAACAAACACACAGCCCTATTCGAGGGCTATTACTTAATGTGCAAAACTACCAAATGGGTGAACCAGATTCAGACAGGGCAATTAATGTACCTTTACTATATGTAATGTGATGTCATGAATCAGAGATAGGCCTACATTTATGTTCATGATGGGAGAATAATTTTTGCATTTGATGTGAGGTTTTTAATTTAGAACAAAGTAACATCTCTTTTACTTCATTAGAAATGGTGATGAAAAGTTTGAGAAATTTGATTTTGAAGAGACCTGTAGAATCAATATAGGCCTAGGCTAACCCATATTAGTCTAATGTTCATGAGGCTTGATTGAACATACCTGATGATCGACTCATCACTTTGGATGATAAAAGATTAAGCAACATTCATGACACTTCGTTCTAGGCCTGTCACATTAAAAATTGTGATTTGAAATGTACCACAGCTATGGCAAGGCATTTCGTGCAACACGTACTTGTACTGTATGATATAGCCTGGATCATTCCGTACGTTTTTAGTTTACTAAACGTTACACTCTGTGTATGCGTTACCTTACACGACGAGTAGACACCAAGCTTCTCCAACTTTTTATTTTTGGGGTAATTTTTTACTTGTGCCTTTCTTTGAGCAATTCTTTGCAGATTCATGGGTCTATTTATTTCTCCTGGGTTGATCTGAGTGGCCGATGGACGTCTGTGGGATACCATAGTCGGGGACCTTGGTTCGCTTTGTTCCTCGGTCTTGTCGGTGGGAGCTGCCATATTTATGTGTGGGCGCCGCATGCGATAAATTAAAATAGCTGTTGTCGTGTTGTTCGCGGACTTGAAACGAAAGGCGAAGAGAGTGACATAATAAGACTGCGCGTCTATCATTCACCAAACATTTTTAGTCTGATGTTATGAATTTAAATCAGCTAAAAGAACAATCAGGCTAGGCTGGATGTACCATACCGTACCACTACACTACACCGAACAAACTGGGAATAATTTACCAATACTAACACTAATACTTGTATAACAATAGTATAAAGGCCTACGATTGCGACATTCTGTACAAAGTAAAAAAATCATGTTTAAGATTTCCGATAGAACGCCATCTATCGGATTGCTTCACGGGCCTTTCAACTGTTAAGGGCATCACACCCCCAATAATTTCCCCATTGACTTACACACTAAATTAGCTCCTTTTCGAGGCCGCTGCAGCCTTGTCAAAGTTCACAGCTATGTCAAGACACCCATCACTTGATAGCTGACAAGTTTGCCCATCATGGCACTACAAAATTTCCATACCATGACCGTTTAGATTTTGAGCTAGAAGGACTTAAAGTTTTTGTAGGGTACACCCACCCCTAGCCTCTTCACAAAAACAGAAAATCTCCGCCATTTGATAGCAATTTTTTAAACAGTCAAAATCAACGTCAATCTTACCCAAATTTTCAACATCCACACTCTGGCAAGTACTCTTTCATATTCATGGACTTTCATCACCCAGCACCCTTAGGAAAATTTACCATGGTAATACCATGGTACTCATGGTATTACCATGGTAAAACCATGGTACTCATGGTATTACCATGGAAATACCATGAGTACCATGAATTACTTCAGGAAATGTACCATGGTAATATCATGGTAATACCATGATACTCATGGTATTACCATGGTAAAACCATGGTACTCATGGTATTACCATGGTTATACCATGACATTCATGGTACTTCAGGAAATGTACCATGATAATATCATGGTATTACCATGGTACTCATGGTATTGCCATAATATGCATGGTACTAAGTACATGTGATGATGGTTTTCGGGTCACTAATTACTGAAATACACTGTAGCATAGATTTTACATGTAATGATACCATGGTAGGCCTAGTCATCATAGTTATACCATGCGGCATTGTGCTTTCTGATGTAACTTGATAATTTTCTTCATTTCTTTTGACACAGTAGGCCTTAGTGAAATATTAGGCCTATGGTAACCATGGAGTTGTAGTCATGCACTAGCTGATCAGTTCATTTGATATTTCACTAACTGAGACTGTTGTAAAATTGGGGGAAGGCCATGGTGAATTTCTTTGCTCATCATACTTATAATTATAGTGACTTCTCTATCTTATTATCATAGCAGCTGCAGGACATAAGGAGGTTTTTATTTAGCAGGGATCGGGCGCTTGGAGGGCTGTAAGGGGCCAGAAACAGCCATGGCTCGTTATAGCTTACAAAATTTAAGGTGTATGAAAGTAGCCAGTGGGAGGAGGGCTCTATTTCCCATGTAGCCTACGTTAGTGGTTGGTTGCAGAAGTTCGTATGTTAGGAATGATGAGATGGGCATTCCCCTTCGACCTTTACGATTGAAAAATATGAACACACACTACTTCAAGGCAGCACATGCTAGAAAAAAACTTCTTTACAGGTAGTAATATGGAAATTTCGTAATGAGCATGTTTTGTACAGAATTTTCGGAATATACACATTTTCCTTAGAAAGAAAAACATATAGAGAACACACCACGCTAAATGAATTGAGAACAAGGCAAATATTGGACTCTACCTTTCTCCTGTTTTCTTGAAAAATGACGTTCATATGCTGTTTAATATATAGTACAATTTATAGTTAAAATCTATAGTGATAGGACAATACTTAGCTATAGATCTTAACTAACTCGTTCAACAGGTTACATAGTGCATATTTGAAGTATTACAACTTTAGAATAATTTGCTGCAAAGAACAAACTTTTTCATCAAAACGTTTGAGCATAGTGTAGGTGGAAGGCTTTCGTAAAACCTTTGCTGAAATTGTTACGAATACAGTCACAGGTTTGCATCATTAATCGTTTTCATTACCTACTGAACCTGAAATTGAGCTTTGAGCGTATTTAGATGTATATCTATTGGTATGTAAAAATGTTTAACCAAGGTAATTAAGTAGGATTTCAACCATCCAACTGCAATAGATAGCAGTCATAAATTTTCTTCTCTTCCATAAGGTTGTTAAAATTCTTTAAGAGGATTCCTCATCACCTTAATTCAGACAGTTATCTCACATGTTTTTGTGTTATGAATGGGCCTAAGAGGTGGGCAGGAAGACCAGAGGACATGTAGCTTACGCTACCTTAAATATGTCGTGAACATCTAATTTGCAAGTTGCATGACAGATTAGTTCAGTAGATGTTACAGTAACAAGTCTAGACAATTAATTATGCAAGTATGGAGCACAAAGTTATATTATAGAAAATGATTCATATGAAAACTCAGATTATCAAAATGATTTACCCTCTCTTTTTATAGGTATAAAAATATTTACAAATTTCCCCCAAAATGCTCTATTTATCAATTATTACAAGGAGCGGAAAGGGTCATGCGCTCTACACATCATTACACCGACAAAATCCGACGGATGATTTTCATTTTGGGGCTCTTTTGTTTGCACCCCGGTTTATGCTGGCACGTTGGCTGGTTATTGCCCCAATGATATATCCTTCAACAAAGTAGTTTTATTGTTATTACTATCATGACCACAAACAGGGCTGTCAACTCCTCACACAATTAGCTTGAGGTCTAGTCACACAATTTTGCGCAATCTCACACTCTCCCGATGAAGCATCAGTTTTTCATGCAGTGTTTCAAATGTGGTGAAAAATTCCATTAATAACGTACTGAATACACACAGACATGCCTTGGAATTTCTAATTTTCTTTGGTCTATTTAGAATGAGAACAACAAATTTCCGGGAACATGAAACATCTGAAAATGGGATATTCGGAACATGCAGTAATGACTTATGGGAAGGGTCATTCCCTGCAATCACCTGTATTTCGTTGAAAAAAGTTTCCCTTGGTAGGACGCTCCTCGAGAGCCGATATAGTCGCGCTTGGCGTCAGAGGATCTCCTTGCCTTTGACTTAAAGTTGCTAGACCTGCAAACACTTTCAAATTTTATTCTTCAAACGTGTTTGGAAGAGTGATGGTGAATCTTTTACCCATTGATGTTATGTGAAAAGCTTTGCTGAAAGGAACACTTGGAAGGATGGCAAAACATGCACCATTTTTCACTTCTTTAATAAATGGTACAGAACAACCAATTTGTGAAGCGCCACCACATGTGTACTTCATTGTTTTCACAACAGTCAAGCTTCGCAGCAAAATTGCTATATGCTCCTGACAGAAGCATTCCTGAGTACAAGCGTGATTTTTGAATGTCACTAAGTATAAAATTTCGGCCATGTTGTTATCAAAATCAATTAATGAGTCGGTTCGCTTAAATTTCTTCGAATAATAAGTTGATGTTAAAAGTACACCATTAACTGTAAATCTTTTAAAACAAGTAACACTCTCAATAAGTAACCTCTCATCCAACAAATTCTGAAGTGCCAGCCTGAACGATGCACTTAATGGCAACAAAACAGAGGTTCCTAAACCGACAACCTTAAAATCATTTGAATTAGCTATAAAAGGTTGTTGAATCATAGCTAAAGGATTGAGTAATCTTGACACATACCTTTCTGCATTTGGTGATTTAATGTAAAATAAATTCTTATAAATATCTTGCATTCTGCATAACACATTGAAAATTTGCTGGGGTACATACCTGGTACCATTAACTAAACTTTTTAACTGTCCATTGCAAGATTCAAATACAAAAGGCTGATGTACCCCACAAAGGTCCCCAGTTGCAAACTGAATTCGTCATGTGGAGTAACAAGTGAACATTAAATGTCATTTCTTTGCGCCCATAGAGGGGTTCCACATACATTACAAATTTGCGAATTAAAAATTCACTTAGCTTCAATGATTCTTGTGAAATACTAGTACTACTTAAGCAAAAAATAGCCTGAACAAGCATAGCCCAGTGTGCCAGAAATTTATTTGGCAGAATTCCAGTCAAAATCACAGGAGAGTAAAACAAAAACGTTCTGCATTCACTTGCTTTCCAATATTTGACATCATCTAGTGACCTTGGCATTCTTGTCAATTCTTTTATAGGTTTAATTTTTGTAATTCGTTGACTGATTATTATTTTCTGTAAACCTATGTACCAAGGCTCATCACAGTTATTAGAATCGATCCACATATAAAAAATCTTTTAACAGTGCCAAGACAGACAGCATGCATATAATCTGGTATGAATCCTGAAATGATATTAAAATAAAGTAGAAAAAATACTAAACTTACACCCCTCACACCATTTACTCTGTTCCCACTTTCTGTCGCACTTACACTATCTTCTTTCGTCTTTTGGCTTGTTCTTAATTCTGCCAAGGGCTCACAGTAATGATATTTCATTGAATTTGAATCCCTGTTATATTCACCCTTGTGCATGCAAATCCACAGCCGTGATAGCCGTTAAACTGTGTCATGTTTTGCAGCATACAACATGCAGGGGAATCAGCGCAGCAAACAATCGGAAAAACTCTGGAAATTACCCCATAAGAATCATTCAGCCATGAAAAACCATTTGTGGATAATACATTACACTCATCAACAAAAGGTTTCAAGAATGTTGGCGTGTAAGGTCGGTCATTCCCGAACCAAAGAGAGGTTAAAAAGACATGTTTCTTTCTCTCATGAACTGACAGCTCATTTATTGCACATAGCACAGGCCAGATTGAAAATTTAGAAGAATTAAAAATTGAACTCCATCTGTATTCCAAGTTATGGAAAAATTTTCCTTTGCAGACAGAAACCCTTCTTTAACTAATTTTTGATACATCTTACCATCCTGAATGTCACAAATATCACTATCATCATCATTTCTGTTTATTTTACGATTAAGTATCAACTTCCCTACACCTCTATTTTCGAGAAGATTTCGTAATTGGTTTTCAATTGGCATAACAATAAAAAATTGACCATCCTGTAAGCTTTGATGTTTATTGAATGGTAAGTTGCAAGAGTCACATGCCTCTGCCACATTATCACTCACCCTAAGTAAGCTTTGCATGATGGACAATAAAAATGGAATTCACAAATGCCTTGTATAATCTGTTAAAGCATTACTGAAAAGGTACAGAGAATTGGGCAACGTTGCAAGACAGTGTAAATTAATCAGTTGGACTATATCATGTAAAGCCTTGCCTGACAAGTTGTGGCGAACACTTAATGCTAGGACAGCAAGAAGACTTTCAGCTCGCGTCAATGTGCTGCCTTCTGCTTGACACCATTTCATCGGGATCTTTCAAACGAAATCCTCGATCCTGAAAAATCAAACTTTATGAAGTTAACACTAGGTTTCAACCAAGCATAAGAGTTGTGTCATAGCATTTTTGTGAAATTAAGACTTAGGTCTACATAGTAATAATAAATTCATGCTTTACTGGGGCTGATTCCACGGAGGAGATATTCAAGGTCCACTGGTTCTGTAATAATAACATACTGTATCATCCGGGACCCTGCTTTTAACCTCATTCAAAAACACTTGTAAGTTCCTGGGAATTTACAAAAAATGTTCCGTGCGTGAAGAGTGGGAACTAGGAGAAGATATAAATTAAAATATAAAATGTATCTTTTAGAGGATTATTAAGGCCAACAACTTGTACTGTTGTATTGGAATCTATTTGACAAATTGCTTTCACTTAGGTAAGGTGTGACGGAGGTGGGGGAAAGAACTGGATGCACCTATTTGAATGCATCAAAACAATAGATGGTCTGGATAAATTTCCTATGGTTTATTTCAGTGTTTTTTGTGATCCGTGACAAAAAATAAAACAGCATATACTGGAAAGCAAAGCAATTTACCTGGTGCAGTCTCACTCTAGTGGCATAATGTGTACTTAAAAATGGCTATTTTCAATGCTGTGGAACAAGCATGGGAATAACTTTGATTGCATTTGAACTGATTAATAGTTTTGCCATGTGAACGTACCATCATGAGGGTGCACAGGGAAATTTGTTCTAGTATGGACTCACTGATTCATTCTCTAAAAATACTCTTAACTTGCAACCTGTTCTTGGCTTCAATTTTCCTGGACCACATTGAAGCAAATGGCACTCTCAGAATGCGGAAGTGTATCTGAGTATTCTTATTTTGTGGCATAATTTTGACGAGATTTAAACCAGGTACACTCCCTAAAGAAGAGATTTTATTTTTCTCTAGATTCATATGGAAATTAATTTCTGCAACGTAAGCAATTACCTCTCCGTGATCGTCTTCTTCATGTTCGCTCTCCCTGTCTTCCCTATTAGTATCATCTACACTGTCGCAATCAAAAAGGTAGTCCTGAGAATGAAATCTATGGCGTTTAGAAGACAGTGATCGACTCATGATAGTGATCGACTCATGATAACCGTCTACACGTGCCTTTACTGAGGACTACGACGTCCGATACCCCCCCCCCCCCCCCACCTTGACCACGGACCGGGCCACTGAGATTTCTCTAACTAAAAAAAAGATTTGTTTAATTAAGTCAGAACTAGAACTATAAAATTGTACTCATGGTTGAACTTACTTGATATGGCTCTAAATTTGAATAGAAGGCTAGTTGAGTGAAACTATGTCGTCCAGCTGGCTGCAACTTTGGAAACGTCAACGAGTTCCTCAAACCTCAGTGTACATAACATAACAAAACATAACAAAGGAGGGCCAAAGCCCCATAAGATGCCCTGCAAATCAGACCCGAGACAAAAGAAACCAAACCACAAAAGCCCTACAGAGTCATAATCTTCTACAACTAAGGAGAGTGTACCATTATATATTACGCAACAAGTATTTGATAACCATCAGCATCTGTTTTCAGTGTGCGCGATGACTTAGCAAATTCAAACCAGGGTAAGGGCACAGAACTCATAGTTTTCCACGCAGCACGACACAAATTACCAAACTCCATTTGTTAAAAATTAAGGTATGCCTTTATTGCCGGCAATATCTCGAAATAGGCCCTGCAGGGCTAGCTTCAACTGCGCCGTCAATGAAAGCCGTGTTGCGCTGGTTGTCGAGCATCAGCAAGAAAAGTAGATAAAAATCACATACCTCAAAATGATAGCAGGGCCTATTTCGAGAGTATATATATACGGCTGCTTGAACCATCAATGATGTTTGCTATATGACAAGCTAAATATTGTGACAAGGTAAAGACGGCTTGCGCGGTCTTGATTTCAGCGAGGGGAATGAGGGGTAGGTGGAATTCAACTTCTGAATACGGGATATTTACGGAATAAAATGCAAAATTTGTTAGAAATTTAAAATATTTGCAGGGCCTATTTCGAGAGTATATATATAGCTTCTTGACTATTAAATCCATGGTGCGTTCTATGACAAACTAAATATTATAACAAGGTAAAGACGGCTTGTGCGGTCTTGATTTCAGCGAGGGGAATGAGGGGTAGGTGGAATTCAACTTCTGAATATGGAATATTTACGGAATAAAATGCAAAATTTGTTAGAAATTTAAAATATTTGCAGGGCCTATTTCGAGAGTATATATATAGCTTGTTGACTATTAAATCCATGGCGCGTTTATGACAAACTAAATATTATAACAAGGTAAAGACGGCTTGCGCGGTCTTGATTTCAGCGAGGGGAATGAGGGGTAGGTGGAATTCAACTTCTGAATATGGAATATTTACGGAATAAAAAGCAAACTTTTTAAGAAATTTAAAATATTTGCAGGGCCTATTTCGAGAGTATATATATAGCTTCTTGACTATTATTAAATCCATTGTGTTTTCTTTGACAAACTAAATATTATAACAAGGTAAAGACGGCTTGCGCGGTCTTGATTTCAGCGAGGGGAATGAGGGGTAGGTGGAATTCAACGTCTGAATATGGGATATTTACGGAATAAAAGGCAAAATTATTCAGGAATTTTAAAAATCGCAGGGCCTATTTCGAGAGTATATAAGATAGCTAGTCCCTATATAGGCCCCTTCAAATTTCTTAAATTTCTAAAAAATATTTCTTTTTATTCCGTAAATATCCCGTATTCAGATCGAAGTTGAATTCCACCTACCCCTCATTCCCTTGCTAAAATCAAGACCGCCCAAGCCGTCTTTACCTTGTACGTACATTTAGGCTTGTCATATAGCAAACATATCGGTGATTGTCACGCTATATATATACTCTCGAAATAGGCCCTGCAAATTTTTTAAATTTCTGGCAAATGTTGCTTTTTATTCCGTAAATATCCCGTATTCAGAAGTTGAATTCCACCTACCCTCATTCCTTGCTAAATGACCGCGCAAGCCGTCTTTACCTTGTCACAATATTTAGCTTGTCGTATAGCACAACGGTGAGCGTACGTAAGCACATTATTTAGCTTGTCATATAGCAAAACGATGGCAGTCCGCAAGTCAAGAAACTATATATATACTCTCGAAATAGGCCCCGTTGTCATTTTGAAGTATGTGATTTGTATTTGTATGAGACGACGTCCACGATTCCAGGATTTGGCAGAGCGCGCGGACGAAATAAGCCCTATCTGCACTGAAAATTCCATAGCAGGGCCTATTTCGAGATAATGCCCCTTTATTTCGAATCCCTCGATTCCTGGGACAATGAAAAGAACGAATATTTGAGTGTCCTGGTCCATCCAACAAGAGCGTATTGCATACAAAAACATCAGTATTCTCTATAATTGAAACGCTTTCGCACCATTGTAGGGAAATTGTGCGCAACTTAACATAACTATCGGGCGTAACCAGGTAACTTTACTTTACGGGCGTAAATTCCGGCGCCCCAGACATACGCGCCAAATACTTTACTGACAATTAAAGATCGCACGGTCGTATAGATAATGGTTCCGAATGAATATTGCCGCACCTGCCTTTAGTTTGTTGTCAGCCTTAAAATATGCTGCTAAATTGACCTCTCATTTGATTCATCATGCTCCTATACCAAGGGGAAGAAAATGTAACTTACGCAAAACAAACACTTAAGTACCCCAACTAACAAGTGCGTATCGCACGCGAAGAACATCAGCATTCTCCTTCGGTAAAACGCGTGCGCAATAATTTCATTACATCATATTACCATCGCTTTGAATTTTGCTGGCGTAAATTCTCGGGCGCCATGCATACGCATTCATACTTTTCGTAGAAAAGGGCGCAGTCGAAGGTTTCGAATACTAAACTTTATATTGCCGCACGCGCACAGGCACTTATCGTTCGGTGAGCATAGCCTACAGTTACATTGCTACTTTTCCGATCTTTCATCAATTTATTTGTCTCCTCGAAAGTTAAAATGAAGTATGCTCTGTTCGAGTTTGTGTATGGAGGTGATAACTGCATCGAAGTGGGTGAAACTTCATGGACTGCCAATTTCAAGGTTTAGATTTGGCCAGCATACAAAATTGGCAGTATGAGAATGACGTCATCGTAAACTGGCCCAAAATAAGACGTTCAAAAGGCAAAACGACCAAATACCTGACAGAGCCACACGTTGCAAAGGTGATTGCCTTCTCTGGTAAGTTGTTTAGAGAAATTCTAATTGAATATATTTTAGGCGTAAAAGGAACAGATATCTAAAACAAAGATCGTTGCACTCTGGTAAAAAGGCTCAGGCCTACATTACAGATTAAGAATGATTTAGTTTCAGGCACTAACGTTACGCATGACCTAGGCATAGGCCTTGGGGTCTATAGTAAGGGGGACCGGAATTCGGCAGCATCCCGTACGTGACTCGTTCACTCTATGTTTTTATTTATAACCACATATTTGGAACACGCAAACACGCATTCTTACTAAAGAGACTCTTAAATGTTCAAAAATTTAAGAGGTTAAATTCTTAATGAATACAGTGAGCAAAATTTTGGTAAAACACGAGTTGCTTTTTAAGGGTACATCCAAGCGACTCTCATTTCAGACTCAACTTTGTGCATAGGCAAAAATATTTGATCCTGAAGCAAATGGCTCCCGAACAACGTCGCTTGAAAAAAATTAATGGCATAGGTACCGGTTATTGTGAAATTTATTTTCGTCTGATTTGAATGCAAAATAAAACGTCAAATGTTGGCATGCTTACAGTAGCTAGGTTTGTGAAGTTCTCAAAAATCATGTGCGCTGACGGGGAAAGTCTACATAACATAACATAACATAACAATAACAGTTCTATTTTATTATAACCTGAATGTTCTCTTCAAATGATTTTGAAAAACGTCTTTTTATTGTCTATGTTGACAATTATCCCCGACAACAAGAGGGCTATTTTCGCTACAATTATTGTTGCGCCCTTTGCAACATCTTTTACTGGCCGGGAGGGTTAATTTAGTGTCGTTCTGTGTATTTTGTAAGCTTATAATCACGCTTGGTGTGGAAGCTATGAACGTAGCACAGCGACAACATTCATTAGTGCGTATAAAGCATGAAGATACGTTTGGGGCAAAACCTATCCCTATATTACAGAAGATGACCTTTTTCATCAGAATGAAGTGCAGTTAGTACATTTTGTTATCTGGGCATTAAAACAACGCTATTAAATTTTGTCTTTTGCCAAAAATGGTGCAAGAGTAGAGTATGTTGAAAACCCAAAAAAGGCGCCGACAGACGATTTTGGTCCGTCAGGGGGGGAGGGGCGCCCGCCCCCTGACCATATGGCAGCTCCGCCACTGCCCCCCCCCCCCCACACACACACACACAAAACTAACATTGGCAAACTGCACAGTATCTCCTTTCATTTATAATGATAAAAACTATTGTTAAATCATTACTGTTTTTACTGTTGTTGTTTTTGTTGTAATTCGTAAGAGAGATTTCCGAACTTAAGACACAAAGTTGCATACATGGGTGCAAATACATTCCTTGTATCCCCAAAATTTCAACTTTTTGTTTACTTAACTTCTCGAACTGTAGAACACTAGTCAAACAGATTGACTTTGGTTTGATGTAGTACATATTCTGTTGTAGCCTCTCCCTCCAACACTGAAAATTACTATACACTGCTGCTACTGCTAAGTAGTGATTTAAAAAAAAAATGCAGGACAATATCTTCGAAAACAATAGATTCTTTTAATACCAATGTCATTAAGGGAAAACAGAGAGATGAATAGTTTCAGTAGTGTTTTAAACGTCCGGGTGTTATCCTTGTTCGTAACATTCATATTTCAGTTTTGCCACTGGTTTCCCAGCCTGAAAACAGAGCAACTGTCTCCAAAATATAAATGTTAGCACATGTGGTGTAAGAAATGGTTGCTTTTTTTTTATTTTCGATGAAAATGTTGATCCAAGTATATTCCATTTTCTTCATAGTGTGAAAACAACGTCCAAAACCAAAAGGACACTATCGAAGAACTTCGAAGACAGTTAGAAGAATGTCGGAGGGAAAATAAGACGCTAATGAATACCATCAAACTTTTAAAAGGTAAAGTGAATTACCTTTGTCACTATCAAAACTTAAAATTGAAAGGACCATTGTTGATAAAAACATATTATGAAGAATAGTGGTTTCATTTTTGATGCTGAACCCGCTATGCCCTATGCACCACCCCGAAATTCATGCTCATGCCTAGGGGTTTGTATTTAGTCTACTACAGATATTGCTGAAGGCGTAGAAAGCTGTTCGAGTTGGGGGGGGGGGGTGAAACTTGCCTTACAATAATGCCCAGGGGGGGGGGGTCGGCGGGGAACAGATGTACTTGAAAAAAATTTGAGTAGGCCTATTTGACGGTCTTCAGATAAAATTTGATGCAACAAATTTAATTGCTTTTACGAGCAATTACTGCAGAGGTTTATTTTTTTTTTACAAAGGCAACAAATGAGGGGTTATCATCCTTGGATTGAGGGGTCATATTTTCGCCCCTCCACATTTTTGGCTTGGGGCTAAAGCCCTCTCCTACGGCTATGGACATAACCTCTTTTAATTTATGTGTAACTGACTTGTAAAGATTTAAGCGAGGACCCTTGAAACCATTCATAAACCATTCATAAAGGGGATTTACGATAAAGACAAGGCAGACATCCACACGTCGATATGCTGCAGTGGCGTAGCAACAAGGGGGGTTGGGTGTTAGAACCCTCCCCCATGCCCAAGACTAAAAAATTATGGCAAGAAAAACATTATTTTATATATATGTTGCTGTGTTTGAGGCACAAATATTGGAACACTTGCATCTGGAGACCTAAAAAAGCCATTTTTCTCCAAGGAATATCCACCCTGGAAATTTCTCCCGGGTCGCAATTCACCCCCATGACCTGATGACAAAATCCTGGCTACGCTACTGATGTACTGTTATGCAGTAAGAGTTCGATAGCATTTCACATGGTAGGCTACATAGCACGTGTCACTTCCATTCGGAGAGTCTTTGACCTATTCCAGAAGCTATTTTTAATCCGACTGTGGGGAAAACAGTTTTTGTGAGCATCTCTTTTGACCAGAATTTAATACTTGCTATGTAAGCAGTAAAGAGAATATCTAGGGAGTTGCCACTGGTGTAACAAATTACTTTTATTTGAATTATCAAACTGATAACTTTTGAACAGTGTCACATAAAGTCAATAAAATGTCAAGAAAAAGAAATACTGAAAAAACTGTAGACAACACAGTCCTATATTTGAACAGATGGAACTTTAGTTTGCTTGTTTAATTATTAAAAAAGAAATTTCGTCTAATGGCAAGGTAAAAAACAAAATCATTAGAGTTAACTGTGAAAAATGTTTTAAATAAACAATGATATTTCATGCCATTTTCTTTTTGTTTTTATACAGGAATCCCAAATAACATCGAATCATTTGAGGCCTTGGTGAAATCAGCAAAGGTCGCGACTGTTAGACTACAGGTGTGTAAAACTTCATCTTTTACGGTATTTGTCCAAGAGTGTTTATAGTAGTATATAGTGCACAATCATGATTTGGGATGAGTTGTTTATTTTATATGATAATAGTATAATATTAAACTGGTGTTTTTCTTGACAGCCGGCTACCATAATCACAGGAGATGGAAACGTGGGAACATCATCTGCCAGAAAGGGAACAACAGTTTGTCATGTCAAAGAACCAGTTAAAGAAGAAAGGGAACATGTAAGTCAAAATTGAATATCCCTATCAGAATGGTGAAATGTGAAGTTGTGACTTCTTACAGAGGTGGATTTACACCTGTGGTGGGCTTTGGACATGACCCTATGTAAGGTCTCTTTTAACATGTAGATGACCCTTTAAAACATAGTTAATAGATGCATAAATTAAAAAGCAGTCGTGATTGTGAACATAAATCATATGGTTGTTGCTTGGAAAGAAGTAAACTCAACTGGGAGCTATGCCGGGCTTAACACCGCCTTTCCAGCTTTCACAGTAGAAAATGGCCAAAATTTATGGAGGCTTGTATTGATCAAGCCAGGTATGCTTAGGAAAAAAATACCACATAATTAAAGTCCCCTCTTCAAAACAATTTCCCACTATCTTCCTGTGTGTATAGATTAAACATTTGACAGTTAATTCCTTAGTGCATCCCCACATTGCTTTCTTTCAGGAGAAATTGTCCACCCTGATAAGCAGGTGCTCCAGACAGGACTATAAAAAGTTCACCAGTGACTTGTTAGTTGCTGTCTTCGGCCGGGGACAATTGCAACGCACTCCATGACAGGAGGAAAATCGTGTAAAGTGCAGGGAAAGGCAAAGGACCCTCTAGATCCAAAGAAGGTGCAGTTTGTGATGGGTAAGTAGAGTATTTTAATATGATAAAGGGGGATATATCTATGATTCTGGTCACTGTCATTAAGTTCCCATATGCACCCCTCGAGACAGCAAAATGAACTATCTGCAACTGTCTGCAGCTGGAGGATGTGGGGACAGGCAGCGCATGTGACGTCATTAAAGGAATGTTAAATTCATATATTAAAAGACAAATGCAATAAGGATATCAGTCTATATTAGTTTTTGAATGGCTCTTGACAATCATGTGACAATGCGATATGTTTTTCACTGGATCGTGAAATTTACAAGAAGTAATACCTTGGTTAACCTTGAATGTTAACCTTAAATATCCTGGAAACTTCTTGAAAGAAAAATGAAAGAAAAACGCAAAATTTAGTAGCGACTGCTCTTGACATTTAAGTTCCATGTGCACGTACCAATGTATATCAAACAGTCCTTTTAGGCTCCGTTTAAAAAATTTCATGGTGCATTACAGAAATTCCATTGTGCCAGCAAGGCTGAATTTGCACTCTGCCGACTTTTACTCCTGATGTAATTATTTTGATACCATGATTTCGTTATATCAACATTTCCTGTTAGCTGTGTCATGAGAACTGCTGGAAATGTCATTGAAGCACATAACTCATCAGCCTATACTATAAGTGTACTATACAAACGAAAAATCGTTTCATGAAATGAAGAAGTGTAAAATTATAACTAATAAATGAAAGGCCTATGAAATATTGTACTTCACCTGTTGCCAATTAAATATGATGTCAACCTGTCACAAATGTGGGCTGAAATAGCAGCTGTTTCCTGCTATGTATCAAGAAGGGACCAAAACTTGATGTTAACGCTGCAACAGTACATAATTAATACTTTAAACTGAATTTATATATCTTTCTTTTCCCTCAGAAAATGTTCTCAAGGCCTTCCCAGACAGCAGCAAAGAAATTATTAAATTAACAATAATTAATAAACTCAGCAATGAGGCTAAAATGAAGAGAAAACGAAAATCAAAAATTGTTGAGGAAGAGTAACTGTTGATTGAAAATTGGTTTTAAGTTTGTGTTCTATTTTATTTGTAATTCTTGGATAAATTTACAAATTTGAATAAATTGTTGCAGGTTTGACTAGAAATGTCTTGATTTGTCTCTTTAACTACGGAAAAATGTCCCCTTGTTTCACATGCTTTCGGATCTTCCAGAGATGATGTTAATGGTCATGCAGTCCATTACAGGATATGGCATCTCAGCAAAAACAGAAGGGAGGATTTAGTATGCCAAACCGGAGCCACAGAGAAATAGAAAGGATTATTTGAAGCACGATTAAATTACCATGGTACCTTCAAAAACACCATTGTAATTTTACCGTTGCAATACCATGAAAGTATCATGGTATTATTATGGTACTACCATGTCAAAATTACCATGGTAAAATTACCATGGTACCTGCCAATATACCATGGTAATTTACCATGGTATTTTCCCATGGTACTTTACCATGGTAGATTTTCAATATATTATGGTATTACCATGATTAAATTACCATGGTAAAATACCATGTTACCTTCAAAAATACCATGGTAATTTTACCACGGCAATACCATGAGAGTACCATGGTATTACCATGGTAAAGTACCATGGTAAAGTACCATGGTAAATTACCATGGTACCTGCCAATAATACCATGGTAATTTACCATGGTACTTTACCATGGTAATACCATGGTACATTTTCCTAAGGGCAGGCATGTTATCTTGACAAAATTTGGTCGAAACCAGAGCTAAAAGGACTATTTCTTTGAGGGTGTACACTTGACGCTCTAGAACACTCCTCTAATGGAGTAGTGAGACCTGAGATTCGGACTACTCGGACTATTAAGTTGCCGACTCTGGATCTGGCATATCATGGTGATAACCAGGATTTTCTTGGGGACCGGGGCTGAGGGAGGGGTCCATATTTTTGGGGGGAGGGGGAGTGAAAGATATATGAGGAAACCGATCCTCTATCTAAGTCACCATATCAGTTGGTGCGGAGCATCATTGCGGAGTGAACAGAAAATGATGATGATGACGAAAAAATAAGGATAATGATGATATGCTTATCCAGCGCACGGAATGCACGCGTATTCCCTGGTATGTCAGAACAGGGAGCCACAACCTGGGGGGGGGGGGGTGCCATGCCATGCCCACCCCCCAACCGCCCGTCGGGAACACTGCCCCCCCCCCTCCTTCGGGGAAGGTCGGCGGGTTCGTCGGGGAGGTCTAAAAAATAAAAAATTAAAAAAAAAATTAATCAAAAATCCCACAAGGACTGAAGTTACTGGATGGGCGATCTAGAACATATTTTATTGTTTTGAAATGCTATTTTAATACATATCGGAATCGATTTTAAATCACTTCTTAACTTTGTTAATCCGCATCCTATGTTCCTTGTCTTATCTCTTTCCCCGTCGGGGAAGGGCGGCAATTTTTCGGGGATGCCTAAACATGAAAAACGTAAAGGACAGAAGTTACTGGATAGATGACAATGATTTTTTTCTCTTTGAACTATTTTTTCTTTTGTAACGCTGTTTTAATGCATATCTGAATCGGTTTTAATCACTTCTTACTAGCTCTTCTATCCCTCATCCCATCTTCAATCCGTACTCGCAAGGTCATGCCTCCGTCACGGCTACCCCCCCCCCCCCCCCCGGCCTGTTGTTGAGAAAATCCAATTTCGTCGGGGAGCCTTCATCTACAGACCTACCATAAAAGATGTGGGTCTGTAGTCACTCGGACGACCTTCTTGATGTTGCTTACTAGAAGACCACATTCTTCAAGGAAACTCACAATTCCGAATTCTCCTTACAAAAACGAACAAAGAAGAAGAAGAAGAAGAAGAAGAAGAAGAAGAAGAAGAAGAAGAAGAAGAAGAAGAAGAAGAAGAAGAAGAAGAAGAAGAAGAAGAAGAAGAAGAAGAAGAAGAAGAAGAAGAAGAAGAAGAAGAAGAAGAAGAAGAAGAAGAAGAAGAAGAAGAAGAAGAAGAAGAAGAAGAAGAAGAAGAAGAAGAAGAAGAAGAAGAAGAAGAAGAAGAAGAAGAAGAAGAAGAAGAAGAAGAAGAAGAAGAAGAAGAAGAAGAAGAAGAAGAAGAAGAAGAAGAAGAAGAAGAAGAAGAAGAAGAAGAAGAAGAAGAAGAAGAAGAAGAAGAAGAAGAAGAAGAAGAAGAAGAAGAAGAAGAAGAAGAAGAAGAAGAAGAAGAAGAAGAAGAAGAAGAAGAAGAAGAAGAAGAAGAAGAAGAAGAAGAAGAAGAAGAAGAAGAAGAAGAAGAAGAAGAAGAAGAAGAAGAAGAAGAAGAAGAAGAAGAAGAAGAAGAAGAAGAAGAAGAAGAAGAAGAAGAAGAAGAAGAAGAAGAAGAAGAAGAAGAAGAAGAAGAAGAAGAAGAAGAAGAAGAAGAAGAAGAAGAAGAAGAAGAAGAAGAAGAAGAAGAAGAAGAAGAAGAAGAAGAAGAAGAAGAAGAAGAAGAAGAAGAAGAAGAAGAAGAAGAAGAAGAAGAAGAAGAAGAAGAAGAAGAAGAAGAAGAAGAAGAAGAAGAAGAAGAAGAAGAAGAAGAAGAAGAAGAAGAAGAAGAAGAAGAAGAAGAAGAAGAAGAAGAAGAAGAAGAAGAAGAAGAAGAAGAAGAAGAAGAAGAAGAAGGAGAAGAAGAAGAAGAAGAAGAAGAAGAAGAAGAAGGAGAAGGAGAAGAAGAAGAAGAAGAAGAAGAAGAAGAAGAAGAAGAAGAAGAAGAAGAAGAAGAAGAAGAAGAAGAAGAAGAAGAAGAAGAAGAAGAAGAAGAAGAAGAAGAAGAAGAAGAAGAAGAAGAAGAAGAAGAAGATCGTCGTGGCGTAGCCAGGATGGAAGTTTTAGGGGGGCTAAGTAACAGGTGGGGCCTGGTACCTCTTAGGGTTATAAGCGGAGTGTAACCATCGGTTGGCGTACAAGAGCAAGCGTACAAGAAAATTCGGGGCTAAAAGCCCTCCAGATGGCCGGAAAGGCACTCCTCACGTGTTTTAAGTTGGATCTACCCATGCCTTGAGATACGAATCTCATGTTTCCCACTTCTCAAACAATGAGAATAAAAAATCAATCTATGAAAAAACATAACATAACAGGTTTAAAGGCAAAGGAGGGCTGTAAAGGCCCCCTAAGATGTCCTCTAATCCAACCCCCCCCCCCCCCCAAGAAAAAAACAAAAGCAAACTACCAACACTTAACGAGCCCAGAAAGATTACATTCTACCACAGTCATGGTAAAACTTGTCAATATTTACCTTAAAACGGTGCACTGATGTGGAGTTAACAACCCACTCAGACTGATTATAAGCCTATGTTTTAGGATTCTCCTTTTGGGGGAGCATGAAAACTTAAAAATAGTCATTTTTATTATTGGTAGAGATTTTACAAGTGGCATACATACTGCCAAAGAAAGAATGTTTTTCCGGTTTTCAGTGGTGTCTAGATGCAAAATGGTGCAGTATTTGTATTTGTTATTCATCGGTACATTACGTAGTGAAAATTAAAATACCACGAGTAAATCTCTCAAAATATTTAAACCGTAAAGCAGAAGTATGGATCATGTGGGAAACACATGAAATCCGGACCTTGTGGACATTTTACAAATCCGCCTGGATGCTATTGTCAACCACTAAAAAGGGGACTTGTCGAAAAAAATCGTTCCACAGTGGCACTTGTCATGGGCAGGAGTGAGGCACGACATTGGTCTACTTGTTAAGGATGGAAGGGAAGAATTATTCGAAGGCAGTATCTTACCCTTACGGCATATTTTGTGTATAATAAAGTATAGGAATGGTCGTGTAAGAATGGTCTCCAGTGTATGATTGCCTTGTTTTTAGTAAATCAACCACCCATCCGAAAGGCAGAAAAGGGCTTAACCTAACAAAGTCACATTCGAGTTTGTCGTTCAGACGTTCGTTTCATCTTCTCAGTGAAATGTAATAAACGACAGTGCAAATTATAAACGGTATCTAATTCAGTGAAAGTAGGCATTTTGAAGTTATTCCTTGATTTCATACGTGCGCACAAAATGTGTTTGACACACATTCATGTATGTTTTCTTAATTGTTGCACATTTTACTTATTTACTGTTTAGGCCCCCAGCCCCCACCCCCCCTGTTTAAGGTGGCCCAAAATTCCCCACAGAAAAAATAGTGCGGGGCTAAAGTCTTCTTACCCCTCCCCTTCTTCGTCTCCGCGGTCCCTGACTAATCAACGTAGACGTAGGATGCAGGGA
The DNA here is from genome assembly GCA_037179385.1 of Holothuria scabra. Classification (NCBI taxonomy): domain Eukaryota; kingdom Metazoa; phylum Echinodermata; class Holothuroidea; order Aspidochirotida; family Holothuriidae; genus Holothuria; species Holothuria scabra. Next base: position 26,798,584 of record CM074196.1, on the reverse strand, counting down.
CAGACTGCAACCCTCTAACATTTTCTCTGAAAATTCGGGGAAATGTGAAGACATTTTTTCATTCACTGGAATAATTTTAATTATTTTTTATCACAATATTGTTCTGAAACTACCAAAATTTTAGCATGCCTGGCGTACTTCAAGCTTTGAGGCTTCCTCAATTTTGTCCTTAATACTCATACCTTCTGATAACAACCGCTGGAGAAACAGCAGCAGAAGTTCGAAATTTTGTAAGAATAATTAAGTAGAAGACTGGCCTTGTAATTTGGAAATCGGTTGTGATGGGGAATTGAAACCGTCTCGATGCAGATCCAGAATGCAAGTTTTGTCACGGAAATGTCGCATGTAATGCAAAATTTCAGCACGCTTCGCGCACATTCGTTATACTTGGTATTGTTTCTTGACCACTTTATAAGTTACACTATACAGTACTTCAAACAATTTCCAAAGAGAGAAATCTTATCTTCACTTATCTTCCTCCAAACCCCTCACAAAGCAAAAGTCTATGGAATATACTGGGAGGCTTAATCTCCTTCATCTAGGGTTACCATGAGACCCGGCTCCAGACCGGTACCTGGAGGAATTTGTGAAATTGCAAAAAATGTTAGGGTTTCATTTATTTTTCACGGGATCTGAAGGTTTTTCCCTAAATTTGCTTGTTGACTATATATTTTGAAAACTTTTCTGGTCGCAGTATTGGCCTGTGAATAGTGGAAAATGATAACAGTATGTTACCTCGTATTACTTCACAAATGCATGGACTGTAGATGCCCTCGTACCCTCATCCCACGTTTGTAAGTTGTACCTTTCACGTGTAGTCACGGCCAAGTGCATATCGCGCGGGCTACGTACAGGCCTACGATTGCACAATTAGTACTTCGTTTGTTACCTCCAACCACACACCCAGTGGCGTATCCAGGAATTTGCAGTGAGGGAGGGGTGGGGGTCTGCATGTCGATGGGACATCAAATGCACACTAAGCGAAGCGCCACCATAGGTATGACATTTGTTTAGTCTCTGGTGTCTATTAGAATTCAGGAAATGACACTTCCAGGGGTGGCGCCAGGATTTCCCCGACAGGGGGGCCAAGCTCCCCGACAGGGGGCCAGCATTTCAAGGCCTCGACAAAGTCTTTGAGTTAGTCCAGAGGGGGATGCGACTTAACATTTTGAGGCGCTCGCAGGGCGCGAAATTTTTGGCCTTCTTTTCAACAAAAACTTGAAAACCTGGAGTTTATTTTGAAGACGAAATTTAAAATTTTTTAAAGAAATTTTGCTTTTGTGAGGACCATAAAAAGTTGGGGTGTTTATTGAAGGATCTGTCCCCCATTTGGGAAAAATCGAAAACGTTATATAGGCGACAGCTGTAAATATTTTGGGGTTACATATTTAAATGTACTAGGCCTACCTACTAATGCTTCAACACAAGAATAGGTTGCCCGAAAAGGTTTTTCCTTTTTTGAACGAAGATTTGAAAATTAAGAGCTTATTTTATTGCAGAAATTTTGGAATTTAATTGAAGAAAATTTAGTTTGGGCCACAGTTATTATGAAATATTTAGGTTTTTTATTAAGTGATATGACTTTCAAGAGCAAAATTAGGTAGAATGTTGGGTGATTAACAGAGTTGGCTTTGGTTATTTATTGTACGGAGTATCCATCGAAATTGGAAAATTTTGCCACTTTTAATAATCTGAAGCTTATACTGGAGGAAACTTGTAATTTTATGACAGATTTACGGGTTTTATGAAAGAATCTAATCTTCTTACAAGAAAATCAAGTAGGGTGTGACCTGTAGTTTGGTTGGGGTTACTGAATATCATCATGCAGACGGGAACTCGGACCATATTGGGAAAATTCTCCCGCGAAAACAGTTTGGCTTCCCATACATTTGAAGTTTTATATTTTATATATTGACATAGACGGACGGGAACGTTTCAGTTTCGGAGGGGCAGAGTTGTCTCTTTTGTCCGAAAAATGTAATTTTGCCCGAACGAATAGCAAAGTGCAGAGCACAGAAATGTTTTAAAAATTAAAAACCTCCAGACAGCAGGAAATGGCATTTCCCAGGCTCGTACCTAAAAAAAAATCAGTCATTATTTTGAGCTTTCTTTCGCAATAAAATTTTCACTTCATAATATTGTCCCAAAACGAAGAACAATTTGCAAGCTCGCAATGTTCTGTGAAGTAATCTGTTCGACTATCTCACTCTATCTAAGCGGAGCGTCACCATCAGTTGGCGCGGAGCGTACAGAAAATTGTTAAAAAATCTAACCCCTCAGACAGCCGGAACAGGCATTACCCAGACTTGTAACAAGAAATGAAGCAGTCGTTATTTTGAGCTTTCCTTTTAAATGAAAGTTTCACTTCAATAGAAAAAACCGAACTTGCTAAGTGATCAGAAAATTACCAGATAAAAGGGTACTGCTGCAATTAATTAGATGTAATGTCTCTTTTCGGGGGAAAACTCTGTAACGGAATGGTCGTTGAAGTCCATTGAAAGGCCCGCTAAAAAGATGAGATTTTCTACGTAACTTCCGAGAACTCCAGACTATAAATGATTTGTGTTGCTATGTATTTGAGTTTTTGAAAATATGTCACGTTACAAGGTGGCTTCAAGCCTTCAAATGAATTTTCAGTCAGACTTATTGGGAGACATTTTCACACTACTGTTTGTCATCAGCCTATGTGTAGCTGAAAAAAAACCTGTCTGATTTTCATTACCGTTACTAGAATTCGGCTATAGAGGCAGGCCAGGTGGCAGAACATTGGGCACTGCATGCACCTGAGCAACCTCTCGTCTGTTTTTGTCAGGAAAATTAAGAATTGTGAGTTTCCTTGAAGAATATGTTCTTCTAGTGAGCAAAATCAAGAAGACCGTCCGGATAACTGAAGTTGATAAGAACCACATCTTTTATTAGTTTAACGTGGGCATGCAGATGAAGGCTCCCCGACGAAATTGGGTTTTCTCAACAACAGGGGAAAGGGCAGCCGTCCCCTAGCTAGTAAGAAGCATTTCAAAACAAAAAATATGTTCACCCAGCCAGTAATTTCAGTCCTTGTACGTTTTTTTTTTATTATTATTATTATTATTTTTATTTTTTAGGCCTCCCCGACGAAATCGCCGACCTTCCCCGACGGTGGGGGGGGGGGCAGTTGTCCCAGACGGGAAGCCATGCCCCCCCCCCTCGCTGGTGCCACCCCTGGACACTTCACAGAACTTCCTAGACCTATTCGGAATTAACTGTTATGTGCCAAAATCAGCATTCTGTGCTACTTTATAATCGAATGCCTTTTAAAGACATACTTGGAGAAGTAGGGAGACACAGCCTACATACTTGCGTCACTGTATGAGTTTGATGGGACTGCGAGTATAAAATGGCGAAAGGAAGAAAGCACTATGTCGACAAGCGTACAAAAGTTGCGCCCAAATTTGTTACGGTATCTTCTTCGTGTTGTTAGGAATAGCCTCTGGCGCAAATAACGCACATGTTACACAGACGAGACCTTTCATTGACGGTGGATATTTGAAACAATTCTTTTCTCCTGATATATGTTGCTTTCCATGGAACACGTTATGTGGATTTTTTCACTTTTCACTTGGCATCCAATGTTCCGTCAGAAGACGTTTCCTACGGTAGTCACCCAATGATTTGACCAGAACGGTATTCCTACTTCCGTTTTGAAACACACAGGCAATACTAATTCCACTTGCACCATAGTGTCATCACCATGCCCGAAGAAGCATAATTTGCATTAGATGCGTTCGAACAGCTAGGCCCGGATTTTTTTTTTTTTTTTTTTGGCAGCACTTCCAACGCGAAAATCTTTACAGACAAAACAGACAGATAATTCAGGGGAACCTGCTGTACCGGAAGACCGACCTAATGTATCGCCATACAGGGGCGTCGATTTGAAAGTGTGTGTGTGGGGAGGGGGACATCTGGTCTATTTTTTTCTCCTGTCCTGGTAAGGTGTCCACTGCGGCGTAGCTAGAAATTATTGCCACTGGCGGAGGGGGTGGTAGGCAAGCATCCAAATTTTGCCATATTTTAAAGTGTGATTCTCACTGTTCTAGCGACTGAAATTGTCGCCCTTTCAAAATATTTGAAAATATGGAGCTTTTAGTTGTATTGCAGAAAAGTTTGGATTATGGGTTTCTTGCTGCGATCAAAGATCGTCGTTGCTACATAATGTTATCCAACGCCTATGTATAATGAGGCTTTCCTACTAATTTTTTGAGCTTATATCGGAGAAAATATGGAGTTTTATGAAAGAAAATTCATGAAAATAGCATTGTAGTTAACGGTGTCACTTGGTGATCTGGTGTAACAAGTGTAGCAAATATCCGAGTGTCACTTCCAGAGCTCGGAAAAGTTTACTAAAGTGAAAGTATAAGCACTTCTGGAAAGGAATTGCAACTTTCGGCGCGCGAAACGCGCTGGAAATTTTGCTTTCTTGAATCAAATAATGACGAATATGAAGCTTTTATTAGAGAAAATTGATTGGAAATTTCGTAATTTCATGAGTTGTCAAAACCACACAGTAGACGGGTCTCACTATTGGCAACTTTCCGAATTCTTCATTTTCAGAGCCCCCTGCCCCGCCTGGGTGTCCAAGGAAAGGGGGCCGAGATGTAACATAGTGCTAAATGTTTCATTATTTTGAGTCACTATGAAACTACAAAGCTTTCAAAAAATGGACTTGAAAGTGTGGGGAAATCATTACTTCATCGGACTATTCGGTCAATATGAATTTAATACCGGGTGTACTCTATTACCGTTACACGGTTTTAGGCTATATGTCATGTGTAAACTGTACGTAGTCGTCGGTAGCCCCACGTATTGTTATACACATACATGCGATGTCACAAACAGCGTCACCAACAGCCGTTGGCGGAAAACGTTAGATTTAAAATTCGTCATTGCGCAATGGGTAAACAAAACTGGAATCTACCAAATGATACGGAAGATAGATACATTTACATTTTTCATTTTACTGAAGAATATGATACAAAAATACGGTAATCAGATAATGAATAACAACTATCACTGTACTTTTAAAAAGTAATTAGGCCTAGGATACAATTAGCCTGGCTGTCTTTACAACTTTTACCATTCCGGTGGGGGAGGGAAGCATACCCCCACCCCTCCCCAATCTGGATCCGCCACTACAAACAGCACGGTCTGACAGCTCCGTGTTCTGAGAAGGAGGATTCACACTGCCCGGGAGGTATGGCAAACTTTTCCCAAAGTCGCCGGTAGCATAGACACGCCCTTATTATATTTGTTCCCTCTCTGGGAATCCCAACATCGTGACGTCAAGTTTTAGGTAGGGTGTTATGAAAAAAAATCGGTACGCGCTGAGCCAACCATGGTGACACTCCCCTTTGATAGACTTCCCACAATTCCCAGCCACCACCCTTGTTTAAATCCAGGATCCACCACTGTCTATGAAATTCATTTCGAGTGGGTTGGGTGGGTGGAAGTTACCACAAAGTTTGTCCTCCTTTCATGACTTTTGTCACTAGTAGTTGTGAGAATATTATAGTCTGGACCCAAAGTTATTTGTGCCACGGTCTCCAAATAGTAAATTCCCCCTTATGTGCCCAACACCACGGAGAAGTTTTAGATTTACCAAGCTACGAAGTCATGACCTAACGACTCCAAGTCCGCAGCTATGCAGAACACGGGGCGAATTCATGTTACATTTAGAGGCTGACTCTTTTGTAAGGCTTTTTAGGATCTGACTTAAAGAAACTCTCGTTAAAGCAACAAATATTGAATTAGATTGCATCTAGACATACTTGAAAACCAGAAAAATTTCTTAAGGGGGAGTGAAGTCACCTCTCCCCTGGACGACGATTCATGAGTGTTCTCCTTTCCAGAAAAAAATATGATAAACCTAGACACCGTCCCCATCACAAAGCGAATTCTAAAAAAAAAAGAAAAAAAAACACCTAAACGTATTGCCCATACACACTTGAAAAGAAACAACAAATTGACTCCAAAAGATGTTATATTTAGCACCAGATTGCATCTAAGGGTGCTTGAATGTTCAAAAGTCCCCCCCCCCCCACCCTCCTCCAGGCCAGCAGTAAGGCACTTCAGTTAGCCCCAAAAGCAAAATTACTGCCTAAACCTGAGTTGATAGTACATGTCTACTCATAGACATGTGGCAATATGGGTTACCCCCTGATCCATTACCATCTCGTGGCGCCAGACTTCAAGTTAAGGAAACCCTGGTTAAAGCAACAAATATTGCACAAATCTGCATCTGGGCACCCTTGAAAATCTTATAAAACAATTCCACTGGGTAGGGGAAACCTTCTCTCCGTAGATATCTCCCCTATGACGGCAATCCATGTCCTCTTTGCCAGATAATAAACAACTGTCATCACTCCCCAACCCCATTTCCTGTGGTCCCTGAAAAGTGGAACCACTGGCTGGAGCAGCATGGTATATTATTGCACATTTTTCCTCACGAGATGCATATCTCCAGGCTGGTTACATGCCCCTTAGGACACGCGAAGAATGCCATTTTCTGCCATCTGGATGGTTTGTAAAGCCCAAAAGTTTCTTGTTCGCTCCGCGCCAACTGATGGTGGTGCTCCGCTTAGATAGTGTTGCCGGCACTTTTCCTGACCTGCCCCCCCCCCCTTCTGGCAAATCCTTTATCCGCCACTGAGTTGCGAACTTAATGAACAACTAAAAGAGAGAATATGTTAAGAAATAATAAAAGCAGAAAAAAGTGTCACAGCCGGCCCTATCCCTAGTCCCAACCAACCCCAAAATTGTCCCGGTAAAATTTAACCAGGAGCGCAGTCAGTTGATATGCATTTCCGTCGTGGTAAAAATGACATGACAATCCTGGTTGTTTTAACCACACTGAAAAATTTTTCGGCTAGAATTACTCAAAAAACGCGAGTAAAGCTGTCCCCTATAGTATGCACCATTTGCGTAAGTTTACTCTGTTATGGTGTGTGTATTTACTCATCCAGAGCTTTAAATACTCAGCACGTGCGTTTCGGTCACTTGTCCGCTATAGTATTCACTTGCCACTTATTTTACGCACATGTGTTTAAAATTAGACACGCACTGAGTTTTCATAGCTTTAAGTGAGTAAATGTACACAATATAGTGGGATAAACTTATGCAGAATGTACATACTAGAAGGGAGAGCTTTACTCGCGTTTTCGGAGTATTTTTAACCAAACATATTTCTAGTTTAGGCACACGCATAAAAGTGTCAGCATTCATCCATTTTGTTGAGCCAATCCATCTACCATTACGCCTTAATGCCTTATTACATAGTCATGAATGTCCTGTGAAGCTGAGAGTTTGACCATAAACATGAGTGTTAAAAGCTTTAGAAAATATACTATAACTTTAAGGCTTGCCAAGTGAGACCTCACGCCCCTTCTATATGCAAACAATATCTGTCCTTGATCGTCTTCATAATGTTTTAAAAAATGGGAAGATGAATTACGTTCCTTCTCCGGCCTAACACCGCCATTATCTGTTTTGCCACATTAATGTTGTATAGAACTCTTGCGAATGTCTACATGGGCTAGTATACCACATACAATTATTTACGTTTGCCCTCCCTGGTAGAATTGCTATATCAAATAGGCTATGTTCATATGCCTAGCCTAACGCCAGGTTAGCGGTAGGCTATTACGCTTACGTTATGTCTAACGTTAGGAGTGTGATAGCCTAAGCTTAACAGCGATCAAAGTCCTCGCATTCGTGCTCTCCCAGTGTCCCAAACATTCACATTTTAACACCTTAGCCGCTCAATGAAGAGGTTGTTCTCAATAGTACACGGAAAACATGTAACCTTCTTGTTATATAAGTAAATATTAAATGGAAAAGGATAAAATTGTTTAGTTTCGTACGATATTTACCTGTGAAAAACAGCAATGTTTTGGTCACTTGAAAGACAGCGGGGCTGTTCGTACACGCGTTCGAGTAAATGAATACCATTATGTGTAACATTACCCGGGAAGAGTTTAGTTTTACTTGGTTAAGGCATAAATTTACACAGGTTTGTGTAACAATAACTTCCTTCTGGGTTTTTTATTGCGTCGATGAAATACTTGCAGTACTCACTTTGAGTAACTCTAAACAATGCCGAGAAAATTTACCAAACTGACGAGTAAAGAAATTTACGGTTGTGTCAATACCTTCACGGCAGGTTAAAATTACTCGACAGGTACTAAATTATGGTGATGGAGTTGTTGAATTAAACAAGATATGAATTAAAATACTACAGAAATTGAGTTCCATGGAGGTTTACTCGTGGTTTGTGCGTTAAGACACTCATTTCAGCTAAAAAAATTTACAGTGCAGAAAATGTATAGACAACCGGTGACCGAAATCCTCGCTAAATTTGACCATGCAGATGTCGTTGAATTAGACCAGTATATTTAAGAGTACCTAAACCTTAACTCTATTCTTAACTTTTCACCACAAAAAACTCAACTGCAGTCAATACTAGAGGCTAGCTAATTAAACTTGTAATAATGTCTCCATTAAATTGTTTGGAGTCTAAAAGAGTAAGGGTTTATGTCCAATTTTCGGACATTTGTAAATGCAAAACAATCAAATAAACAATGAAATTCACCATGGATCACAATTTGTGTAAAGTACCTTCCCCGGACCAGTTCCTTATGAAATCGAATATTTTAGAAGCCATATTAATTGAATCATTGTTCCGGCCCCTGAGTTAATCCCAATCGAGTCCACATATGAGTTCCATAAGCATGATGTATGTCAAGAAACTAACATTTTTATTGATTGCACAATTTAACAAATAATCATGGTCAAATGCAGTTATATAAAATATCAAATTAAACTTTGAGCCAGACTGGCTCTGAGTCCTCAAAGTGCTCGTTTTCATAATTTCTACACGTATTTGGAAAAATTCCGGGGCTCCAAGTATACGGCATTGACGAGCTGGACTCCGAAAAACAGAGATTCCGAATTAATGGCGTTGAAACTATTGAAAGTGTATTTTAAAGTTATCATAAAACTTAAAGGTGTTTTGGTGTGGAAACGTATGACTGCACAGCACAGAGAAAGACGACTACACCCGATCACCCACACTATCATAGCCTCGAGGAGGTCGTGTGTGGCGAAAAGTTTGTCCTCGACTATCGCCTATAAAATGCGCATATAAGACCGTGATTACTCATCCCATGACTGGCGAGTTGTCGGCTCCACAAAATCGACCAAGTCCCTTTATGGTTGTGGGCTGGGGGTTGTAGAATTTAACCACGGTTTTCCCCGCCTGTCGTAAGAGGCGACTAAACGGGAGGACTTGAACAGTATTTGAACATTATGACACTATATAACACATTCGTGTTGGTGTGTCGTTAAATCTTATCTAACTAAATAACTCATAGACTATAAAGATCTGTTCGTTGCAGTTTTAGGTGTAGGGCCTTTGTGGAAAAGACATTTCATATCGAGAACGACAGCACAAACCCCAAACCAACAAAACCACAATCGATACAACATACCATGGCTACTGAGCAAATCAAGGAAGTTCATGTGAAACAGTGTGCACCAGTTTTTCTTAAGATGTAATGGATAAAAATTCTCCCTTTTTCTTATGTTCTCCCGACCCTCTGGCTCAGGACCGTTCGGTGAAACCAAACTATTAAAGTGTACCTCAAGTGCAAAAATTTCAAAAATATATAGGCCTATTAAAGACCATGAAAAATGGATTCCGAAAATTTAACTCCCATCTTCATAGGACATTCTTGAGCTGAGATATAAAATGTTGAAGTTTATTCACATAAAACAAATTGGTACATTACGCAATAATTTGTGACTTTCTTGTTGCACAACTCATATAGGAGTATCGCAAGAAATGTAGTGGTCAAAACCACATTTGCAGGTCAGGATATTCAAAACGAAGACGTGTCACAACCCTAACGCTGGTTCGGTGCAAATCAAACTAAAACATATGAAAATTTATGGGAAGGGGAGCGGGCGTCCATATCGTTGGGGGTTTTCACGCCCTTCTTCCCCATTCCGTACGGGCACCAATGGATAGTCGGCATCCTTTTAGATTTGTCCCGAATTGAGGCACATGCTGCATTTCTACTCCATAACTCCTATACAGGCTATAAGTGTCATACTGCCCGAATTCCTTAGCGAAGCCACTCAGGCCCGTAGTGAAGGTGGGGGCAGGGGGGAAGCCCCGCTGACATTTTTTCGCCCCAAGAGAGAGTTTGAACCTTGCGATTGACTTAATACATTTGCACACGTTAGCCCCAGTGAAATTTTGTTAGCCCTCCTTCGAAAACTTTTAGCCCCCTCCAGAACCTTGTCCGGCTAGAAGCATGACTTCGCCACATGCCACAACTCTAAATTTTCAAAACGAAGACATTACTTCTACATTGTAAAATTTTTTTAGCTGAAATGAGTGTCTTAACGCACAAACCACGAGTAAACCTCCAAGGAACTCAATTTCTGTAGTACTGTTTAATTTAACAATTCCATCACCATAATTTAGTACCTGTCGAGTAATTTTAACCTGCCGTGAAGGTATTGACACAACCGTAAAGTTTTTTACTCCTCAGTTTGGTAAATTTTCTCGGCATTGTTAAGAGTTACTCAAAGTGAGTACTGCAAGTATTTCATTGACGCAATAAAACACTCAGAAGGGAGTTATTGTTACACAGACCTGTGTACATTTATGCCTTAACCAAATAAAACTAAACGCTTCCCGGGTAATATTACACATAATGGTATTCATTTACTCGAACACGTGTACGAACAGCCCCGCTGTCTTTCAAGTGACCAAAACATTGCTGTTTTTCACAGGTAAATATCGTACGAAACTAAACAATTTCATCCTTTTCCATTTAATATTTACTCATATAACAAGAAGGTTACATGTTTTCCGTGTACTATTGAGAACAACCTCTTCATTGAGCGGCTAAGGTGTTAAAATGTGAATGTTTGGGACACTGGGAGAGCACGAATGCGAGAACTTTGATCGCTGTTAAAGCGCAGAAGTATTCCCCCCAAAGAGTACAGTATGCTGCCACCACTAAAAAGTTTTTGAAGCTCCTCCCCATTTTAGTTGAGGAAACCCACTTGGTAAACTGAGCTCACTACACAGATCACGACAGCTATAAAAGCCGAGGATCGTGTGTCCTTGGCTCGCCCTGAGGCGGACCAGCCAATTACAGTCTGCTTGGCTTGTCCTTGCTTGTCCAGTTCACAACTGTGCAACACGCGTCTGGTCAGGAAGTTTTCATTCGTGTTATTTGAAACCCAAATCAAAACATCTGCGTCTGCCTAATAACCTTCTCTTCAGCAGTGGTCAGCGCTGACTACTGTAAAATCAGTGCTTTGTTATGAGGAACCAATGTAAAAGTATTGCGTGCTTGTTTATACCAAAGAGCTGTATGTACACTGTGTAAAGCTGTTATATTTGTTTTTATAACTTGTCACCATATAAAGCACTGAGAAGGGATGGTAACTATATCTGTTTAGATTTAGAAGAGGGACTGGTAATACAACGGGCTACATGCACAGAGGCGATACAGTCTTATCTCCTCACTTCTCCCACGTTTTCACTCCTTTCACTGGTAAAGCAGCCAGCATTATTCTGTTTTATCCAAAGGATAACTTTCCCCGGGGTAGTCGGTCAATTCACTGTAAAAACGGTAATGCGAAAGAAATATAATTATACCAGTAAACTATATATTTGGGGGCTAGTCTGCACGAAAACAGTTGCTGCAAGCTCATACCTAAGGCTTCGGACTCGGAAGGAAAAATTATCTCCCCGAAAACCTCACTGACAACTTGAAAATACCAAAAATGTTTTCATAGGCTCTAGCTATTGGATTTGAGAATTGTTGTTTAGATGGTGTGTGTTTTGCGGGACTTCAAAATGAGGACAGAAGAAAACAAACAAAACCATCTACGGGACACCAGTGGATCAAGGGACAAGCTCCAGTGAAATGAAATTATGGTGGGGTCCAGAGGCAAACTTTCCTCCCCCAGGCAGAGATTATGCCCTGGTGGGGATCTGGCGTCGAGCAAGAAGTCCCCCCCCCCATAGAAAGAGCCCCGTCAGGCCATGGGTGGATCCGGGGAAGAAACCAGCGAGAGCTCTGAGCATGAATTAACGGAGGCTAAGAGGCTGATATTGAGGCGCGAAAATAAGTCGCCAGATAATATTATTTGGATTTTGGGACTGAGTATAGGCAACAGGGAAGGTAAAAGACTAACAGGGAAACACCTCCAAACCCACCCACCCCTACAAGTTTATGCTGTTTCTGGGAATTTTTCCTCTCTTAGTTAACCTTATATCTTCGCTGGTGCATCTAGGATTTTAGCAGGGAGCTATGGGAGGTACATCAAACCTTTTCTAAGAGGGCATAAAGTTTGAATTCTCTTCCTCTCGAAATATTGAACCACGGTACGAAACTGTACATTCCAAAACACTCCAATGAGGACACCTTAGGTCCTGACTTTACCGTGGGGCAGTACCGTTAGCGTAGTTACATTGCGATTGCCCCTCCCCTCCCCCCGCCGGACTCGAAAAAGTGAAAAATTCGGGAAATTGCTATTTGAGACACCGGTCAACTAAGTGAACAGTGCGGTATTCCCAATTTTTCTTCATAAAATTCCGACGAATTTGTTCTAGTACAAGCTACATATTTGTAATTATTTGGTTTAGAAAAACAAAAAAAATTTTCGCGTGCATCGCTTCGCGCGTACCAAATAGCAATCTCTAATACAATAAATGTTCGCTCATAAATCAGTCCAGTGGTAAACTTTTTTAAAACTCCGGGCCGCTATAGAACCGTTTCCCTAGATTTCCTTCAATATAGGCTCGCTATGGTGAAATACTTAGCCTAACTCTAAAAAAGGCAGCAAAGTTTCGGAAGCTTTTTGGATATCGCTAGTAAGCCTCAATCCGCACTCATTATTAGAAAACATAATGTAACAACGACAATCTTCGGGTCACATGCTAATGGGTGGAGTTGGTTCGGTGGTTTGAGCGTACTGCCTTGCAAACTGAAGGTCCCCGGATCAAATCCCGGTGGAACCACTTGGAAATTTTCAGGGGTCTAAAAATTGGCTTGTTCAGCATAGCTGTTCACAGTGATGCTGAGGGGGTTTAAAAAATTTGTGAATTACAAAATTGGGTATTTGGTTGTCCGTTTCAGGAAGTTGTCCGCTTGCTCAGTGCAGCTGCTGAGCAATGGTGCAGAGCAAGTAACCTCCACCCCACCCAGCCTTTGGGAAAGTGGCTAAAGACTGGGGATACGCTCACGTCCGTCGGATGGGAACGTTAAATGGCGGTCCCGGGAGCAGGATTGGGAGCGATTAGTACACGCCTGCCTCGTTACCTCTGAGCACTAGTCGAAAAGAGAAGGCGAAGTTCGCCGGTGTTCATCCACGCTCACTCTGGCAAAGGGTCCTCGATGAGCCAAATGGCTTCCTGACCCTCAAAACGTTAAATAAAATTAAATATGTTAATAGGGAACGCAGATTATTCAATAGTCCCCAAAATTTTCAAATATCCTCACAGGAAACCCAGATTCTAAAAGTTCTATGTTCTGCAATACAAGTTCCATATTTACAAATATGTTTGAAAGAACACAAATTTTCCGGTGGGCTCTGCTCGGTCGACGGAAGTTACTTTCTTAATACATTTGTGTTCACACTTTAGGAAAAATCGGAAAATTTTGGTGCCTGCCCCGCTGGAAAAGTCTAACAACGCAGTTATTTGCAATAGCTCTCCGAGGAACGTTGGGCGTGAGAAACTTATAAAAAACAGTTCTTGCACAGACTCTAGCCTTGCCAACGATTTTTCGGAGTTTGGAAACCGAATACACGAATCCTTCAATACATTTGGAAGGAAAACAAGAAGCATCGTAATGCAAGCACGTTGATTTTAATGAAGAATAAAAAAGGTTTTAAAAATTCTCGACACATGTGGGCAGATTATTTCTTTAGATTTATGCGCAGCAACTTCGCCCGAAATAGCAGAATCTCGGAAGAATATTTTCCATTGCCAGACGGGAAGGTGCCCAAAGTTTTCCCCTACAGATCAAACACATGCCATCGTGTGACGTGTATTTGTGAATGACGATACGCATAGTCACAAGGTGGTTGAGAGTGACGGGGTGTTTTGGCAGATTGTGGTCAGGTGGTTGCGTTGTTGCAGTTTCAATTTGAAGAACGAATGAAAAGTGCTAAAATAGCTTACAGTGCTGTTGACCCAAATTCGTGCAACGGACCCTTTCATCGGTTTTAATTGACCCCCTTATCCTTGGCAAAAACATTGGACCTTTAATTAGGGTTGCAGCATCACATACACAAACATATGTTTCAATTCCGTTGGGTATAGTTTTCTCATGAGACGATACATGACCATTTCAGAGTTTAGAGGAATTGAGGATAATGAGCCAGTTCGGTAATTCGTCTTGGTGGCTAAACACATGCGCACAACCTCCAAATCGTCGGGATAAACAAAACCAATGTCGCACCTATACAGCATGTATTCCGAAATTTGAGTTTACAAGAAAACTTTGTGAAATCATTCTCGCTCAATCCATCCATAGCATTACGAGGAGTCTCTAGTGTGGTTTTGTGCAGTGGTTTGTGTCTAAATTGTCTTCTTGGTGTAAAAATTTGCATTTTAATCTGCTGCAAAGAACAGTAGGACCGAGACCGCTATTTTCGTTAGAGTTCACTTGGCACTGAGATAGTGTTGTATGCACATACGGACGAAATAAGGTAACGTTGTACGCTATGTGGTGAGCTCGGTTAGTATATCTCACGCTGTTGCCCACAATTCCCTGCGCCAACGAATTTATTACCAAACTCGCCAATTGTGGAACACTTGGTTCACGGATATTATCTTTGTTTGACATCAAGAACTAAAATGAATGAGACAATAGCAGAACAATAAGTTTTCACCTTTTTTCTTAAAATGGGGAACAACTTTTCACCGAAGGACGACTGATCAGGACATTTTCAGCATAAAGATTGAGCATAAAAAGAAACAAAATATTGCACCATTTAGAATCTATAAGCCCTAAGAGACAGCTAGCAGTTTCAAACGGGGTAGGGAAAACATCCATCCTTATACCCACTCGAAGGGCGATGAAGAATTTTGACATTAGTAGAGTTTGCCCACTGGTCATCACTCACTTTGTAAGAAATAGATTAAAATTCAAAAAAGGTATACATCAGCAATGCGACACCAACAGGCAATGAAACAAGCAATCCTAGATGGTCCAAAATGTGGTCAGCATCGTTCTTGACAAATACACTTTGGATAGACTGTGGCCTTGATAAAATTATTTGGGAATATGTTGGGAACGAGTGTAGTAGAAAAAGTGCAAACATATTCAAGGCGACGTGAGCATTCCTTCAACTTTCCCCCTAGCCTGCCCCCTAGTTTGCCCTGTAATCTAGTCTAGTACTTCGGCCAACTTCTTTGACCATGCCATCATATAAGTAGCCCTGAAGTCTAAGGGCCCAGGCAACAAAAGGGTAGTGGATGCATCCCATGATTTTTCAGCTCGTTTATCTGCGGAAATATTGGGGGAAAACATATCGCTCCCTCCGGCAAAATAGCCTAGTATGCCGCAAAGTAAAAAGAAAATTCTCAAACGCTAAGTTTGTTTAAAAGAAAAAGTAAAATTTGGGAGGTTTTTAGTCGAAGCAGGCAGAATCCATATGACCACTAGATGCCACTTTATAACTACTACTAGAAACACTAAATGACCAAAAATAACACGGGCCGAGGACATGACAAAAAGTACTGCGGGTAATATAAGCCAATCGCAAACAACCACTCGGCATTGCTAACAGAAAAACCTCTTCTAGACACCGACAAATTGGGTCAACCCTTTTGAAAATTTCTGGAAACAATCCGTTTCCAATGATTAACCGCTGCACATGTAGTCGTTCCACGCACACTATTATAACGCATCACATTAACATACACATGGACTTCCTTTATTCCCCAGAAATTAAAATGCACATTTGTTTTACACAAAATCTATAAGTTGCAATAAATGAGCTAAGTCTTGATGTGTGGTGATTCAGTAACTTGCCCAAGGGGGAGGGGGAGAAGGATACACCATCCCCACCTCTAAAGTATTCACAGCTATCCGCCATTTTGGGGAATCAATCGAAAGCAATGTAACCATGATCTTTTGATTGTATACTGTAAGTACTGTACAAATGTGCTTACTAATGTTTCAAATTGAGCACCATTTTGCATTTCAATATATTGAACATCCTGGTCAAATTTTTTCAGGGCATCTCCCCATTCAAGAATGGAGATTTTACACTCTGCCCACTCCCCAATAACTGCAAAGTTCAAAAAGGGGATTGTACATGTTGATCTCACTTGCTCATCCCATCTCACAAAAAGAAGAAGAAACAGAAGATGCACACTGCATCACAGGAGAAAAGCCCAATTAGACAGGTTCCACTACACCCAGATTTCATCGCAGAGGAGGTGCTGATGGACAAGAGCTTCTGTATGCCCAGAATGCTGTTCATGCACAGTAAGTGGGGTAGTATACACACAGGTTTGTACTTTAACCAAGCCTTCAACTGCTTGTATAGAAGATATGATTGAACCAAACCACACTGCTACTACTGTAGTTTATCATACAGTATAGGTAGGATTTGAAATGCACACTGTAAGAATAAACTCCAATAACTGACTGATTTGTATTAAGTTCTCAATAACAGACTGGCAGAATCTTGATGATCAACAGATTGAGAAATTAATTTGCCCTGTGTAGGGTTCAACCCTCCACCATCACATAACAAGGAAAATTCACAACACACTTACATTATCACATAATTATGCATATTGAGATTGTAAGAAAGAAACCACAAAGCCCAAGGGCTCAGTGATTTCTTGCTGAGAGGATAATTTGGGAAATTCATGCAACTATACCCCAGGAGAGACTTCTTCTTAACCATAGCTTACTGCATGTACATTTTGAATTTAAAATGTATCCAACTTTCCAGTCTAAAGGTATATTGTTAACAAGATTTTTTGACCACTAGTGACCTACAGTTCAGTACCCTTTCACCTTTTTTGACTTGACATAACCTCTGATCTTCACTACAAACTACAGTATAAACATTTTTCCTTCCATTGCGATAAATAAAACATTTCCACGATTTTCCCAGTTTAGCCTCATTTGACCTCAAAAGTAATGACCTTTTGATTCCACCATCTTCCTCTTTACATAGCAAGTCAACATATACCAAATGTGAAAAGTGTCTTTCATTGCTGTCATTTACAGTTACAAGATTGTCAGTTTTACCTCTGCTGAATACAGTTGCATTCTTTATTTCAATATGAAAATTCTACAGTATACACTAAATAGAACAAGTGTCAGTCATTTGTATCAACAAAAGAACATAAAATAAGGATAAATAATTACCATTCCAATAAACAGCAAGGCCTGTGTTCATTCATACTATATACCTGTGGCTGTCATACAATTACTCTTTTTGTCATATATCAGTCTTCATCCTTCTTGTTTATGTAGGAATAACTACTGAAGGAGGTAAAAAAGTTGGTCGACTACTGTAAGAGCCCATTGCTTTTAGCTCTTACAGAGACATCCCGAGGAATTGGCAAGGTTGCAAGAAAATAAATCTGGTAGTTCTGATGAACCTGAAGGAAACCAACCAGAATGGTGTCACTGTGGCAACTAGGTAGACATATGTGCACTTGAGAATGTTTGCTGCTGCCTAAGTTTAAGGCAATGTGTCACCAACCAGTTACAATTTGGGAACCTTATACTGGATCCTAGCTGAGTCTCTAGACCTTGGCCATCGCCTAGAAGTGATAGCTGTTACTCTGCAGTGACAGACTGAACAATAACAATAACACACATGCAAGCTACAGGTACTTCATGTTTTGGAAATAATGAAATCCAGGTACTGTAGAAAGAATTATTTTATGGCAAAATTCCCTCTTGTGCTGTTTGGGCAATGCAAAACTGGAATCCAACTCCAGATGGTCATCATGTACTGGATTCATTCCATCTGTTTTAGCGGCCAGAAGTCGACTTGTTCTTGGTACAGTTTCGCTTGGTGTACTGTATCTGCAGGCTTCGACAAATTCGTTTTTTATTACTTGTCCATCGGGCTAGGGATTCCCAAAGTCTGCTTGCCTGGCGGGCTACAATATTGAGCAGTTCACTTGTCAGAGACATTTTTTACTTGTCCCGGACTGTCGGGCGGGGGATTTGTCGAACCCTGGTATCTGATACTACCTATTACAGGTGTCAGTCTGATACACTCTGGTGCATGATTATAATCCTTTGGCTGCTTTCTAAATTTTTGCAAGAAACCTATCCAGAAGAGAAGAAAGAAACATTGCTGAAATTACTCTCCCAACACAATAACCAGAATGCAAAAATGCACTGAGGTTTCGACGGTACATAAATTCCATGTTCTTTTAAAAGAATAATACTTTTATTGTAAAACCTGGTGACCCAAAGTGATTTGATTTCACCAGTATGTAACTGGTTTTTCTTTAAATCTTAACAAATCTACTTTCAAAAAAGCCAAATTTCAAGCTGTGCCTTAAGATATTCTGCATAGTTTGATCTCTGATGACCCCAAATAATCTTCGACCTCCACCAATAGCTACAGATGCCATCTTTCTACCATCACACAACCACATTCTTGAGTTCAATGCTACAGTATCTTACTAACCTGCCTTACTGTAAAATACAAAGTAGGAAAGGTTATCAAGGTTTGACCTTGGATAACCCCATGTTAACTTTTGACTGTAAAAATTAATAGAGGTCACCCAGCCCACCCTCCCATCATAATTCATCAACAAACCAAGTTTGAAAACAATCCAAACTTCCTCCTACCTGATATATTATGCAAAAAAGGTTTTCGGAGTTTGAGCCCCCTGTGATCCCTGACGAAATTTGTTCTTTGCTAAAACTAATAGATTCTCCCTCACATTTTAATGCATCAACATACCAAGTTCCCTGCTCTGTTGAATTGATTTTTCTCTGTTCACTGTACAGTAGACCTATACTAAAAATGACAAAGATTTAAATTTAACTCTTTGAAATCCACCCCAAAAGAGTAAAAATTCACTCCAAAAAGAGTGAGATTCACTCCAAACGAGCAAAGTTTCATTCTTGATGGGGTGTCTGCAAAGACCACACTTAAAAATGAGTTGTCCCTAAAGTCTACATGGTCAATTCAATTGCTCAAATGAGCTAAACTGTATGCTTACAGGTAGCACTGACTGCATTCACCATGTTCAGAAAGTCACAAATAAAATGGAACACTAAAAAGCCGGGAGTATACTGTAACACATAACACAAGGAAGGAAATCAGAACATCCTGGTAAAATCTGGGTCTCCGCATAAAACTGGGAGATAAAACAGGTCTGGTTTTTGTTTGTTTTTACACTTTTGTTGTTGTTGTTGTTTATCAGCTTCATGTTACAAGCATCACACAAAGTGGAGATCTACAGTACGATCATTTCAGTCAAATTTTTAGGATGTTGCAAGTGTCCCCTCAACTGTTTATCAAAAAAGGTCCTTGTTGTGGTATTGGGTTTTCTGGTGGAAACCATTGCCACATTTTCCATTTTATGTTTGTGCTACAGTATACCCTAGACATACATCAAAGTTGGGGTATGATTACCTGAAGGATGATGTTCTATTGTACCCCAGGAGGTTAATTTAAGTGGAGTCTCTGTGAATGCTGCATCCCCCTCTCGCCCCTCTGCAAACCTGGAAAAAAATTAAGAAGAGTGTGCATGTGAAGTGCATTCAAGGTTTCATGGTTCTTCAGAAAATATGGAAGAAACTGTAATAAACCAGACCAAACTACAGTAAAACTTGTTGTGGAATGACTGTAAAAGATTGAGGGATACACTGAGATAGTGGTCCATTACTACTGTACCCTGTTGAGTACAGACTACAGTTTTATCAACATACTGTACTGTGTAGGTCCTTTCAATGTGAACTGCTATCATTTTAGTACAGTTCAAGAAAGTGATCAGTAATACAAGGGGGCCTTAGGGAGCTTGTGCACCTGGCAGATGGTGAACGGTCTTTCTTAGCATGTACAGTATATGCAGTAGTGTGCCCGTTGGCTATGTTCCCCCCCCCCCCCCAACCACTACCCGGCCCCTCTTTTCATTCAAGCAAGGGGTCTGTAGTGACTCTGTAGTCATACATTAGCAGTATATGTTGCATTTCTTTACGATACAATTTAGAAGAGTCAGCAACCTGTGTGCAGTACTACAATTTACAGACGTTATGTACATGTGCAGAAAACCTGTATCTTCCACTATTTACAACCCTGCAGTGTATCTACGTACTGTGTGCCCACAGTATTAATTTGACATGTGTACACTAACTAGTTTGGAAGAAACCTATGAACCCTGTGTGCATGAGTTGAAGAGTATTTATACTGTAGGTTTTCGGTCTACTGCAGAACAATGCTACAGCAACAACCCCTTGCCCACCCCCCCCAAAAAAAAATCACTAAATATCTTAAGCAATCATTTACGTAGGATTTCTCTGAAAGGGGGGCACGCAATGTGGGAAAATTTGAGACAACTCAGTGCCATGACGTACATGACAAACTTTGTATCAGTGAGGAGGACCAAAATCTGTGGCAGTACAGTACCATACAGTACTGTAACTTTGAAGTTTGATGACTAAGACTTACCACCATACTAAGATGAGCTTGCAACAATCCTTTTTAAAAAAGCTCAACCTCCCCTTATCTGATTTCAAAATAGATCTTGCAGGCAATTTACATTTTCACAAGGAAAAGTCACCTTAAAGCTTTCATTTTCCAAGCACGCAGAAGTACAGTATGCTCAGTTACAGTACCATGGTTTATACACAGAGTTATGTGTTGTGTGCCCATACTTGCTGGCGCAGTGCATCTAACAGAGTGGGGATAAGGTTTGGATTCTAAAATTACTTACACATATTGTTGGTGTAAAGTTCGACCTTCCATGACATGATGGCAAATTATTGTTGTGGTGGAGCCCTGTGATGGCAAAATTTAACGAGCAAACAAGCAATGTGAGCGGTGATGGTAAATTCCATGGATGCATCACAGCTGTGAAGTCATACTGGGTTTTAAAATCTCCTGCAATGTGTTTTATTGAGAGAAGTTGGCCTGGGAGATCAGGGATCTAAGGGAGGGGTAATCCCCCACAGGCCTTTGTAAATTTTAAAATTGGGTTGGCCTAACAGTAAATGCAATCTGGTGCTATTATGCTACCTTTTGAAGTAAATTTTGGAGTGTTACAAAATTTCTCTACTTTTTGGACCTAAAAAATTTGGCATCAGTGGGAGACAATGTTTTCTCTTTGAATTTTTTTCAGAAATTAGGTTTTCTACATGCAATCTGGTGTCACAGATAATGCCATGCTTTGAGGCAAAATTTGTGTTACTACAGTAAGTTACAAACTGTATTTAAGGATCTGAAAAAATACAGTAGCATCCGTGGGGGGTGTGCATGTTTAGCACAGGCAAAGGCCATGCTGCTAGAATTGAATGGGACTTTAAATATATCCAACTTTACCCAAGAAAATGGCGAAAAAGTCCATGTGTACACTGTAACCCATATTTTCAAGGTGTGGCCAATTTCACCCTCTACGACCATCTCTTTGGTCATTAACATTTAGATCAGCAATGCATACTCATTTATATCCATTTAATTTGGTGAATCATAACTATCAAGGGCCAAAGCCAAAAATGGTCATCCCTTAACCTAAAATTTGAGCAATTTCGATTTGGTTCAATTCACCCATGGTAATTTAGACTACAGTCCAAAGTTATAAAATCTGAAGAATAAGTTGCGATTAATTGCATTATCAGTGAGATGCAGTCATTCAAAGATGCAAATTGCAGCAAATTGATCATTCAAAATGTGGTGGGACGGAATTAGGAAAAAAGGACAAAACAACATACACATTTTGAATTCCCTTCTTTTTCTGTGTCAAAGTGCTTTAGTAAACACAATTTATGCACTGAGAAAATACTAAAGATACTTTTAATATCTATAGTAAAAATTAAAATGAAAATGTCCAATTCTGTGCCACCACATTTTTTTACATTCTTTTTTTATTTTCAATGGTACAAAAGTTGAAAAAATTATTGAAACTTTCCAAACTATCAACTGTGAATGCAAGTGACACTTCTGAGTGCAAAAAAAGTCAATATGGTATTTTGGGTAGTCATGGTGATTACTCAACATTTTTGTGGTGGGACGGAAACAAGTGTGGTGGGACGGAATTTTAGTTTAAAGGTAATTTTAAGTAGTATGCCCTGATAGATTTACTCATAACTTGACTTTTGTGGTCGCCATGTTTTTGACAGCTTTTGTAAAAACTATGGCATACTTCTCCACCTTGTATTTAGTTTTGAAGATACGTCATACATAGTTCCAAAATTTGTGGGTCCCCAAATATGGTCCCTGATGGTTTTTGTCGAATTTCTTTCTGACTTGTACATGTATTATGCACCTTCTTTCTCTCACCTCCCATGAAGGAGATCTAAAACCTACATTAATTTTTGAAATTATTAAGAACAAATGTATATCTTTCCCAACGAAAAAATTAAAACCTGTTGGTCATTGCCCATACTGTAGGGTCAACAATCTCAGTGTTCCAGGCCCATTTTCCCCATATTTGCCATGGGACCAATTTTGGACCCTACTGTCAACTCAGTCTTTGAAGACATTTTTGGGTAATGTTTGCCCCCTGCTTATTGCCATGTAACCAAATAATGCTGAGCAAAATTATGAGGGCCTTGGGCCACTTGGTCTAGGGCCCACATGGGCCCAAAGTTTGAAAAAATCACTTTCGGAAAGGAAAAACCGCTTTTTTGAAGACCTGTATTTTCAAAAATATGGTCGGCACTTCAGTTTTTACATCAGATTCTGTTTATACTGTACCTGTATGTCTATAACTCACTAGGAAAATGAATTTTCAGCTTTTTTTCTTATTCCTGTGAACTGTAATGGGGCTGCAAAATCATGCAAAATGGCAATGGCAGCTCTCACCTGAAAAAGCACCACATTGCGCAATACTTTTTGAAAGGGCGGTAACTATTTAAAAGGTTAAGCTGTGGCACTGAAAGTTTCCCTGAGTTGGTTTTGTCTGTGATATAAAGTTCTGAGGAAGTTTCATGAAAATCTAAGCAGGTTTCCATGGAACCCATACATAATGAACAGGCTTCACTTAGTTCCGTCCCACCACATTCCGTCCCACCACACTGACACACTTTTGAAATATTTGCATAGCTCTCTCAAATGAAATGTGATTTAAGCGATTGTTTTCATAGTGAAAGAAGAATAATTAAACTTCATTTCAATCTTGAAATTTTAACTTATATCTTTCTACTTTTGATAATAATTAAATATTAGTCACATGTTTCTGATTGTGTGAAAGGTATCATTCCATCCCACCACATCCATAAAGTTGTGTTACTATGGTAACAGCTTGACATTTATGTTACTTTTTATTGTGCCTTGTATACTCTGTAACTGACCACTTTTTATGGAACCAATGAATTAATCACAGAAGCTACATGTAAACAGGCACTAATAAAAAAGGCTATCAAATTCCGTCCCACCACAATATGGTAATTTTGGCTTTGGCCCTCAACCAATCCGGGGGTTGCAATTAGTACTAGGATTTTCACACAACCCATGTGGCTTGGAAGTTTGAGACAAGCTCTCAGCCTGCAAGCTGGTCACTCGTGCAACAGACCTCAAGCAGAAGCATGTTAGTCATTATTCAGTCATCTTTGTGTACAAACATAATTAGTATCTCTTTTTCACCAGCTCATTGATCATTTTTGGGGGAACTCAATCAACGAATGAATCATTTTAAATCAACTGGAACTCTCTAAATCATTTTTTTCTGAAGCTACACTGAAAGATCCCCTACTAAGCCTTTGTTCCTACAATTGGCCCTACTATCTAACACTTGTTTAAACCAACCTTGTGGCTCTTTCGAGCAAATAGTCTTTGGAGGGGGCAAATGCCTTTAACTACAGTAATATTGACCTCAAGGTACCTGAACAAAAGGTCCTCTGAAAAATTCTGGATTATTAGTTGCAGGCTTGAGATGGCTAAAATTGCTTTTCCCTTAGAACTCATGTCGAGCACGTGGGTGGTTTGGGAGGTTGAACCCACCATGACTCAAAATTGAAATGCAAAAAAAACACCTAAAATGGAAGTTTTTCTCCCTCCCTTTGGGCTTCCCCTTATGCTGTGCTCCACAGCCCCCCCCCCCCATGACACAATCCTGGCTATGCTCCGTAGTACATACTACGTACTGATGCATAGTGTAAAGCCTCCAAATTGCTGTGTGCTCAGCTGGCCACTGATCTTCAGCCGGTACAGTACGGTACACATGCCATTGCAAACACAGTTTTGTCCAATTATTACATTCACAGCAAATATTTGCTATGAAATACTCAAAAATCAGTGTGCCACTCCACCTTCGCTGGCCATCTCAAATTCTCAATGTACAGTAGCTAGCCTACTTATGGCATTTCACATGGGTTCAGACTGAAATGCTGCTGGGAAGCTTGACCCACCCACGACAGGTCTGTCAATTTCGGCCCTAGGTAGTTTCCACCTGTTATTTTCCGCCCATAAAAATCTTGGGGCCGAAAGTAATGTTTGAACTTACATGTGTTAAAAATAACTTTTAACATCAAATTTCAAATCCAAGTACAGGACAAACCTTTGCCGCACCCCTGGATTTTGCAACGCTGGTGGTATGCACCCATAGGCTACAATCAATGTATTTGTACGTCCCACCCGTTCGGATGCAGAAAAAATTCATAAATCTCTGCCTGGAGATACCATTCTCCAGGTTTTTTCATGTAAATCTAAATCTCAGAGTTTGGAGTTTGGCAGCCTGGCAGGGTGGACCCATGGGCCTTCAGTAAGCTACTGGATAACAGAATTTATTTAGTACATTAGGCCTACTACTTGTAGGCATTTGGCTACAAATGTACCTGAAGGCACACAAAAAATTAGTCATTTTTTGTGATTTTGTGCGCCCTGTATTGGCCTACTAGGCTGTAAGCTACAAAAGTAAGTAGAGTTACTCTGTCTAGCTTAGGCTGAGCTTTATACTGTATGACCAAAGTGCTAACTAGGCCTAGGCCTACTAACGTTACTACTACTAGTTAGGCTACTACGTAAGTTAATAGGCTAATTTAGTACTGTTGGCCTAGGCCTACGATATTTTTGTATGTATAACAATTGAATTCTGACCTAAGTTAGGCTTATGTTCATATTGTTCTTCGATGGAACCCCCTTAAATATGAAAAGTTTCGACTATAAGCCTGTAATAAAGGACTTACTCACCCTTTGCTATCAGGTTCTGTCGCCAAGTTACTTCGATGTCATTCAATACTGTAGATGGGCAGCAAATTGAAGGAATGCTCGGCTAGCGCTGTCTTCCTTCCACGGACGCTACGAACGATTCGGAGAACGCAACTTGGTCAACCTGCACTTCTTATCGGTTGTCTTTCTATGCCTTTTCCGATCAATTTCACAGCACATGAAAGTTTCTGTCTTGCGATAGCCATGTTATTTTACGTTCTGTTTGTGTGGTAACTTGCTTCCCCGAATGAGTTCAATGAATGCAATGTAAACTGTACTGACTGCTGTACTGCAGTGTGCACAGTGTACTGTAATATAACGACATACCGTTGAGATTGTGTATGGGTATATATGTGTGTGTACAGTACATACCACCGTGCGTTTGAACATTTGTAAACAATATCATGTGACCAATATCCACCAATCAGTATAGCCTTCGTTTTGAATTGAGACGGAGACTAACTGTCAATCATGAATGACGTCAAAGAAGTGTTCAGTCAATGGAAAACTCGTATGATCCATTATCGAGCTTCCTTTTGGGGGGAATACTGCTGCCCTTTAAGCTTAGGCAATCACACTCCTGACGTTAGACATAGCGTAAGCCTGATAGCGTACCGCTAACCTGGCGTTAGGCTAGGCATATGAACAGAGACTATTTGATATAGCAATTCTACTAGGGAGGGCAAACGTAAAAAGTAATGTGGTTATACTAGCCCATGTAGACATTCGCAAGAGTTCTATGCGACATTAATGTGGCAAAACAGATATTGGCGGTGTTAGGCCGAAGAAGGAACGTAATTCATCTTCCCATTTTCTTTAAACATTATGAAGACGATCAAGGACAGATGTATGAATTTTGTTTGCATATAGAAGGGGCGTGAGGTCTCACTGACTGGGCAAGCCTTAAAGGTTACAGTATATTTTCTAAAGCTTTTAACACTCATGTTTATGGTCCAACTGTCAGCTTCACAGGACATTCATGACTATGTAATACGGCGTTAAGGCGTAATGGTAGATGGATTGGCTCAACAAAATGGATGAATGCTGACACTTTTATGTGTGTGTCTATACTAGAAATATGTTTGGTTAAAAATACTCCGAAAACGCGAGTAAAGCTCTCCCTTGTAGTATGCACATTCTGCATAAGTTTATCGCACTATAGTGTGTAGGCTACATTTACTCACTTAAAGATATGAATACTCCGTGCGTGTCTAATTTTAAACACATGTGCGTAAAAATAAGTGGCAAGCAGTGGCGTAGCTAGGATTTTTTCCAGGGGGGGGGGGGGGCAAAGGTATGAAATTTCCCCAAAACTTTTCCCGGTCAATGTGTATGTATTTCATATAAAATATGCAAATTTACAATTATAACAACATTGCCATGTCATTTTGTAATATAACCTGCATTTTAATCTTAAAGTATAACAAAGAGCAATCGGAAATTACACCCCTTAGGAAAATGTACCATGGTATTACCATGGTAAAGTACCATGGTAAATTACCATGGTATTATTGGCAGGTACCATGGTAATTTACCATGGTACTTTACCATGGTACTTTACCATGGTAATACCATGGTACTCTCATGGTATTGCCGTGGTAAAATTACCATGGTATTTCTGAAGGTAACATGGTATTTTACCATGGTAATTTAATCATGGTAATACCATAATATATTGAAAATCTACCATGGTAAAGTACCATGGGAAAATACCATGGTAAATTACCATGGTATATTGGCAGGTACCATGGTAATTTTACCATGGTAATTTTGACATGGTAGTACCATAATAATACCATGATACTTTCATGGTATTGCAACGGTAAAATTACAATGGTGTTTTTGAAGGTACCATGGTAATTTAATCGTGCTTCAAATAATCCTTTCTATTTCTCTGTGGCTCCGGTTTGGCATACTAAATCCTCCCTTCTGTTTTTGCTGAGATGCCATATCCTGTAATGGACTGCATGACCATTAACATCATCTCTGGAAGATCCGAAAGCATGTGAAACAAGGGGACATTTTTCCGTAGTTAAAGAGACAAATCAAGACATTTCTAGTCAAACCTGCAACAATTTATTCAAATTTGTAAATTTATCCAAGAATTACAAATAAAATAGAACACAAACTTAAAACCAATTTTCAATCAACAGTTACTCTTCCTCAACAATTTTTGATTTTCGTTTTCTCTTCATTTTAGCCTCATTGCTGAGTTTATTAATTATTGTTAATTTAATAATTTCTTTGCTGCTGTCTGGGAAGGCCTTGAGAACATTTTCTGAGGGAAAAGAAAGATATATAAATTCAGTTTAAAGTATTAATTATGTACTGTTGCAGCGTTAACATCAAGTTTTGGTCCCTTCTTGATACATAGCAGGAAACAGCTGCTATTTCAGCCCACATTTGTGACAGGTTGACATCATATTTAATTGGCAACAGGTGAAGTACAATATTTCATAGGCCTTTCATTTATTAGTTATAATTTTACACTTCTTCATTTCATGAAACGATTTTTCGTTTGTATAGTACACTTATAGTATAGGCTGATGAGTTATGCGCTTCAATGACATTTCCAGCAGTTCTCATGACACAGCTAACAGGAAATGTTGATATAACGAAATCATGGTATCAAAATAATTACATCAGGAGTAAAAGTCGGCAGAGTGCAAATTCAGCCTTGCTGGCACAATGGAATTTCTGTAATGCACCATGAAATTTTTTAAACGGAGCCTAAAAGGACTGTTTGATATACATTGGTACGTGCACATGGAACTTAAATGTCAAGAGCAGTCGCTACTAAATTTTGCGTTTTTCTTTC
The DNA here is from genome assembly GCA_037179385.1 of Holothuria scabra. Classification (NCBI taxonomy): domain Eukaryota; kingdom Metazoa; phylum Echinodermata; class Holothuroidea; order Aspidochirotida; family Holothuriidae; genus Holothuria; species Holothuria scabra. Next base: position 26,770,338 of record CM074196.1, on the reverse strand, counting down.
ATTTTTCTTTCAAGAAGTTTCCAGGATATTTAAGGTTAACATTCAAGGTTAACCAAGGTATTACTTCTTGTAAATTTCACGATCCAGTGAAAAACATATCGCATTGTCACATGATTGTCAAGAGCCATTCAAAAACTAATATAGACTGATATCCTTATTGCATTTGTCTTTTAATATATGAATTTAACATTCCTTTAATGACGTCACATGCGCTGCCTGTCCCCACATCCTCCAGCTGCAGACAGTTGCAGATAGTTCATTTTGCTGTCTCGAGGGGTGCATATGGGAACTTAATGACAGTGACCAGAATCATAGATATATCCCCTTTATCATATTAAAATACTCTACTTACCCATCACAAACTGCACCTTCTTTGGATCTAGAGGGTCCTTTGCCTTTCCCTGCACTTTACACGATTTTCCTCCTGTCATGGAGTGCGTTGCAATTGTCCCCGGCCGAAGACAGCAACTAACAAGTCACTGGTGAACTTTTTATAGTCCTGTCTGGAGCACCTGCTTATCAGGGTGGACAATTTCTCCTGAAAGAAAGCAATGTGGGGATGCACTAAGGAATTAACTGTCAAATGTTTAATCTATACACACAGGAAGATAGTGGGAAATTGTTTTGAAGAGGGGACTTTAATTATGTGGTATTTTTTCCTAAGCATACCTGGCTTGATCAATACAAGCCTCCATAAATTTTGGCCATTTTCTACTGTGAAAGCTGGAAAGGCGGTGTTAAGCCCGGCATAGCTCCCAGTTGAGTTTACTTCTTTCCAAGCAACAACCATATGATTTATGTTCACAATCACGACTGCTTTTTAATTTATGCATCTATTAACTATGTTTTAAAGGGTCATCTACATGTTAAAAGAGACCTTACATAGGGTCATGTCCAAAGCCCACCACAGGTGTAAATCCACCTCTGTAAGAAGTCACAACTTCACATTTCACCATTCTGATAGGGATATTCAATTTTGACTTACATGTTCCCTTTCTTCTTTAACTGGTTCTTTGACATGACAAACTGTTGTTCCCTTTCTGGCAGATGATGTTCCCACGTTTCCATCTCCTGTGATTATGGTAGCCGGCTGTCAAGAAAAACACCAGTTTAATATTATACTATTATCATATAAAATAAACAACTCATCCCAAATCATGATTGTGCACTATATACTACTATAAACACTCTTGGACAAATACCGTAAAAGATGAAGTTTTACACACCTGTAGTCTAACAGTCGCGACCTTTGCTGATTTCACCAAGGCCTCAAATGATTCGATGTTATTTGGGATTCCTGTATAAAAACAAAAAGAAAATGGCATGAAATATCATTGTTTATTTAAAACATTTTTCACAGTTAACTCTAATGATTTTGTTTTTTACCTTGCCATTAGACGAAATTTCTTTTTTAATAATTAAACAAGCAAACTAAAGTTCCATCTGTTCAAATATAGGACTGTGTTGTCTACAGTTTTTTCAGTATTTCTTTTTCTTGACATTTTTCTGACTTTATGTGACACTGTTCAAAAGTTATCAGTTTGATAATTCAAATAAAAGTAATTTGTTACACCAGTGGCAACTCCCTAGATATTCTCTTTACTGCTTACATAGCAAGTATTAAATTCTGGTCAAAAGAGATGCTCACAAAAACTGTTTTCCCCACAGTCGGATTAAAAATAGCTTCTGGAATAGGTCAAAGACTCTCCGAATGGAAGTGACACGTGCTATGTAGCCTACCATGTGAAATGCTATCGAACTCTTACTGCATAACAGTACATCAGTAGCGTAGCCAGGATTTTGTCATCAGGTCATGGGGGTGAATTGCGACCCGGGAGAAATTTCCAGGGTGGATATTCCTTGGAGAAAAATGGCTTTTTTAGGTCTCCAGATGCAAGTGTTCCAATATTTGTGCCTCAAACACAGCAACATATATATAAAATAATGTTTTTCTTGCCATAATTTTTTAGTCTTGGGCATGGGGGAGGGTTCTAACACCCAACCCCCCTTGTTGCTACGCCACTGCAGCATATCGACGTGTGGATGTCTGCCTTGTCTTTATCGTAAATCCCCTTTATGAATGGTTTATGAATGGTTTCAAGGGTCCTCGCTTAAATCTTTACAAGTCAGTTACACATAAATTAAAAGAGGTTATGTCCATAGCCGTAGGAGAGGGCTTTAGCCCCAAGCCAAAAATGTGGAGGGGCGAAAATATGACCCCTCAATCCAAGGATGATAACCCCTCATTTGTTGCCTTTGTAAAAAAAATAAACCTCTGCAGTAATTGCTCGTAAAAGCAATTAAATTTGTTGCATCAAATTTTATCTGAAGACCGTCAAATAGGCCTACTCAAATTTTTTCAAGTACATCTGTTCCCCGCCGACCCCCCTGGGCATTATTGTAAGGCAAGTTTCACCCCCCCCCCCCAACTCGAACAGCTTTCTACGCCTTCAGCAATATCTGTAGTAGACTAAATACAAACCCCTAGGCATGAGCATGAATTTCGGGGTGGTGCATAGGGCATAGCGGGTTCAGCATCAAAAATGAAACCACTATTCTTCATAATATGTTTTTATCAACAATGGTCCTTTCAATTTTAAGTTTTGATAGTGACAAAGGTAATTCACTTTACCTTTTAAAAGTTTGATGGTATTCATTAGCGTCTTATTTTCCCTCCGACATTCTTCTAACTGTCTTCGAAGTTCTTCGATAGTGTCCTTTTGGTTTTGGACGTTGTTTTCACACTATGAAGAAAATGGAATATACTTGGATCAACATTTTCATCGAAAATAAAAAAAAAAGCAACCATTTCTTACACCACATGTGCTAACATTTATATTTTGGAGACAGTTGCTCTGTTTTCAGGCTGGGAAACCAGTGGCAAAACTGAAATATGAATGTTACGAACAAGGATAACACCCGGACGTTTAAAACACTACTGAAACTATTCATCTCTCTGTTTTCCCTTAATGACATTGGTATTAAAAGAATCTATTGTTTTCGAAGATATTGTCCTGCATTTTTTTTTTAAATCACTACTTAGCAGTAGCAGCAGTGTATAGTAATTTTCAGTGTTGGAGGGAGAGGCTACAACAGAATATGTACTACATCAAACCAAAGTCAATCTGTTTGACTAGTGTTCTACAGTTCGAGAAGTTAAGTAAACAAAAAGTTGAAATTTTGGGGATACAAGGAATGTATTTGCACCCATGTATGCAACTTTGTGTCTTAAGTTCGGAAATCTCTCTTACGAATTACAACAAAAACAACAACAGTAAAAACAGTAATGATTTAACAATAGTTTTTATCATTATAAATGAAAGGAGATACTGTGCAGTTTGCCAATGTTAGTTTTGTGTGTGTGGGGGGGGGGCAGTGGCGGAGCTGCCATATGGTCAGGGGGCGGTCGCCCCCCCCCCCCCCCTGACGGACCAAAATCGTCTGTCGGCGCCTTTTTTGGGTTTTCAACATACTCTACTCTTGCACCATTTTTGGCAAAAGACAAAATTTAATAGCGTTGTTTTAATGCCCAGATAACAAAATGTACTAACTGCACTTCATTCTGATGAAAAAGGTCATCTTCTGTAATATAGGGATAGGTTTTGCCCCAAACGTATCTTCATGCTTTATACGCACTAATGAATGTTGTCGCTGTGCTACGTTCATAGCTTCCACACCAAGCGTGATTATAAGCTTACAAAATACACAGAACGACACTAAATTAACCCTCCCGGCCAGTAAAAGATGTTGCAAAGGGCGCAACAATAATTGTAGCGAAAATAGCCCTCTTGTTGTCGGGGATAATTGTCAACATAGACAATAAAAAGACGTTTTTCAAAATCATTTGAAGAGAACATTCAGGTTATAATAAAATAGAACTGTTATTGTTATGTTATGTTATGTTATGTAGACTTTCCCCGTCAGCGCACATGATTTTTGAGAACTTCACAAACCTAGCTACTGTAAGCATGCCAACATTTGACGTTTTATTTTGCATTCAAATCAGACGAAAATAAATTTCACAATAACCGGTACCTATGCCATTAATTTTTTTCAAGCGACGTTGTTCGGGAGCCATTTGCTTCAGGATCAAATATTTTTTGCCTATGCACAAAGTTGAGTCTGAAATGAGAGTCGCTTGGATGTACCCTTAAAAAGCAACTCGTGTTTTACCAAAATTTTGCTCACTGTATTCATTAAGAATTTAACCTCTTAAATTTTTGAACATTTAAGAGTCTCTTTAGTAAGAATGCGTGTTTGCGTGTTCCAAATATGTGGTTATAAATAAAAACATAGAGTGAACGAGTCACGTACGGGATGCTGCCGAATTCCGGTCCCCTTACTATAGACCCCAAGGCCTATGCCTAGGTCATGCGTAACGTTAGTGCCTGAAACTAAATCATTCTTAATCTGTAATGTAGGCCTGAGCCTTTTTACCAGAGTGCAACGATCTTTGTTTTAGATATCTGTTCCTTTTACGCCTAAAATATATTCAATTAGAATTTCTCTAAACAACTTACCAGAGAAGGCAATCACCTTTGCAACGTGTGGCTCTGTCAGGTATTTGGTCGTTTTGCCTTTTGAACGTCTTATTTTGGGCCAGTTTACGATGACGTCATTCTCATACTGCCAATTTTGTATGCTGGCCAAATCTAAACCTTGGAAATTGGCAGTCCATGAAGTTTCACCCACTTCGATGCAGTTATCACCTCCATACACAAACTCGAACAGAGCATACTTCATTTTAACTTTCGAGGAGACAAATAAATTGATGAAAGATCGGAAAAGTAGCAATGTAACTGTAGGCTATGCTCACCGAACGATAAGTGCCTGTGCGCGTGCGGCAATATAAAGTTTAGTATTCGAAACCTACGACTGCGCCCTTTTCTACGAAAAGTATGAATGCGTATGCATGGCGCCCGAGAATTTACGCCAGCAAAATTCAAAGCGATGGTAATATGATGTAATGAAATTATTGCGCACGCGTTTTACCGAAGGAGAATGCTGATGTTCTTCGCGTGCGATACGCACTTGTTAGTTGGGGTACTTAAGTGTTTGTTTTGCGTAAGTTACATTTTCTTCCCCTTGGTATAGGAGCATGATGAATCAAATGAGAGGTCAATTTAGCAGCATATTTTAAGGCTGACAACAAACTAAAGGTAGGTGCGGCAATATTCATTCGGAACCATTATCTATACGACCGTGCGATCTTTAATTGTCAGTAAAGTATTTGGCGCGTATGTCTGGGGCGCCGGAATTTACGCCCGTAAAGTAATGTTACCTGGTTACGCCCGATAGTTATGTTAAGTTGCGCACAATTTCCCTACAATGGTGCGAAAGCGTTTCAATTATAGAGAATACTGATGTTTTTGTATGCAATACGGTCTTGTTGGATGGACCAGGACACTCAAATATTCGTTCTTTTCATTGTCCCAGGAATCGAGGGATTCGAAATAAAGGGGCATTATCTCGAAATAGGCCCTGCTATGGAATTTTCAGTGCAGACAGGGCTTATTTCGTCCGCGCGCTCTGCCAAATCCTGGAATCGTGGACGTCGTCTCATACAAATACAAATCACATACTTCAAAATGACAACGGGGCCTATTTCGAGAGTATATATATAGTTTCTTGACTTGCGGACTGCCATCGTTTTGCTATATGACAAGCTAAATAATGTGCTTACGTACGCTCACCGTTGTGCTATACGACAAGCTAAATATTGTGACAAGGTAAAGACGGCTTGCGCGGTCTTGATTTTAGCGAGGGGAATGAGGGGTAGGTGGAATTCAACTTCTGAATACGGGATATTTACGGAATAAAAAGCAACATTTGTTAGAAATTTAAAAAATTTGCAGGGCCTATTTCGAGAGTATATATATAGCGTGACAATCACCGATATGTTTGCTATATGACAAGCTAAAGTGTACGTACAAGGTAAAGACGGCTTGGGCGGTCTTGATTTTAGCAAGGGAATGAGGGGTAGGTGGAATTCAACTTCGATCTGAATACGGGATATTTACGGAATAAAAAGAAATATTTTTTAGAAATTTAAGAAATTTGAAGGGGCCTATATAGGGACTAGCTATCTTATATACTCTCGAAATAGGCCCTGCGATTTTTAAAATTCCTGAATAATTTTGCCTTTTATTCCGTAAATATCCCATATTCAGACGTTGAATTCCACCTACCCCTCATTCCCCTCGCTGAAATCAAGACCGCGCAAGCCGTCTTTACCTTGTTATAATATTTAGTTTGTCAAAGAAAACACAATGGATTTAATAATAGTCAACAAGCTATATATATACTCTCGAAATAGGCCCTGCAAATATTTTAAATTTCTAACAAATTTTGCATTTTATTCCGTAAATATCCCGTATTCAGAAGTTGAATTCCACCTACCCCTCATTCCCCTCGCTGAAATCAAGACCGCGCAAGCCGTCTTTACCTTGTCACAATATTTAGCTTGTCATATAGCAAACATCATTGATGGTTCAAGCAGCCGTATATATATACTCTCGAAATAGGCCCTGCTATCATTTTGAGGTATGTGATTTTTATCTACTTTTCTTGCTGATGCTCGACAACCAGCGCAACACGGCTTTCATTGACGGCGCAGTTGAAGCTAGCCCTGCAGGGCCTATTTCGAGATATTGCCGGCAATAAAGGCATACCTTAATTTTTAACAAATGGAGTTTGGTAATTTGTGTCGTGCTGCGTGGAAAACTATGAGTTCTGTGCCCTTACCCTGGTTTGAATTTGCTAAGTCATCGCGCACACTGAAAACAGATGCTGATGGTTATCAAATACTTGTTGCGTAATATATAATGGTACACTCTCCTTAGTTGTAGAAGATTATGACTCTGTAGGGCTTTTGTGGTTTGGTTTCTTTTGTCTCGGGTCTGATTTGCAGGGCATCTTATGGGGCTTTGGCCCTCCTTTGTTATGTTTTGTTATGTTATGTACACTGAGGTTTGAGGAACTCGTTGACGTTTCCAAAGTTGCAGCCAGCTGGACGACATAGTTTCACTCAACTAGCCTTCTATTCAAATTTAGAGCCATATCAAGTAAGTTCAACCATGAGTACAATTTTATAGTTCTAGTTCTGACTTAATTAAACAAATCTTTTTTTTAGTTAGAGAAATCTCAGTGGCCCGGTCCGTGGTCAAGGTGGGGGGGGGGGGGGGTATCGGACGTCGTAGTCCTCAGTAAAGGCACGTGTAGACGGTTATCATGAGTCGATCACTATCATGAGTCGATCACTGTCTTCTAAACGCCATAGATTTCATTCTCAGGACTACCTTTTTGATTGCGACAGTGTAGATGATACTAATAGGGAAGACAGGGAGAGCGAACATGAAGAAGACGATCACGGAGAGGTAATTGCTTACGTTGCAGAAATTAATTTCCATATGAATCTAGAGAAAAATAAAATCTCTTCTTTAGGGGAGTGTACCTGGTTTAAATCTCGTCAAAATTATGCCACAAAATAAGAATACTCAGATACACTTCCGCATTCTGAGAGTGCCATTTGCTTCAATGTGGTCCAGGAAAATTGAAGCCAAGAACAGGTTGCAAGTTAAGAGTATTTTTAGAGAATGAATCAGTGAGTCCATACTAGAACAAATTTCCCTGTGCACCCTCATGATGGTACGTTCACATGGCAAAACTATTAATCAGTTCAAATGCAATCAAAGTTATTCCCATGCTTGTTCCACAGCATTGAAAATAGCCATTTTTAAGTACACATTATGCCACTAGAGTGAGACTGCACCAGGTAAATTGCTTTGCTTTCCAGTATATGCTGTTTTATTTTTTGTCACGGATCACAAAAAACACTGAAATAAACCATAGGAAATTTATCCAGACCATCTATTGTTTTGATGCATTCAAATAGGTGCATCCAGTTCTTTCCCCCACCTCCGTCACACCTTACCTAAGTGAAAGCAATTTGTCAAATAGATTCCAATACAACAGTACAAGTTGTTGGCCTTAATAATCCTCTAAAAAGATACATTTTTATATTTTAATTTATATCTTCTCCTAGTTCCCTCTCTTCACGCACCGGAACATTTTTTTGTAAATTCCCAGGAACTTACAAGTGTTTTTGAATGAGGTTAAAAGCAGGGTCCCGGATGATACAGTATGTTATTATTACAGAACCAGTGGACCTTGAATATCTCCTCCGTGGAATCAGCCCCAGTAAAGCATGAATTTATTATTACTATGTAGACCTAAGTCTTAATTTCACAAAAATGCTATGACACAACTCTTATGCTTGGTTGAAACCTAGTGTTAACTTCATAAAGTTTGATTTTTCAGGATCGAGGATTTCGTTTGAAAGATCCCGATGAAATGGTGTCAAGCGAAGGCAGCACATTGACGCGAGCTGAAAGTCTTCTTGCTGTCCTAGCATTAAGTGTTCGCCACAACTTGTCAGGCAAGGCTTTACATGATATAGTCCAACTGATTAATTTACACTGTCTTGCAACGTTGCCCAATTCTCTGTACCTTTTCAGTAATGCTTTAACAGATTATACAAGGCATTTGTGAATTCCATTTTTATTGTCCATCATGCAAAGGTTACTTAGGGGTGAGTGATAATGTGGCAGAGGCATGTGACTCTTGCAACTTACCATTCAATAAACATCAAAGCTTACAGGATGGTCAATTTTTTATTGTTATGCCAATTGAAAACCAATTACGAAATCTTCTCGAAAATAGAGGTGTAGGGAAGTTGATACTTAATCGTAAAATAAACAGAAATGATGATGATAGTGATATTTGTGACATTCAGGATGGTAAGATGTATCAAAAATTAGTTAAAGAAGGGTTTCTGTCTGCAAAGGAAAATTTTTCCATAACTTGGAATACAGATGGAGTTCCAATTTTTAATTCTTCTAAATTTTCAATCTGGCCTGTGCTATGTGCAATAAATGAGCTGTCAGTTCATGAGAGAAAGAAACATGTCTTTTTAACCTCTCTTTGGTTCGGGAATGACCGACCTTACACGCCAACATTCTTGAAACCTTTTGTTGATGAGTGTAATGTATTATCCACAAATGGTTTTTCATGGCTGAATGATTCTTATGGGGTAATTTCCAGAGTTTTTCCGATTGTTTGCTGCGCTGATTCCCCTGCATGTTGTATGCTGCAAAACATGACACAGTTTAACGGCTATCACGGCTGTGGATTTGCATGCACAAGGGTGAATATAACAGGGATTCAAATTCAATGAAATATCATTACTGTGAGCCCTTGGCAGAATTAAGAACAAGCCAAAAGACGAAAGAAGATAGTGTAAGTGCGACAGAAAGTGGGAACAGAGTAAATGGTGTGAGGGGTGTAAGTTTAGTATTTTTTCTACTTTATTTTAATATCATTTCAGGATTCATACCAGATTATATGCATGCTGTCTGTCTTGGCACTGTTAAAAGATTTTTTATATGTGGATCGATTCTAATAACTGTGATGAGCCTTGGTACATAGGTTTACAGAAAATAATAATCAGTCAACGAATTACAAAAATTAAACCTATAAAAGAATTGACAAGAATGCCAAGGTCACTAGATGATGTCAAATATTGGAAAGCAAGTGAATGCAGAACGTTTTTGTTTTACTCTCCTGTGATTTTGACTGGAATTCTGCCAAATAAATTTCTGGCACACTGGGCTATGCTTGTTCAGGCTATTTTTTGCTTAAGTAGTACTAGTATTTCACAAGAATCATTGAAGCTAAGTGAATTTTTAATTCGCAAATTTGTAATGTATGTGGAACCCCTCTATGGGCGCAAAGAAATGACATTTAATGTTCACTTGTTACTCCACATGACGAATTCAGTTTGCAACTGGGGACCTTTGTGGGGTACATCAGCCTTTGTATTTGAATCTTGCAATGGACAGTTAAAAAGTTTAATTAATGGTACCAGGTATGTACCCCAGCAAATTTTCAATGTGTTATGCAGAATGCAAGATATTTATAAGAATTTATTTTACATTAAATCACCAAATGCAGAAAGGTATGTGTCAAGATTACTCAATCCTTTAGCTATGATTCAACAACCTTTTATAGCTAATTCAAATGATTTTAAGGTTGTCGGTTTAGGAACCTCTGTTTTGTTGCCATTAAGTGCATCGTTCAGGCTGGCACTTCAGAATTTGTTGGATGAGAGGTTACTTATTGAGAGTGTTACTTGTTTTAAAAGATTTACAGTTAATGGTGTACTTTTAACATCAACTTATTATTCGAAGAAATTTAAGCGAACCGACTCATTAATTGATTTTGATAACAACATGGCCGAAATTTTATACTTAGTGACATTCAAAAATCACGCTTGTACTCAGGAATGCTTCTGTCAGGAGCATATAGCAATTTTGCTGCGAAGCTTGACTGTTGTGAAAACAATGAAGTACACATGTGGTGGCGCTTCACAAATTGGTTGTTCTGTACCATTTATTAAAGAAGTGAAAAATGGTGCATGTTTTGCCATCCTTCCAAGTGTTCCTTTCAGCAAAGCTTTTCACATAACATCAATGGGTAAAAGATTCACCATCACTCTTCCAAACACGTTTGAAGAATAAAATTTGAAAGTGTTTGCAGGTCTAGCAACTTTAAGTCAAAGGCAAGGAGATCCTCTGACGCCAAGCGCGACTATATAGGCTCTCGAGGAGCGTCCTACCAAGGGAAACTTTTTTCAACGAAATACAGGTGATTGCAGGGAATGACCCTTCCCATAAGTCATTACTGCATGTTCCGAATATCCCATTTTCAGATGTTTCATGTTCCCGGAAATTTGTTGTTCTCATTCTAAATAGACCAAAGAAAATTAGAAATTCCAAGGCATGTCTGTGTGTATTCAGTACGTTATTAATGGAATTTTTTCACCACATTTGAAACACTGCATGAAAAACTGATGCTTCATCGGGAGAGTGTGAGATTGCGCAAAATTGTGTGACTAGACCTCAAGCTAATTGTGTGAGAGTTGACAGCCCTGTTTGTGGTCATGATAGTAATAACAATAAAACTACTTTGTTGAAGGATATATCATTGGGGCAATAACCAGCCAACGTGCCAGCATAAACCGGGGTGCAAACAAAAGAGCCCCAAAATGAAAATCATCCGTCGGATTTTGTCGGTGTAATGATGTGTAGAGCGCATGACCCTTTCCGCTCCTTGTAATAATTGATAAATAGAGCATTTTGGGGGAAATTTGTAAATATTTTTATACCTATAAAAAGAGAGGGTAAATCATTTTGATAATCTGAGTTTTCATATGAATCATTTTCTATAATATAACTTTGTGCTCCATACTTGCATAATTAATTGTCTAGACTTGTTACTGTAACATCTACTGAACTAATCTGTCATGCAACTTGCAAATTAGATGTTCACGACATATTTAAGGTAGCGTAAGCTACATGTCCTCTGGTCTTCCTGCCCACCTCTTAGGCCCATTCATAACACAAAAACATGTGAGATAACTGTCTGAATTAAGGTGATGAGGAATCCTCTTAAAAGAATTTTAACAACCTTATGGAAGAGAAGAAAATTTATGACTGCTATCCTGTGCAGTTGGATGGTTGAAATCCTACTTAATTACCTTGGTTAAACATTTTTACATACCAATAGATATACATCTAAATACGCTCAAAGCTCAATTTCAGGTTCAGTAGGTAATGAAAACGATTAATGATGCAAACCTGTGACTGTATTCGTAACAATTTCAGCAAAGGTTTTACGAAAGCCTTCCACCTACACTATGCTCAAACGTTTTGATGAAAAAGTTTGTTCTTTGCAGCAAATTATTCTAAAGTTGTAATACTTCAAATATGCACTATGTAACCTGTTGAACGAGTTAGTTAAGATCTATAGCTAAGTATTGTCCTATCACTATAGATTTTAACTATAAATTGTACTATATATTAAACAGCATATGAACGTCATTTTTCAAGAAAACAGGAGAAAGGTAGAGTCCAATATTTGCCTTGTTCTCAATTCATTTAGCGTGGTGTGTTCTCTATATGTTCTTCTTTCTAAGGAAAATGTGTATATTCCGAAAATTCTGTACAAAACATGCTCATTACGAAATTTCCATATTACTACCTGTAAAGAAGTTTTTTTCTAGCATGTGCTGCCTTGAAGTAGTGTGTGTTCATATTTTTCAATCGTAAAGGTCGAAGGGGAATGCCCATCTCATCATTCCTAACATACGAACTTCTGCAACCAACCACTTACGTAGGCTACATGGGAAATAGAGCCCTCCTCCCACTGGCTACTTTCATACACCTTAAATTTTGTAAGCTATAACGAGCCATGGCTGTTTCTGGCCCCTTACAGCCCTCCAAGCGCCCGATCCCTGCTAAATAAAAACCTCCTTATGCTCCTGCAGCTGCTATGATAATAAGATAGAGAAGTCACTATAATTATAAGTATGATGAGCAAAGAAATTCACCATGGCCTTCCCCCAATTTTACAACAGTCTCAGTTAGTGAAATATCAAATGAACTGATCAGCTAGTGCATGACTACAACTCCATGGTTACCATAGGCCTAATATTTCACTAAGGCCTACTGTGTCAAAAGAAATGAAGAAAATTATCAAGTTACATCAGAAAGCACAATGCCGCATGGTATAACTATGATGACTAGGCCTACCATGGTATCATTACATGTAAAATCTATGCTACAGTGTATTTCAGTAATTAGTGACCCGAAAACCATCATCACATGTACTTAGTACCATGCATATTATGGCAATACCATGAGTACCATGGTAATACCATGATATTATCATGGTACATTTCCTGAAGTACCATGAATGTCATGGTATAACCATGGTAATACCATGAGTACCATGGTTTTACCATGGTAATACCATGAGTATCATGGTATTACCATGATATTACCATGGTACATTTCCTGAAGTAATTCATGGTACTCATGGTATTCCCATGGTAATACCATGAGTACCATGGTTTTACCATGGTAATACCATGAGTACCATGGTATTACCATGGTAAATTTTCCTAAGGGACAGTATATTATTTTGGTAAACAATATCTGGTTTATTTGTATGTAGTAACGCAGTGGCGTACGCAGAATTTCTCTGAAGGGGGGGGCATGCAGTATGGTCTAAGGGGAGGGGATGTCCGGAAATTTTTTGACGTTTTCAAGGAGCCTAGATGCAAAATGGTGCAAGATTTTCGACTTTGACAGGAACAGTGTTAAAAGTTAATCGTGGTGGTTCATGAGGATAAAACTGAAACTTTTGTGTCTTTACATGCATTCTTATGCCATTTATGCTACCTTACGAAGTAAAACTTGTCATTGAATTTGCACACTTTTAGGAGTCAAAATAAAAGAGCATTGATCGGTACAGGATTGTGGGTTTTCTTGGTCACAAAACGTTATTTTATCATAAAGATTAGCTAAGCGGAGCGCCACCATTGGTTGGCGCGGAGCGTAGAGAAAATTTCGAAAATCAGACCCCTCAGATGGCCGGAAATAGCATTTTCCTGACTTATACGAAGAATCTAACGAGTCGCTTTCTTCTTTTGTCTTTTGCAATAAAACGCTCACTTCAAAATATGTTCGCAAACTGCAAAGTGATCAGAGAGTTAAGAGCTAATTTGACCCTACAAATGTAATTTTGCCCAAAAGACTGAACGAAGCGCCACCGTTGGTTGGCGTGGAGCGTAAAGAAATTTTCAAAAAATTAGACCCCTCAGATGGCCAAAAATAGCTTATTCATGTTTTTAAAGAGAATCTAAACTTGTTGTCTTTTTTTATCGATGCCACCAGTGGGAAACAGAGTCTACCATTTTAGGTAAAAATTGGAATTTGACAGAATTTGCCTAGGTCTATTTATAGGAATTAAAAAAATGGCATCACTGAAGGACCTTGTAGAGACAATCCTTCCCCTTTGAAAATTCTTGAAAAATTGGGTGTCCTTATAAGCAATCTGGTGCCACATATGCTATCTTTTGAATAAAATCTGTGTTACTAAAGTTAGACTACGTATTTTTAAGAACAAAGAAAAAATGGCATCTGTGAGGGGGCATGGCCCAATGGTCTCCCCTTCGCACGCCACTAAGGAGGCCTAAGAGTGGCTCGATCACAGAGGATATCCTGTTAGAACAGCAGTCTGTTAAGTGTAGAAGGCTACAAGGTACTCATTGACCCGTTTATTGTTACACCGGCCAAGTGAGCAGAAAGCTATTTTCCCGAACTAGACTGTAAGCTTCCAAGGATTAGGCTAAGTAACAAAATCTACGTATGCCAATGGATCCCTTTCATTCTAATTTCTAGACTAACTTTAAGTTTATCGTTGGCCATGGATTGTTTCAGCCCCATCCATCGTTACGAACACAGAGTAAAATCGGCATAGCTAGCTTGTAGAACAACATAATAACCCCGGGGGTCTATGGTAGTGACTTGTCAGTTTTCACATCCTTTTACTGAATTCCCAAAGTGCACAACACAGAGACTGTGTACAAGGGGATAAGTTCGGGATTACAGCCTTTCAGTGTTAGATGCACTGTATCAGCTGTTGTTAAATACCTGAATGTGTGCACTGAAATGCACTGATCATAACCCTAGTGCGTATACAAGAGAACATTCAATCTGCTACGCGGCGAGGACATTTCTGTGGAACACGAGTAGGGCCGGTTCATGCGACACTGACGAAATCTGAGTTAATTTGTTGCATGAAAATACGAATTATGTATGAAAAATATCTCACAATTTCTTATTCTACCAAAGATTTTGAGAAATTTTTGTAAGAATAAGAAAATTCATCAAATTTCCCCAGAAATTTTTCCAGGGGGGGGGGGCACTTTGCCCCCCTGTCCCCCCCCCCCAGTAGCTACGCCACTGGTGGCAAGTGAATACTAAAGCGGACAAGTGACCGAAACGCACGTGCTGAGTATTTAGAGCTTTGGATGAGTAGGCCTAAATATACTCACCATAACAGAGTAAACTTACGCAAATGGTGCATACTATAGCGGACAGCTTTTCTCGCGTTTTTTGAGTAATTCTAGCCGAAAAATGTTTTCAGTGTAGCTCCTTTGTTTCCCTTTAAAGTTAAAAATGTTTTTATGACCTTCAACATTTCCTGTTTCGTTGCACAGCATGTTCCACATAGAGGGTTCAATTAATCACATCACCCCCTAAGGATAACAGTCTTTTCACACCCTTGGCACAAGGTGCAGTAATGTTTAGAAAAACAAAGAAATACAAAGATTGTAATTTAAGGAGTACAACAATGACATCACAAATTATTGTGCAATGTACCATGTAAAGTTAAATGAATAAACTTCAAAATTTTATGTTTCAGCCCAGGATTGTCCTATGGAGATGGGAGTTGGACTGTTAGAATTCATTTTTAGGGTCTTTAATATATTTTTTTTTTATTTTTTTTTTACTTTAGGTACACTTTAATTAACAGCTTCCCGAGGAAGCTATACGTCGACCGAAGGAAAAATTCTCTCTACTGCGTTTAAATATCATGACCATGAAAAGTAAAAAGCTGTAGCAGCGAAAAGTGGAGGGTATTAGAGGGAAATGATCCAAAACTGGGTAAAGTAAACTTAAATGAAGCAATCACGCTGGCTGCCTCTCATTATCGTATCAGACAGGGAGTGTGCGATGTACTAGTATGCCGAAATTACTGTCATTCCTGGTAAATCTCCCCGTAAATCTTTGTCATTTACTTCGTCCAACTAGCTTGAGAGCAGTGACTATAACGACTCTGATTGGATAGCTATTTACAATGATATAGATCTGGCGACTGTTCCCGTGACGAGTATTTAGAGATTTCTTCTAATTTACACGATCAGCTGTTAACTCAGTGTGAGCTAAAACCGTCAGCCGAAGCCGAAAACTTCACAATAACACAGAAAATGTCTAGCAAAGGTAAGAGTATTTCCTGTTTTGAACTGACACCATCGCAACTTCGCTTGTAAGATTTTCTCAGTTATATTACCAGAAGTGAAATAAATCAAAAATGATAATTTATATCAATACATAAAACTCGGCTGAAATACACTACGTGGGTGGCAAGGTCCGTAACTAGGTTAGGCACTCCCCTTGCAGACCACTGTGCTCCAATACGAAAAATTGATCATAGACGCAAACTTTATACGGCCGACGATTGCATTTCTCACATCGTGCCCCTCTTCTGGGTGTTCGTGCGCCCCTTAGTGACAGTTCCTTGCTACAGATCTCAGTTTTTGTGAGGGGGGGGGTGGTATATCGGGTAGTTGGGGACTTTACAACCTTCCGTATATCGGTTTTAATTTTCTTATAACATATATTTCATTCCATGTATATAGCTGTGAAATGGCACGGCAATTGCACCTTAGATTGTACACGAATCTATCAACCAACGGGTGTCTTTCCTTTTAGGAGCCTTTCGATAGCCTCGCTATTTCTGTACACATTTTCTCAAAAAGTATTCGTCAGTTGAATCATTTTATCATTTTGCAAACAATGTCCGCATATTATGCACAAATCATTTGTGTTGCTTGTATTTGAATGTATAAATATTTGAATGTCAAATTTGAATGTGAATATTTGTATTTGAATGTCAAATATTACACATTTCCTTTAATTCATATAGTATCTATAACCGGTAAAAACTTGGACAAATTACGGTTCCAAAGTAAAAATGTGAAACATCAGTAAAAGTATACCACAGAGTTATCACAATGACTCCTTCGCGTGAGCCCTTAAACATGGGCCATTTGGTATGATTTTCAAAGCAGTGGGTGGGGGACATCTGGCCTAAAATTTCTCCTGTCCTCGCAAAGTGTCTACGAGGAGGGTCCTAGATGCAAAATGGTGCTAAATTCTCCAATATTTTGAGTAACTAAGAGAATTCCAAAGCTTTCAAAACATTGTCTTGAAAATGTGGGTAATAACTTCAACCAGGGAGTAGTTGCAACAGACGGACTACGGTCAATCTGAATGTAAGTACCGGGTGAACTCCACAAGTGGTCAGAATCACAAGAAAATATGTGTTATAGTTTGCGAGGGATTTATGCAAAAGTTCTTGGGCGATCGCACACAAGCGTAGATAGTGAGAGCTTTGATAGCGCTATCAATCCTCAATCAATGCTTCTACTAACAGTACCGGTGGCACAAAAGCGTTCATCCCTCTACCAACACCACTTAAAATACTGAAAGGCAATTTTGACAATGCAGAAACTTTGAAGTTAGGGGATTAGCTATCAGCGCTGTTAGCCTATCAGTAAAAGGCCGCACAGAAACTATCACTATGGGTAAAGTTTTACCAATTCTTTAACAGTGACCAAGGCACCGTTAGTGATATTCATAGCACAGTTAGAAACTGCCTACACACAGATGTGGGTTGCAGAGGCAGATATTATCTTTGAGATGAAGGAGCGAAAAGACAAAAGAAACGATCCTTTTCAAAAGGAAAGTTAAAGAGTTTTTGCGAAAATATATCACTTTTCAAAACTACAGTTAAATAAAATTTGAATATAAAAATATCGGGAAAATGTGCTTGAGACAAAACTTCACGAACACTCCTTACAAGTATGGAATTTTAGTAAATTCACAGAAAAAAGAAATACTCAAAATTGTATAAAAAAAGTAGAAGAAGAAAAAAACACGCAATCGAATTAAAACTGGACCAAATTGTGAAAATTCCCACACTATCACATTTTGGAACTGTTGCAAGAATTGCAAATGTTGATTCTGTTTCGGTAAATGCAAAACTTTATTTTTAGCCTATATGAGCGAAATAACCATGGATATATCAGTATATATGCATGATATTTGTTGACGTGAATAAAGCATCAAGTAGAAATAATGCAGGCACATGTCCGACGTTTCAGTATAATTTTGATGTTATCGGGGGAGGATTCCCGCAATGTACGGGGCATTTGAAGAGTGGGAAGCATGATGTCAATTTCCGCCAATGAGTGGCAAGAAACGACACTTCACTGTTACTACATTTAACTGCAACGATATTTTTGTTGCAGCTTGAAATGCAACGAGACAAGAAGTTAAATTCATAATGGAATGTGATTAAATGATGACCAGGTTCAAGCTAGAGACAGAGAAAGGGGCCCAAAGGGCTCAGGAGAACCCCCTATACAACTAAAACCCCAATTTTATTGAGCGTAACTCCAAAACATAGGTATGGAGGAGTAGGCCTATTCATAAACATGTATTAGCATAACGAAGCCCTTATGAAAAACCTCTTTACGCTCCTGAATATGATGTAGAATGAGTATTTTCTGTAAATTTTTAAATAGAAATGAAGAGTTACCTAAGACTGTAAAGTTTTTAACAAACTTTTTCTGGTATGAGTAAATTTACTTCAAATCACAATTATAGTCATGAACTTAGAGGAAAAATGCAATCATCCCAATTTGAATAAGTATAGGAGTTTATCCTATTTTATAAATGACTCTTGAAGATCCTGAGACAATATTTTTCTCGCTGAATTCTATAATTCATGGAAGGTTACTCAATGTTTTACCTCTCATATGCCATATCTAAGTCCTAAAATTTCTTGAAAGGTACAAGGAAAAAGTAATATGAAGAAATTCGTGAAAATTAACTGTTGCTTCAACATAAGCTTGGAACAAGCATAAAACTAAAGCAAGCTTAAAAACATATAACATAAAGAGGCCATCGACACATTTAAGATCACTGATACGAGTGGTCTTTACAAATAACTGTATTTTCATTGTATTATAATCGTGCTAATAACTTTGGATAATATTTAGAGGTAATGTTATCTTATGCCTGAAACGATTGTACTCAAACCAAGTCAAAGCTGCATAACAGTTATTTTTCATGGTAAGCCATGCATGCCAGAGGCGAATCTAGTGTGATACAACAAGAAAAGGGCACATCCCCATTTTCCCCTTTCATATAAGTGCCGATCTATTTAGTTTAATATTAAAATACTTTGGAATCTTTTTTAGAGTTTTGTTTATAGTAGTTTAGAAGCATGATGCAAAATTCAGTGTTCACCAGTGGCGTGGGGGGGGGGGGCACAGGGGGGCACGTACCTCCACAGCAAAGTTGTGTCCCCCAGGTGCCCCCATCCCATTGCAATCTGCCCCGCGCAACATGTTGTGAGCATGCGCACTTACATTTTATCTGCTGAAATCACCGATGATGAAAGGTGAGTGGCCAATTTCTTCGAACTACGGGCAGCCTTTCACTTGCCCTCCCTGGTCTCGCTTCGTGGCACTGTATGCATACACCGGTAATTAAGAACGCGTTAATCAGCCACGTGAGTATCCTTTGTAGAAAACTATGCTGCGGTCTCACAAAATCACGAAGAGTCATGTCAAAATGCTTATAGCAGCTTGGGTATACATGTGCACTCAATCGTGCTCGGGGGCTCTTCGTGTGTTAAGTCTCATCTAGCTCCCAAAACCCTCTCAACGTGAGACATGAATGCAACATGAATACTGTCAAAAGTTTACAAACTTGTCCATTTTCGAAGAGGAGTCTTGAAGTAAAATTGGAAATCAAAGGATTTGGACCACATAGGCCGCACATACTGTCTGTATCGTCTTCACCGTAGGTTTTCACCCAGCTGGTACCCTAAGTACGAATGATGATAGGTTAAACGCTTTAGCTATGCTATCAATTGAAAAGAAGTTCATAAGAGAAAATTCAAATTTTAATCAACGTGTAATTGAAATGTTTGCTCATCTCAAAGAAAGACGAATGCATTTTCATAGCCACGGGAACCTTGAGTCAGTTGTAAGACTAAATTCAATGAAATAATGGTGAAGTTTGCAGTCAGTTTAATGCTCATCAAATGCCATGTGAAGGCAGAGGAATGCTTCGCTCTATAACCCCAATTTGTAAATATCGCGGAGCTTCCGGGGCTTCGCCTCCTGGACCCCCACCGGGGCGTTTCCCCTGGACCCCACCAGGGGCCCTAAGGCGGGCCCTGGACCCCACGCCGTAGGTGGGAGCGCTTCGCACTCCCACGGCGCCTTGGGCGCCGTTGGTTTATTCCGACCAATACCAATTTGCCCTTCCATGTATTTAGACCACGAGGAGCCACTGGCTGTCGTCAGACTCAACAAAATGTAGTTCTAATAGTCTCATAGTCATAACCATAGTTATCCCTGGGTTATATGTTGTGCTCCCCCTATAAAAAGTCTGCCCCCCCCCCCGTGCCCCCTGGTGAAAAAAATCCTGGCTACGCCACTGGTGTTCACAGGCACAAAATTTTCTATATCTATGTGGTTTTCCAAATGCACAGTTAGTTGCGGGTTAGCGGGGTGGCCTCTGAATCCCTTTCTGGCCAGAGGCTTGGTAGTTTGATCTTTGCCCTGATCCAATTTTCCCAATTTTCGGTCGATTTAGACATAGCATAAACTGAAATAGAGCAAGCATTCCTTTGGGTACGGTCCATAGCTTTTTTGTCTACTCATTGCTTTCATCACAAATAAAATTTTACCCACCAATTTGTTTACCCTGGGAGCAGTGGCGGAGCCACGGGGAGGGTTTTGGGGGTTAGAACCCCCCTGACCCAACCTTGCAGATGCAAAAACACCTAAAATAGCGGTTTTTTCTTTATCCACAGGCTTTTCCCTCATATCCTGCCTCAAATATACCCTCCATGACACCAAAACCCTCCCCATGACATAGTCCTGGCTACGCGCTTGCATGGGGTATCACTTGTAGTATTTCCTTCAAATCTTTCAGTCCATCTGTAGCATCGGGTACGTCGAGAGCAGGGTTTTCCCTTCTTCTTCCGTATACTGCAGTCAATCTTGTCTTCACACCTTTTTAAGGCTCTGCCCTATGTCCGTGATACTTTGCAGACTCCAGTCTGCTGCACAAACTGCAATATCGTCTATACGGAGCTCCTAAAGTGGAAGTCTGCATGTCATGATGGTGAGATAATTTATCTGACCATGTTGACATCCTTTGCTGAGGAAGTCGACATGGTGAGTTAATTTATATTAATTTTATTCATAATTTATGTTACCATGTCGACATTCTGTGCGTAAGAAGTCGTCATTGTGCGATAATTTATGTTACCATGCTGAAATCCTTTGCTTTGGAAGTCGACATGGTAAATAAATTAACTCACCATGTCGACTTCCAACGCAAAAATGTCGACATGGTGACATAAGTTATCGCACCATGACGACTTCTTACGCACAGGATGTCGACATGGTAACATAAATTATCTCACCATGTCAACTTTCTAAGTAAAAAATGTCGACATGGCAAGATAAATTATCCCACGTACCATGTCGACCTCCTACGCACAGGATGTCGACATGGTAGCATAAATTATCTCACCATGTCAACTTTCTAAGTAAAAGATGTCGACATGGTAACATAAATTACCTCACCATGTCAACTTCCTAAGCAAAAGATGTCGACATGATAAGATAAATTATCCCACCATGTCGTCTTCCTACGCACAGGATTTGGAAATGGTAACAAAAATTATTTCACCATGTAGACTTTTTGGGGAAAAGATGACAACTTGGTAAGATAAATTATCTCACCATCATGACATCCAGACTGGCACTTTAGGAGCTCCAAAATGTGCTCAACCTGCAGCGTCTTATTAAATCGAATGAAATTATCCCGTATTTCACTAGTTTCTTCCTAAGAGAAATCTGGAGCATGGGATCGTTTGGGTTGATGCGCATAGTTTAACAAGGTGTTTCTTGATTGGCTGTTGCCATTGTATTGTATCGATTGTATTCTTTGTTCGGGTTAGGGATTAGGTTAGGGATTAGGGTTATGGTTAGCCAGTTAGGAAATTTCTTGTTAAACAGTGCGCATCGCCCGATTGTTTTGGCTTGTTCATCGCTATATTTGATGGCTGAGTTCTTAATTTCTTCTTAAAATAATAACTTTGACTTTTGTTGTCAAGTATCAATACACCTGCCATTGTTAAGCTGTCTTAACAACGGGGTGAGACAAGCAGCTTATCCTTTGTTCCAGAAAGTCCCGGTTTACAATAATGTCCCTTCAAGTGGCGATTACCGAGCAGAGCAACTGGGAAATACCCCATTCGTTAACAGACTTTGACGTTATAACATGTTAATTGAGCCTAAAAGCATTCTATCAGTGAGCAGCTCTATCAACATCTTCTGTGCGTTCATTTTGCACCTGTTGATAGTAGCAGGTTTGATAGGCAGTTGATAGCGCTATCAAAGCTTCTACTATAAACGCGTCTGTGCAATCGCCCATCTCCCAATCATATTTATACCGTAAAAAGAAATAAGCTTGAAAACGTTTTTAGTGAGGGGAAGTAGGGGATGGGGAAGTTGATCTGTAAATAAAATAGAAAAAAATGAATTAAGGTGGGTTCGGAAATGCCACGTGACTTCCGGTGATTTGCAATGTGCTTTTGGTCAAACATTTCCGGTAAGCTTCTGCGCCAACTTATGGTGGCGCTCCGCCAAGGTAGTCTTTCCATAGTTCTCATCCCCCACCTTCTTTTTCTTCACTCGATTTTTCTTCAACAGTCCAAAATACTCTAGGCTACCACTGCCTTTTGCTGAATTTGCTCCGTCATTTGCCAAATAAATTTCAGCCGCTAACATGCAACATCTTCATGCTTACTGAGAACAAAGTAATTTTACTATCACCATCACTAACGATGCCTTGGTCACTTTAACTTAGTCGATATATACCATTACCAGTAGTGATTGTAAGGTGCAGCCTACTGCTGATAGGCTCTCAGTGCGGATAGGCTAATCCCCTTATCAGTAGGCTTCTGTGCGATCAAAATTTGCTATCAGCACTGTTAGTGGTGTTGGTAGCGCTATCAACGCTTCTGTGCGGCAGGCTCAGGTAGTTTGCTGGGAACCACTTGTATTGAAAATGGTAAGAAGAAATCCATGAATTGATCAAACGCACACTTCAATCAACTGCGGGAAAACCACAAATTGAAGGGGGTGGGGGGCCCACTGTTGCCACTGAGACACCGATGAATACACGTGTAAGATTGTTGATAATTAACATAAAAATACATCCATTATCCTTTCGAACACCATCTGAAGAAAGAGGATGGAGATGTAGGCTGCTTTTGATTCCAGAATGAAGCCTCTTATCTAGCAAGCGTCCGTGTGATTGTACTTCTCTGTTAAAACGGTCTGTATACGAAATGTTCGAATCGTTATTCGAATGGGGGTGATGTGCCCGTGGCGAAATTTTGCATTAGCAACCATTTATTTTCCTGAAAAAGGTACAAATTTCAGGCTGCTACCTGCTCATTCCCTATAGATTACAAATCTCATTTTTTAAATTTCTGAATGCTGTGCTCCTCCACAACCATACCTACTGGCCAACACACACGAACAATCGACCTAATCATATAGAAACCTCTGAATAATGTATATTTGAAATGCAACTGATAAGGAAACATCGAAGCAACTGCAAGCACGCGGAGCGTGCGAAATTTTAGTGGATTTCAAAGTTAGCGGGCTGGAAGGAACGCCAAGCCCAAGTATCGGGGCGATCATTTGCGCACTTTTTAACAAGAAATTTCCTAACTGGCTTACTACGATAACTCTAATCCCTAACCCGAATAAAGAATACAATCGATACAATATACAATGACAAGAATCAATCAAGAAACACCTTGTTAAACGGTGCGCATCTACCCGAAGTATCTGCCGGCGCGATTATTGATACAGAAAATCGATCGTTATCGATAGAAGACACCTAACCAAACCTACATGCATATTTTTCGGGTAGCACGTAACTTCTTATTAGTTTCAGACCACAAAAAGTGGGGAGACTTTTACATAAGTGTCCCTTCTGCTTATTCTGCTCACCCTTGCCATTTGCTTTCAGTTAAGTCTCATGTTGATAATCTACTACATGCCATGTACAGTACCTACCACATGTGTAGTGTCTGTTCTTTTCATCCAGTCTAGAATGGGGCCATACCACGGACTTATATACATGGACAGAGCATGTAACGTGTACGTCCTATCCGTAGATGGTCGCCACCGGCTGGGATAAAAAAGGCGCACCAAGATGGCTGCCGTGAAGCTATAAATCGTTTGATTTGACAACGACTCTGTAATATTTTAAACAAAAGCTTAACTTGAATGGGGAACAATATCATACACCTGCAATACGGGAAGTGATTTTGACCTTACCTTGCAATATTTAAAAAATATTCCAACTTTCTTGCAAAATCTGGCAATTGACTTGAGCAAGTCTAAACCGTCACACAAAACCATAGCAGACGGCCATCTAGGTGCGCTTTTTCACATACATATGCTAGCGACAATCTACCGTGTAGTATGCTCTGTCCATATATAGGAAGTCCGTGCGCCATACATGATAGACCAATGATGTAAATGGTCTGAAGGCCGTGAGGTTGGTCGTTAAGTGTTGTCCTTCTGTGGACGTAATAGCTTCTTCGGGAAGCAGTTTCAAGTTTGGTTTCGCCGAACAACGTTTTGGCAGAGGGTCGGGAGGACTTAAGAAAAATAGATCTACCACAAGTACACGAATGCTACAACTATTGCGGGAAAATTTAAACATTAAAAAAACACTTTCTCTCCGGTTGAGGTGCGTCCCACCATGCAGCGGGTTGCCTAATCAGATTCCCCAAACTCACTTTTGTGTTCATATACTTATATATAAGTAGCACGATCACTTCCGGTTTCTTGCTTTCCCAGTCAGTACCAAGTACCAGAGGCCCAATAGCATAGGTGTTTTCTTTTATTCGACTACCGAATATTGTTTACATTTTTGTTTATTGATATACGTACTGATTCAGTTTACACTCTATGAATAGATGGGCAATAATTACCCAATGTTGAGAAAAATAGCACATGAAACATTTTTAGCAAACGTAACTGAATTTTATGGACCAAAATTTATGTAATAATACGGCAAATCGTTATGTTTTGCCCAACATTTTAACAAATTTCTTCCCCGATGTAATATGTGCTATATGTTGTCCCATGTGTGGTACCTTGCCAGACTTGGTGTCAGCCTGAGTTCCGGGTCTGCCTGTTGGTCATAGCTTTATACCCCCACATTGAGTGCTCGCTACATATTGGGGTTTCCAAAAATTGGAAGCGTCCGTCCATCAATGGTGAACACGAAAAATGGGTTGAACCAATCTACGTGTAAGCGTGGTAGTGAAACTCTTTTGACTCACATATACACACTTTCCCCTGCATGATTGTCACGCCTGAAAATTTGGGTCAAAGTACTTAGGAAAGTTGACTCACGGCAAAACAACCTGTGTACAGTGTAACCGTAGCAAAAAAGCCAGTTGAAAAATCTCAAAACTTCACAACTGTACACACTTTTCGTTGCAACATATTGCAACACTTTGCTACTTGACACCTGCGCCAAGACCGTGTGGTGTACCACACATTTTCTCATGTCCAACCTGTAGCAACTCAGTACAACTCATGGGACTCTGAAATTATTGAAGTGTACCTCAAAAATTAAACAAATAAAAATATATATCAAACAGCAAGACAAATGCATTGTAACAGTCCAACTCCCATCTTCATAGGACATTCTTGAGCGGAGATACAAAATGTTAAAGTTTAATCACTTAAAACAAATTAGTTCATTGCGCAAGAATTTGTGACTTTCTTGTTGTGCAACTCGCATTAACTGCTTTGTTTCCCTTTAAAATTAGAAATGTTTTTATGACCTTGAACACTTTCTGTTTGCTTGCATTGCATGTTGCACAAAGAGGGCTTAATTTATTACATCACCTCAAAAGAGTAAGAATGCTTGAAAACCTTGGTACAAGGTGGAATAACTTTCAGAAAAATAAAGAAACACAAAGATTGTAACTTGAGTAGTACAACAATGACATCACAAATTATTGCGCAATGCACCATTTTCTTTTGAGTGAATAAACCTTAACATTTTACATCTCGGTCCATGAATGTTCTATAAAGATGGGAGTTGGACTGTAACATTCATTTTCATGCTGTTTAATATATATTTTTAAATATTTTGACTTGAGGTATACTTTAAACAGTTTATATAAAGGCTCACATAACCATTCAAAGAATTACAGAAACTTTCTTCACAACTGTTCACACCTCCAACATAATTTGATATATACTCACAGTTTTCATGTTCGGTATTGAAATAAGTTTCCCTCCCAAAATGATGACAAAACTCAATGCACACAACTATGCAAGGATTTGCTCCGGAACTTCGACCGGTTTGTTAGACAAAAGGAGGCTCACATATGTATACTTCTATGTCGCACTTCATAAAATCACTCGAAATCCGTAGTAGCAGTCGTTAACTTACAGTCTAACAGCCAGGGAACTGTTAACATGACGTAACCGCCAGAATCAAAGCACAGTATGATTGTGAGGATTACTGAGGGTAGCATGGGATCCACCACCCCACCCCCCGAACTCAGCATTCGGAGAAATTTCTCTTCCTGGATCCACTCCGGCACTCTGGGCCAAAGAAGATTGCGGGCTCAGAACCTGATGCGCATTCGGAGCCGTTTGGCAGTCATCCAAGTTTTGTCCTCGTTTCAAGATATCAAATCTCTCCTCTGCTCATAAAACTGAGTGGTAGGCCTACCAGTGGCACTTTGCTGAGTAAAACTTTGATGTGACATGTTTAATATAACTCACTCAATATCTGTGGCTAATTTATCTAACGGGCACTTGGGAAATTCCCGACTCAGTTTTGTATACGCAATCTTTCGGCCTTACAATAGAACGTTACACTCACAACTTTCGTAAATTAAAAACGTCTCCTAATAAAGCCCTGTGTACACCGGACACATTTCAAGAGACATGTGTCGCAACATGTTGCCAAAACACCTTGCGTCCGAAAATGTTGCCAGTGTGTGCAGTGCGGACACAGGCGGCAACATGTGTCCGAGACATGTGTCCAGTGTACACATGGGCAAAATATTTGCCCATATATTAAATATGTCGGCAACATGTTGCGACCCAATTGTCCTGAAACGTGTTCAGTGTACGCAAGCCTTAAGGCTTGTATATCGTACACTCTTAAAATGTTTGGAAAATTTTTTGACCAACTTTTAACCAACATTAAGGAAATATATGTCCGACCAACTGTTGGTCAAGTATTGACCAATATCGGTTGGTTAATTGCTTTACCTATTGTTGGGAAATTTGTTTTACCCAATATGTAGTAATGTGAAAATTACCCAACTGGCCAGTTCGGCAAAACATTACCAATTATTGGCAAAATATCAATATCTCCTTACCCAGAAGTTGGGTGTTGTGTCATTTGTTTTACCTATTATTATGAAAGTCATACTGGAATATTTCAGAGAAGGGACCTTCTACAAGTCTTAAAAGTTAAGGGCATTGATAATGCGAGCAACTTTAAAGAGTAGCAGGATTTCGATTGGGTGTTCATGTTCGGCTATAACATATATTCAGGGACATTTGTTTGCTATTATGAAAGATTTAAGCATGATACAAACGCTTGAAGAACTGATCCAAGAGGCAATTCCCGAAGAAACTAACGTGTTCGTTCTTGTTGAAAGTGATATCATCAATGGCAATTCAATTTTCGTCAAAAACAAGTAAACTGTGCTGCAGTGAGATTGTGGACATTTTGGAAATCTGTAGATTAATGCCCTTCTAGAGATAACCACGGAGTTGCTATCTCAAACAACTCCCTGATATAACCAGGCTGTACAGTCATTGGAACTCACACCCGAGCACCGCCACTGTAACTGAAAGAACTGTGTCCTGTAAGCTCCGGAGAATAAGTCCTTGGTGCTAACAGTCACACAAGAGCAATGCTGTGACCGTAGGTGTTAGGTTTGACAACGCTTGTGGACTAAAGGTAAAAAGTGCAGTGATTCTTTGGGTTATTGCAGTGGCAATGGACTATATGTGAAAATAGTATAGAGAAATCGATTTATGAATGAATGATTTTGCCGCAATAGGCGATGTGGTCATGGGAATCCTACTTCCAATGAGTGATTTCTTGTAACTGAATTTTTTGTTACAAAGGGGGGTTTATAAAAAGCGACTTCACAGTTTGGCAGGGAAGCTATTATTACGCAAGCTACGTCGATGGTTTTTAAATAATGATAAATGGACTTGGAATGATGATTTATACGTGGGGAGTGCAAAACTAATTGGAAAAGCTTCAGTTTAATCTCTAGTTCTTTGCTATGGAGATGGTGATATTATATAAAGATCAGGAGTCATTAGTTATTATGTGGACCATCCTCTCATGTAAAAAAGAAGCAGTAGGCAAAGGAAAAAAGAGGCGATAAGAGGTGCTTTCGTTTAAGGTCTGGACGTAGTAAGAATGCAAAGTTAAGGGGATAATAAATGCGAGTAAAAGCGCTCCGTATCTGATTACAGTGATTTACATATTCACCTATTTACATTGCAATAAGGCAACCACCGCCATGTTTATACCCCTGTTCTCATTTAAGAGCATATATCAGTTTACGCAGATTTCATGATCACCCTAAGTTTTATTTTTTACAAAACGAGGTCGTCCTCTGATGCCGTACCACTGTATAAACGCGAGCGTTGCAACGCCATATTGGACGGCAAAATATCGTAGTATTGAGCGATTATGAAGCTTTTGGTTTTAATTCCACCCATTCAATGACGATATCCGCTCCAATTATTTCATTAATACGGAAACTGACTGCAACAGCAGCACTAGTCAGCTAGTGTTAAACTCGCCCTCCTCGAGTATCGAAATATGGAAAATCATTGTGTATGACCGGACTGAGAAACCCGCCCTCCGTTCAAGAAACACTGAGGTACACAGCGCGGTGTGTTAAAATGACGTTATGGGCACGACTTCTAAGTTAGCTTTGTTCGTGAACGTTACCTTACAGGTTGTAAGAGTGCATAAAAATGCTTATAAAATCCCAATGGACATAATTTCTTAGCATAAGCAATTGAGGACACTCTTTCCGACCAACCCGATAAATTGCCAAGTCTACATGGGACTGAAAGTGATTAAAGTCTTTAATGAGCCTAGTTTGAGAACTTAGAGAAAATAGCTTCAGACAGTCGGATAAGACTAATGTCGATGCCCGTCTAAAAGAAATCTAGAGGCAATATAGCCTATAAATATTTTCAACATCTCAAAGTAACAAGTAAAATGTTCTTCTTAGTCATTGAATGCAGAAACCTGTCTAGTTTAATTATGAGAATCAAACTTATTTCGTAGATACCCTGCTCATTAAAAGCTCTTGTGTCTCTATACCAGCAAAAATCTCTCTTGTTAAGTCAGACGTATGACTCAAGCTTTTTCGAAAGTACCTGCGGTTTGACGGCTTTCACGTTCACCATAAAATCATCTTGCATAGATTCTGATTCTAAAAATTGAAAAAATTGGCCATGTCATTAAGTACGCTCAAGTGGACTCGGAGATAGCAATACTTAGCACACCACACCGTTGTTTATCATGCGTGGCCATGATCTACGATGGCTGAAAGAGTTCGTAATACAAATAGATGGATATAGGATTGATCTGTGCAGCTTCCTCGAGATGAGGGGAAAACTAAATCACTTTGTAAACTAGTTGGTCAGCTTCATGAACGTTGCACCCGACCGCATGAGGTTGTTGGGCATATTAAATCAATGTGCGCCAGCTAGTAACCTACTGTCCTAAACCTTACAACTTTCATTAACATTTTCAAGTTCAGTTCCATTCTTGAACGCATTCTCGCATTCTTTTTCAGGTTTGATGCAAAGACTTCACGAAGGAGAAAAGGTGATCGTTGCGGAAGGATACATTTTTAATTTTGAGAAAAGATGTTATGTTCAAGCCGGACCGTTTGTTCCCACTGTCGTATTAGATTACCCCAATCTCGTCAGACAACTACATGAAGAGTTTGTACGAGCCGGAAGTGACGTTGTGCCAGCGTTTACGGTACATTTGTTAAGAAGGTTTAGCAATAAGTTATGTTTCAAGCTTACTCGTGGTTACAGTGGCGTCGAACGCGCACTGGAAGAACAAAATTTACTTAGCTCTTCTACAACACTTCTCATTTTCCGTCAAAATAACCCCTATACGCGTGCTGTACTGCCCACACACAGATTTGCTGCAAATCTGGTCTCATATGAGAATCGCCATATCACTCTCGGTTCGTAATGTCAACTTCTTTACTTATGACGATATTGCCTTTCATATTGTATTCATATTTCACTACAAAAATGAATTTTGCCATCATTATTAATGCTCATTTTAAATAAATTCCTTGAAATAAATTTTAGAAAAATATACATGACTAACCCCACATAGACAGCTGGTTCTTTTATGTCATACGCCATACGAGTCTTTGAGACTTATACTTCATCAAATAAAGCTAGTTAAGATGGACAATTAAGCTTTCACTAAACACTATAACAATTCATTATATTCTGTCTACTTATTATTGTTTTACGTTGTCACAATCTATGGAGAGGAGTGGTCAAGGTTATGTCGGGTAATTGTTGGAACCAAAACAACTACTTGTTGTAACCATTCATGTACAGAATGCCATCATGGACAATATCAAATGTTTGGAACCGACCGAACTAGGGTTTTTTTTTTTTCAAAATTGTAATGTTATAATGAAGGGTGGGAAATTTCAAATTTCGGGTATGAAAACATCATGTCCAGACTTTGATCCAGAGGGTAAGCTGAGGAAGAGTAAGAGAAGGTTGAGGAAATAGATCATGATTCATAAGGAAAAGGCCGTACCGTGACGGGGTGACCCCTCCCAGGTTATTGTTTCAAGGTTAGTATAGAAAAGCTGGGTATATTCGAAACACTCTCAGTACAGTTCATGCTGCGTAATATAAGCTTTGGTACTCTGTATTGTTTGAATTAACTGCTAGTCAAAGAGCTGAGCCAACAGCGAATTTTGGTAAACCCCTACAGAAACTGTAGTTTGTGGTAACGGGATTAGCCCTTTAAAGTCATCTATCTAAAATTCTTATTCCGTTATTTTCGCTCACAGTACTACGGACATCGTGAAAAACTGAAGCTAATAAACCGTTCAGGAGATCTTGAGTCAATGAACCGTACAGCTCTACGTATTGCCAGAGATTGTGCGAACAACAGCGGGACCCTCATGGCTGGGGATATCTGCAATACGAATACTTACGACCCACTGGATCCCCAAAATAAAGAGAACATGAAAGCTATATTCAAAGTAAGTTCTCATTTTGAAGGAAATTTGTTTCAAAATCCTCATTACGAACTCCCTTACAGTGGCATACATGGGGGTAAGCGGACTCCTGCCCCCGCTCATTTGGCCGATTACTTCTTGTTCCCCCTCCTTTCCAAGAATCCCTTATGATCCTTGCCAGAAAACCAAAGTGTACACGGTCTCAATGTTTAATGAAAACACGTGAAATCTCTATGTACATAATTAAGCGTGGTCAACCCAATATTTGCGAGGTTCGATGTTGGCAACGATTACAAGGGTCGTTATATCCAGGGTTAGAAGTTCTCAGCCAGGTCTATGAAAATCAAGATTCGGAAACATTGAACCTTGGAAACATTCAGGGAAAGCTCGACGTGAGCTACCCGCATCTTTGAATTGGATGTAAATTTTCCCATTATTTTGTATTAATCTGGAGTAATGAAAGTCGTTCAAGAAGACTGGAGTATGTAGCTCTGTAGTTGAAGGTACCATATTTCTGTAACCGAAGACGTCTGTTGCACCTCCTACCTACCTACCTACCTACCTACCTACCTACCTACCTACCTACCTACCTACCTACCTACCTACCTACCTACCTACCTACCTACCTACGGTACATAGGTAGGTAGGTAGGTATCTTCTAAGCTGATTTAAAAGGAATTATACTGCACGATGGTACTAATTTAATATTGTACCTGTCTCTACAGGAACAAGTCGAATGGGCGGTTGAAGAAGGAGCAGATTACATTATTGGTGAAACATTTGGGATACTTGAAGAAGCACTGATTGCTTTAGATGTTATCAAAACTTATGGCCAAGGTAATTCCCTAGAAAAAGTACTGCAGTGGATAAGAATAGAAAAAAATTCTAGAAACAACTTGATGGCTAGGATGCAATAACGGTTTAGAATATTAACACGTAGGCGTTTACGACGTAGTAGTCATAATTGTGTGAGCAAAACACACCGTCAAACACTTTCTTAGCAGGAAGTGGCCGCTCACGAGAGCTCGAGCCTCGCCCACTCGGATCCCGTAACTGTCGTAACTATTCGAAACTTTTGTCACTTCGAGCTGTGTCCGTACGTGACTCCGTGCATGTGTATGGATTGTGATAAGAAAACTAGTTTACAGAGCGGTCAGACACTCCATCCACACGGAATCAATGTTGACAGATAACTATTTCACGTGATTAAGATTTACTGCTCTACACATACATACACACAAACATAACAGCTCACCACCTACCACGACGCAAACTATAGCGCAACTTCTGTAAGTAATACATATTTTTTCTTTTTCAACATTTTCGACACATTTTTATACTTCTTCATACCGAGGGTAAAGGGGAAGTTTAAGCAAAAATTAAATTTTCATACGTGAAAGAGGAACCAAATCTACATAATGTGTGAAAGTTCCATTCAAATCGGGTATGTATTTCTCGAGATATCGGTAAATGAAGTCCTTGATCTGTGTTCCAAAGGGAGTTTAAGGGCAGCAGAGCTTATAGCACGTCCTCACATTGACAAGGAGTGCTTCTATCCATTTGATTTTCAAACTGTTGTGCCGACCTTGAAGTTAAAAGGAATAAAATCTCCCTGTGGGGGATGCAAAGTTAGTAAAATTCTCATGCCACTTTCGCAATCACATATCAATAATATGGGGTTGTTGAAGAGAAAACGGACTCTAAAGTTTAAAGAAAAACATAAGACTGCGCATTAATGTGAGGATATGATGCAATATAAGCTTGCTTCAAGCTCTCTTTTGTTGAAAATGTGAAAACTTTCTGTGCTCATATCTACAGAACCGCACATTGGATTTCAATGTAATTTTCCCCCAAATTCTTGTAATAAGTCCCCCACTAGCATACCAAATCCTGTAATGACCTTTAACCTTTCCTTTAAAATAAGCCTTGTACTAATAGATTCATTTTTTTTTATTGTTTTCAGAACTTGATAAAGCCAGAGCCCCGACAGTTAATAAATAAAACTAAAAGACTTCCAGCGACGTCATCGTATTTTATTACTATTCACTGGCATTTAATTTAGTTTAAAGCCTTAATTTGACTTTCCGCATAGACGCAACGGCACTGTTATAAATGCTGCAAATATGATACTTAGGCCTACGTACTTGTACCTTTTCTTTCTTTGAACAATAACGTTGATGTAAATGCTGGTGAAGATATTTGGATTTCTTTATATTTTAATTGTGTTGTTGTGTGTCACACTGTCAGTCATTTAATTACCTGTCGAGATTTATGGCAAATAATCCCACCATGGGCAGAGAATTTCAACATCAAGTTCAACCTACCAGATCTGAATAGATTTTTGAACCCTGTAATTGACTGCTGAAAAAATCTAAAAACAGCGATCTGAGCAGGGGACGGCAGTTATTGTCACAAACGTATTCAATGTCTTTGAGACTTGTACAACGCACAAACGACAGTAAAAATGGCTTTAGCAGCTGTTGTCCATACTAAGCATCGATACGCCCAGTGACAATATGGGTACACATTAAATAAAATACCGCTTGAATTGTAAAAAAAAGGTTGTCTGAAAAGGCTCACTAGTTGTTGTGACATAATGTCTTTATTTGAGAGGTTACAAAGTTAATTTCAAATGGACATTAATATAAAGAAACTCAACATTATCTATTGGTAGTTCCTGATCTCTGTTATCAAATCCTGTCAATTAACCTCGACCAGGGGCGCAGCACAATAAAATATTGGCGGAGGTGCTTTTGCCCAGTGCGGAATCAGCCTGTGCCTGTTATGTCGCAAAAGGAAAGATATGTGCACGCTGATTCTGCCCATGATGATTGTGGATTCATATTTTCCTTTATCGGCAGCCATGTTATACACAAAACAAAACTGTTCTTTGTATAGAAGTACAGAACTGTTCTTTGTATGTATTTCACAGCCGAGACTTCAATTTTTTTTGTTATTCATTTTTTAGATTTGTCCAAGTCCCACGTGCCACGGTCCTTCCTAATAACAGTCTAAGCTTCAGATTCGTTCTGGTGCTGCCAATCTAAGTTCCATACACAGCTTCAGACTAGATATTCCACTCATTGAAAACCCACCTCTCATTTGACCAGCACGCCCTCTGTAGCTTCTGTTATGCACCTCTCTAGAGACTTAATCAAATCTTTCCTACGTACTGGCCCTTAAACCAAAATGGAACCATTCAAAGTCATAAGGAAAGAGGCTTTAGTACTGTGAGTGCGAATGTAAAGATTTTTAATTGCAACTGGAAAAATCTACTTCCTATTTAAAATGTTTCTAATTATCTGCTAATTGCGTTTTCTTTATCCATAGGTGTACCTGCAGTCATAACAATGGCTATTTATGACAACGTTAAAGAGGACAAGCTATCTTCATTAGATGGAGTGGAATTTACTGAAGCTATGAAAAGACTAGAGTCTGCCGGAGCTGACGTGGTTGGATTGAACTGTTTCCGTGGTCCCGACACAATGATTCCTTTGATGGAGAAAGTAAAAAGGTCAGGAGTAAAGGTAAAATATAAAAATACCAAAATATCGTAGGTATATACTCTACCGCATTCGTCTAACCTGGATATTTACAACATTATTACAGCCTTTTATCTACATAATTCATACTATTTTAAACGGTAGCCGGTAGTTTTACGCATTATCAGTGCCCCTCAATCAGGTTTTCCTGGTCTTCTTGCCCCTTTCATGTTTGTTCTAAAGTGGTATTCGTTCATCCTCTCATCCTCAAAGTGAAAGTGTTTTCGTGCCAAGAGCCTACCGACCAGTATTTCTTGAATTATGCAGCATAAATGTGGGTGATCTCTGAGGAGAACATGCACCAAGATCATAACAGCGGCTAGCCAAACGCAACATTAACAATAGTTTTTGCGCTTGTGAAGGTAGAATAAACAATTTTTACCAGCTAAAATAAACATTTATCAAACGAGAATTTCAATTCAATGAGATAAATTTTGCAATAAACAATCATGATGCCGACAGATTAGGGGCAACTGGTCAAAACCTGGTGGCTTACTGGTACGTCTTTGGTCCTCGAATTGGTCAGCATTTGGAAGAAGACTGGCGAACTGGTTGGGCACAAATTGGCAAGGGGTAAAATCGACCGTAAACAAACGGTGTCACATGTATGAGAGAACATTGGTGGTAGCCGTGTTGATGACAATGTTGATAAGTTACATTGAAGTGCGTAGAGTGATAATTTGTTATTGAAATTATATGTTGAATACAATGCAAGAACCGTTATTGTACACATCGTATTGACATATATGGGGAATTCCAGCTAAACACTCGCAAGACCATCAAAATTTCAAACTGTGCATGTACCTCTAGAATCTATTCTAATGTAGGCCAACAACAAACAAGTCAAAGAAACAGTTTCCAAAGACTTACATTATTTGGACCAAATTTGTAATTTTGGGCCATTTAACAAAATGTCCTTCGAAAGTCACAAAAGTGCTTACTCCAACTCCAGTTTCAGCAACCCATTGTTCAGTTGTTTCCACAGAAGGTAGATGAGTGATAATCATAAACTTCACTTATCCTGTGAGTACAGGTAATATTCAGATGAAATTGCTGTTACAATTCCGTTTTGAGTGATACAGTACTAGTAGGGTACGGGGTGATTGCAAAAATGCCATCAGGATATATGTTAAGTGAGAAACAAATTTTGATAACTTTTATCCCATCTCACACCACTGCATCATATGAGAACGTTTTTATCGCAGTCTTTACTAGTTATGTGCAGTAGGTTCATGATAAACAAACAAAACTGAAATCACCTCCTGTCCATAGTACAACGATGGGAATGTCAAAGCTTGTAGCATAAGCAACGTATAGATGAATCCGAACAGCAAGTGTTGGTCTGATTTTAGTCGGCCATAATTGGGGTCTATCACCTTTTAATCTCTTAATTTCTTTGGGTACCCGTTACCATGGACGACACTGTAATGCCTCTTGATTACCTCAATTTCACTGTGAAAGGGGGTTTGAAATTACATTTTGACAAGAAAGGAAGACGTTTTAAGGCCGGTGGGCCCCACTTATGGCTGACAACAGTCATTAAACACAAGCGCTTATAGGATTCGTCTATAACGTAGCTAACGCAAATTTAGGCGCATATGTAACGAAGATAACGCAATCTCATCATTGAAAGATTGGATAACACTTCCCTTGAACCACATTTTAACTTTATTCTGCAACTCTCAGCAATGTTCACAGAATGGTTAAAAACATTCTTGCTACCTAGACATTTTTAGTTAATTAACTAATAAATTACTTAATTGATTAATTAATTAACTTATTTATTAAATAATTAAATGAATGCTCAATTGGTTGAATAACCTGAGAGTTTCGAAGCGTGATTAGTTGCTGGTAGACAAAAGGATATAACCAGTTGGATGTTAGTTCAATGGTTTGGGACTCTTTTATTTTGTTATATGGTATTTTCTATTCATATGTTTACTCTGTTTAAGATGTCGCTGCTTGCGAATTTTGGCAACTCAGTTTTGTTGTATCTCTCTGCGTTATCACTCGTATGTTTTGACTGTACAAGTACTATAAGACACTGAGGTACAGTAGGTGAGAGTAAACCATTAATTGCAATTTTCATGGAAGGTGAATGTTTAAAGGTATAAACTCAGTAGAGAAGACCAATGAAAGAACTAATTAATTCATCATAAAAATGGTGATGAACTGGAATTTGTACTACAGTATATAATAACAGCAATAAGATATAACAGTGGCAGACCTGTATTCTTAGCAATGTATCACCAATTTTTCAGTTTTCACTACTCATGTTGAACAATTTAAAAATACACTGGCCTTGATTTTTAGAGTTTCCGGGTGCACTGTAAGTGTGCTGTTTTATTAAACTTAAACTGATTTATATGAATGCTCATTCTTCATCTAAGTGTGCAAAAATTGCACTCCTCACAGTGATTTGAGGTAAGTGGTGGTTGTGCACTCCATATCTCAAAATACAAGGCCTGAGTACAGTTCAGTTTCTCATGGGCCGTGAAACTCTTTCTAACAAACTTATGCAGTTTTACATCAAATAAAGGTTGAACACGCAAAGTGACTTATGTTCCATTGCTGTAGAAATTTGTGTTTTGCTAAACCATGAAATGAGTTTTCTAATGTGGCACTGCCTGTAAACCTATATCATGAGTCATATAAAGTACAGTAAGTAACATGGATCCCTTCCGTTATCTACTTATCCAAACAGCAACTCACTTAATTCACTAGTTTTTTCGTGTTCTTCCAGCTTAATACATTCTGTGAATTTGACCACTCTAATATGGTATAGATGTTTCAAGAGAAATAAAGATTGGAAAGTCTCATGGAATTTCCTTACGTATTTCACTGTTGAGATATCTGCAACGTACATAACGTAAAGAAAGTAACTTGACTGGAAACTGTAAAGCTAACAAATGCAGCTTTATACACTCAACATTTTACTGCTGCAGTGTCCATGCATCAACGAAAGTACGAGTTCAAAATGTTGTGGAATACAGGAAGGATATTTTTGCGTTAAGGCTACTATATCATCAAGGATCGTCAAGAGTATTTCTATTCATCCAAAAAACTGTTGCAGATGGTAAATCAAAACTCATCAGCAGTAGGCATAAAGTTTAATGCAAGTAACGCTGGAATTGCCGAAACATATTTCGAAAACGTCCCAGTACGTCATGGTCTGTGGACACGTGTTTGTTTTGACTATTAGTTAAGATCGACTTTTCTGACCGTTTTTTTTTAACTCCTTTTAAATAGGTTAATATGTGACTGGTCTCTGTAAAAGGGCCGATCATGATTAGAGTTTGAAAGTTGACATATTTCCAAAGCTCTTTGGCTATTTCATAACCAAATTGGAAATGCGTCTTCACCTTGAACAGGAGGTCTGGCCCTTTTTGTGTCCCAGTTGAGGGGATCAATTTTCCGTCCAGGCAAATTTTCAGTTTTATATATCTGAGTCCTTGCCCTGTGCAGGCTTTTTAAGACCTTATCACAGCATATATAATCCATAATCCACAGGCCTATTTAGCAGCTCTGCCTATAACGTACCGAACCACGGAAACACAACCGACGTTTTACAACCTAACGGATCCTAAGACAGGTAAAGATCGTTTCAAGTCTATTCATTCATTTATTTATTTATGCATGTTAAATACTTATTTTCCAACTTGAAGATAGCCCTTTCAAGCTGATGTTCGTTCTTAATGCACACTATTTTACACAGAAAGATACTTTAACTATTTTTTTTACACACATGTTAAAATTAAAGGATAATGAAAATCTATTTTTTAAAATTGTGACTGACAAAAGTATACCGTAGTTGACATAAATATGTCCGAGTTTTGAATATATATATATATATATATATATATATATATATATATATATATATATATATATATATATATATATATATATATATATATATATATATATATATATATATGAGCTCCGGAAGATATCATTTAAACCTGGGGTGGTGTGTGCTGAATGCACGGCATGATTGAGATCTTCGCGATAACGAGGCCATGGCGTCGTTCTACACCTACATGCCCGTGTACGTTGCTAATATAAAAAATAATTTAAAAAAAAGTTAACCGGAATAATGACTTGGAAAAGTACACCGTAAAATTTGACGACAGTATTGTTCTTTCTGAGGACTAAGTAAAATATTATTAAAGATGCTCTTAATGCAGTCATGTCAATACTTCTTATTGTAAATAGTAAAGTCAATAATCAAGTTTTTACTATACTTTCTAGACGAAGCTTTCTAAAGTCGGTTGCAAGCAATAACTCATGCAGTTGCGTTGCTATCTTCTAGCCTGAATGCATAGTCCGGTAACTTTGCACTATAACATGCACGTAAAATATAGCCTAGCTTAACGTTAGGCCTAACGTTTTTTTTTTTTTTTATACAAAGGTTATCGTCTCTTTTGGTTAAGTGCCGGGTTCTGACGCACGTTCAAAAGTATGAGATTTGAGTCCTAGGCTGACGTTTTAATAGTTTTCCTCTTGTGTCCCATTCAAGACATCACTTTTCTGAGTAGGCTAAGTCTACGTAGGAGTTATAAACTTCTTTACCCGTTGGCCAATGGCCAATGTCAACTAACTAGAGACATATCCGCTTAGCCGTTTTATGAGTCTTGCGATATGGAGGGCTTAGAACGAAGAAAAAGTCTTTTCCTAAATTAATCCATCATTGCAGGCAAATGCTTGGAATTTCAAAACTTTCTTTCAAACAACAAGTTTACTGATCAATCAGTAAGGTTTGCGACTGCTTTATGTTCTATTTGTTACAAAGGCGCAGCACGGACTGAACACAAATTGGTTCAATACATCATGCTTTATGCTTTATTTCCATTCGTTCACATCATCATCGATTGCGTATGAAACTCAAGGGAATGAGGTATCTGAATCATGTTCAAGATTCCTTGAAAAGGCCGAAGACTTTCATTTTCTTTCACGAGACAATACTGAAAATTGATTGTTTTGAAATATATATATAACCTTAATCAAGAGATCGAATGGTGCAATTGTTCCCTTGGTTACTCGTACTAAAATTGTATGTCTTTTTTTAACTTACAGTCCTAGGACTCCTAACTGTTCCTTTCAGTTTTTAAGCTTTTCGGTCAAAAATGTCACATGGGAGTATTACCTATTCAGGAAAAGCACCATATTATATATCTTTTGACCAAGATCTTAATGTAGTCTTATTTAAGTAGTAACTATTAGTGAGACTAGGTGTCACAATGTATGTTGTATTTCAAACTCCCTGGTACAACTAGACAAACTATCCTTGCAGGCAAGTACATACCGACGCCTCTTGAAGATATTGCAATCAAGGGCTAGATGAGCAAAGTTATTGGCCAGTTGTAAGTCGTTAGTTCAGTACAACTGTACAAATTAAACACACGTAAAGGGTTGGGAAAGACACTTGAACTTTCTTTCTCCTCTTCCCAATATCCATGTGCAATATATTTGTGGAAGCTGACAACTTGAATTGTAAAATGTATGGTGCGCATCATTTTGACCTTCTCTTATATATGCCCTGCTTAAATGACTGATGAAAATTACTATGTTGGAAGAAAGTTGTCTCATTAATTCAGAAAATAAAGATCACACTTCAGGGAATTTGGGATAATAGTCTAGGAAATT
Source organism: Holothuria scabra (assembly GCA_037179385.1). NCBI lineage: Eukaryota > Metazoa > Echinodermata > Holothuroidea > Aspidochirotida > Holothuriidae > Holothuria > Holothuria scabra. Next base: position 26,730,028 of record CM074196.1, on the reverse strand, counting down.
TTGTTTGAAGTGTAGAAACACTATAGTTACACTATGTTTCACTAAAATACACTGTCTTACAATACTTCAACATGTTGAAGAATTCCTGCCACAATATCAAGGAAAGATGACATTATATTGTTTAAAAATGTACTGTATACACTATAATTATTCCTTTTCCCTTCTTTAGTAATCTAAACCAGTGGTTTCCAGAGGGGGCGGTACCCCCCCCCCCGGAAATGAGACGGAATAATTCTTCAGTCAAAACATTAAAAAGTAACAATAATTCAATAATCAACCACCCTTATCTCATTCCAGCGTAAATGTCATTATTGTACCACGTATACAATAATATTTAAAGAACTTTTGTTTTGCGAACTTTTTCTAATGGGAGGGGGTGGATAAACCTGTGATATTCAGTTCAATATATGTGCATAGGTTTCGCGAGACAAAGGACAAATGTCAAGTTATGAACTGGCCACCTAGGGGCTTGCACAAGCGGACCAGAAAACCGGCACACAATACTGTACATTAACGGCCAATTATGTAGCTGTGTTTTATATTGTGGTATGCTTTTGTTCAAGTTGTCTAAGTTATGAAGAAAATTCAGAACATTTTTCAATAATATTGCTCTTTGTTTTCTTTTTTTGTTTGTTTTTTGTTTGTTTGATGAGCTGTATGGGCTGTTTGAACAAAACCGATGGACTAAAGAGGGCGCTGTGCTAAAAAGGTTGAAAAACACTGATCTAAACCATCTGAGTGCGCATGAAAATTTCATGAAAAATCCAGGATATAAGTAGAACTACATTTGCTTGCAAATACGCAGAATTGTAGTGAGTGTTAGACATGTCCTTGCAGTAAAGTAAGTATGCCAGATTTAATTTGAACTCTTGGTTGGATGAGGGACTGTTCGTTTCGCCCACTCCTCTCAACGCTAGTCTTGATAGCAAGTGCAAAACTGGACCAGTTGTCTCCCAGCTCCCTGGCTGGACGCAAAAAGAAATGATAGAAGAATATCCCAGGAGTGGCGCCAGGATTTGCCCGACAGGGGGCCAAGCTCCCCGACAGGGGTAGGGGGCAGCATTTCGGGTCCCCGACATAAGCAATTAGTTAATTCAAGTGGGACGTTAGTTTGTGGAATCTGAGGCGAAATTTTTGGCTTTTTTCACCAATTTTTTAAAATGTGGAGTTAAGAAAAACAAGTTTTTAATCAAAATTTGGCTTTTGTAAGGACCATATAAAGTTGGGGTGTTTATTGAAGAATCTGGCCTTCATATGGGCGAAATAAAAAACGTTACATAGGAGACAGCTTAAATTTTTTTGGGGGTTACGCGTTTCATCATACTAGGCCAGAGTACTAAGGCTTTCAGACGAAACTGGAAATTTTCCCGAAAATTTTTCAATTTTTCCCTTTTTGGAACGAAGACTTGAAAATTAACAGCTTTTTGGAGAAGATTTGAAAATTAACAGAAAAATCAAGTAGGATGTGATTTATAGTTTTGTTGGGCTTTCTGAATAACATCAGGGAGGCTAAGGCCCTCGGATTTTTCCTCGTGGAAAAGTTTGGCTTCCCATATATTTCAAGTTTTATATTCTGTATATTGACATATGCGGACGGGAGAGTTTTAATTTGGGAGGAGGCACAATAGTCTATTTTGTCTGAAAAATGTAATCCTGCCCGAAAACTAACCAGAAATGCGCTGAAATTTTTGAAAAATAAAAAACTCCAGACAGCCGGAAATGGCATTTCCCAGGCTCGTAACCAGAAGCAAAGCAGTCTTTATTTTAAGCTTTTTTCGCTCTAAAATTTTCACTTCATATTGCCCTCAAACGAAGAACAGTTTGCAAGCATGCATTCTTCTGTTGAGTAATCTGTTCGACCAAAACACTGTCAAAGCGGAGCGCCACCATAAGTTGTCGCGGAACGTAGAGAAAATTTTTAAAAATCCAACCCTCAGACAGCCGGAAATTGCATTTCCCAGACTTGTTACTAGAAATGAAGCAGTCGTTGTTTATGAAAGTTTCACTTCAATAGAAAAAAAAAACCAACTTGCTATGTGATCAGAAAATAACCAGATAAAAGGTAACGCTACAATTCAATGAAGTGGTCTTGTCTTTTACCAGTGGAAAAACTGTGCAACCGAATTGAAAACATACCAATTTTTTACTCTATTGAGATTCCTTACTGTATTCAACTGCCAGGACCACTAAATTTATGAAATTTTCTATGTGACTATCCTAACTCCCTACAATAAATGATTTTACTTCCGACGTCTTTGAAAATATGTCACGTTACAAAAAGGTGGCTTCAAATGAGTTTTCAGTCAGACTTATCAGGACAGGACGCATTCCCACACTTCTGTTAATCATTATGACTGAAAACGGCCTGGTCGATTGTCATTACCGTTGCTCGAATTCGGCTGTCGGGGCAGGACAGATGTCAAACCGTTGGACACTGCATGCACCTGAACAACTTCTCGTTAAATAACGACACCCTCTCAGGTTCTCCAACTGCACCGCTGATGCATGACAACTTTCTCTCGGAAGGCTGAATAACTGCTGACGCTGTGTGTTGTAACTTAAGTGTTTCGCTAATTCGCAATATGCTACATGCTGTCAAAAAGTTCCGGCCAGACTGCTGTCAAAATAGCTTCTGCTTTTACCACTGAAATAAGGCATGAAAATCTACAACACAAGTCGCTTTATCCAATACAGAGAAGCAAGTCCGCTCCGTACAAGGAATTGGCAATTCCCTGCTCCCCCAGTGGCTCGATGATGACACTGTACAATGACGCCTTGGTACTGTTTAACGATAGTGGACGCAATGGCAATGTTGCGTACCAATTTGGAAGCAGCGATTGATTCTCCAGGCTCAGTGGAAAAAGGCCGAACCACATTTCATCGCGTTTTCTGGAAATTTATCCGCAGGGCCCTTTCATCAAGTAAACTCCTTAAATCGTTCTTGTAGTTATAATATTTGCATTTCTGAAGTAGATTTTCCTTTGGAGACGGTCACAGATTGCACTTACTGCCATTGTTAAAAGGTAGAGCATGGATACTTGTACAAACTAGGTTGCGGTACGCGCAGAAAATGAGTTGTGAGCCATAACAGGCTTAACAAAAGAAATTGTCAGTCGGCCAGTAAACGCCAGTGTTGTAGTGTGACGCACTTCAATAATTATGAACTGATCGTTCTAGAAATTCTTTTCAAGTAATGAAACACTTCAGTAAAACTCATCAAAATTTCCTCAGTCACATGAGTAGATGCTCCAGGAAGTGAATACGTCTGCGCTGAGCACCGCGCGGACTTGCGAAAATGTCCGTTCTGCTGGCCGCAGGAGCAGACACAAATCCGCGTGACAACTGGATGCAATTTTTTGCAATCGAAGCTGTAGGCTGCGATTATTAAAACAATGATGGACTTACATTAGCAGAGGATTATCGGAGGGTTGATGCAAGAGAGGCATGACGGCACAGCCTTAATACTTCCAGCGAAATTATTCCCGGAGAGTACATCAGGCGTATCCAGGATTGTGTCATGGGGGGATTGGGGCACGACATAACGACATGAGGGAAAAGTCTAAGGATAGAGAGGAAAACCCGCTATTTTTAAGTGGTTTTTGCATTGCAAGGTTGGTTCGTGGAGGTTCTAACCCCCAACCCCTCGATGGCTTCGCCACTGGAGTACATCATAGGGGCTGCGTAACGAGTTTTGAAGTGGGGGGGGGGGGGGGGGGGACGGGCGGCTAAGCACCAAAGCGGCCTAACGTGTTCAGCAATATAATAGCAATGTAAGATGGCCCAAAATGCATACGGCAGAAAAAGTGGGGTGGGGGTAGGGTCCCTACCCTCCCCGTCTCCGCGGTCCGTGCAATAACAGCATTATCCTGTTTTAATACACCGGTCCAGCATTGTTTAACCTTCTTCGTTCCTACACAAAATAGTTTGATTCAAAAAGACGGAAAAGGGTGAAAATTTCGTTTGTAAGTAGAAAAAGGAATAGTTCAAATCAATTATATAATAAAGACATTATCAGGGGATAACGTGCGGTCATCCGGTCGAAATGAACTAATAGAATTTTAATACTATTATTTAGAATGAATGAACAAAAATAACACAGCGTTTCTGTCCGATGAATATCTTCGACCACGTTGAATAATCCCTTAACCTGAATATTTTCACCTATACATATGCCGTAAACTCACAAACACGTTTATGTCACACGTGTTCAAAGTTCACAATTTTTCTTCAATTGCAATTTTGTTCAAAGGAAAGAAAGTATTTCCAACTAATATGGACTGCTTTTCAAGTACCCGAGATGACATTTTCGACTTCGGCCGTCGCTGCAATGAATTGGGAATCAACTACGTTGGCCTGTGCTGCGGAAATTCCCCTCACTACACCCGTGTCCTTGCGGAGAGTATGGGAAGGAATCCACCCGGATCCAGCTTTTCGCCTGACATGAATCTTCACTGTTTCTATGGAAAAGATGACAAAGTTAGCAAATGGTTGAAATCCGACAACAAAAATTAACTTTATCAAAACGTAATTGGAAGTCCGAAGTAAATTACTTTTACCCTTGCGTCTTCAAAGACTAGCAACCTATTATGTTTCCTTTGAATCCAAATTACAGCATATCTTAAGATCCACCTTTTAAACTCGAAGTCATTTTTTTTTTTCATTTGTATGGTGGCATCAACACTACAACGGTGGTGGGTATAGAGAGAAACACGTATTATCAGATTTTTCTCTAATTATATAGTTTTGGAAATCGATATTCTAAATGGGGTCAAGTAAGTAAAAATCACCCAACTTAGCCTGTCTGACAAATGATCAAGGGCCCAATGTCATTCTCTAGAAAGGTCTCAATGCCAAATAAACGGTTGTTTTGACAAAATAAGTAATGCTACTTTGCTCAGTTTGGAGGTAAATACCAGCTTCTTGCTTTTGAAGTTCAACACACCGTCCCCCCCCCCCCCTTTTCTGAAAAGGCTGCCATTGAGGTTGAAGCTATGGGTAGTACTAGTAGGGTAGATTTGAATAAATACTTGGAAAGTAAAACGTTTTGAAATACGCTTTTGTGTAAATGATATGTTTTGAAACCTTGTCATCATCTCGATCCTCACTCAGTCACTTGTTAAAAGAAAGTTGCATTTCCGGTTTAACGTTCGTGCACAAATGACTTAAAAGGAAATGTTGCGGGTTTTTTTTTTTGCAAAGAAAATTCATCCTTTTAAACGAATATTCATTCACACAGGGTAATAGATTATCAAAAATAAGGCACAATGGTAGCCCTCTTTTCAAGAAATAAGTTGCCCATACATAGAAATTCAGTTGTTTCTTGATCAAGAATAATTTGTTCACCCAAACTTTCAACATTTCAAATGATGCAACGCCCATGGCTCTTCCTGCGCATAGTATTTTGAAGAGATGTAGCAACTGCTGGGGTTTAGATTAAGACTGAATTGTTGGATAGTGTCTGAGTCATTTTCTTTTGGAAAAATTTAAAAACAATATTTCCCTTTAAATAGTGAAAGAAAAATAGCACTGTGTAAGGTTCAATAACCCCTAAGCTTGTAAAGGCTTGGCGATCTTATGGGGGTAGTCCAAAAAAGTACGAGAAAATTAAAGTCAATTAATTGGTCATTTTAATCCATGGTTATCGATTCGAACTCAACTGAGATAATAAATTTCTAGAGAAAGATTCACTTGAACTATGTAGCATGTCTGAAAGGGTAATGGCTGCATTTTAGAGCAGAGACTAAATACTTTTTCAAGACGTCTGAATATAACGGTAGTTTCGGGGCTTGTCAGCAATTGCTCCGTGCGAGTCTGGTTTTCCTCGCCATTCTTTAAGACAACAAATGGTGAACAGTTTTTTCCAACTCAGTCCGGATATAGCTTGTGGGGCTCTGGGCCCGAATAATTTTGTAGCGCTTTCCATATTAGATACGCTGTGTAAGCACAGCGCCCAAAAGTTATCGCGAAGAAAAGTGAGGCGGAATATGCTTCCCAGATTGCTAAAAATGACACTTCAAATGCCAAGTTGCATTTAAAATTTTTGATTTTGAAACATTTTGGAAATTTGATAATGTCATAATCGATATGGAATTTTTATTGTTTTATTCTTTACATCTACAAAATAAACTAAGGATTACAACTTTTTTAGTGTTGAATGCATGGGTTTTGTGGTTTCTAGTGTGAGAGAAGTTAACGAAAATATCGTGAATGTAAAGCAACCCCTATAAAAGCAGATTCATTTCATATTAAAAGACAACTTATGATCAGGGTGGAGTTCCAAACGAAAAGTCTGTATTTTACATTTTGACCATCCACGTATACCGGCTGATCCATGATCCTTTGTTCGGGAGGGGAGAATGGTGGAACAGTAATAGATGCGACTGACTAGGGACATTTTCTTAGATATTTAGTCAAAGATAGGGACTTCGAAGTGGTAAATCACGGTCAAGTATACGGTAGTCTATGTCTAAATCCTGAAGCTAAACTTGAATCTCTTGACACCAATGGTATAGAAAAGAATAATCACTGATATATCTGGGTTTGATGGGCGTTATCTACATGCTTCAAGAAGGATCAGGGCATCGAGTCTGTCGTCAGTCTTGGTTAAAAGAAGTGAAATCATTGTTCCACTGTCAAACTGTGGAAACACAATTCTAGTAAAGCATTTGACACGAAAAGGGGAAGTGCAAGGATTTTCAGTAACTTCTGAAAGTTCGATAGACAAATGGAGGGAACATTTTTATGTGGTGATGAGGTTAATCACATCCTGAAGACTTAGAGTGGAGTAAAAATTTACAGAAGAGCCACATGTCGAATATAACTTGATTTTACATAACACGTTGAGTAACACACTTCTACTCCTATTTTCTAAGATTTTCTTTAAAAAAATAATCCAGAGCTAAATTTATTCTTGACATGTCAAAGAGGGAAACATATTCTAAGCATTCTGGTGAAATTTTTACTTATTTCCCATATTCGGTTCTTGAAATTCTATCATTGGCGCACCCAAGATTTTGAAAAGGGCGATGTCGAAAATTGTAGGAAGCGTATTAGCCGAGCGCTTCCATCAGTTGTCCTGGAGAGTAGGAAGAAGCCTTTTCCGGGCCCCACTAGCTCCTACAAAAAAGTATATTGTCAGTATTTTCAAGTTGAATAGAAAATTATTTTCCTCAAACAAAGTTGGGAGATTGCCAAAATAAGCTTACACCTATCTTGTGCTCTCGCGCAACCGCACAACAGCAACAACACCAATCATCTATATTCAATATATTGATTTCTTTAAAGCTTAGGCAATTTAGTATTTGCCATTTGATGTTCATACTTATCTATTTTATTCCTCATTTTCCGAACGTTGTTCCGGTAAAGTTGCACTTTTGTGCCAACGTTAGATAATTTGATTTGCGTATGCTGTATTACTTCCATTTTATACTGTATTAGTTTAATATAGCATGTGCACGCGCTGCTGAATCGAGTTAAAGCTCTCAGCAACATAGAGCTAAAGCTCTCAGCAACATCTATCTGCTTGAATTCTCAAAGAAAACTGCCTAAATTAGAATGTAAAGGCGAGGTATTTCAAAGGCTTGGTCCCACGTACCCCGGGATAGTCGGTGTTACCCACACTGTTAAGAATTTCTCTGTAAATTTACATAATTTTTATGGCAAATTTTTTTCCAACCAAATAATGTTTTTTTTTACAGCCAGACTGTAATCATGAAAAACATTAAGTGTTTGTTTTTTCTTTACAGTTTTTGCATGTAAATTAGTTTACAAATATCTACTGTAAAATCGAATTACAGAATTGTTCTGTTTTTTTTTTTTTTTTTACCTTAGTTTTATGTGAATTTACAGCCTACTGTTTTCATTCTCGGCGTTTTAATATTTATTATAATATCGCTTTTTTTCCCTTTCATATGTTCTTACGTAACATACACTTCACCATTACGTAGATCAGGTATTTGCTTATCAACGTAATGTGTCGTTACGAAGTTTTCAAGCAAAACACAATGAGGATGCTTTGTTGTCATATTGTTGTCAAGAAGACTGCTATATCTCTAGGAACTTTGTTATTGGAAAGTCACATTTTTTGTACAACATAATAATTGTTTTTAAAATAAATATGACAAAGAATGCAAATACATTGGTTGCAAACATTTCCAGACAAGGTAAACAATAAGTTTATCACTTCCTGATTAAAAAACGCCAAAAAAGATATTATTCAAAGCAACAGCAATCCTTTTGTTAGGAAAATGCCTACAAAATAAGCTCCACCCATTTATGCAAAATGAGATATACGTCATAAAGTGGTAAATTTACAGACTCTTTCAAGTAAATTTGTGAAACGTTTTTAATTCGATCAAGTGCATGAGCGCCTGTGGCGATGAGTTGACATCAGTTTACCAATTGTCAGTATAATAAATGTGAGTTAATTTTTAAATAGGGCCATAAATTTGCCAAAAATGTTTTCTTTTTTTAACTGAAACTTCGCAGAACGATTCATGTTATATATTGAAAATTTTCTGGCTATTTTTTATTTGTTTGGGCTTATTTTTGTTTCTTTTTCAGCTTAAAAACAAAATGAATGTTTGTTAAATGACAGTATATTTATGTGAAATCAGAAAAATACAAAGTACTGTTAAAATTTCTGTAAATTTACAGAAAAAGTTTTACAAAGCAGTAAAATTTGGTTAAAAAAGCAGACAGAAATGGTTTTTCAAATAAACAGAAAATACATGTTAAACAACCTTTTTTTACTGTAGCAATACAAAGTGTCTGTAAAGATACAGAAAATCTCTATTAAAAGTAAAATACAAAAAGTTTAAGTTAAAAAAAGTCTGTAAATTTACAGAAATTTTTAACAGTGCAATTTTTTAATCCCATTTAAGTGCAAAGTGATTATTACTATTAATATTATTAACATGAACACAGCCACTGCGCCGAATGATCAGTGGGGACAGAGATATACTTCCGACGTGGTACGGTACATTTGGGTGTGGCTGTTCCCCCAGTCGTTGACTTGCAGTGATTCAGCCTCTGTCGACAGAAAGGTGTCTTATGCATTCATTTTGGGCACCCGACCTGGGACCTGAAATCATCAGAGCATGACCAAGTGGTGAGAGCACCCGACTTGCGGTCGGAAGGTCTCAGACCCGAGGTGCGGGACGTTAAAAATGGAACCTACTGGCATTAGTCTTGGTGCTGCTTCCTGTAAGAAATTACACGTTGGTTCGTCCTTAACAGGGGTGGCGCCAGCGGGGGGGGGGGGGGCATGGCCCCCCGTCGGGGAACACTGCCCCCCCCCCCGTCGGGGAAGGTCGGCGATTTCGTCGGGGAGGCCCAAAAATAATAAAATTAATTAATCAAATTATTACGTAATTAATTAATTTAAATTAATTTTAATTAATTAATTGATTAATTAAAAAACCTAAAAGGACTGAAGTTAACAGGTGGGTGATCTTGAGCACATTTTTTTGCTTTGCAATGCTATTTTAAAGCATATTGGGAATCGAATTTCGATCACTTATTCTTAGCTCTGTTATACCTCATTCCATGTACCTTCATTGTCTTATCTCGTCCCCGTCGGCAAAGGGCGGCATTTTTTGCGGAAGGCCTAAAAATGAAGAACGTAAAGGACTGAAGTTAATGGATGGATGATCGTGAACTTTTTTTTCTTTATTTTTTTTTTTTTCGTTTGTAACCCTATTTTTAATGCATCGATTTTAAGCCCAGTACACACTACGGCAAGATCGGATCGGATTACTATCCGATTTCTGTCAGTTTTAATTAAAGTCTCCTCCATCCATTTTCGTAAAGAACCAAAAATTTGCCATCCTGTGTTAATATACGATATATGAGAGGAATACGAAAGTCAAATATATACCACTTATTTCGTGACGTCACATTGTCAAATAGCTTTTATCGAACTACGCGTATCCGATAAAAGTTGTCTGTGGATGTGGCGTCAATTGGTATAAGTTACATGGAATTTCGTAGTCTCCACTGGTTGGCAAATTTTTGTTTCTTTCCGACCAAAGGTGAAGGAGATATTAATTAACCTTCACAAAAATCGGAGCGAAATCCGATCCGATATCGTTGTAGTGTGACCTGGCCTTTAATCGGTTTTAATCACTTCTTACTAGTTCTGCTATCCCTCCTCCCATCTTCAATACGTACGCGCAAGGTCATGTCCCCGTTGGGGAAGACTTCCCTCCCCCTGTTGTTGAGAGAAAATCCAATTTCATCGGGGATCTTTCATATACAGGCCCACGATAAAAAAATGTGGGCCTGATAACTTCAGTCACCCCCGACGATCTTCTTAATTTTTCTTACTAGAAGACCACATTCTTCAAGGAAACTGGCAATTCCAAAATTTCCTTACAAAAACGGACAAGTGGTTTTACATGTGCAGGCATTAACCAATGGTCTTTTTCTAAAGTCCTCCCGACCCTCTGGCAAAGGTCCGTTCGACATGCATTGCCCAATGGTCTGTCATCTGGCCTGTCCCGAGAGCCGAATTCTAGAAACGGTAACGAAAATCGGCCAGGCTGTTTTGGGCTACACATAATGATAAACAGTGGCTTGAATATGTCTCCCCTTAAGTCTGACTGAACATTCATTTGAAGCCACCTTGTAACGTGACATTTTTTCAAATGCGTTGGAAGAAAGATCATTTTGTCTGGAGTTGGGGCAGTCACGAAGAAAATTTCATCTTTTTAGTGGATATTGCCATTGAATATAACAAAGATTAATGGTAAAAAAAAACCAGTATGTTTTTGCATAGTTTCCCTCCGAAAAGAGACAAGTCCATTACATCTAATTGTAGCAGTATCTTGCCTTTTATCTCGTAGTTTTCTGATCACTTACCAAATTGTTTTTTCTAAGTAAAATTTCTGTTTCAAAGGAAAGCTCAAAATAACGACTGCTCAAGTCTGGGGAATGCCATTTTCGGATCTCTGTAGGGTTAGTTTTTTTTAACAATTTTCTTTACGTTCCGCGCCAACTGATGGGTGGCGCTCCTCTTAGATAATGTTTTGGTCGAAAAAATTACTTAACAGAACAATGCATCCTTGCATTTTATTCTTCGTTTTGGGGTAGGATTACAAAGTGAAAATTTTATTGCGAAAGAAAGCTCAAAATAATGACTATATCGGTACTTTGTTTCTAGTTTACCAGCCCGGCCACGAAAATGCCTTTTCCTGCTTTCTGGAGGTTCTTAATTTTTCAAAAATATTTGTTCGCTCCACTTGTAGTTTTTCGGACAAAAGAAAAACAAAACAATTTTGTCCCCTCCCAAACTGAAACACTCCCGTCGGCCTATGTCAGAACTTCAAACATATGGGAAGCCAAACTTTTTCCGCTGAAACATTTTCCAATATGGTCCGAGGGCATTAATCTACCTGATGATATTCAGTAACCCCAACAACGCTGTACAAAACTACAGATTACCCCCTACTTTTTTTCTTATAAGAAGGTCAAATTCTTCAATAAAAAATACCAAAATCTGTCATAATATAAGTTTCAGATTGTTAAAAGTGGCAAAATTTTCCAATTTTGATGGATTTTCAGTACAACAAATAACCAGACAACTCTGTTAATCACCCCGACAATCTACCTAATTTTGCTCTTGAAAGGTATATCACTTAATAAGGAACCCAAATTTTGTGTTATAACCTTACAAAAAACCGAATTTTCTTATATTAAATTCGAAAAATTTTGCAATAAAATAAGCTCTAAATTTTCAAATCTTGGTTCAAAAAAGGATAAAAACTTTTCGGGCAAACCTTTAGTCTCGTCTTGAGACCTTAGTACGTAGGATGATTCAATTGTGTACACTATCTAAGCGGAGCGCCATCATCAGTTGGCGCGGAGCGTACAAGAAAATTTTCGGCCTTACAAACCCTCCAGATGGCCGGAAACGACACTTGGCGAGCGATATACGATGCATGTACCCAGCCCTGACACAGGACTTTCATGTCTGTAATTTTTAGATTTTTAGAATTTTCAATGTAAAATATTGTTGAAGGGAAATCTGCCTCTCGGTCATGTCCTCGCACGCCTATGCACGATAAAACTTACAACTGTCAAATAGCCTATATAGGCCTATATCCGTTACCCAATCATAACCCCCCCCCCCCCCCCCCCAATTCACCTTGTATATCCAAGTTACATCCGCTCGTCGCCACTTGAGATCAGCACGGGACCAAACCAAGACCAACGCGTTCATCAATCGTCGGATGCCATATGCACACTACACACCTGACAACTAGTACAATTGTGGCATAGTTTTTACAATTACAAATTCCTAATAGATATCACGAATGATGGTCCCCAAATTGCAATTTCACTATTCAGCATACCATCTTCTCTTTTGCTATTCCTGGTCAAATGTCTGCATATTTCACGAGTAGAAACTGACGCTGTGAGTGAAGATATTTTGATGATTTATTTTTAATTTTTTTATTTCAACTTTTAATTAATTTTTTCACAAGTTTGATTTTCGAGGGAGGGGGAAGTGCCCCCCCTTGCCCCCCCCCCTTCCGGACGCCCATGGTTTCGACTCTTGCCCGAATTCCAGTTCCACTGAATTGATACAACTGTCTATATGACTCGTGCCGAACTCCCGACTATATATTAATGATTTTTCTACTAACGCCGTTTGAGAGAAACCGGGCTTGTCACGTTGCTAGATGTTTTTACATGAATTTGAGGGCAGACTTACTTGCAGATTTGTTCACACTAAATTCGTATGAGTGAGCAAACAATCTACGCTTATTTGTTTACCATTGCCCGAATTTCGGTTCCACAGCACTGCAGGTTAAAAAGTTTCGCACAATTTTAAGAGGATCATTTTGAAAAGTGCAAAATCGTCATCTCGTTCATATGCTGCCCAAATACCTCTCGACCAAGTACGTCTCAGCCTTCTGGTGACTATTGGTGATTGTCATTTAGTAAAATGGTGGGTCACAAGATAGCTTTTGATTGATTTGTTCGGGCAAAATTTTGGGGACTGTTTACATCCTCTCTCCCCTTGTAATCTGGCAATTAAAAATATCCCAGAACTTTTTTGCAACTTTTGCCCGAATATTGTGTCATTTCGGGCAAAGGTTTGCGCAAGAATATGAAGTGAGGCTGACGAAAAATTGTTTTTTCATAAGCTGCCCGAATGTGTTGCGAATTTTGGTATCTTTTAGAGTTTTTATGAAAATAGTACCGTGACTATGATGCTTTTTTATTATTTTTTCGGCCAAGTGTTTGAAGGAATTCGGGCGCGCCTAGGAGTTTTATGTGTAAGTAGAAACAAACCAGGTTTTAAGACTCAAACGGCTGCCCGAATTTTTCAGATCCCTGCCCGAATTTTAGGTCTTGAGAAAATTTGGGGAGGGGGGGCAGTCTGCCCACCCTGCCCCCACCCCGTCTCGTACGCCTATGTTAACTATATATACAGGACGTTACTGAAAGAAGAGAATTATCATCGTATCAGTAAAAGGAGCAGCGTACGCTCCAATTAGAGAAGAATAAATTCTTGGACCCGACTTCGTAACGTCACCTCCGGTTATGCTTCTTGATTTATCATAGATCATCGATGCGATCCCATACCGATACTTGTCAAAGGCATGCAAGCAGTGTGTCTGATGTAACAGTACTTTTGTCATCATCGTTAACAGTACTAACTTAGGCTAACGTTAGGGCCTTGCCTAGTTTATGTCTATCACCACTAATTGATCGAGAAAAAAAATTAAAATCGACAATGTTGTTCATGAACCTCCTGCAGATGATGTTTCTTGCCACTCGTATCTCACTGAAACGTGCAACGCCAATAAACTATAGACTGACGTATTTTTTAAGTTGTATGTACTACTGCCTGGATATAGAAAATTCAACAGGAACCATACAGCAGGATAATAGTCCCTATTATCCTGCTCTATGATCAGAACCGAACCGATACAAACTTGTGGAAACGATTCAAAATTGCCGGTGCCAGGAGAAAGAGTAACGGACTAGAAATTCGAAGAACAAATTGTGAAACATCTTGCAAGTGTAAAATCAAATATCCCAATAAATAATAAAGGAATATTATTGCACAATTAATTAATAATTATTTAAAGTGGTAATATAAAACGTGTTTGGACTAATACTTTTCAAAAAAAGCTCCGCACATGGAGCAAAGAGCAGGATAATAGGTTCCTATTATCCTGCTCTATGACACAGATTAATCATCTCGTTTAGAATGATGTATATTCATTTTGGAAATGCGCCACTATCCAGCTCCTTTGATGCAAGGCTAACAAGTTCCACATTATGCAGATCCCTGTTGCGGTGATATTAGAATAATAACAGCGCCATCGAAATATTAAGCATAATATAGATCCTTGAACCTTGGGTCCATATTTAAGTTTTTTGAGTGACCAACTCTTGACTAGGCCCTACTCGAGGTTAGTATAATAGCTTAGCATAAGAAAATTGCCGGTGCATGCGCTTCATGCATTTCAAAATAATCGTTTTCATTCTTTTTGTAAGATATTGTTTGTTAATTTTTTCTGTGACGGACAGTGAAAAAAAAACAGATTCTGTGAATTCAAACTTATGCGCTGAAAAAGTAACAGTTTTCCCCTTCTCGGAATAATATCTCTGCTCTCTTCTATGGGCAGGAGTGACCAATTACCTCCGGGCCCCCACGTAATGAATCATTAATACCTTATTATAATGGTAAACGTATTAAAATTAGGCCTACTTACTTTAATTCCTTAACTAGTCTGAAAGGGCCCTTCATTGTTGTCATTTTTATCTAGCTTATTCTTATTTGGCTTATTCTGTGACGTTACGTTCATTAGCCGAGAACTGACCCCATGTAACTGCAAAGTTAAGCTAGTCACGCGATCAATGCACTACCCTTATGACCTATGTAAGTCTCCACAAGCGGACCTAATAAAAATCTGGGCCATTTACCCTCCTACGATTCACTGAAAGCCGGCGCAGAATCATTGTGTTGCCCTGTGCTTGCATTTCCTCCAAGAGGCCATCACTAAATATATGCACACATATTTCGGCTTTGACACATGTAACTCGTAGGCTACTACACTACAAACAAAGCTATAGTGAGTAGCGGAAGAGCATCCGCCTCTCATGAGGAAGGCCCGGGTTCGATTCCCAGGTCGAGTCATACCAAAGACTCTAAAAATGGAACCTGCTGTGGTTGTGCGTGATGCTCTGCATAAGCAATAGGGTGAGGGAAAGCAAGCCAGTGAGCCACAACTGGAAATAAGGCCATATGGTCGGCTCGACTTGGACTAATATGTTGGAAACTGGGCGGTAAAATTCCATCTAACTAACTACAACTCTAAGGCTTGGACAATACATACCCGGACTTGGGCAATTCTTCATTCGTCAAGGTGGCTCTCGGGTAAGTCGGTACTGTGGGTGATTAATTTGTGCGGTAGTGCATTTGTCACAGCAGGTTATATTTCAAGAGAGCTAGCCTGAGGAGAATCATTTAAGAGGTGGGTATAAGTTTCCTGCAGACCCTTTCCATACAGAAAAAATCTCAGAGAAACAGTTATCAGTCTCCCATATCACTGTACTTTACTGCTCTCCAAAGTAGCTTACACGTACTTCTGGTAAAGGAATAGTAGCATTTTTGAACGTCCCATGGCAAAGCGCCAGACACGAAATGAAACAAACACTTGAGACGTTCTGCTCTCTGAGGGAACTACGTTCTTGACCTTACATAAGGTTAAAGGTCGTATAGTCCCCTCAAACTTATTTTGAAGCAACAGATATATCTCACAATTTTCTTATCATTCCTTTTCAAAGTATTCTTCATAATATTTTATGACTTCAATATTCCATATTCCGGGTAAGCCAATCAGTCACGTCTAGTAATTTTCACATTTGAGGAGAATATTGTTGTCACGTGACTCTTCACTGCCAAACATGAACCATGACAATCTACTACACAACTTCAAGTTGGGGTGACTGCATTTCCCCCTTTAGAGAAGAGCGGTCCCCCAAAACTTATTTTGAAGAAAAAGCTAAATAACACAATTTTCATCTTATTCCTCTTCAACCTATCTTTCATTAAATTTTATGACTTTACTATTGCATATTCAAGGATATACCAAGCAGCTATTGCAGGTAAATTTCACATCTGAAGACAAAAAACATTGTCATGTGACTTCCAACAGCCAATCATGAAACTGGACAGTCTCCTACTCTTCTTCAAGTTGGGATGACTGCTCCTGCCCTTTAAGGTTACGGTTGCAAAACTTTACATAGCGCAGATAACTGGGGAACACATGAGCTCAAAGGCGCTTTACAAAGGACAAAAAACGTCAAAAATTTCTGAGAGAATTAGACTCAAAATGACAATTCTCAGTCTCAGTCTTCGACTGACGTCTGCATCATCGCCTTGTGCCATGCATGCTTACTGTAGCTCTTCGCTTGACGGGTTGAAATTAAGAGCAAATACGTCATATTACAAAACATAAGATTTAAAAAACGTGCCAGTTGAACTGTACACGTTTGTATTTAGAACGCATTGGTATAGAGATATAAAGTGCACGTTTAGAGATTTTTTCATGGTTGTCCCAGGCCATCAGTGCACACGTTTCATATTTTAGCTTTCATACTTACCCGTGCGATATCAAGGGATGTTAAATAAGTTTGCCCGAGATATCAGGAAACTACCTAGGGGAGATACGAAGTGACTAGATGTGTTTACTCAAGATCGGGCAAGATTCATCGATTTAAATTAAACCCACAGATCATGCAGTATTCAACAACCTTCTACTCTGCCTTTCGACATTTATGAAGAACTCAATCCCTGTTTGCCGACTTACGTACACGACGCTGCAGTTTACTACGCAACACTGGAATATGGCTGACAGAGGTAAGGTCTTGAAATATGCTTTTTGAAGGGGCATTCAGAGTTTGACAGCGATTGTAAACCTTACGCCCAAGTACTTCGTTTATCTTTTTTTAGCTGGTTAGTTACCAGAATCTACAAACATTGAAGAAGTCTTTCAAGTGGGAAGGAACTTTACTTCTGTGCTAATTACTGTTGAAACGAAATTTCGAAAAAAATTTCGTAGAAATTCCACACAGGCTGAGACGCAAGACTGGTCAGTCTCATATATGCATTGACCAATCGCATCGTCAGACCACTATTACAACAGATCAATTTTTTGTTAGTTTTAACTTAATGCATTATTAATTATTGTGGTCAGTGGCGTAGCTAGGATTTTTTCCAGAGGGGACAAAGGTGTGAAATTTCCCCAAAACTTTTCCCGGTCAATGTGTATGTATTTCATATTAAATATGCAAATTTACAAGTATAACATTACCATGCCATTATGTAATATTACATGCATTTTAATCTTAAAGTATAACATAACTACTCTTAATATATTATTTTAGTCAACAATGTCTGGTTTATTTGTATGTACTTACGTAGTGGCGGGGGGGGGGGGGGGCATGCAGTATGGTCTAAGGGGAGGGGTGTCCGGAAATTTTTGAAGTTTTCAAGGAGCCTAGATGCAAAATGGTGCTAGATTTTCGACTTTGACAGGAACAGGAACAGTGTTAAAAGATGAATTGTGGTGGTTCATGAGAATAACACTGAAACTTTTGTGTCTTTATATGCATTCTTATGCCATTAATGCTACCTTACGAAGTAAAACTTGTCATTAAATTTGCACACTTTAAGGAGTCAAAATAAAAGAGCATTGGTCGGTATAGCTAAAACGCTATTTTTTCATAAAGATTGTCTAAGCGGAGCGCCACCATTGGTTGGCGGGGAGCGTAGAGAAAATTTCGAAAATGATCGCGAACCCTCAGATGGTCGAAAATTGCTTGTTTATGCTTGTAAAGAGTATCTAAACATGCAGTCTATAGGTTAAACTTTTGTTGGCAAAAAGAAAAAAACAGGAACATGTTAAGTGATCAGAAAATTACTACCACTATTTTATTAAATGGCCTTGATTCTTTTCGAGGAAACTAACCAACGGAATTGAAAATATCCCAATGCTTCTCTATGGTGACTCTTGGCTCAATCAAAGATCCGTTGAATTGATGAAATTGTCTGTGACTGCTCGAACTCATGTCTGATAATTATTTGCACTCTGAAAAGTAATAATTGAGCCAAAAAATAGCCGAAATGTAATAAAAGCAACTTAAATTTGTTTAATTATTTTTGAAAAAATTATTTTGCGAAATTCAGTTATGGGGGAGGGGGGAGCATGCCCCCGAAAATCTCATAAAAAATTGTTGGGGGTCAGGCCCTCAGCCCCCTCCCCCCCCCCCCGATTCCGCCGCCTATGATTAGAAGAGCGTAAACTCAAAGCAGGTCGCAAATGCAGGTCCTTAATCGCAACAGATCGACTGTTTACACATGTTTGAAATCTTGCGACCTATCAAGTCTTCAGGAGGGCGCAAGGTGCCAAGAGCCCACAATATTTCGTCGTAGGATAACTCGATTCTTTTTTTCTAAAATTCCCCTCGACTCTCTGGCGAAGAGCCAAGGGGCGAAAACCAAACGATTACTCCCGGAGGAGTTCTGCTCCCTTAAGGAGCTAAACGTCCCAATTGGACAAGTACGCCCTCCAAAGGGCAAACATGCGTGGTCCTGCTCTAGACTGGCTGAATAGAACAGAAGCCACAACCTGGATGCAGTTTAACGTCGTAACAGTTTTGGGATAACTGTGCTCAGTCGATAACTCAATGTCTTTGCTCAGCCATACTTGTTTGATCTCTCTCTCCCGAGAGCACAATTCGCTTCAATCGGTAACCAGCATCCGGGATATGCGAAAAATGTTGCTGCATATGAATTGACACAAGTTCGCCATGTAATTACATGGAGATTCTACCTCGCCTATTCCAAATTCCATGAGATTGCGTGATTGGATAGCCAAGATCAGTGCTTGTTTGGATTTCAAGAGGACGGACGTATTCAAACTTCAAATCTCAATCAAACTTCACCCATAGGGTCTCGTTTAATTTTTCGATTAAAGGTGAATATAGTTATTGCATGAAGCCCAGAAGTAAGAATATTACGTCATTGCAGGTAGTTGAAAGAACCGGAATGAGGAGTTGATGCCGTTGAGGTGAAGAGTTCGAGGGTCCGAGCTCTTCAGTGGTTTCTCTGTGCCCCTCCTTCTCTACAAAATTTCAATAGGCAAACCATCAATTTGTACATTGAAAAACTGGGCGGGTTGAAACGCACCAACAGGTAATCCAGCACTGAGTTTGGGTTAGGATAGCGGATTGCACGTTTCCAGTGACGCACATCGCTTCTTCCTTTTTATAGTAGCGCCGGTATATGTAGCTGACGGCACCGAAAACAGGGCAACTTAAAAATATTCACCACATTGATATTTCCGTAATACTGAATACACTTCTTAACTGCCATTTTTTACCATATAAGCATTGGCAAGTTTAGAGCATTTTATTTCGTGATTCAGACGAAAGCTTATTCACACCCTACTTTAGGTTTGATGCAACGACTTAACGATGGAGAAAAGGTGATCGTAGCGGAAGGATATATTTTTAACTTTGAGAGGAGATGCTACATTAAGGCAGGTTCATTTGTACCTACGGTTGTGTTGGAACGTCCCAATCTCGTCAAGCAGCTCCATGAAGAGTTTGTACGAGCCGGAAGTGACGTCGTACAAGCTTTCACGGTAAGAACTTTTCTATTTTTTTTTAACAAAATGTACTAATATAACTTTGCACAAAAACCAAACAAAATGTTTACTTTTGTCAAAGATTTTTCTCGATAGAGGGTACAGTAGGAGCAGGCAGCTATTCAAGGATTAATGCCATGATGACATTTGGTGGGACCTGTAACTTCTCTTTCAATTCAAGACTTCATGATCTGAATATATGTTTCATGAAACCTAATTTTTTTTTATTATTTCATATATTATGAAAAGGAAGCATTACATCTTCAAGTATGAAAGATTAAGACGAAAGGTTGTATAACTGCCTCGTTTTAACAAAATAATCAAATAATCAAATTTGGGTAAGTGCAAGGCTTATCCTAGCTGGGATCCACTTTTTGAAATTCGCATACGGACACTTTCCTATAGTCTTCTCATCTAAAAGCGTTTCGTTCGTGGGCCCTACTAGCAGTAACTTGAAACCCGGAAGACGAATAGGATAGCGTCCGGCAGTGCAAGCTCAACCCCGAACATTTTGGTAATTATCAGCAAAATGGGAGTTCTTGGGATTGACAGAATATAGGAAATTTTAAAAGTTTGGAAAACATTTCCAACCGTTTCAGTAGATCTTCGTAACCTCTTTCTGCACGTTGTGTAACAATGCCTATTGCTAAATGTTCCCGGAAGCCCCATCAATATCATTTAAAAATTAAATGCAGTGTCAAATTATTGTGGTGAAATTGCATTACAGATTGTCTACAGTCCACTTTAACTCAAGAAAATTTGTTTTACATTTCTATTAAAATGTAAAGGCATATCTTCCGAAAGTAACATTTTGAAGGCAATAAATTTACAACTGGCTACAGTCCCTTTCCGGGATACTCAATCTGTACACAGAAATGATGTTATTTGGAACAGCTCCCTGCTGTAAACATATTACGTCACTCTGATACGATAGGACTTGAAAAAGTCCATCACTGACTACCTTCACGGTGCTTATTTATCTTCCGACGTCATTGTCCTGTTGGGACATATAGTAAATTGAACAAAATTGTGTCAAATGTTTTAGCCTGTTAAGTTTGTTCATGTTGGAGGAGAAGGGTTGTAGATGGTGCAAGTAAACAATGTTAAGGCCTAATCCTCTACTCCAAACTGTGCCAATTATTCTTACCTACTTACTCAAGCCCTTTCCACAACTGGATAAGACTAGTTAGTTAGTTGGTCGGTCGGTCGGTCGGTCGGTCGGTCGGTCGGTCAGTCAGTCAGATAGATAGATAGATGTAGTTTCACGGCCCAGTTTCCAACCTATTGGCTCAAGGCGGGTCGGCATCGCCCTTTTTTCCAGTGGCTTGATCTCCCTACTCCATTGCTTATGCTGAACAAGCAAAATGGTAGAAAGTTGCTTTTTTAAAGTCTTCGGTATGACCAGGCCAGTAGCGGAACCTCAACCTCTTGACTGCAAGTCTGATCCTCAAAATACTCGACACATACAGATGGACACAATCCCAATCTATTGCTACGGGATGAGTCTACAAGACCCTCAATATGTGACCAAAACACTCTCAGTTCAGTACATGAACTACAGTATTCTGTCATTTTATTAAATTTGCTGTCAATCAAAGAGCGGTGCCAACTGAAATATTTTGTAGGCCACCACCAAAATTGTAGTTTACGAAGAGAGTCTGAAACTCAAAAATCTCATTCGTCATTTTTCTGACAGTACTACGGACACCGCGAAAAACTCAAACTAATAAACCGTGTAGCAGATCTTGAGGCAATGAATCGTACAGCTCTACGTATGGCAAGGGAATGTGCAAATAAGACCGGGACACTGATGGCTGGAGATATTTGCAATACAAATACATACGATCCGTCCGATCCGAACAATAAAGAGAATATGGAAGCGATATTTAAAGTAAGTTTTCAAAAAAGTGACTTTTAATTATTGTGGTCTCCAGAGCATGATTTACTTTAATACATGTGTTGAAGTTCAAAAGCAGTCCCCCGATGCAACAGCTATAGGTGTCACAATTTCCTCTTGCCTCGCATCTTTCATTATATTTTATAACTTCAATATTGCATATACAAGGTTAATCATGCAGTTGTTTCTGGTAAATTTCAAATTTGAAGAGAAAAATTGTTGTCAAACGACTCTCAACATCCAATCATGAAACAGGGCAGCCTACTATACTACACCAGGGAGGTGTGATTACACCTCCCTGACTACACTACTTCAAGTTGGGTTGACTGCTCTTGCACTTTAACTATCAGAGAACTGATAATTTTCTCTCAGACTTTTTTGCCACATTATAATGTTAAAAAGTCTAAAATCAGACCAAGACTTCTATTCAATTTAAAAGGTATCATAATTTCAATGAATTCGTTAATCTATTTCTACATTAGAAGGCGTCAACATAGTTTTCTACGTATGTGTTTCGTTTTGTGTAGCTTTTGATACCGTGGGATTATGGATTCTTCTTAATTTCTTGTGACATCAGTGGCATTTGTTTTATATACCTGGGGCCATATGGTATTTCTTCTGTGGTCCCGGGAATTGGGGGAAGGGTTGCACTTTAAAAGAAGGGGTGTCCTCTTTTGCAGGCGTCCTTTAAAACATTCTGGGGCTATAAACGTCATCTTTCGCTTGTCGGTCTTTTGGCTAAGATCATGTGTAGTATCTGTTCTTTTCATGCAGTCTAGCATGGAACCACACACGAGAGACCAATGATGTAAATGGTGTGAGGGCCGTGATGTTGGTCAAGTGTTGTCCTTCAATGGACGTATAGCTTCGTTGGGAAGCAGTTTAGTTTTGCTTTTCTCCAGAGAATCGGAAGGAAAAATGTCATCTTTTGAAAGAAGAGATTTTTTGATAAGAATATAACGTAATTAAAGTGATAAAATGTTACAAAAACAACGCTTAGGTTAGCTGTGACGACATATGCGCACAAGCTATGTTTGACAAGTGACACTTGTCAAGGTGATACGTCATTGTTAAAAATGTAGTATTCCGCCAACCACGTGACACCAGTTTTGAAATATTTGATGTTGACTTGATGATTTATAAAAAATAAAATGATTCAAGTCAACATCAACGTTTGTTATTAACTCCTGTAAGCAGGCCCGTAGACACAGGGTCAGGGTGGGTGGGGCGCGGAAATTGCAAAAGAAGGTCTTTAACTTAAGGGTGAAAAGTATATTAAAATCAATGAGCAATCAATAAACCGAGATACAAAACGCTTTACATGTACACCACGTCTTACAAAATTTGAGTGTACTTGAAAGATTCATGGAGTCCTGTACTTTTAATCTATCCATAATGTGAGGACAATTGAGGGAGACAATAACTGTAATTTTGCACAGTGGAATGGGAGTGTTTCTTAACTGCTTTTTGGTGTTAAAAATTTCGTTTTATTCTACCGTAAAGTAGCACTGAGACCTCGACTTTCATTTGGTTGTGCAAGACATGTTTTGGCTTAGTGGTTTGAGCGCAGATACTGCAGGAAAACGATCGAACGCAGTGCACTACGTGTTGAGGTTGGTCTGTCTATCCGGGCCGACGTATGCACAATTCAATTTCAATTTGTTTTGTTTTACCCCTTCAGGAACAAGTTGAGTGGGCCATTGAAGAAGGTGCTGACTTTATTGTTGGTGAAACGTTTGGGATACTTGACGAAGCCTTGATCGCTTTAGACGTTATCAAAAAATATGGCAAAGGTACCTTCACGTATATCAAACATTGAGAAACAAAATCAACTTTATAACCATTCTTTTTCGTGATGTAAGAAACTTGAAAAGATATTTTGTAACTCCCAGTACTTTACCTTCCAATTCATACCATATTATAACGGTGTTACAATGGGTTACCGAAATGAAAAACATTTCTCTACTGGCAAATGTTTTGACTAACAGCCAGTCGTCATCCATAACTACACTTAGGATAGGGATACCAAAATTCTCCCATCGGTTTTGCTTGAAATCAAAATAAGAAGATGCAGAGAAGCTCATATTGCACAGCATGCAAAAGGAGGTTTTTACGGTCTTGAGTGCTCACCAGGATGTATCATTAAGCAATAAACTGAGATAGGGTTTACAAGTAAGAGTTTTAGACAGACGTGTGACAACTCAGGCTAGAAGTAGATAGGCCTATGTTAGGGAGACTGTTCCGGGTAGATTTTGTCTTTAATATACTACCTTCTCGTCAATCTAGAGCGCCGGCTACAGCACCTAGTGTTCCACATGATCACGTCTGATCACTTAAATTAAGTTCGTATTCGTATTCTTATTTAAATGAAGGAATATTTACTTTGATACAGCTCTGATATTGATCACAATCGCTCTATACGTACAGGTGTACCTGCAGTCATTACAATGACCTCGCACAACATCTTTAAGAATGGTGTGTTATCTACCGTGGACGGGGTGGAGTTAACTGAAGCTATGAAAAGACTAGAATCTGCCGGGGCTGACGTAGTTGGATTGAACTGTACTCGTGGACCCGAAACATTGATTCCTTTGATGGAGAAAATTAAGAGGTCTGGAGTAAAGGTAAACGCATGGAGAAAAATCTTTTCAGATCGATATGTTAGTAGTAGAGCCGGGGTATCTTCGTCAGTCGCTCTGGAATCTGGAGGCGCGCATAACATGTCCATTGCCTTACCACCATTACTGTAAGTTTTTACTACCTTTTATTGGCAGAAACACCCAAGCACTGTATAAAACAGTTTTCCAATTCATCTAGAAAAATGAAATATCACCATAGGCTCAGTGAAGTCAGAAAGGCGACTACGATCGGCAATATGGTTCGCACTACTTTACTATCACAAAGTGTCAGATATATCGTAACGGATTAACGCCGATGTGAAGTTCTATGAAGAATGTGTGTTGTTTGAGAAAAGCTAGCAGTTGCACCCGGCTGGTCATTGAAAGCGCAAGGCTGATGAGGACAATTGCACGAGAGTTGGCAGTTGTAACCAATACCTCATAACTGTGACTCATAATCTGTTGGAAACCGACATATTTCATTTGGGATAATCGGAGGACCTTCTAGATGACCCTTAGATATTAAAACCTTCTACCCATCTCATTAGACCCCTCCCCATGACGGCGAGGGCAAACGAAGTCCCACCACACGGCCACACCTTTCGAAGAATACTTCCTACGCTTAGTTTATGTATAATGATGTACGCCTGTGATGATTACATCTTGTCATATCTATGAATGTCCATTAAGGAACCAACATTTTCAAAATCATTGTGTTAAGAAGTTTGGGAAGGGACAGTATATTTTTATTATTCCGCCTTTGTCAAATAACCAAAATGGATTTTTAAAGTTTAACTTCTAGCACGGATGCGCTCGCGTAAATGGTGCAGTGTCTAGGCTACTCTGCTTTGATCTACTTACGAATCATCAAGAACCAGTGCTGGCAATGTAGTCTGGTACATTTTTCTATGCATTTTTCTATCTTACCTTACTTTACAGACTCATTTAGCAGCTCTCCCAATTACCTACCGAACTACCGAAGAGGAACCAACATTTCATGACATAACGGATCCCAAGACAGGTAAAAACTGAAATCCTCGGTAATTAATTAAAAATATACATATTTCATATCTGTTCTTTCAATGCAGTAATGATGATGAATATGCATTGGACCAAACAATAGTTTAACAGCGAAATAGCTTCTCCTTAAACAGTTAAAGTACGAAGGACTGTTGGTGCCGTGCATACAAAATTACACCGATAAATAATCTGTTTTTTACGGTTTTATTTGGAAAATTTTGACTAAGAATGTCTCTCAGATTGCCAGAAATGTACTTAAAGTCTTTTTCATATGACTGAAATCTATATAAACTTTCAAGGGGTATTTGTGAAGTTTTTGCCTAAAACACGTTTTTCCCAATAATTTTTACCCTGAAATTTCATTTTGGTAGAAAGCGGTGGGAAGGCATTTGACTGGGTATAGCTCCCGCCACTGACCCCTCTAGTTACGCCACTGTTTGAAAGTGTTTGCTTTTTCACACAGGAAAAACCGTGTTTCCACTCAACCTTGACTGTGCCTTGAATTCAAGGGAAGACATTTTTGAATTTGGTCGTCAATGTGAAGAACTGGGGATCAACTACTTGGGTCTATGCTGCGGGAACTCTCCTCACTATACCCGAACACTCGCCGAGAGCTTAGGAAGAAAACCGCCTGGGTCCAAGTTTTCACCAGATATGAGCCTGCACTGTTTACTTGGAAAAGATGATGTAGTGGACAAATACGTCACCAGAATGGGTGAAGAAGGGAGTGTAATCGGATAAAATGATTGGCTGACAACCGGTAGCGGAACCAATGTGACAACGTCCGCGTCACTACGTCCCCTGTTGACCGCACTGAGAGAGATGATATGCAACAACCCAAACTCAGATGAACCACACTGTTCTGTTTTATGATTGGTTCTTGAGAGTCACGTGGGCCATATTTTCCTCCTCGAACGTGAAATTAACTAGGAATAACTGTTTGGTCTACATTGTATATGCAATATTGAAGTCCTAAAAAGAGTCACTATAAAACAGACGTTGGACAGAAATGAACGAACCTACAGAATTGTGACATTTATACTTAGTTGTTGCTCTCAAAACAAGTTAGGAGCGATTGCTTTTGCCCTCTAACTAATGCTCACCAATCATGGGATTAAATTATTCACCAATAAATTTGCAAACGCCCGCGGACCCACCCACCCACTAGAGCTCGAGCTTCGCATTCGATTTTGCTTTAAGTATTATATAGGCCTACTTTTTCTCAACATTTCTACTGGCTCCAATTCTCCCTGCTTTTAAAATCTTGTACCCCATATTAAACTAAATATGCATTGACGGACAGTGAACTGGTGTTATTAGGGTATACTTTTACCCTCCCCAGTCCCAGAATGTTAGACTTCATATTTTTTCTTTCTCTTTATCTCTTTGATAATATGGTGAATTCCCTGTTTCATTGGCCGTATATATAGGTCCGTAACCAGAATATTCTTAGAGTGACCCATGCATTCAAAGACAATATAAAAGTTAAGATAGATAAAATTTAGGAAACTTCATTAAATGATTATGTTTTTTTAAGAAAAAAGAAAAATGGCCAGCATTTTAACACTTTAGACACTTTTGAAGTTTTTATGAAAAAACGACAGATGTGTTTACAAATTTTGAGCCAGAACTTGAATGATCGTTACATATAAGATTCCAAGCGATAAAGTTTGAATTGGGTCCTTGTAATGCAATTACGTTGTTTAGCCGGAGAGAATTTACATTTCAATGGTTCGAACTCCCAAGTTCGTATCAGTTTTTACTGTAACATCAAAGATAAAATGCATACCCGGGCCTTGGATTATGGATTAGTATAAGCCCATTTCCTTTGAAACGGGCTAGTATCGAATTTCTTCGAATTCTTTGTTTCCTGAGATTGTGAACCAATTCGAAAGTTAACCATTATTTGAATTCCGTGAGCTTCCGTCCAATCAGTCCTAGTAGTTTTAGTATATCTTGCAAAATAATTTTTTTCCAGATTTTGTTTTAGTTTTACCTTCCAGATCTCTCAAATCATAGGTCCTAACCTTACCGTGTCAGCCTGTGGCATTATATCAGGCGTGGTATACATTTATTGAGATACGAATATGACATTTAAAAAAAACAAAACTAATTAGATCAGGAAGTTGTTATGTATAATTAGTCCATGACATCGTGACATGTGTCGTTTAGACAAAACCGAAAGGCCAAGTGATGAAAAAGTCCATACGCCATTACCGGGGATCATCATGGTTATCCTTTTCCTTCGACTACCTGTACAATAGCTTCAAATTCGAAAATTTATGTTTCAGTCCCAACTAGACTGCCAGCAGCTATCCGTGGTCAAGGGCAGTAATTTGTACCGAAACTAGGGGGTGGGTGGGTGGCACATACAGCATTTTTAAAAAAACTGCGGAAAATCAAATTCAATGGTCAATTCCTCCAATGTTAGGAGCACATTTCCCATTCAACATGTATCTCCGCTCTTGGCCATACATGTAAACAAAAGGATTAAGAAGGTGGCTCCCAGAAATGGCCGACGTTATTCTAATCTTCAATTGGCGATTTGGATTCGTCATAGACTATTTTTCAGGTCTCAAACTTCCGCTTCCGCCGTAGATCCGATTATACAGTCAGTCGAAAGGAGAGGAATGCGATGGCCGAAAGATCCGAGTGTCCAAAACTTTCCTTGACAATGAGGATTCCTGGAAACTCCAGTATGTAAAATCCACAGGACAATGTCCAACCGGATAAATCGCACACTGGACGATAACCGTTTCAAGAAGACACGTTTAAAAATACCGGGCCCGCAGGTGGTTCAATGGGTATTGCTTATTTTTGGTAATTATCTGGGAGATATTGCTGGGGCTCGTCCGGTTGGGTGCACGGAAGAGTGTAACTTGGGGATAACCTACAGTACATAGCATTTGGTTTCTACCTACGGGGCGAATCCAACACTCTTTACAGTATTCATAAATGCCGCATTTACTCCATAGTGAGCACTAATTAGAACCAGAACCACCTACCGGAGAGAGAAAAAGGTTCAGACGTGAAACAGCTTGCTCCATATCTTCGATTGCAACATATGTAACAGCTTGAAGACAAATTTTCGGCAAATGTGTTTTCCAAAGATTGCTTCTTGTGACTGGAACTTGATTTAAGATTAAAAAGATTAAAAATCAATTTTTAGTCCTCTCTTTGTTGAAATACATTTAAGTGTGGTGTCGACAATTAGAGGGACAGGTTTCCCTGAAAAATCTTGTGCCTCCTTCCTCCCCCGCTGGGATTTGAAGTTTAAAAAAAAAAAAGAAAAGAAAAGATGTTTAGTCAGATGTGCTTACCAGATGTGGCGTGATTGAATTTTTTTCAGTTCTTTGGACGAGAAAAGGTATCACTTTTCATTTTTGTCAAATTTAAAAAGCCCAAAACACATAGAATATGTCATTTCTCGCTGCCTGACAGGTTGCGATTTTCCAGCATTTTCTCTACGCTCCTCACCAGTCGATGGTGGAGCTCAGCTTTGGTTGTTTTTCAAGTCATGATTACAAGATGAGACTAACATCTAACTAGATCCCATGAACTGATCACTCTACGTTCAACCCCCGCCACTTTTTCCAAATGTCTGGACGCGCTACTGGTAGTAGAATTTTTTCCCTTGCTTCCTTTGGTCCTTTTATTCCGCACCGGGACTTTGCCCCTGGACTCCGACCGGACTCCTGGACCCACACATAAGGGCCTCATGCTTCTGGCTCGTTTGCGCCTGCGTTGCAAAAAACCTTTTGATCCCCAGCCGGGTGCACCAGATTTTGCTGCACTCTACGATACAACCAGCTGTCTTTGTACATGTGCATAAAGTATTGGTGGGTTTGGGGCGTGCGTCTGTTGCTGTCTTCGATGAAGTAAAAGACTTTCAAGTTAAGCGTTTTTACTAATTTTACCGGTAAGATGCTACTCACGCACTTCAGATATGTAGTATAACCGCACAACTTCTTAAAGGTGAAGATTATTTTTTAATCCTTCGCAAGATCAAGAGATAACTAGACGCCTCAGCCATGCCGCGGCTGAAGTTCTATTTAGTGGTAACACAGGAAACCGGGCCTTTATTGACGAATAAGTTTTTCAAAATCGAAAGTGAACCGTACTGGGTAAGTTAATACGGCGAAGGCAAATAGCTCCCGACGAGTTGTCTGATTTTGCTTAGTGTTTCATGAAGATCCGTTTATGTATCCAAGTGAATCGGAAGTAAGAAATAAGCCCTTAAAGGCCCAGTTCTCTCACCCCAAACAGTAACAATTCTCCTTACCTTCTTACTTAAGCCCCTCTCACAATGGTATGAAATTCATCCTCATCCAGATACAATCTCAGTTTGTCGCTTCGTGATGGTGAGTAAACAAAAACTTAATTTATATAATCAAAACACTCAGTACCGTTCATGTTGTGTAACATAAGCTTTGGTACTCTGCATTGTTTGAATTAGCTGCAATCAAAGACCTGAGCCAATTGAAAATTTTCTTACCCCCGTACCAAAATTGTAGGTTGGGGTGAGAGGTTTGGCCCTTTAAAATGACCAATTTGTAATACATTACAGTAGAACAACAAGTTCACATTGGTAACTTACAAGAAAATTTTGAATACTCTCAATTTGGAAATCGCCGTCGCTCTCAGATGTTCTATACTTTGCATAAGTTGCTGAAGATTGGAGTATCAAAATTGAAACTGTAAATGCCAACACCATATCCATCAATCCGGGGGCACTTTTGATTAAGAAATTCTTCATGTAGGCTTATAGGCCTACCAGGAATACTGGGTATATAGTACAAGGTAGTAATTGGTGGGCTTAACTGAAAACATGACTAAAAGAAGAATCACACACTAAATATGGAAAGAGCCTACGAACATGAAACACGTTCAAAGTTTCATGTGCTACTGAGTCATACATAAACGGTTTCCTTTCAAGCCATTGTACATGAACACAAAAAGTTTTTGTGTCCCCAGTCAACTACAGCAATGGCGTTTAAAGATAACTTCTCATCACACCGAGTGCCTTTGGGAGTCTAGGGGAGCAACGTAACGATCTCAATCGTTAACTGTTCTTCGGATTGAAATCGGCCCTAAAAGAAGTACATAGTACCGTCCATTACACCACATACACGGAGATGACTCTGATTACGATTATAATAACTGCACTGACCCTTACAATGTAAGGTTATCTTTTAAGTTCCGATTGGTTAGTACGTTAGGTATGCCTCCTCCTAAACAGCTTGGGTAAAGAGAATACCCAAGTTGCTTACAAAAACCCATATCGTTTGATATAAATTTAACTTAAATGACGGTTAATCCTTTACCTACTTTTTTGACAGCAGCAAGAGGCTTTGTTTTCCTGCCTCGGCCATATAGGCCTAGTTCTTTCAGGATTACACATTTAGGTCTTGGATGCTTACCTGGATGTGGCATTATCAACCAATAAACAAGGTTTGTACATATTTGTTTTTAAGTTTGGATAGGCTGTACTGTTTGCAGAGAATCCCCCAAAATCAAACCTCATAGAAACATTATAGAAACATTAAGCAGGTACATTATCTAGTCATCTTAAGCCAGAAGCTATCAAAATGATGCCCGGTCTTTCTGTCTAGTAGTTTATTGATATTGCATTGTATTGCCTATTCAGCTGTATCAAATATTTGTTTTCATATAGTTTGCTCAGCCATAATGCTGATATGCCGATACAGTACGTTATATCACGAGTTATTCTTTGCTGTGGTGTTTTAAGTTAACAAATTTACCACACTATATGTGAAGTAATGCATTCCATGCAAAGCCACTGCACGCTGTCTTTCTCGTGTGTTTGGGCTTACTTATTCTTGCTCCACCGGTTTAAAGGTCAAGTTAAACGCTACAACACCATATTTTTAAACGTCTTATATAGTGTGTTGTACAAGTTCACAAGATTTAGGTTTACCTTTATTGGCCTACCTACAATGCATTATTGTGCTAAATGTAATGGCAGCTGACGTAGGTAGTTCCAAGGGTCCTGTGGGTGAACAACCACGTGTGGATCAGTATCACAATTTCCTTAAAAATTATGCAGAAGATAGTAGTACATTGACTGCGGAACAAAAATCCGCGAAACTTTACGACGGTTGGACAACCTATGAAGAGGTAGGCCTTAATATGTATCTTGAAATAAGAGCTGCATATGAATGATTTACCATAATGGCACACAGTCTATATGTAATGTTAGATATACACGTTCCAAAGAGATGTAATAATAAGTTCTAGCAATAATTAAAGTACATCCTCGGAGGGTATTACTTCCATGGTTCTTAGTCTGGAAGGATAGGCCTATGTCAAGGTACCGGCTTATGCCGATGTCGAGTGTCTTTCTTTCAGAAGTGTGATGTACACAATCTCTCTTTTGAAAAATGTATTTCAAGACATAGGTTATCAGTATGTCCTAGTCTAATCTGTCAATTGCTCAGTAAAACGTGCACTGGGGATAACCCTCAATGAAATCATGTCAGTATAGAGCAGGCAATTTTTCATATTCTTGAGTCATCCGGAGCTGAGGATAATTTATATGCTATTCCAAAATATAATATGTGTATTAACTTGACACTAGGTTATAGCAAATATCTTTTAAATTAGGTATTAACTTCAATGACGTCCAGATGACGTTTTAATTTGTCGGCACCGTCTTGTGGTGATTACATTCTAGTAAAGTCATCTACAAGGCTGTTCCAAACAATAGGCCTACACTTTTGACCTACAAAGCAGGTGACCAGTTTGCAAAGTTCAAAAATTTTGCAGTCTGATCATGATATGCAAAAGTTATACCAGAGTGTGAATAACGTGTTAAATATCACAGGAAACAAAATTCTTGACAATTTTATGGCGATGACAATACTTACATGCTAAAACGAGTCTGCATTGAGACTTGACCGTTACATTCTGTACCGGTGTGGTGAATCATCATTTGGGGGTGCAATGGTGCGAGAAATGATAGTTCAACTCAGGCTCGTGCTTCGACTTCTCATGTAGGCTATACTCACGAGAAGAATCATGTTACATTGGGTCAAAGGTCCTTTGAGTTCACAAAAGGCCCAACTGTTAAAATTTGCAGGCACAATTCATCTCGTATAGGCTACTATAAATAATAAATTTCAAAGCATTTCAATTTATAAGGATTACATGCTTCCAACATGGTACCGTCACCCATCGCCTGTCCCCGCCCTTTCCTTCTCCCGGGTCCTAAGAGAGAAAAACCTTGACGTGTAACTTTTTCGTTCGGTATGAAAACGTGGTAGAATAGTTGGTAGGCTTCGGACTGCTTTGGATCTGAGAGAAGCTGCTATAAATTTAATTGCTTCCTTCCACTTTGCCTGTATTTCAACCTTTACTAGGTTTGTTTCGTATTTGTGTATAGTTCAACAAACAAAATGTTCTGAAATGAGATGGACAGTAAAACGAGGGCAACTTTAACAGTATCAATTCGTGTATACATATGGGAAGCAAGTTAAACAAAAGTTACTGACTTTTCTGAAATAAGCTTTCACGAATTTTTCTTTACTTGCAGGATCTTGTGAAAGCGTCATATAATGGTGCGTCTATGAGTGCTGAGATTCTTTCCGAACTTTGCCCAGAGAAGAATATATCTGTATTGGACTGTGGAGCGGGTAGTGGCCTGGTTGGTATACAGGTGAAACAAATGACCTCCTTGTCCCACGTGGAGTCTACGCAGATAAAACCATACTTCATTGTAAAAATGTCTTTACATTTACAGAAAATAAAATGAAGAATCTATAAACGAATTGCTTGGAAGCTTCATGGTATAGACCTTTTGCATTGACTTGAGCACTCAGTGGTTGTATGCAGTAGAATTTGTCCCATGCGTGTAGCAGACTCACGTCCGTATTCGACTGACTGACGAATTAGTACGTGCATTTGCTGCTAAAACTTGAAATCAATTCACCTGTACTGGTCCACATAAATGGTAGATGTATTGACAGGGTGGCACATACGAAATTTTTAGGTATCCTTATTGACGATAAATTAAACTGGAAGCCCCATATTAGTCATTTGACAAAGAAACTATCAAAATGCAATGCTGTTTTATACAGAGCCAGTAAAGTGTTAGATAAACAGGCACTCTTGACTTTATACTATGGGCTTTTCCATCCATCTTTAAGCTATTGTATTGAAGTGTGGGGTAATACATACAAATCTAATCTTAATCAACTATTTATAATGCAAAAGAGGGCAAGTAGGATTTTGGCCAGTGCCAACTATTTAGAGCATACTTCACCTCTCTTTTGTAATCTGAGTATACTCCCATTAGAACAATTGGTTAAATTCAAGACAGGGATTTACATGTACAGAGCATACCACAAGTTCAGCCTCCGGCAAACAGCTTTGAAAATGTCCAAGTCTAGCCTGAACCTCGGCCTCAGGTCATGATCAAAAAGTTGATTCTCATCAAAGATTTGCCAGAACTAAGAAAAAGCAATTTTGTATGTCAGTTACAGGGGTAAAGCTATGGAATTCCTTCTCTCAGAATCTAACAGGCTGCAAAAATATTGAGAAATTTAAAAAGATATTAAAAGATCAACTGTTGACATCCTAGTTTTAATGAAGGTAATGGTTCCCCCACTATAGTATAACTCATGAATTACTTCCTATCTTTCCGTTGTTTTGTGTTGTTTTTGTAATTGCGTGTTGTTATTGATTGTTTATACATATTACGTACTGTATTCCTTAAGTCAGGGGAAAATGATTAATAAGTATTTATACTTCTTTTTTCTCCTTTTCCGTGCAATGATGTCAAACTCATCTTTCTTTAAACTATTAAACTGTGTATGTACATGCTGTACACTGTATATGTTCATTGCTGGAATAAATAAATAAATTGAAAAAAAAAAAAATTAAATTGAAGGTTTTTCACCACTTCGGTTGCAGAGAATTATATGACGAATTTGGTGAACAAACCTCCCTCTCGGTTTGGGGTACTCTACAAACAGAGCACGTCCAAAACACGTTCTGACAACGTCCGAAATGTTTTTCAAACATTCATAAAACGTTGTAACAAACGACGTTTTGAAAACGTTCCCTGGACGTTCTGTGTTTGTATGGTGAATGCTGCGAATGGGGTTTCTTGGAGTTGGATTAAATGTCTTTGTAGGTCTGTGGGATATTATTGTCTGCCTATCATCAAATTGTGTCATTAGGCATAGAAGTAACTCCAATGGCGAGTTATTTTTAATGTGACCAATTTATCATGTCTTATTTACTCTTCACATGACAGCTGCTGGCTCAGGGTTTTACTAACCTTAGTGGAATCGACATCTCTAAAAAATTGCTGGACATTGCTGAAAAGAGAAATATTTACAAGAAGCTTATTTGTTGTGACGCGGGTAACGTGGTACATTTACCCTTCGAAGAGAGTGAGTTAGTTGATATATTTTGTACGTAATCTTCTTTTTAAGGCAAAGTGTATCTATTTTGTTTCCTCTTTCCTTCCTATGACAACAGATTTAAAGGGGGAAAAATTGACAAGGTTGCATATCGTACGCTTTGAGTTCCCCACTAGCATTTAGAATGCAAAGCAATGCTAAATGTTAGCACATATCTCGCATTGTTTTAGGTCAAACGATTTTAGTAACAAATACGTAAATGTTTCACTTTCACTGAGATTCTCATAATCGTGATAATCAAATATAGCCACATACAGACCACTTAATCAAAATACTGGGCAAACAGTTTTTACTCCAGGTCATTTCTTGTAATTGCCAACCTTTTTGGGGGCTTACTTTACCAACTTCTTGTAGTTAATCATAATACGCGAGAAATCATTCAAAACAGTTCCGTCGGATACGCGATGCGAGTCTTCTATACGGGAGGGAAGTCTTAGCAATGCGATCGGCGGCGTGCTTGATTGTAGTCCTTCGAATGACGTCAAGGAGTTAGATCCCTACTACTGATTTCTGTTTCATTTCACAGGTGTGTTTGACGCGGTTGTAAGCGCAGGTTGCGTCAGTCCCACAGGCATTCGTCCCAAGGCTTTTATAGATTGGACGAGGGTTATCAAACCAGGTGAGAATGACATCTGTAAAGGGAACGGTCTCCA
Source organism: Holothuria scabra (assembly GCA_037179385.1). Taxonomy (NCBI): domain Eukaryota; kingdom Metazoa; phylum Echinodermata; class Holothuroidea; order Aspidochirotida; family Holothuriidae; genus Holothuria; species Holothuria scabra. Next base: position 26,694,721 of record CM074196.1, on the reverse strand, counting down.
TTGCTTTTCTGTAGTTATAGTGAAACAATGGAGACGTTTACTTTACCATCAGGTGGATCATGTATGCTTTCATTATTAAAGTATAACTTATCATTGTTTTTATTACCTTTGGAGATATTTACGATGTAAAAGTCCTTTACATAAACCAAAAAGCTGGCTTGTGGAAATTGCAATTTTGAGGTTCACAAACTCCATGTCAAGCAAATTTCTTTGTAATATTTAAGTAAAAACTCTTGTGTAGCAATAAGCTTATCGAACCCGAATTAGCTATGCGATGTTAACATACTTATAGGCTATAAAGTATAGAGTTCGACAAGAGAACAATTAGAGAGGCGTTCTTTAACCATAACTTATATAGACAGATAGATCTTGGGGAATCGTGTTATTCTTAACACCTGTACAACGAAGTCTTTAAAGACCCGTTGCGATAACACAGTAACAGATACATCATTTTCTCCATAAAAAAATGGTTTGTTTCCGAAATCATCTAGGGGAGATTTTAAACCTTTTCATACAATCTTGTCCAAACGAGGGTTGGGATGAGCCATTGACATCTTGCCATGATTTGAAAACACATCAGATGTAGTATGAAAATCGGTTGTTTCAACAGTAATGATCTGTGATGTCTCTATCTGTCTCAGGTGGTGTTTTTTTATTTCTCGGACGTCACCGATATTGGAAGAAAGATCCGAACAAAGACTGGCCTGAGCTGGGATTTCTTGAAGAGTTCGACAAAGTCGTCAGTGAACTTGAAATTTCTAAAAAAGTGAAACTTATCTTCAAAAGAGTTTTGCCAGATTACTTGGAAAAGACGGAAGGTGTCGCCTTTGCTTTTAGAGTATTGTAGGAATCTTTAGTATCGAAATTCAAGAAAGCAAAATAAATTTTATGAAACGATTTGGGAAGCTATACAAACAGAAAAAAGAAACTGTAATCACAATAAGAGGGAACCCCTCTGGTGAGGAGAAAGAAAAACGGTGACTATTAATATTACAGGAGATGCCAAAAGGATTAGAGTAATGTTTTTTGGAGTCTTTGTACGGAATCATGTCGACAATATAACCGGGGTTGGTGCCAGAAAATTTTAATTCTGGCATGCCAAGATGGTTCCACAGAATTGACGGTGGTCAGCAGTGGCGTAGCTAGGATTTTTTCCAGGGGGGGGGGGGGGGGCAAAGGTATGAAATTTCCCCAAAACTTTTCCCGGTCAATGTGTATGTATTACATATAAAATATGCAAACTTAAAAGTATAACAACATTACCATGTCATTTTGTAATATTACCTGCATTTTAATCTTAAAGTATAACATAGAGCAATCGGAAATAACAAAGTATATTATTTTGGCAAACAATATCTGGTTTATTTGTATGTACTAACGCAGTGGCGTACGCAAGATTTCTCTGAAGGGGTTTTCTTGGCCACAAAATGTTATTTTGTCATAAAGATTATCTAAGCGGAGCGCCACCATTGGTTGGCGCGGAGCGTAGAGAAAATGTGGAAAAATCAGACCCCTTAGTTGGCAGGAAATATCATTTTCCAGGCTAATACGAAGAATCTAGCCAGTCGCTTTCTTCTTTTGTCGTTTGCAATAAAATGCTCTCTTCAAAATATGTTCGCAAACTGCAAAGTGATCAGAGAGTTAAGAGCTAATTTTACCCCAAGTATGTAATTTTGCCCCAAAGACCGAGCGAAGCGCCACCATTGGTTGGCGCCGAGCGTAAAGAAAATTTCGAAAAAATCAGACCCCTCAGATGGTCGAAATAGCGTATTTATGCTTCTTAAGAGAATCTAAACGTGCCGTCTTTTTTATCGACGCCACCAGCGGGAAACAGAGTCTACCTTTTTAAGTAAAAATTGGAATTTGACAGAATTTGTCTAGGTCTATTTGTAGGAATTAAAAAAAAATTGGCATCACTGAAAGACCTTGCAGGGACAATCCTTCCCCTTTGAAAATTTTTGAAAAATTGGGTGTCCTTATAAGCAATCTGGTGCCACATATGCTATCTTTTGAAGTAAAATCTGTGTTAATAAAGTCAGACTACGTATTTTTAAGAACAAAGAAAAAATGGCATCTGTGAGGGGGCATGGCTCAATGGTCTCCCCTTCGCACGCCACTAAGGAGGCCTAACAGTAGCTCGATCACACAGGATGTCCTGTGAGAAAAACAGTATGTTAAGTGTAGAAGGCTACAAGGTACTCATTGTCCATTTATTGTTACACTCAAAGTGAGCAGAAAGCTATTTTCCCGAACTAGCTTGTAAGCCTCCAAGGATTATGGTAAGTAACAAAATCTAAGTGTGCCAACGGATCCCGTAAATTCTAATTTCTAGATTACCTTTAAGTTGATCGTTGGCCTTGGATTGTTTCAGCCCAATCCATCGTTATGTACACAGAGTAAAATCGTACAGCTACTTCTAGCTTGAAGAACAGGGTTGTCCAACCTTTCGCAGCGGTGGGCCACATGTAATGGTTATAATGGACGAGGGGCCGCATTCTATAGGCCTACTCGTTTTTTGTTTTTTTTTTTTCAATTTTTTCCGACGCCCAAGGCAACAAAATGCAATCATTGCGCGTAGAGAAAACTGATTCATTTTCGTTTTTGATTGAACAAATAAATAAATTTTAGCAAAAATTGATGGTGTTGGGCAGAATGTTTCATTTCATTTCATTTCATTTCATATATTTGTTTCACCACTCAAGTATATACAATGACATAGTTCAACAAAATTACGGAAGATAAAATGAGAGTGGAAGGAAGTGCAACTAAAAGCCGAAGGCTTGTCGAGAGTGCACTCCCTGAAAGGAAAACAAGAAAAAAAGAAAGAAAACTTAACAAAGTTTTTTTTTCATATTCCTCCTGAATCATTCTCAACCCGCCCTTGTGGATAACACTCTAATGTGGCTAGACATGTAGCAGACATTTGAAATGAATTATTTCATTCAAAAGTAAGCATGCTATAGCGGACGGCGAAGCCTAAACTTTTCATCAATTAATCTGCTTACTGAATAATTTTGCAATATAGATTATTTTTGGCCAGCCGGACGCAACCTTTTCGCGGGCCGGGCCGTGGCCCGCGGGCCGTAGGTTGGACAACCCTGTTGTAGAAGAACATAACAACCTCGGAGGTCTACGGTAGTGACTTGTCAGTTTTCACATCATTTTACTGAATTCCCAAAGTACCACCTGAATAACAGCTTTCTGTGCACTGAAATGCACTGATCATAACCCCCGTGCGTATACAAGCACAAGAGAACATTCAATCTGCTACGCGGCGAGGACATTTCTGTGGAACGCGAATTGGGCCGGTTCATGCGACACTGACGAAATCTGAGTTCATTTGTTGCATGAAAATACGAATTATGTATTAGAAATGTCTCACAATTTCTTATTCTAACAAATATTTTGAGAAATTTTTGTGAAATTTTGTAATAATAAGAAGATTCATCAAATTTCCCCAAAAATTTTTCCAGGGGGGGCAACTTGCCCCCCCTGCCCCCCAGTAGCTACGCCACTGGTGGTCAGTAAATTGGGAAAGTCTGGCAACGAACTGGGGGAATTGTCCTTCAATGTAACTTTATTTTTATGCATTCTTCAAGGTTGCATGAAATTGGTATTTTGAAACAGGCATTTTTTCAACACAATGCATTTAACAATAATTTATAAAAAACTCAAAATCTTTGGAAATTTAATTTTCTGTTGATGTTAATTTTTATCAGTTCAAGTTTCCTGAATATCTTAAAAGGAAGGAGAAAAGTAAATAAAAGATCACAATAACTGTGCACCTCTTAAGTTAGATTAACGACCATCCGACGATTGAGTGATGTTACTGCCCCTTTTGACGGGCAAAGATGGTGGAGTACGCTAGCTACAGAAGCGCGCTGAGAGTCAGCTGACCACCCACGTGAGACTGTTGCACTGAAGCACTGTTAACATTTGTGCGGCTGTGGGCGTGGCTTACCAATTGTGACGTCACGTGAAAGCACTCTATATACCAGGACCATTTAAGCGGTTCTGCGGGTTCAACTTCTCCTGGAACGTCTTGACCACGTATGCAGGCGCGTAGCCACGGGGGGGGGGGGGGGCACGGAGGGAGGGCAAATTCAGAGTATGGGTTGAAATTTTATTGCTATGGAAAAATGGAATACACACACAAACAACTTGACCAACCATATCTTATCATGCCACTGTGTCATCTGTAACAGTGAATTTATTTCAGAAAGTCCACTGTTTTGAATCTTGGCCCCTTCAGATAGGCAAAAATTTTCCAAACTGGAGGGGGAAATCCCCTTAAACCCCTCTCCCAGGACGGCGATCGCTAATCCGTTGTGCTCCTTCCAAACGCCGCGCCCTGGCTACGGCCCTGCACGTATGACCCACTAATTACATAATCATTTAGGAACAATAAAAAATGTCTGAATTAAGCACGTCGTCTTGTTTTTCTATATTGCCCACAAACGTCAATTGCATGTGGTGCTGAGTTGAACAAAGGGAGCAGTTTTACTTATTTTTAATCTAGCGAGGCAACATTGTGGTCGTTGGTGAAATGGAATCTCAATCATAATGCGTATGTAACTGTACTTTCTTGAAACCTTAGGAACTCTCCACAGAATTAAGAAAGATGGAAGAGAGTATAAATGGGCATATCGCAAGTATTGACCCTCATACTGTCATAGACAAAGTTGTCTACAATGTTCCAAGTAGGCCTATGTAAAAGTCTAACACTTGCTATCTCATACAGCCCTACCTATCTCTCAGTAAGTTTATTACTTCTGATCTGTCATATAATAATACGGTCGTTAACTCCTTTTCTAGGCATAAATTTATTTTATTGGGAGAGCAGACAAGGCTGTTTAATCAAATCAGAATATTCACTGCATGCGCTGTATAAAATGGAAATTATTCTGCATATTTTGAAAATTTCAAACGTTGGTGGCAGTCAAAGGGTAGTTATTAACTGAGAATCTTGATATCCCGGACCAAAAACTATATTGGCCCCAATAAACACAGGCGATATATCATGTTGGCTTATTTACGGAACGGAGAAAATAGCTCCAAGTTGGTTCAAGTTACACATATGGCTGCTATAACACAAAAGTAGCAGTACTCTCAAATATTTCTTCAAGAAGGTCAGGATAAAGGGAATAAAATTTTCCTTCTGGGACCAGATATAGGGTCTTTGGTGACATTATTGTGTACATTAAAATGACGATGAATTTCATGTTTTATTGATAGCATTAGTTCATGACTTTCACATGTTTCACTCACATCACATCGTTCAAGTCAGACATAACCACAGATGGCATACGATATGATTCGATCATGGAAGTACTACCTCGGAGGTAGTACTTCCATGATTCGATAATCTGTTGCGCTAAATATATGAGCATTGACAAGAACATATATATCAAAAAAGGTGATGGGTCACGTAACATCACGTTCACCGCAACGCTTCTTTACTGTAGTTCATAACAATGTTATTTGAACTTCTTATATGGAGACGTGTTTACGTGTTAGGCCTCAAAATGGCCCAGGGTTGATTTGTAAGAGGAACAGCTGCATTTACATGAAGATAAAGTGACTGTCATATCTATGGCTGGGGCAAAATATTGACCGCGCAGGGCAGCGCTCCCTTAACTGAGGATGAGGGTAGGCCTGCCTTTCCCGGGAGCTACCTGATGTTTATCGTACCGAAATTCATCAATAATTCGGTCTCGCGGGCGGTAACCCACAAACGCATGCGTCTTACTCCTTTCTCCGTTGTTGTTTCTCTGCTTCGAAGCACGCCTCCCGGTGCATGTGCTCATCTACTCCACACCTGCTACAGTGTAATTATGCTCCACTTTTCTACTGTCAAACCAGCACGTGAGATTCTAGAGTGTGTGCTGTTAAAATGATGGCTCGTAATCGCTGTAAGTTTACAGAACAAAAAATACAGAAAAAACACAAAGATTACAGAAAGGTCCTGGTAACAATTTTCCAAACCATTACTGTAAAGCTTATTTATCATTTAATTTTTTTGTTCTGTAAATCTACCGTACGGTAATTTTTAAGAGTGTAGAACACCACATCTTACAAGGCCCAGGAAGCTAGTTGGGCCTAATTTAGGAATCGGTCTTTTTAATCAGTTTCAAGAAATTTTTCTTCCTTTACCCTTTTTGTAATAAATATGGTGAATTATATCTTCAGTTTATAGCTACTTTTCACTCAATAAGAAAAGATTTGAAGTGTTTATTGATTTTCTAAGCAACTTTGGGAACTGCGTATTGACATAAAGCGCCGCTCGTTCCGTTTGCACCAGAAAATTGATCAGAAAGGCTTACTAGGCAAATGTTCTTGAGGTAACTAGAATGCTAGTAAGACTTAGTAAACATTATTATACTGTGACAAACCTCCGTCAAATTAAAAAGGAATCTTTAGACAGTCCCTATAGACAATCTAATCAAATATTTGAATAGATCAGGTCCATAGTTGAATATTTGGTTTCAATTTGAACCAATTCAAGTATGAACTGGTTCATATTGTAACCAAATCTAACCGCACTTTTAAAGAGATTTTCTTTTCAGTGCTCCATTGAAAAGGTATTTTAAGAGCAACTTAGAGTTATATTTGCCACTGATCGGGGGGTAGGTGACGACCTTGTTCCACACAGGGTTATATTTAAAGGGAAATATTGCGTTTGTTTTACAAGGAAATTCATCATTTTAAAATCAATACTTATTGGAAAAGAGTGATAAACTAATTCAAATGAGGCAGTATGGTAACCTTTTTCAAGCAAATAAGTTTCGTTTAGATAGAAATCCAGTTTTTTGTTGCTCAAGAATAATTTGTTCAACCAAACTTTCAGCAGTTCAAAAGATGCAACTGCTGTAACATTTCTTGTGCATAATATTTTGAGGAGATGAGGCTACTGCTGGGGTTTATTGCTGAGACCAAATGATTTGAAAATGACCAGACCTATTTACTGTTAATGCTATGTTGAAGCATTTTAAATACAATATTTCGCTTTAAGAAGACAAACAAACCGCAGCTGGGAAAACAAGTTAAAGCGATAGGGACGGATAACTCAGTATGAACCGTTGAATAGTAACTACTTTAGTAGTTATTTATCGTTTACATTTACAATTTTGTAACGATGACTTAGCCAGAAAATTATCAGCTCGAACAAACGTTTATCAACTGTTGATCAATCGAAAGATTTGTTGGTAAACAGACATTTCACCATTCCTTCCTAGTTTCTAGATGGAATATTATCCCGAAACGTCAACTGATAAGTATCGCTATGATACTTCTTCTCTACCGTAGGAGGGACCCTGGGAAGAGCAACGTTCAGTAAGACCTCTGATAGCATGAGATTCGTGTGAAAAAGAATGAACAGACGTAATTCTACCTCATCTTCACACTCCACTTCGGAATTACATGAGATTGCACAATTGACTAGCTTCAGTGCACATCTTGATCTCGTGAGGTGAGGACGTATTTGGCGTTCCTCTCCTCACGCTCGAATAACTTAAGTATTTGGCAAGTCTTCTTGCTCTACTTGTTGTTGTTCAAAGCTTCAGTGCAGCTTTGCTTTTCAACCTGGCTACCTGCAGAATACAGAAGCCTCCACATAAGAGTTTTGTGAGTTATATCTTGTATACTTTGCAACTACTTTGGGTTGGAAAATTAATACAGGAGCTTAGTTTGTATTAAACGGTATTTTGCCGTTTTTCACAGCATTTGGATGTCTGCGCTCCTTATATTGACTGTATACACATTGAAAGGGTATTTTGCCTCTTTTACACTGGTATTTTGCCTAGTGTTCTGTACACCATACTGCCATAAAAGCCACGCCTAAACGTTATCACACCGGTATTTTGCCGTGTACGTGATGCAACATTTGGTTGCAGGCTCAATAGAATAGTCCGATATATTATTAAAGGACAAGAAAACACGGCTTTCAATAGCCCTTGTAATGGATGGCAATATTGAGTTAGATTTTACTGAGGATCTAAGTCCTCATGATCTCCCTTCTCCTTCGGGAGAGGGACCATCAGGCTTATGTCAGGACTCGTTTGATTTCAAGAAAGCTTTTATAGCCATGCAAGCTCAAGTTAATATGCTCTGTCAAAAGGTAAACTTGGAGTCCGATGCTGGTAGCGCAAATTTAAAGCGCAAATATCAAGAGCCTGAAGGCCAAGAGCCTAAAATTCTACAGAAAAAACAGAAAACAGAGCTTGAGAAAGAGGATCTCTTTGATTTAGACAAAGAGCTGGAAAATATTTTGCAATCACCCAAAGAGGTTGAAATTTCAGATGTTGAGCTGGTCGAATATTCGCCAAGTAAAATTGATCACGAAGATCAAAGTATGTTTGATACTTTAGTGTCTGAACTGAATCTGGGAACCGAGCCAGGCTCTGAGGTTCAAAGCCAAGTGGCTAATTTGGTATTGAATATTACAAAGCATCAATTGTCAGACAGGAAACTAAAAGCCTTGTATGAGAAATATGCGCAGCCTTCAAATATTGACATGCTGCATGTAACCCAAGTTAACAAACTTATTTGGGACAATCTGGATCTATCAACTCGTACGACGGATTTAAAGGCACAAAAAGTACAAGTTGCCAATGTAAAGGCTATGACCGCAATCACCATCATGTTGAATGACATTCTTACTTCTAAGGCAACAGTGGATAAAGAAACAGTGTTGAGACGCCTTACAGATACCCTAGCATTGCTGGGTACAGCAAATATTAACTTGAATTATTTGAGACGTGATCTCATAAAACCTCAGATGAAAAACGAATATAAAAGTCTCTGTTCAAAGGCAACCCCTTTAACTGCGTTATTGTTTGGTGACAATGTGCAACAACAGATGCGAGATATAAAAGATGCATCGAGAGTGAGTAATCGTTGCTTAAAGGGAAGAGGGAGAGGAAATTATCCTGCTTTCTCGAGAGGCTACTCTGGACGAGGAAGAGCCTATGAACGTGGAAGGCCTTTTTAGCCCGAAGGTGGAGAAGAAGACCACCGGTCAACAAAGCCAGCTAAACTTAGTTCAAGGTGAGGTACGTCTCCTTGAATCTTTTCATGTAAATTTATCACAATCTGGTGAGATTTATAGACCAGCAGGTAGATTACAATTCTACTTGCAAAACTGGAAAGAAATTACTTCTGATGAAGTAATCTTAAGTTATGTAAGGGGTTATGAAATTGAATTTGACCCCTCCCAACCAATTAGGTATGATACTTCCTTAAAGGAGCCAGCTCATGCTTCGCCGTTTGGGGCTTTGGAGTCAAAGTGCTTTGAGAAAGAATTAATGAAACTCAAAGCTAAAGGAGTTGTGGAAGAAACTTGTCATTCAAAAGGAGAATTTATTTCCCCTATTTTCTTCCTCCCCAAAAAAGACAAGTCATTTCGTATGATCTTAAATTTGAAAGAGCTAAATAAATCCGTTCTTTATTGTCACTTCAAAATGGATTCTATAAATTCAGTTTTAAGTATGATGTATCCGAATTGTTTTATGGCATCGGTAGATTTAAAAGATGCCTATTATTCGTTGTCGATTGCTCCATCAAGCAGAAAGTTTCTAAAATTCTGGTGGAAAGGCCAGTTGTACCAATATGTTTGCCTTCCGAATGGATTGGCTTCAGCTCCAAGAGTTTTTACTAAATTGATGAAGCCAGTGTTTTCAGAACTGCGAAAACAAGGACATTTTTGTGTAAGTTACATTGATGATATTTACATCCAGGGCAAAACTTATAGAGAATGTGCTTCATCAGTGAAGGAAGTTGTCACAGCACTTGAAAAAGCAAGGATTTATTATTCCACCTGAGAAATCAGTCTTCAACCCAACTCAGACGCTTGTTTTCTTGGGGTTTGAGATAGATTCCAAAAACATGATTGTGAAACATAAAAAAAAGAGAAAATAGACAGTCTTGTCACATATTAAACTTTTCAAGGAAAATGATAGTCGGTCAATTCGCGACTTGGCTCATGTAATTGGTTTGTTGGTATCATTATTTCCAGGCGTCCAACATGGCCCTCTTTTCTATCGATACCTGGAACTTGATAAAATAAAGTCCTTAAAATTAAGTGAAGGAAATTATGAAGGGCCTATTTCTCTTTCGAGAGAAGCTTTAGAGGAGCTAGAATGGTGGGAATTGAACCTACCGGTAGCATCAAAACCTATTCAAGCTACTACACCCAGCATCTCGATCACTACAGATGCTTCAAAAAAGGCTGGGGAGCTGTGTGTAACAACTGCAATCCTCCGCTTAGTACAAGTGGTAGATGCAAAAACAAATGAATCGATTTACCATATCAATGTACTAGAGTTGCTTGCTGTTCTTTGGGGTCTAAAAGCCCTTTGTGCTGAGGTTCGAAACAGCCATATAAAAGTTTTTACAGATAATTCAAGTTCAGTGGCGTATATTAATGCCATGGGTGGCACTCGTTCTCTCTTGTGTAATAAAGTAACTAAAGCTATTTGGCTATGGTGCCTCAGAAAAAACATTTGGTTATCTTGTAGCCATTTACCTGGTAAACAGAACGTTCAGGCCGATAGACTGTCACGTTCATTCAATGACAATACAGAGTGGATGCTGTGCAGGAAGATTTTTCATGACATAGCAAATACATGGGGCACACCAGAAATAGATTTATTTGCATCCCGATTAAATGCACAAGTAGATACTTTTGCTTCTTGGAAACCTGATCCAGATGCCAGTTTTATTGATGCCTTTTCTTTCAGTTGGCAAACACTTAATTTTTACGCCTTTCCTCCTTTCAGCTTAATTGGTCAATGTCTGAAAAAGATTCAGGAAGAAAAGGCGACGGGTGTGATAGTAGTACCAAACTGGCCAACCCAAACCTGGTACTCTCGGTTATTACACATGACCATTGCTACACCAAAAATTTTGCCCAGAGGAAGGCAACTGCTAAGCATACCAGGAAGGATCGAGCCACACCCTCTGTATCACAAGCTCGAGTTACTGGCTTGCCGCTTATCCGGCAATCCCTGCAAATGTCAGGCATTTCAGGAGAAACTACCTCTATTATCATGGCGTCATGGAGACAAACTACCCAAAAACAATACCGCAGTTATCATGACAAATGGGCCAAATTCTGCAGAGACAAGAAGAGTAGTGTCTTTCGACCATCTGTGAGGCAAGTCTTGGATTTTCTAACTATGTTATATAAATCAGGTCTGGGCTACAGTTCGCTTAATACTGCTAGGTCCGCTTTATCGGTGTTAGTTAATCCGAATTATAGAAGCACTATTGGAGAGCATCCTCTGGTCAGAAGATTCCTCAAAGGAATTTATGAACTTCGTCCACCACTTCCAAAATATAAAAAGATTTGGAATGTTTCACTTGTACTAACCTATTTAAGGTCCCTGCATCCTTTGAGCTCTATTACATTAAAGGAGCTTACGCTGAAGCTGGTAATGCTTATAGCTCTTGTGTCCGCCCAACGTCTCCAGACTTTGCAGCTTTTGGACACCAAGTCCATGTTTATCTATAAGGACAATATTGTTTTTCAAATTACTGGGCACGTAAAGCAGTCTCGGCCTGGCTCTATGCCTCTAGAAATAGTTATTAAAGATTATACTATGGATGAAGGCGTCAATGTTTTCAACGTTTTACTTCATTACCTGAGGGTAACAACTCATCTCAGAGGAAAAGAATCTAGACTTTTCATTAGTTACGCGAAACCGCACAAGGCAGTTTCAAGGGACACTTTGTCGCGGTGGTTGAAAATAGTGATGGCGAATTCTGGGATAGATATAGCTTACTATACAGCCCACAGTACAAGAACGGCGGCAGCTTCAGCAGCTCACGCTGCTAGTGTACCAACGGACGAGATTCTTCGAGCAGCCGGCTGGCACTCGGAAAAGACTTTTGCCAGGTTTTACAATAAGCCAATAACTCAAGACAAGGTTTTTTCTGACTCTATCCTGGCCAGATCTTCATTATAACTCAGTTTTGTAAAACTAATTTGGTCTTGTGGTCAGTTCATTGAGCTGCTAAGTCTGATGTTTATCACTTTAAGTATGCAGACTAAAGGAAAGTTAAAAGTATGAAAATATGTTAAGAGATACCTTTATTCAGCTATGTGAAACATTTTTTGCTTATGTCGGAATTGATTAATATAGTGGATGAGGTACAGAAAGATTCGGGTAATTGCCTCAAGAACAAACCGAAGAATGAGTAATCGAAAATTAAATTAAAATAATGAGACGCAATTCCAAAGATGTACCTCTCTTCCTTTTCAGTGTTATTCATGAACACAATGCTTTGAAATCTCATGTAATTCCGAAGTGGAGTGTGAAGATGAGGTAGAATCCTAAATTAAACGAGACCTAAGTTGAAGTTTGATAGGGATTCTACCGAAACTTCACACGAGCGGAGGGATTACATGCCCTCCCAGTTGAACCCTCCCTGGGATCTCTCTTTGTCTTTATTTTGTGCTCATTCATAACCGCTTTAAAAAACTGAAGCTAGTCAATTGTGCAATCTCATGTAATCCCTCCGCTCGTGTGAAGTTTCGGTAGAATCCCTATCAAACTTCAACTTAGGTCTCGTTTAATTTAGGATTGTACATGTGCGTATGAAGGTATGTACAATAGGGTGAATGCTTGTGTTGTTCATTACCTACACAGCAACAGTTTGCACTGAACCATCACTAAGCGAATAACTTGAGGTAAAATAAGGTCCCTCAACCTTTTGTGCAATACCTAAACTTAACAGAACTTACAAGATGACCACTTTGGGTAAGTTTTGCTTGTGAAATGCAATTTGCAGTGTGTCATATCTCGTATAAAATGTAAAGAATCGTTGTAAATTAGCAGAACAAAAAATTAAAAGCCTTTAAAACTTCAGAAGAATGCTGGCAAAAGTTTGCCAGTATTTTCTGTTATCTTCGTGTATCTCTTTATTTTTGTTCTGTAAATTTACAACGATTTTAAACAGTACAGTGTAACATAAGAGCCACATTATATCAAGTGTAATACACAGTAGCCTACAGTCACATCGATGTTGAAAATATATTATTCTAAAAGTTAATATTATGACTAAGATTTGGTTTCAAACCAATTGATCAAAGTTTAAGTCGGGCCGGCGCCTGTATGTTTTCAGTTGTCAGTTGTGACTCACTGTCTTGCTTTATACTTCATTGCTATACTGCTGAGCATAAACACCAAGTAAAATAACAGAAGGTAAGTCGTCTGCGCTAACCTTTCTGCATTGAGTCGAACTCCAGACCTTCCGGTTATTGAAATTTATCCACTTTAAGGGGCAAGAGCAATTGCCTCAAACGTATTTTGAGGTAACAGGTAAATCTCAAAATTTTCTTATTTCTCTTCAAAGTATGTTCATAATGTTTCAGGACTTCAATATTGCAACTAATTTAGCATGGTCTCCTTGTATTTTCACATTTGAGAAGAAGTATTGTCACATGACTTTCAAGGGCCAATCAAGAAACAGGACAGAGTACTACATTGCTTCAAGTTGGGATGACTGCAAGGGCCTTAATTGCAATGATCTTGACGTTCTCCATGAACAACTCACGTTACCAGTTTTTTTTTTCCTTTTGAAATTAAAAGTGTTTATATGACCTTGAACTCTTCCAGTTCTTGCACACAGTAGTCTAGACGGTGGATCTACAATCCTCGACAAAAATAATGGGACAAAACTAACAAGCAAAACAAGCAATGATCACCACCCTCCCCCCGCCGCACTCCCCCATTCAATGTTGCGGCAGCCCAAGGCGTCCTGAAACTTCAACATTGATACGGGGAGCGGGGTTTGTCCCATGTATTTTTGTCGAGGATTGTAGCTTTTTAGGACATAAGGGACGGTTTGAAAAAAGGGCACGTGCGAAAAATACAGTTTCTACTTAATTTCGTAAGAAGCTTGCGAAGGTCTCATATTTCTTGTAATGAGGGAACCAAATTGGTCATGAGGAGTGTTGTCCCAGTTCCGGTCGCTCTTGGTCAAATCACTTCATTATAACAGTACCTGGATTTGGTAAATAAAAGTTAGCGGTAGAATAGCAGTAAAAACCAGGACGAAATTAGTTAAAAAGCAATTATTGATAGAAAATAAAGTTTAGACTACTACGTACCGTAATCAATTGGGCAAGAAATGCAAAGAGCACAGTTGGGATCTTTACGACAAACTATAAACTTCACTTTTTTTAACCAAATGTGTGGTAGTCACTGGTGCCGGCCACGACCACTCTTGGAGGGCAAACGGTTTTAAGGCCGGGGTAAGTTAATACTTTGTTAAATCTTCGCCTTGCTAAAATCATATAAATTAATTATAATATCAAATTATTATGGAAATCCAAACAACCGCCCAACACTTTTGGATGCAGCTGTTGGGCAAACGTGTTGGGCACAAAAATTCTTAACCATTTGTTAGGCAAATTAGTTGGGTGAAATGGGTAATTTCTTTTGCCCAACTAATGAGTAAAAACGCTTAACCAAGTAAGGTGGGCAGTTTTCTACCCAATTTCGGTCAAGTGACATACGGAACCAACGGCCGAGTAATTGTTTTGCCCATACTGGGCAATCATGTTTTTCTGAGGCATGCATGAGATATAATTTAACCACTTTTATCTGTTTATTAAAAGAAATATCTCAAAAGTTTAACTCATATTCTAATTATCTGATTGGTCAATTAAAATTTTTCTTGCCTAACAATTTTTACCCAGATGTTGGGTACCGGTACTTTAAAACGTGCCCAACTTCTTTTACCTATTTGGATTTTACCCAACCTTGATTTATCCCACAATATGCATTTATACAGTTGTTTACCCATTTGTTGGGCAATGACTCATGTTGAGCCTTTTGGATTTGTGCCCAACGCTTTACCCAACTGTTTTTATAGTGTAAACAACGCCAGCTTTATCGGATACCTCATGTGATGGACTTATAAGCCGATTAAATCCTTTAGCTTGCTATTCATAATTATAAAAGAATTTGCTGATTTTCGAAGTAGGGTGAAATTTGTATACAAAATAAAAATGAATTGACTCCGAAATTCCTATAATATAATTCATACGTCTGGATTTTCGCAGGTTTAATGGAACGACTGAATAGTGGAGACAAAGTTGTTGTGGCAGAAGGTTACCTTTTTGATTTTGAGAAAAGATGTTACCTTCAAGCGGGGCCGTTTGTGCCGACAGTGGTGTTGGAACACCCTGACCTCGTTCAACAACTTCATGAAGAATTTGTGCTAGCCGGAAGTGACGTAGTCTTAGCTCTCACAGTGGGTGATCGTCTTGTCTTTCATTTTTGTAGGGAGCTCCATCAGGGATATGGAATTGGTTTGTGGGTTGGAAGGGGGGGGGGTAATTTTCCAACAGGCGGAACCTCAGCTCGAGCGCACACCATTTAAAAACAAACACACACACACACACACACACTCACGCATATACACAAAATATAAATGGCACATTATAAATGCAGTATTATTACTTCAAAATAGTCTCAAAATGACTTTTCTGGAAGCCCTAAAGTCATTCGTATACTACAGTGTTATATTTTGCTTATTCTGCCTGTTGTTTTGTAAAGCGGCTCATTGAGTTGGTTCACGAAATTCAGCAAATTTTCCAAACCTCATAAGTTTTCTTCACTTATCAATAACAGATGGTCGAACTTAGCCAATCCCCATATTCTACATGCAAAATAAATGTTTTATGAGTGGGTACCTCATTAACGATTCAATTCAGTTTTCAAAAATTCGTGACCAGACACTTTTTCAAATGCTCCGACCATTACAAGTCAGGACATCACAAAATTCAAACTTCTAAAACTTTTCCCGTTTTAAAACTATTGGATATGAAACTTGTCTCACTGGTATCGTCATGTTGTAGTGGACCTTGGACACTTCTCATTAAGTTATCATATCAACTCAATGAGTCGCCCGCGGAGCGGCCAAATCTTTTCGTTCCAAAAGCCGTCAAAAGTAACATTTCAAAAATGTATTCTGTTGCATAACATTTAATATCTCCAACAGTCAGTTGTATCATTTCTGCAGTGCCGCCAGTCAGCAGTTACTAAATATTAGGAAGGAAGTTGCTTTCGAATACTTTTAACCACATACCCGGCGGATCAGGCATTTGGATACGTAGACCCTGAATAAGAAGCAAATTATTAAAAAATGCAGCTGGAAATCACACAAGCATAAGCAAAGATAAGGAAAACAATCATTCTGCTAGATGAAGCAAACAATCTTCCTGCTTGATAAAGAAGGGGGTTACAGGGGACTACTTTAGATAAATCACTTTTGGTAAACTTCAAAGGACTTGTCCATGTCATGGCCATTTCCCTTGGAATATGTAGATTATGTAAGACGTGAAAGTTTGATGAGTACTGTTGCACCCAATCACTTGAAATTGACTGGAGGTACTATTTCAACACCTTACATTAATCTGTGTTTTATAAAGTGACATAAACATAGCATGAAATTCCTCTCTGCCTTCCTATTTTAATTCTATTCAATTTTTAATTGCGACAATAGACCTTGTTGCTATGACGTCCCAGTAAAGTAAAGTTACCCTCCAATGGCGGCAAGTGCGTACCATTTCAACTCATCAACAAATGCAGCCTGCTAATTAGACGTGTAAAGGAACGATGCCACGTGGTACAGGCTACAGCTATCATGACTTTACGTGCGTAAGTCCAGGTAGTGAATCCAGAGTGATTGATTGTTTTGCCTCCAAAATTTCGTCGGGTGACGTCAGTGCCTAATGTCTAAACTCTTGTCTTCAGTGTTAGTTTTGACCATGACTTACTCAACATCGTGGTTTTGTAATGCGAAGTCGACTATAAGCATTTCAACTTTAAACCAACGTTTGATGAAATGTGTCGTCCATTCCTTGTAGGCTTGTATGAGGAAATTTGGAAACAGTTAAAAAATGAAACGTATATCTCTTTTTTCAAAACAATGGCAAAAATACACTGCACATTTTTTTTTTATTTTACTCATTACTAGTATTATGGACATCGTGAGAAGCTTAAGTTGATCAACCGTGCGTACGACCTCGAAGAACTCAACCGTTCAGCTTTACGAAGTGCAAGGAAATGCGCTGACGAGACAGGAACATTGATGGCTGGCAACATTTGTAACACGAATGTGTACAACCCAAACGATCCAGCCAGCAAAGAAGTTGTTAAGAGTATTTTCAAAGTAAGTTTTTGATTATTTTCAAACCAAGTTTAAATGGTCTTTTTCTTTTAATTTTTATTTGTTATAAAACACCCCTTAATATTTTTACTTTGGCAGTGTGGGACTAGGGAAATGCTATGAGTGTTTGTTTGAATTTAGTGGAAAAGAAATTCATCAAGTACCCCCTGAACTCTCAAAGAGAAAAGATAAAAAAATATGGAAGCCACATTTTTGGACAACGTGTTCCCTTCTATTCTATGGAATATTATTCACAGGGAAAGCATGTTGGCTTGCAAGAAATTAATGGCCAAAGCATTTCATCAAACAGTTTAGAATACTTAGCCTCGCCATTAGGCTACTTCGTGGCCCACGGTAAAATGACGCAACTTTGCGAAATATACACAATTTATACCTTTAACAAACACTCACCAGTCGAGTTGTGTAGGCCCGCGTTTGTTGAAAGATTACAAGGGAATTAAGTTTGTTGCACCCAGTGCCGGGGTAGTTACTTAAAATTGATAGATCCCTATTTAATCCTGTTATATGTGACTTAAAGGCCCATTTCTCTCATCCTAAACAGTATCAATTCTCCTAACCTTCTTAATTAAGACACTCTCAAAATTGTCTGAAATTCACCCTCATCCAGACACAATCTCATTTTATTGCTTCAGGGTGAATATAGAAAGCCCAATGTGTATAATCAAAACACTATCAGAACATTTCGTGCTGTGTAATATAAGTCTTGGTACTCTGCATTGTTTGAATTAGCAGTCAATCAAATAGCTGAGCCAATTGAGGGTTTCTGTTACCCTATACTAGAAGTGTAGTTTGGGGTGAGAGGATTGTCCCTTTAACTTAAGAATAATCCTTTGTTTGTATTGTTTACGTTTGTTCGAATCGCTGCTTGTTAAAGGATAAATCTTTGGGCTAATGGCTGATTATCGTTTATTTTGTCAGACAGGTGTGTATAAATATTTAAGCAAACGGTTCAAGTGCAAGAGTAAGCACACTTGTCTCATAATTGAAGGGACATGGCAGTATCGCACTGTTTAAAGGGGAACTGCAGTCACCCCGATTTGGACTATACTGTTAAATCAAAAGAGTGAATTTACACTCTAATAGAGTGAAAAGTTTGAATTCACTCCATTAGAGTGTAAATTCACTACCGGAAGAGGGTTAGTTACAGGGATAGGGATAATCCACTCTTCCACGAGGGCCTGTATGATCACTCCTTTTTTTAAGAGTGATCACTGAAGGCACTCCATCAAGAGTGAAACTCCGCTCGTTTGGAGGGACTTTCCACTGTTTTGTGAGTGAATTTCATTCTTCTTGGAGTTAACTTTATCACTCTAATGGAGTAAATTCACACTTTTCACTCAACCAAATAGTGACTAAGTTCACTCTTTTGATTTTAGAGTGTGCTGTCTGGCCTGTTCCGTGATTGGCTCTTGGGAGTCATGTGGCAATATGTTTCTCATTAAATTATGGAATTAAGGAGGGTAACTTTTGGTTAGCTGAGACTGCCTTTTGCCCATTAATTGACAATTTCAATCTCTGACTGACAGTCACAAGTCTTACACCTAATGTTAAAGGCTTCTTCTCAACTCAATCAGTTCAAATTTTCCCTATCTACTAACTTTAAGCCCCTCCCACAATTGTCTAAAATCCATCCTCATCTAGGCACGATCTCAGTTTTTTGCCTCAGGGTCACGGTGAGTATACAAGACCCCATTGTATCATCTAAACACTCTCAGTACATGCTGTGTAATATAAACCACAGTATTCTGCATTTTTTAACTAGCTGTCAATTAAAGAGCTGTGGCAACAGAGAATTTCTATATGGACTACTACAAACATTTTAGTTTCGGTCAGAGGATAATCCCTTTAAATTTTATCTGATTGTTGAATCAATCGTTCCTAACTTCTTGTTTCTTTGTTTTTGATATTTTCCAGGAGCAGATAGAATGGGCAGTAGAAGAAGGTGCTGATTTCATTGTAGCTGAAACGTTCCCAGTTTTCGATGAAGCAATGATTGCGCTGGAAGCAATAAAAGAATACGGTCAAGGTTTGTATTGTTAATAATTATAGGACACAAATATTCTTGTGAACAGTACTAAATTCAGTGATGTAACTGTGAACGATGAGATAAGGCAGTATAACCTTACACCGAGATAAATCACGTCTTTATCGATATAAATCACAACATCGATCACATCAAAATTTTTACCTTTTGATATATACCCAAGTTTCAATAAATCATGTTAGGGCTATTGGCCTACTTATGGGGGCTGGGCAACTGCCCAATGGGATTTCAAAACCGTGTGATAAACTGTGTGCCAAGTGGCAGTGACGCTCTACATAGGCAGTGTACAAACCAGAGGCGTGGTCACGGAGGTGGTTTTGGGGGTTAGAACTCCCCATGACCCAACCTTGCAATGCAAAAAACCTAAAATAGCGGATTTCTATCCTTAGACTTTCCCTCATGTCGTGTCCCCAAACCCCCACCCCCACCCCTCCAATGATGACACCAAAACCCTCCCCATGACACAATCCTGGCTACGCGCCTGGTTTAAACTAACTGCACTCAAGAGTTTTTGCCATGGCTACGGCTGTGGCTGTAGTGTCAACAACTGCATTATGATTTGGTCAAATTTACAATGCTGATCATGTGGATGTCATCATTTGCGGAAAATGGGGGACGGTGTTAATATTTCCCCAGCACATTGGGTCTTGGCCCCCTAAACAGAAGGGAGCCCATACGCCTAAAGCACTCACACACATATGAAGAGACAGTCACGTATAGACTTTGCAGAGTTAATGAGGAAACTTCGGAAGGGTAATTTGGTTTGAACAACTAAATGCACCCTGGGAAGTGATGGCGACTCTTCGACTTGTAGCCTACATGTTGTTTAATTACATATAAAATATAATAGTCTTTCAATTGAAATCGAAATTTTTAAAATAAAAAATGGAGGAAGAATGCATGGTTGGATCAAAGAAAACGCTTTATGTTCCAAATAATCTCACCATTTAACGCATAGAAAAATAGTCATATATATCTATGTTCATGCGGTGAAGTTACATTGGTACGATACCCTTTGTTCATCTACACTCAGGTCTTCCTTCTGTGATTACCTTGGCCATTATAAACAATAAGAAGGAGGACAAAGACTACACTGTTGACAATGTGGAAGTAACGGAAGCCTTGAAAAGACTTGAAGCAAGAGGAGCTGACGTGGTTGGTTTGAATTGTATAAGAGGACCAGACACGATGTTGGGGATATTGGAAAATATAAAGAAGTCTGGAGTTAAAGTATGTCTATCCATATTCATTCGAATTTCATGAAGGTGTTACCGTCTTGATAAAATTACCTGCTGACGTTTGATGTGATTTTACATTTACAATAAGATCATCTTTATGAAACGAGGTATATAAAACATGCTCCAATTTTGCCCCCCTCCCCCCCCAAAAATGACGTGGCATGACGTCAGCTAGTTAGTTAGATGGAGTTTCACGGTCCAGTTTCCAACCTATTGGTTCAAGTCGATCCGGCCAATTTTCAGTTGTGACTATTTCCAGTTGTGACTCACTGGCTTGTTTTCCCTGACGTCAGTGCATACCGTGTATTGCCATTTCAGCCGATTTTAGACTTTCATTATGGAACCAAATCACTGGAAGAGTAACTTTCATTTGGCCATAATTGAGATTGCAATCGCTCATTCTTTGTGTGGACCTTGTGCATATGACGTCAAAGAGCAAAATGTATGTCCTCCTTTGGGGAATAACAAACAAACACAGACAAATGCAGAGAGCTGATTTGTCAACCAGTCGAATACGCGCATAGTCTGCAACATAATGCAGGGCGAATTCTTATGCGTGTGGCCACATGTTCCATTGTTCTGCTCAAAGAATGACGTCAGAATGTCGTCAATGCCCAAGGTCAATCGTGGGTCTCTCTTTTGCCATGTGGCAATAATTTTTGTATTTCACAGTAATCTCCCATGACTGTAGCAAAATTCTTTGTTCTGCTATTCTTCTACTATTACCGTTGGTGTAAGCCACTGCAAAAAAACTACTTTTCTGCAAGCATAATCCAATTTATCTGATGGTGATAGCTAGACAAAAATTGCTATTATTTATATGTTTTCGTTTGAAATTTGTAAACAATACGTGATATAATCTTTCATGCATCTTTTTTTCCCTTTTTAATGCAAGGCTCACTTAGCGGCATTACCAGTTCCATACCGTACAACCGAGCAAGAGCCAATATTCCTTATGCTTACTGATCCGAAAAGAGGTGAATAATGCTTAAAATGTCAATGAACAAATTGATTTTAATAAATGTGTAGCGGTGGTTTTAATAGAGAAATGGAAGAAAAACTAAACTTCATGATCAAAACTAACTTAAAATCTAAACATATTGATTTTTAAAGTTTAAGAGCAGTCACCCCTTATTTTAAGGCAACAGCTTAACCTAAAATATTTTTTTCTTATTGCTCTTCAAAGTACATCAAATTTTAGGCCCTCAATATTTCATTGTCTTAAGGTAGTTACTTCTGGTAATTTACACATTTGAGGACTCAGAAGAAATATTATCACATTACCCTCAAGAACCAACCATGAAGCATATAACAGTGTGCTACACTACTTCAACTCGAGTGACTGAATTTCCCTTTCAATATCAAACTTTTGACTTTTAGAGCAACATTCCGGCAAAAACCCGAACAAAACGTGTTTTCCAAGTTTCTATGCGAAAAATAGGCTTTAGAAATGCCATTTCCGGCGATCTGGGAGGCATTTTGGGCTGAAATTTTCGCATGCTTTGTGTTAATTCATGGTGACTTGAAGGTTTTGCCCCTCCCTAGAAATTTTGCCCTCTGACTTTTTTTCTGCGGACAACCATGTATACGATCTTTCCTTCCAAACTTTTCTTTTTCAAGTTTTCCCTTTTTTCTCTCTGGCTCCATGTTCGAACGTGTATTGGTTTGCTCTCCTGTGTGTATGTATTTGAAATGTGATTGTCTCTTTTTCTTACATTGATCTATTTAATAGCTTATTTTTCTCATAAATTGAGCTATCTTTGTGCATCATTAAATACTTTGCTTTGTCATATATTCATATTATATAATGATCTTTCATTTAACGATTGCTAGCCTACTATATGGTAGATCAATTCCTTTAATTTGAGTGAACAAATAATGTTTTAACCAAAATAAAATTACTCAATAGTGCAAAAATTCATATATGCTTAAAAAGGTGTAATTCAAATTGCTTATGGTGAACGCCTAATTTTTACATTTTGCTGACGTGCCTCCAACATTTGAAATATTTTCTTCATATAATTTAAAATAAAAATTAACCTGTTTGGCAATGTTTATATTTCAAAATTTGCACACGTATTACTTTAAATGACGTGAGTCCTCCAAATTTATTTGAAGCAATACCTTAATCTCCAATTTTTCTTACTTTTTTCAAAGTGTATTTCATCATTTTATGACTTCACTTTTGCATATTAAATGTAAATCAAGCAGTTACGTCTAACAAAATACAAGCTTGAGGAGAAAAAAGCCTTCACGTGACTCTCAATAGCCAATCATGAAACAGAATTGTCACATCACCCTCACCATTCAATCATGAAACAGGACAGTCTACTTCAATAAGTTGGGGTGACTGCCCTTGCCCATTAAGTGTACGTGCTATTTACGTACATAGCTTTATTTTATTTTTCTACTCGTTTCGTTTATCAGGGACAAAACTGTTTCCAACCAATCTCGACTGCTGCATGTGTACCAGAGATGATATATTTGAGTTTGGGCGAAGATGTGAAGAGATTGGAATCCCCTACATAGGACTATGTTGTGGAAACTCTCCTCACTTTACACGCACCCTCTGTGAAAGTATAGGAAGGACGCCCCCAGCTTCTAAATATTCCCCCGACATGGCTCTCCATTGTGTATTCGGAGATGATGATCACGCTCACAAATATCGAAAAGTTACGCAGGCGAAAATGAAGCCGGTTGACGATAATAGAGCATAGGCTTTATCACGTCGGCAGATCACGTGATATTACAAGAGGCAATAACCTTTAACAAAGTAGCAAACAAAGAGAGAACTATCATAACGATAAAATCACTTTCTCAATTGTTTTCAGCCGCATAAATTTATATGTTACACCATATGCGACATCTCTGCGAACACAACCATTCAAAGAAATGTCATCCTTTACACATACTGAGGTGAACAGCTGGAATCGGGTTTCGGCCAGCCTGTGATTTGGGAGATGTGTTTTGTAGACTGGTATTACTTAAGTTTGTGGGGGCTTTAGGGAGACGTAAACGGTCCCCACATCAGTCTTCTAGTCAAACCGACTTCGAAGTAAATTGAGCTTAAGATCTGACCTGTTGACCTGGCATCTGGTAGTATACAGCGCTATTATAAGTTACATGGGTGTATAGAAAAATATACGATGTAGTCTGGTCCTTATCTCGAGGAAAAGAACAACTGTTTCGTCAGGCGGCCAATAAAAAACAACAAAAGCAAAAGCTGTTTGTATACGTTCTAAAATTTTCTTGAGCAACGACCCAAACTTTTCGGCCAATGTCGTCCTTCCTGTAACATAAAACTACTGGCGTATCTTCAAGTTTCTGCCTTCTGCACAGCAGCTTCCTAACCCCCACGTCGGCACAACCTTGCTTCACTTCGGCTTGAACCGCTCACCCTGAAATTTTCAATGGATTATGATATGATATAAATTTGTATGAAATGTACGTCGCATTGTTTTACTCCCAACCCCATTATTGAACCCACAGTTATATGCTTATGATCAGATATTGAAAATATTAAGAAATTATGTGATTTGTAAATCTGACGTAGTATAGTCGCATATGATATTTTTTAACGGACTTGAAATAGATCCTGCAGGACCATGACCCACGCGGTTACGTATCAACAGACCTAGAGCTGTAGAGTGTATGATGCTCGGAAGATGCTCGAGTTTGTCACTCCGAGAATTTTAATGCAGTAGACTGTGTTAAAATCTTTCATTACTAAAAAATATGTTTATGTTTCATTTAAAGATTACGTTTATTAAAATCAATTTTAAATAAATATCGTATATAGTAAGAAAAACCGTCTTAAGGCACGGTTCATATTTGCTTAAATTAGTAATATTTAGAGTTGACCGCGTACGTGGGGAAAAACCTCTTTTCTGGTGGGAGCCTGGAGGGAGCCTGGAGGGAAGCTGCAGAGAATTGCTGACTTCATGATTGACCCAGAACCTGAAATCGCAGCTTATAAAATATTTGGAGGCCTTGAATTTGTATTTACATTTTTCAGCTTAAAAATTTGAAAATAAAGAAAGCAAAGCTTTAATTTGAATATGCATTATCTCAGTTACTTTTCTGGCTGGCCAAACGTTGATGAAATTATGGGTAGCTTATGAAGGAAGGGGGCGGACAAAGGTAGCAAACCCATAAATGGTCCCATTTAGTGGGGGTGGGATATGCATTTTACACATATTTTACCTACATAGCAGTAACCCACATGTGCACAGAACAATCCCATATGGGCATGTAGGTCATATGGGTAGGTTATGAATCTGGAGAATCACGATCTTGTAGAGGCTTTCCCCACCTCTGATATGCTGGAAGCCTTTTCTAGCTCTTTGACCTGACATCCGCCTGGGGAAAGTCTCTACATTGCTACTGAACTTAAAGCTTTATTGAATATTCAAGCATCGCTATAGATGCACCGACTACATTGATGCTACTGCAAGTTCATATCTTCATCGCATTGCTGGAGTGTAATTACGAGAAAAGTGTAATCTAATACGTTCTATTTCGGAAGTTTTCATAGATTTCACATAATAAGTAAATATGAGCTGCAAGTTTTTCATCACCCCAGACAGTTACAATTATTTCTAGTCCATCTCACAATTGTGGACTAAAACTGACCCTCATCCAAACACAAGCCCAGTTTACACTGTAAAAGGCCCAAATGTGTTTTTAGAACACTCTCAGTATTGTGTATGCTGTTTGAGATGAGCTTCATTACTCTGCGTGTATTTCTAAGTCAGTCAAAGAGCTGTGTCAATAATTGGCAACTGCTAAATTTGTAGTTTTGGGACTGATGATGAAAGTCTGCCTTTTAGGCCTGCTTCGAAATTGGCATCATAAGGTCAAGACGGTCGCGTTCACATTACATGAATCATTATATACAGTAGTAGATGATAAGTTAACAGTTCTGGTTCACGGTCATTTACTAATCTTGAAACCATGACTTACCCAGAAAATTATCAGCTGAAACAAGCGTATACCAGTGTTGATCAATCACGAGATTTGTTGGTAAACTGATATCTGGATATTTTACCGGACAATTCGTGTTTGAAGATAAATTATTAAAAAATAATACACCAGCAGATTACTGATCCACCGTAGGAGGAGATCCTAGGACGATCAATAACTGCGCAGCATTACCTCGGAAAAACATTATATTTGTTTTTAATTAGTACAAGCAAACGTACTTGTACTGACTACGAAGGTATATTAATTATAATATCACCATATGTAGAGATAACGGGTCTGTATAAGTGCATCCGAATTTGAGCTCATTAACAACACAAGAATAG
The DNA here is from genome assembly GCA_037179385.1 of Holothuria scabra. NCBI lineage: Eukaryota > Metazoa > Echinodermata > Holothuroidea > Aspidochirotida > Holothuriidae > Holothuria > Holothuria scabra. The sequence goes on along the minus strand of CM074196.1, from coordinate 26,668,934 downwards.
CTAAACAGGCTAAAGCCATCCAGACTATTTTGAAGCAAGAAGTGTGCAATAGCTAAACCTTACATAGCCTACATGATGAGCACCAAGTTGGGTAAGTTTTGCGTGTTAAAAGCAGTTAAGGTGCGCCTTATACTTATAGACGGATCCGATCAGCGCTTGTGTTAACCTTTTACCGTTGTGCTCCGATCGGGGCATATTTGCGCGCCTCGCGAGTGGGCGGAAAAGCGGACGTAGCACGCCCCGCATCAGCTTCCGTAGGCCATTGACCCCGTGACCTTAAACTATTGTCTCTCTCGTTGTTGTGGCCGAAGCTCGTTGTGGTAGCTACTCGCAGTTTCGAGCTCCGCGTGAAACAGTAAAGATGGGCGACAGCCGAGTTCTCCGCATGGGTCCAAAAGGACCCAAGCAACGGTAAAGGGTTAAGTGACTGAAGGCAGCCATTTGTGGGGTCCATCAGTCTTAAATCGTCTTCATTTATTGTAAAAATGTTATTCCAAACCCTCATAAACGGTGGAAGTGAGAGAATCAGGCGTCATTTCAGTGTACATCTATCTTTGTCACAGGTAAGCGAGTAAATTGAAAGATTAACAAATGATAGACCCCAGTAATGGCCGACTAAACTCAGACCATCACTTGCTGTCCGGATTCGTCTGTTGTTGATAATGTAAAGCGAAATCAGGGCAGTTGCTAGGTTTACATTTTCGAGGGTGTGTATGTCAAGGTCCAAAATTTCGATGACACTGGTTGAATATTTTTTTTTTCAACTGAGGGGAACAGTCATCGGGCCTTTTTTTGAGCAGTTCGAATATCTGATAAATGTTTACGGGAATCGGATTTCCTCTTTCACGGTCATTCAAGTAAAGAGTGTGACTTTTAACCGCAAGCGAATAACTCTGCATAAGTCAATAAACAAAGAAGGTACGCCAAATCTCTGAGGGCTTTAGACCAGTGGCGGGAACAAAAAATAGGTTTCCAAATCTATGTAACAATTTTCTATAAGCTCACGTGGACTCTGAGTGAATTAATACACTTGAAAGCATTGCGACTGAGAGGATTTGAGCTCCTAAAAATATGAAATATGAATACTCTACAGTCATTCTACAAATGAAATGTACAGTTCATGAATAAATGTGAATAAGAGTTTTACTAAAAGGTTTACAGTACCTTCCTAATGAATTTGCAGCAATTTCAAGAATTATTTCATAGTATTGTGTTCACTTTTTTACGAGAACACCGTACAAAAACTAGCCCAAGGTAGGCCATGACGTCACCTGCCAAATTCTTGCAATGATTAAAGCTTGCAGAGTTCGTTGCAAACGTTGTTCAAAGGGGTATTACACTCTAAAAACTGCTGGGTAAAAAGTGTTGGGCAAAATACAAAATGCCCAACATGGGCAAATTATTGCCCGACAAATGGGTACCCATATTGTTGGGCAAATTAAGGTTGGGCAAAATCCAGGTGTTGGTAAAAGGTGTTGGGCAAGTTTTGAAGTACCCAACAGTTGGGTAATATGCAATTGACCAATCAGATGATTAGTTAAAGATCAGTTAAGTTTTACAGATAATTATTGTAATATAAGTGGTTCATTATAAGATCCCATGGTTGAATAAGTTTGTATTTGGTAAATAAAAAGCTAGCGGTAGAATTAGACCAAAATCTGTCCTGCTTTTTCGTGTTACTTCGTGACGCACTTCGGAGGGTCTGATTGGAAAAAATACGAATCGATGGTAAAAGATGAAATAATAACCCATGCAATTACCACAAGAGATCCGTTTGGCCTATGGATCAAAAAAAATTAGTAAAAATATCCCTTTAAATTCAAAATCTGGCGAAGGTGAGATAGACACACAACTTCCACGTTTTAAGTAAACTTTTCCTCAAACAGCACTAAAACTACAGCTGCAGCCTCTAATCATGTTCTTAAGGCACTTTAATTATCTTAAATAGGCCTTAATGTTAAATTTTTGAAAAATTAAACAAATTTTAATGCTATTTTTGGTACGTGGGATTAAAAACGGTAAAAAGATGTGGAAAGAAAAAGGACACTTTTTCGCGAACGAGGAGCTGTAAATGTCCCTGCTACGTCGGCTTCACGCGTAACCTTAACTGCGAATGAGTAACTCGAGTTGGATACCGATCCAAATTGTATAATCTGCGTCACTCCGATCTCTGAAAAAAGAATAATACCCTTCAACCCATCTAGTATCATTTTTGTATCGAGGAACGACGAAATCTGAAAGGTTAACAATACGAATACGGGCGAGAATATCACCAAGCTGTATTTCGTGTAATAGGTTCTAATAGGCACCGGCATGTGGGGTGTGTTGGTTCTCAAGTTATTAGGGAATAGTTGTAGCTTTAATTCGGTTTAGCCATAACTCACATGCTATCTAAAAATCCTAAACCGCTACAAACTTACTTAAAATTTGGTGGTCGAACTGTTATTATCGGCTGGGAACGGTTTCCCTTCCGAAAAATATCGGAATTCGTGTACTAAATTTTCTGGTCCCAATATCAGCCCCCGAGCTCAGTACTAGTGCCAAACTGAATATGGTACACTGACCACATTTTGTAAAAGCGATCAGCCCTTTCCCAATGAAATGCTTGTTGCGACACTCGACAAAGTAGCCATGTATTAAAATTTTGATCTTTCTGGCAGAAAATTTAATCTCATCAGAAATTCCTGCTCCTGGAGACTTGGTGTCATGACATGGCCGATAGCTTTAGACAGGGGCTGGTTTTTCAATAGAAAATCGCAAGCAGACCTTGGCATCTTTCATGCTATTAGGCGCGTAGACCTTTCAGGTGGGGATAGGGGGACTGTACTCCTCCCAGATCAGGGGAAGTGCTTATTTCAGGGCAGTGACACTTACATGTATTTTAGGGCAAGGGGGTAGTATGTAGTAGCTAGTCAGTTCGGCCTGCAGCGGACCGTGTTGACATGCGGCCGGGCAAAATAGGACTTGAAAAATATTCAGTTCGCGGCAAACAGGATCCGCCTCTTCCCGTACGCCTTTGTGTATTTTTTGAAATGACGGTACCTGATATGTTTTTTTTTAAATATATCAACTTGAAAAAATTTTAATTCTATTTCCGCATTTTTAATCTTAGTCTCAGTTGAGCATAACTTTACTAAAGTTGGACCGATGATCATTTGGTATCTAATTATGACTGAATTGGATTCCGTCAATAGTCAGATACAAATCAATCCTTGAAACTCGTTTGAACTTGGTGCGGGTACGGCAAAGATATACGGAAGGTCACTGCAAGCGCTACTCTGGATTCGATGTCCCGCATGCGGTGTGTATGAGAACATTTGACTACGGTAGGCCAAAGCTTCCCTGCCTGGAATATGAAGTCTTTCTCAAAAGACTATCTTCAATTGGCGCGAAGCGTATACAAAATTTTGAAAAATCGAGACCCCGCAGACCCCGATGACATTTCAAAAGTTTCTCAAATTTGTTGTCCTTTTAGACAAAATATTTCAAAATCAAGAATTTTAATTGTAGAAAAATTGGAATTTTATGAAAGACGGGTCACAAAAATAGCAACATAGCTGCCGGTGTTTCTTAATGATGTGGTGTCACACAAATGGTAAATATCCGATTTTGATATGTCCAGAGCTCAGGAAAGTTTACCAAACTGGTCTATTAGGGAGAACTAGTGTACTTATGCTGCATAATGCGGCGAGCAAAGCGCGCCGGAAATTTCGCTGTTTTTTGAGATTTTGAAGGGGTTTCTGACACGGGAAGTGGGGGGAGCGGAATCTTGCTTCCGCCCCTCATTTTTCACTGGGGGCCGGGGAGGCTTTCTTCCCCAGCCCCCGCTTCCTACCCCTATGCTTAAAAAAATATTTTTCTTTTTACTTTTCGAAAGGTAGGCCTACCATTTCAAAACAATTGTGCTCAAAGGGTTCCAAATGGAATGGTTACCTATAAAATACATGCAAAATATCAAGCATATGAATGAGTGGCAGGTTCGAACCACTGGTTGTTGTGATTATATCTCTAGGAATCTTGTGCCCCTCTCCACCTGACAGAAGATAATATATTCATACAGCTCTCACCCCGGTCGGATTTTCACATTTTGTAAACTTTAGCCCACGATCCGGTTCCCTTTTTCCTGGTAGAGATGCTGGCGATCAGTTCTACTACATGATGCTAAGTTTCTCGCAGGAAATTTGAGATTGGTTCTTTGATGATAGATCATATAGTTTGAACTTATACTTGGAGTGAACGACCAAGGCTTCATGGAGATTCGACGCTGGTTCAAATCATGCAGGCGTGCTCACTAGAAAAGGTTATACTTTACAGCTTTAGGTATAGTCAAAGTTTTTGGCAGCCCAGCTGAAAATTCCATTTGGAACCCTTTTGGGTTAGACCCTTTGAACCCAAAGGGTTTCAAGTGATACCTTTTGTAAATACCCTATGCATTTGGGCAGTCCCTTTGGTAGATGATGGAAATTGGTCAAAACTCAAAGGGAATTACAAAATTACCCTTTTCATAAACCAAACCCTTTTGAAAACTCTTTACCATTTGGAAACCGTTGAAACCTTTTGTTGATTTGGACAAAAGATCTCAATGGGAATTAAGTTCTGCTTGGCCGTAAAGCCTGTCCATTTAGGCCTATCCTCTCAAGTTAGTAAGATGGACGGAGTTTTACGTGACGACCCATATGGCCAGTTTCTAACCAATTGGTTTATGTCAAGCCGCCACGGACTAGCTTTTCCACTTGTGACTAACTGGCTTATTTTCCTACTCAATTGCCTTATGCTGAGCACCAGGTACAATGGCAGTAGGTGTTTTTTACAGTCTTCAGTATGACCCGGCCAATAGTACTCGAACTTCCGACCTCCCAACTGCAAGCTAGTCCAGGCGCGGATCCGCACATTCAAAAAAGGGGGGCTGACCTAAGAGAAAAAAGGGGTGAGAGGGAGCTGCAAAGCTAATTTTTCATATGTTTTATTGTTGATGTGGCGAAAAGGGGAGGGCTGGGGCCGTAAACCTCCACCCCTTAATCCGCGCCTGAAGTCGGATGCTTTAACCACTTGACGGCCATGTCGTCGGTTATTTACTCTCTCATAACTCAACTGCAAACCACACTTGGCTAAACAATATCATGTGAATCATCTATTGGTCTCCTTACTGAACGCATCTCTTCTCTCTGTTTCTTGGTTTTTCATGTCATGTGTGTTTATTTTCTTCCTCTTTTCTATTCCAAATTCTTATTCTTGTTTTGTCCTATTTCATTTTCCTTCTTCGCTATCCCTTCGCTATCATCTCTCGTTCCTGTTCCTGATTTATTCAACCTTTCCTCAGATGAGGGGAAAGTCGTCCTGCTCCCCTGCTTCCCCCTCCCGTCAATTAATTGACATAAAAGTTTATCCCTATCAATTTCACTGACCACTGCACTGTGCACTATACCCGGCATGTACAGATTTTGTACGTGTCAGAAAATTCGTGGAACTAGTATCTACAATGAATGTTGACCAAAAAAGCCAACAATTTAACCTCAAATTTCTCTTCGTAGGCCAACTCGTTCGCTTGTGGTAATTGATATTATGTTCTAAAGGTTAAAATTGACCTTCGTAGGTAATTTTTATGCCGACCCTCAGATGTGCGTCACGAAAGTTAAAAACGAAAGCACTATTTTTCGTGTACGGCCCGCTGCCTAAATAGCAGTAAAAATCTGGACGAAAGTACTTAAAGAGCAATGGTCGCATAGAAAAAAGAAGTTTTCATTGCTACATAATTAATGGGAGAAGAAATACAAAGTTCGAGATTGAGTTCGATACTTTAAACTATACACTTCACTGTTTACCTACCAAGTACTCTTGGAGGATAAACGGTGTATGTGTTTGGGTACTTTGTAATTACATATCAGGTTATATTGTAATTATTGAAATCCAAACAAGCACCGAACATACTGGGTAGCTGCATTGCCCAACACCTTTTGCCCAACAGTTTGCCCAACAGTTGGGAGGACACATATATACCCAGTGTTGGTTAAAAGTTGGTCATTCAGTGTTGCCCAACTACTGGGTAATTACATTGCCCAACACCTTTTGCCCAACAGTTTGCCCAACAGTTGGGAGGACACATATATACCCAGTGTTGGTTAAAAGTTGGTCATTCAGTGTTGCCCAACTACTGGGTAATTACATTGCCCAACATCATTTGCCCAACAGTTTGCCCAATTGTTGGGAGGACACATATATACCCAGTGTTGGTAAAAATTTGGGCAAATATTTGCCCAATATTTTTTAGAGTGTAGGAAATATGTAAACATTTCGTCAATGTAGGCCTAATGTATATACTTAGATATGTGTCCATGACACGGACTTCCTATACATGGACAGAGCATAGTGCATACATTGTTGCTACCGTAGTATGAGAAAAGGAGCACCAAGATGACTGTCTGCTACGGTTTTGTGTGAAAGTTTGGACTTGCTCAAGTACATGCTCATATTTTGCGAGAAAGTTTAAATATTTTGGAAATATGGCAAGGTTAGATCAAAATGACTTCACTTTTTGAAGGGATATGATAGTTTTCCACATTCAAGTTTAACTTTTGCTTAAAATGTAACAGAGTCGTCGTCAAATCAGACGGATTTATAGGTTCACGGCGGCCATCTTGGCACGCCTTTTTTGTCCCATTCGGTGGAGACTAGCTACAGATAAGACGTACACGTTACATGCTCTGTCCATGTATATAAGTGCGTGGTCCATGATGACTTAATTTGGCAATTGTAATGGTCCTTTATTGATTCGTTTATAGACATAATGTTAAATATCTGACTTGGCATCCCTTCAAGTCAAATCTTAAAGGCATTACAATTTTTAACTTCATTCAATTACGTGACAGTTGTCAACTACTTTTCTTAAGATATTTAGACCGTTATGATCTACATTTAACCAATTGGTTCAATGTTGCGACAAAAAATCAGTTTAATTCCATAATGGAGGAATTAAAGTAAAGATACACGTCTTTTACAGCAGCTGGCATATACCCTTTTCCAATGTGATAGGGTTATTTGACTTGACTAGGCTCATTACCTTTTGCATATGAGTAACAATGCCAGATGTTCGCAATTTACATATCTGAATTTTTCAGGTTTACTAGAACGACTGAAAAGTGGAGACAAAATTGTTGTGGCGGAAGGTTACCTTTTCAATTTCGAAAAAAGGTGTTACCTCCAGGCGGGACCCTTTGTGCCGACGGTGGTGTTGGAACATCCAGACCTCGTTCAACAGCTTCATGAAGAATTTGTGTTCGCCGGAAGTGACGTAGTCTTAGCCCTTACAGTGGGTTTCATCTTCGAGTGTTTTTAACTTGTTGCTGTTTCTTTAATTTATTCTACCATATTTTCTTGATGGGAGATAACTTACACTAGATTTGGGCAGAAGGGCAGTCAGTCAGTAAATAGTTCACATCAGCTACTAAATTAACTTCCCATAGTCTTAAATGACATGGCACATTATACCAGAACAATTACTGCATCCTAACCTGTTTAGACTGATGTACACACTTTTGTGTTTGAGTGAATAAAGCAGTTTGGGCGTTCAAACACTCATGAAACTGCTCCGAAATCGTTCAACTCCGAATTTGGTCCATCTTAGTGCGACTGAAGGTGTAGCGAGAAAACCTTTATCTCCTTTGGGAGGTCATTATTCTTTCTGACAAATTACAATTTTTACAAAGACCCGATCTAGGCACGAAGTTCACGTAATCATGCAGTGGCCAAGTACAGATAAATTATTGGATTCCATTATTAAAGTGATATTACACCGAAACGGGTCTGTTTGGGAAGGGGATACTGCTTTTACTAGTTTTACATACGACTCTTTGAACTAAATCTCGATCACCTATCAGCACCTTATTCATTGGTCCATGCTGGACTACAACTTAACATCATGACCCTAATTGTTATAGTTTAATCACACCCATAATGAGGGGGACAACCCCTTACAAAGATGTTTTCCCCTGTGAATGAAATTTGCCATTGGCTTAAAGATTAAATCATCTTCCCAGGCTGCCAAGAGAGTTCCAATTGTCCAACAGCAATTTTACTTAAATCCCTCTCACAGATGTATAAATCTTATTCTCATCAAGATAAAATCTCAGTTTTTGCTTCATAAGATATCAGAACACTCTGTACAGTATATGCTGTGTAATATGAGCTACCGAATTCTCCAGTTTTGAATCTGCTGTCAATCAAAGAGCTGTGCCATTTGAGAATTTCTGTAGTCTGCTACTATAACAATTTTAGCATGGAGTGGGAATTGAATGCCTTTAATTACAATTTTGGTCCCTGCAAAATGTCCACCCCTCCAGAACCTTGTCTGGCTAAGGGCATGATACCAATGTAATAAACGTCTGGCTGTGTAAAACTTCGATGGCATTTGCTGACGTAGACTTTGATTACATAAGTCCATTTCGGACATTGTTGTTCAACAAGCGGTAAAATATAAATAAATGATTTTTTTCAACACCTAACTTCACTCCTCACTGGAAATTATTTGGGCAATAGGCCTACATCACTCAAGGGCGGATATAAGGAAATTTGTTTGGGGGGCAAACTCAACTTGAGACCAAGCGTCTTAAATAGTATCAGGGTATGTCGTGCAAAAATATTTTGGGGTGGCATGAGAAGTGGTGACTGACTGCCCAAAAAACTATCTAACGGAGCGCCATCATCGCTTGGCGCGGGGCGTAAAGAAAATTTTAAAAAATCGCGACCTCTCAGATAGCTGGAAACTGCATTTGCCAGGCTTGTAAGTAGAATTTAAGCAGTCGTTATTTTGAGCTTTCCTTTGCAATGAAATCTTCATTTCAATGAAAAAATGATCAAATTGCAAAATGATCAGAAAATTACGTACAGACTCCTTTACAGGACGATGTGACATTTTATCATTTTCTTTGTCGCAAAGTAAAATCTCCATTAAAAAGAATAGACCAGAACCAAATTAGATTTAATATGTTAAAGACGAACATTCTAAGCACTATTGTGAAGTTTTTATTCATTTCTCATGTTCGGTTCTCGAGATATTAGCAACTGAAGTTGAGACATTTTCTACAAAAGGTAAACTTGAACTAAGCAGGTGTGATGTCATGTATCCATATTGATTGTCAATGTTTTGTTTTGCTTTTTATTAAGTTTGAATCCTGCTGTTTGATCTTGAATTGATTAGGGATGCTATCTTGCCCTTAAGGCAAATTAATTTCTTAAACTTCCATTGCTCGGGATGCACTTATGGTTACAACATATACCACAGTTCAATTGTATAAATATGGTGTTAAATTTTAGAGAAGTAAAACTAAACATTTCCATCAATGTAAATACATGACATCACGTCTACTTGTTGCAAGTTCACTCTTTGTAGAAGATATGTCAACTTCAATTCTAATATCTCGAGAACCAAACATGGGAAATGAGAAAAAATTTCCCCAGTCAGCTTTTCCTAGAATATGTGTCTCTTCAAAATATCAAACATAAATTTGTTCTGGACTTTTTTTGTTTCAAGGAGCTGCACACCGTTAGAAATAAATTGAAATTATAACTTTTCGAATCATATTAACTCATATGACCAGTGGTCGAATTAGCCTGTAAGCCTGAAATGGCCACACAGAAGCATTGATATGGCTACCAGCACCAATAACAGTACTGATTCAGTACTGCTATTGGTCCTAGTAGGGCTATCAACGCTTCTGGACGGCCGGTACTGGGCTAAAATTTTGATACAATTGCGGACTATACCCTTGACGATTACGCAGTAGTTTATACATTATAAATAATATATGACATTTGTATGAGAGAGAAGGCTGGGATACTTTGTCCAGATTAAGAAAATTAAAATGCTTCTTTTTATTCATGTCATATCGAATTACGTTATTTTTGGAAAATTGCAGACCATACTTTGAGATTTTTTTTGGGGGGGGATATCACTTAAGGGAATTTGTGGGAAAAGTTTCGTAGAATTTCATAAAAGAGTCGTAGGGCTTACATTGGACATTGACCAAAAAATGACCAATACTCCAAATAAATAAAAGATAGCTAACTGACCAAGAACCATCAACTCTAACAAAGGCCAACAACTTCAACATTAACTGACCATGTGATTCATGGAGGACCTTGGACCCTTAATTCATGAACACCACGAAGCAAACACAAATTGTGTATCGTAATAATCCATTAATACGGTACAACCGAATCTTTAAATCAGTTTCTCATAAAATGGGCCTAAGGGCCACATGATCAGGCCACAAATTCCAGAATACCATTGAGAAATCATTGACCAAGCATCCTTATCGTCTCTCTAATATTAACTGACCTAAGGTCCATCATGCACCTCGGTCCCAAAATTAATGGAAACGTTTTGCCAAGACTAGAATCGTAGTTTTGACACTTGCACTTGTGTTCCTAGTTAAAGAATCCGTTTGTATAAAATGTGTATCTGTTTCAAGTTTAGGCGGCTCATTGAGTTGGTTCATGAAATTCACGGAACATTTTCTCCAAACCTCTTAAGTCTTCTTGTCATATCAATGACAAATGGTCAAACTTAGACAATCCCAATATCCTTTATACAAGTAACGGTTTTATGAGCGAGCAGTTAACGATTCAATTCGGTTTCCAAAAATTAGTGACCAGTATGCACAAAATCGTACAAGTTAGGACAATACACAGATCTCAGAATTGTAACTTTTCCGTAACTATTGGATAAGAAACTTGACTTATGATGGTAACTATAAAGTTTTGTCATGTGGTATGGTGGCCCTTAAACACTTTCATCAAGTTATCGATATCAACTCAATGAGTTCCCGTACAAGAAACTTTGGGATACAAGTTATTGTACAATACTTGAGTAAGAAAATGTTGAATGCCTTTCCCAAAGTGAAGCACGCAGCCTGATATTTCAAGACACTGGTAATATATTTATTTATAATTTTCTTTTTTTAAATTTTACTCATTGCTAGTATTATGGACATCGCGAGAAGCTGAAGTTGATCAATCGTGAGTACGACCTCGAAAAACTCAATCGTTCAGCGTTGCGAATTGCAAGGAAATGCGCTGACGAGACAGAAACATTGATGGCTGGGAACATTTGTAACACGAGTGTGTACAACCCAAACGATCCAGCTAGCAAAGAAGTTGTTAAAAGCATTTTCAAAGTAAGCTTGCCATTATCTGAAAATCCAAGCCAGTTTAAAAATCTCCAGATTATTTTTGTTTCAAGAAATTTCTTCAGTGACGGCGTAAGAATCTCAAATGGGGTAGAGGGAGGGACAATCTAAGGGAAAAGGGTAATGGGGGAAAAATTACGTGCCCAGCCCAAAACCGAGCCCAGAGTGCCTGTTCGTGGCAATGGGGATCCAGGGGGAAGCTCCGGAAGCTCGGAGGTTTTAGCACTTCACTGGATGAAAAATTAAGCCCTTGGAGCGGTACGGTATATTACTTTTTTCGGTTAACCAAACTCCTAACTGACTTAAGCTGGGGGCAAGGTGAAAACCTGGGTGGATGCCCCTCTTGCTCCACTGTAGTGCCGCCACTGCATTCCCTACAAATTTGGATTGATATGTCCTTGTGAATTGTTATGAGAGTTTTCTTTGAAATCAATGGAAAGAACTTTAAAAACCCTCTCAAAACTAACAAAAAGCCAAAATGGTTGTTTTGAAAGCCTTCGCAAAAGATCCTTTAACCACGTTACACTCTAGTTTTAGAAAAATATTTTCAGCTGATGCGCACTGTCGGGTTAACAAGGTATTTTCCGATTGGCTGTTGGTATTTTTTCATGGATTGTTTTCTTTTGTTAGGTTTAAGAATTATAGCATTTAAGGAATTTGTGTTATCGTTAACCCATAGCGCATTTCTTGCAGTGCTCATCGGTCAAAGCTATTGCATGAGCAGTGACATTCCTTTGATACCAGTAGTTATAGTGACAGTGCAGTAAACCTTGTCTTATGGAGGAGTTGTTCACACCTTCCCGGTCTAATCACATGTTTCAAACATTAAATTCCTCAGAAGGATTATAAGAGAGACATCACCAGGTACAAAATGCAAAGGATTATGGAAGGTAATTTTGGTGCACGTTAATCTTCTAAAAGACACTTTCTTGTGGCAAAAAACCAATCACGACAAAATTCTATCCCTCACTCTAGTGAAATTTCTACTTAGAAGAAGGTCATGCAAAGTTGTACTTCAGCAGCGCAAAGGCGTTATACCATTTTAGGAAGTGTTGAACATTTCAAAGAGGGCTGTTGAAGTTTGTGTAACTGTACAGTTATGAAACGATCAGAATTTGGTGTTGGTGATTTTTTTTTCTTTGGGGGGGGGGGGGGGTTGACACCTCAACATAAAACCTTCTGGTTCGATCTAGAGACGCCAACGACATTTGTCAGGGGGCACCAGATTGTGCTCCTTGCATCATTACGCAGCACGCACAAATGCAGCCGGTTTCACTTTAAAGTGTTTGGTATAATTCGGTCTGGGGATCAAACCTTAGACTTCACCCGCGAGAGTAAAATGCTCTAGTATTAGACCTCACCAGGTCTGAGGTGTGGACATAGAGTTATTCAGCTTATTGGTCTGAAAATTACTTTTACCTGAATTTAAGGTGTGTGTCTCTACATCTACATCACTCTTCTGGACTTTCCTGATTTTTGAATCACTGACTGACAGTTCGAATTATTCCTTCTCATATTCAAGTTAACCTTAGACTGAATCATTTCTTTTTAAACTTTTCTATTTACTTCCTTTTTCCTATTTTCCAGGAGCAGATAGAGTGGGCAGTAGAAGAAGGTGCTGATTTCATTGTAGCTGAGACCTTCCCAGTTTTCCAAGAAGCAATGATTGCGTTGGAAGCAATTAAAGAATACGGTCAAGGTTTGTATTGTCAATAAGTCAATAATTACATGACTTAAATGTTCTTGTAATGTATATACTGAAGTCATGTGGTATCACTAATGTTACAAAGGCGTCCTCAATTACCAGTATCACTCTAAAACAATGTCCATTACATCCTTTACCAAAAAGACATAATTAATCACAGCTCTACTTTATTGCATTATATATCAAAACCTGTATGTGACAACTGTATGAATTAAAAGTAAAATAATCTATTAATATCTAGCATTATCTCACATTCCTTCATTCTTGGTAATATTTTTTTTTTTACTTGATCCATAACAGTCATGTGACCGTGTATTATCCCGGTATAAAATTATCTGTGACTATTCCATTTTACTCGGGGTTGTGCTATTTAAATGTGGTTATTTAGTACAAACGATATTGTAGTTCTTTTCCGTCTTTTAAATAAAAATATTATTGTATAAACATGAAATAACAAGGTTAAACCGCTCTAAATTTGTGTCTTATAACAGAATAGCTCAGATTGCTTGTAATGTTGCATACACAACTCTTGTGTAAATACGCACTCCTGGCTGAAGGGACTGGGGGCTCTGGTGAGCCTTTCCCCCTCCTCCTCCTCATGTCCTCCCATATACAGAAAGTGAACTTTCCAAATGTTCAACTTGGTTTAAACAACCACGATGGACTTAATATTATGACCAGGGCCGGAGTTACCCCATAGCAGAACCGGCATATGCTGGGGCCCCTCCCCCCGACGCCCCGCGCTTTCTGGTTGTCAAGTCAAGGAGACATAAAATAAGTTTTTAGTTCTAAAAAAAGCGAATTTCGATCCCGCACAAAGCAGATGACACTAAGCAGCTTGACACTGCTCAGCGTGGAACAAGACCTAGTGCGTAAAATGGAATTTTCCCAACTAATAAATGATTTTGCTTGTCAGAAATCCCGTCAAAAATGTGTAATGTAATGGTTAATGTTTAATGAAAAGGTGTTTTGGATTTGAGACCCACATTATTTTTAGTTACTGGTTGTCGGACTTACGTTTTCATGTGTGTACACTTTTCCCATGCCTTTACACTATCTGGCATATAGGTATAATAACCAGGGGAGTCGATTTGGGGTGACAGGGTTTAAACATGCCCCCCACACTTTTTTTAATGGAGGGGACACTAACGTAAAAGCCCCCCCCCCCTTTTTGTGACGTAAAACTTAAAAACAAGGTACTACCAAAAAAACTATAGGTTATGAAAGGTGTCCTCTACCGATTACGATCGACTAGCTTTCTCTATCAATAATTCCACATGTTTACTTTGCAAATTCCCAAAATTTTCGTGCGCTCTGCGCCCTTGCAGTCTCGTTGATGTATTTTTCACTTTCATATCAAACATACTAACGTACTATGATTATGTCGATTGTTCGTGTACATAGGCCAGCAGGTGTAGTTAATGAAGGAGCACAGCATTTAGGAATTTGAAGAAGAGGAATCGTCCCCTACAATGGGTGTGTTTCCACAGAAATACCGGTAAAATACAGGATTCGCTTGTTTCCAGTAAATTCCGCATCGCGCGCAGGCCCGGCACGTTTCCACAGAAAACAAGATCCGGAATCTTCATTCAGCACACAGTTTGTCGTGTTCACCGGATGTACGGAAAATGACCGTTCACAGTTTCCTTGGTACCTTTAATGTAAACTACTTCCGCCTAACTCGTTATTTTGTACCCGGCACGTTTCTACCATGGAGCTAACAAGGTCCGTGTTAGCTCCATGTTTCTACAGAAATACAAACCGGGAGTTTTTATGTTTCCGCATCTGCGGAATTTGTCGATATTCGGATTCTCACTTATCCGGTTCCGGTGTGTTTCCACAGGGCTTCTTGTCGGGGTTTGGCTTGTCCGATCCAAAATGACCCGGAAAACTCAGTTCTGTGGAAACACGCCCTATGTTTTAATGAAATCTGTGGTCTTTATTGAATGACCAGCCTAGCAGGAGGAAATTGGCAAACACATTTTAAGGAAACTGAAAATGCCTCGGTGCAGTCTGCATGTAACTTTTTTAAGAAAAATGTATGCTTTCTAATGCAAAATTTCGACACGCTCACATCATTCTTTTGTACAGCGGTTCGACCATTTCGTATTTAGACCATTATCAGAGAAGTAAAATCACACTGACGTTTGCTAGATAAGTGACTTTAATCAGGAATTAGAGGCAAACCTCCATATCTGCAGAAAGTGTACAATGAGAAGTCGTTCGAAAAAACATATTTTAATGTTTTTGTTTTATCAACAATCTAACATTGGTAGGCCTATGCAACGGTGAATCAGTAGCACCGTACCACTCGGTACCATTCACCCACCCCTCGATCTGTGATTTTCCCGTAGTAGATTGAAGTGCGCTTTTGATCACAAATTTTTCGCAAACAATGAAAATTTTCGTTGATTCTAATCACTTATATAGTACACCCCTTATTTGAATTGACCGTATAGTCCGTTGAAGTAATTACCGACACTTTCAAGGTCATGTTTTGAAAACTTTGGAGTTTCCTAGTAACTCAAAATATTGAAACATTTAGCACCATTTTACATCTTGGCCCCTTCTCCTAGACACCCAGTGACGTAGCTACAGGGGGTAGGCGGCTCTGAAAAATAAAGAATTCGGAAATTTGCTCTTTGTGAAACCAGTCTACTGTGTGGTTTTGACAACTCATGAAATTCGGAAATCTCCCCATTAAAAGCTCCACATTCGTCATTATTTGTCTCAAGGAAGCATAATTTTCAGGGCGCTACGCGCGCTACAAATTGCGATTCCTCAGCAGAAGTGCTCGCTCATACCTTGAGTAACATTTTCCGAGCTCTGGACTTTGTAAGTGAAAAACGGAAATTTGCTATATGTGACACCAGATCATCAAGTGACATCTGTAACTACAGTGTTATTTTCATGAATTTTCTGTCATAAAATTCAAACTTTTCTCCAATATAAGCTCTTGACTCAAAACATTTTGTCAGAGAGCCGCATTTGGTAGGGGCTGGATAACATTATGTAGCAACAACGATCTTTGGTCGCCGTTTTATCTCAGATTTGCCAATAGGAAATGCAAATTCTTCAGTAATCCCCAACTTTTTTTCTTACAGGAAACCCAGAATCCAAAATTTTCTGCAATACAAGCTCCATATTTTCAAATATTTGAAAAATGGCATAACTTCAGGGCGCTTCGCTCGCCCCAAATTACGACCCTTGTACATGGTGTTCGCACTCAAAAAAATTGTAAAATCTGGATGCTTGCCTACCCCCTCCCCGAAAAATGTCTAGCTACGTCGCTGAACACACCTTACCAGGACAGGAGAGAAAATTTTGGCCGAATGTCCTCCCTCCCCCCACTTTGAAAACCAAATCGACGCCCCTGATAATAACTGTCATGTATCACTGTAAAATGTGAAAAGGGAACTATCAGTTATTAAAAGCTAGAATTTAACCTGTTGAGTTTTATTAATTTTGTGTAGGTGGATGGGCGAGGGGAGGGGGGAGGTTAAACTTGTTAAAGGGGCCCCGCTATAAAAAGGGCCGAGGGCCCCACACAACGCCAATCCGGCCCTGGTTATGACAAGATCTAGACATCTAGTTGCCAATGAGTTGTTTTCTGAGCATAGCTAAATTCCTATATAATGTCTTGTAATTGAAAAAGGCGAAAATGAAAATGTGTGGTAATTGTTGGATTCGAGGGAAGCTATGAGTATACCTAAACATTATTTGCATTTACCGCATAAAAAAGTCATTCATATATTTTTGTATTGCAAAGCTCACTTGTATGAAGTTTCATGGTATTTGGTATGTAAAGAGGTTGTGCACATGACGTTAACGTTTGGCATACTGGATGCCCGGCACTGATCATGCGTCTGGATGGTTAAATAGAAAGGCGCCCAACGCAGTAACATAGACGCATTATCTGTGTTAATATTTTAAGGAATTTATACAACCAAGTTTTGGAAAACACGAGTTTTTATTTTTACTATTTACACACAGGTATTCCCTCTGTGGTTACCTTAGCAATTGTACAAAATAGGAGAGAAGGCAAAGATCATACTGTTGACAATGTGGAAGTAACGGAAGCCTTGAAAAGACTTGAAGCAAATGGGGCTGATGTGGTTGGCTTGAATTGTGCTAGGGGACCAGACACGATGCTGGGAATACTGGAGAATATAAAGAAGTCTGGAGTTAAAGTATGTGCACTTGGATTCATTTAAAAACATCATGGTATACATTACAGTTTATCTTGATAAAATTCCTTGATGATTGTGAAAGGGGTAAAACAAGTCCACCCCAAATTTGTTTTAGCGTATCCCGTAAAATTAATGGAACGAAATAAGGAATGAGTCCTCCAAATCAAGTGACAATGTTTTGTTTACGTGTGTGTTAAATAAAAGCATCACCTATATTTTGTAACTAATATAGTCATGTTCAAAGAGATATTCAGACGTTCTTGCAGGGACAATGAATACTGCAGGATTTGCCAGAGATTGTTTACCACTGTACCCAAATTATGCATAAAAAATACACATGCATGTATAGAACTGTGACCCTCATCTAACAATCGAGTGCTTTTACTGACGTCACAAGCCCCCTTCCCCCTTCCTTTGACTGCCGGACCAAACTTGTACTGTAGTACGTATAGCTAGCTGAAAAGTAGGTGACGACCAACATGATAGCTGCTTATCTGTCGATATCATTTTGCCTGGCTTGTCTAACCAATTATGACGTCACGTAAAAATACTCGGTCTGACAAGAGTGTCCTGACTTAAGGCACGTAAAACGGCTGTACATAAGCAGAAGTGTGGTCCAGTTGACATGTGAAGCAGAGGTATTCCATTTAGTTCTTTTTCCCCTGTGTAAATTCCTGTGTCAAAATGTCAAACGTTTTGCTTTTCCAATATTTGAATATAAACAAGCAAATAAGCTCCAAGTTTGACCAAACCATACACGCTGAAATAGAAACAGGCTATTGGTAACGGGTTCTTTTATTACAGAACGCCGTGGTAGTCCTGATTGAAGGATTGTGATGCAACTGCGCCCACTCCCTAAAATCAGAACCTATAGCTACGCTAATGATTGCGCCTGTGCGGTAATTATCATCACTGGAACGCTCTAGAATTTTGTTTCTCGGCAAAGACAACTACTAGAGTATCAAATAAATTTTGATGGTGATAGTTTGGCAAAAATTGCATTTCAATGTTGCCGAGTGAAATATTTAAAAAGATCCTTTCCCAAATATCAATTACAAAGGATTGTGGGGCAGTCTTTTGGTACACGTCAATTTTGTCGATGTCACTTTACAGTGACCAAAACTACGCGCGCCAAAAAGCTGTCCCACAATCCTTTGTGATTGTTGTTTGGAAAAGGGTGAATGAACAATACGGGATCTGACGGTTAATATTTTTCTTTGATTTCCACACGTAGGCTCACTTGGCGGCATTACCGGTTCCATACCGAACAACCGAGCGGGAGCCTTTATTTCACATGCTTACGGATCCGAAAAGAGGTAATACCATTGCCCTTAACAGTACTTAATTGTCAATGATTGAACTCATTGTGCAAGTGTGGGAGTGGTTCGCGAAGGACTTGAAAATGAAATAAAATTGACTTTTTAGAAAATGAAATGAAAATTTCTTATAGAAAGTGCATTAAAATTGACGTTTTAGGAAATAAAATAAGATTGGCTTATATGAAGGAATAAAAGAAAATTGACATTTCAGGAAATAAAATAAAAAATTGAATGGTTGACTTTCAGGTTGAAATGTGAGTTGACCTGATAGGCCAAAATGTATCCTTTTCACGTCAAATCTCACCATTTTTACCTTTAAAGTATGTTAATACATTGGAGTCAATTTTTTTACTTTGAGAGTGTTTTTTCGTTATTTTCATGTAATTATCGAGCCAACATATAAGGCTCTCATATCAGCAGTGCAAGTTTTTCATTGGGAACCAGAATCTGGGGTCAATAATGTGATGTTATTTCACTGTAACCTCGTTCTACTCTGGATTGGTTTTGTTCACAATTTCTTTGAAGTTGTGATGGTGTGTGTGTTTAGAGTGTGATCACAGCTTTGGACATCCAACTTCTACGTCTGGGCACACAATTGCACCATTGCAGATATTCCCTTCATATGTAAAGTTGTTAGTTAGATGGAGTTTTACGGCCCAGGTTTCAACCTATTGGTTCGAGCCGGCCACGCCCTTTTCCAGTTGTTACTCACTGGCTTGTTTTCCCTATTCCATTGCTTATGCGGAGCATCACGCACAACGGCAGAAGGTTCCATTTTTAGAGTCTTTGGTATGACTCGGCCTAGGAATAGAACCCGGGCCTTCCGCGTGAGAGGCCCGGGATGCTCTTACCGTGAGAATATGTAAAGTACATGCGCGTGTATTGCTTATTTTATTGGCATGTGCACATCTTTCCTCATACAATTTTTACTTGTCTTTTTTATTAGGGACAAAAATATTTCCAACTAATCTTGACTGCTGCATGAGTACTAGAGATGATATTTTTGAATTTGGGCGACGATGTGACGAAATTGGAGTTCCCTACATAGGACTTTGTTGTGGAAACTCTCCTCACTTTACACGCACCCTCTGTGAGAGTACAGGAAGGACGCCACCAGCTTCTTAGTATTCTCCTGACGTGGAGCTCCATTGTGTATTCGGAGATGATGACCATGCGCACAAATACTAAGGCGAAAATGAAGCCGGAGGTTGACGAATAAAGAGCATAGCTTTCGTCACGTGGAAACATCACGTGCCATTTCGAAACGAAACAATGAAGCATTTAATGAAACTCTTATTTGATAAAATTCCACTGTCACCTGTTTTCATTCCACCTTACCCGGCGCGTTCTCTCTTTCAAAGAGATTCTCATTATCTACGGAAACAGCTTAGTCTTCTAATATTTAAGGGGTGTGAAAATATGCGTAGATTGGAATCATTTCGTTTGAAGAGAGAATTTTTTTGAATTCCCTGGGTCAAAAAATTTGGAGGATTGCAGACCACTAAGCTTATCCATGATTGCATTTCATTTCATTTCATTTATTGGTGCCTTTTGACAATATTTGATTATAATTGATAATTATGCAGGAATATGGTAGAAATAGAAAATTACATATTACCACGCTATTTTGAACGTAAGCATGCACTGTAAAGAGTACAGAGGGGTTGTGGAATAGGGCGCTTCACGGGGAAAAAAAGAAAGAAAAACAAAGGAAAGAACTAAGGAATAAATATATACTACAAGCTGTGAAAGTACCCATGGACAAGGTGATATAAAAAAGACTTGTTCACCTTCGACCTTTCATAATTGTCCGCTTTAAGATCCTTTATCCGTACCTAACTGTCACCCGAGTCCTACCCCATCCTTTCACCACACACTTTACCTAAGTTATCCTACCCTTTACCGCACCCTATCTTTCACACATCAAGTGAATACTTGTAGTCCATGATTTTTCTAATGATAAAATATGTATTTTACCAGTTGTGACACCTCGGTCAGTAAATTAGGTTGACCTCAAAATTCAAAACAATCCGACATCATTTCTTATTCCTCCGTCGCCGCAGGCGAAATTTCTTTACTGTAAGGTCGCAGAAGAAAGATGTAGATGGTTTTGAAACCACGTTTATAAGGGTAAATATATGGCTAGGGTCACATAAATAGGAATTTTGACGTGTTTTCACAACCAGGTATCCAAATTGCAAAAAGGGGTCGAAATCTGTTATTTTGCAATTAGGTTTGTGGGCAATTGATAAACATATAAAATATGCATGACCTCCTTAGACCACCTATGAGTGAAATCACTTGCCGTGCCCACGAACTAGACATGAAAAGGTAACCTGTAGGGACTTCATCGTAGTTGAATGGAAGTAGAAATAATAGCGCCATCAATTAACAATGTCATAAAAAAAATTCAAGTTTAACTGGGGCGTATGAGGCGCCGTATGTGACAAAATTATGTGCCAAATATATTGATTATACTTCTAAATATATATAGGTTATACCCAGATATATATAACTTACTCTCAAACTTCATATAAATAGGTTTTGCATAATATATATATAATAGTCATACACCATATATATCCTAACAAGCTATATATATGTTTCACGGTAAACATTGTATTAATAGACAATGTCCTGTATAGTGTTCCGTAATTTTGTCACTCTTTTTGTCACTCCTTTTGTCACATCGGGGAGAGTAGATATATATAGATTGACTAACACGCGAACAGCACGCGAGTAGGAGGTGCTTAGTTACATACTGTATACGAGGGAGGACCACCCAAAAGTGTTCCTTTCTACATGGACACATTGAGACCTTGAGACCTTGATAAGATTTATCACCACTAATTTTATCAGTTCCGTTGTCAGGTACATAAAAATACGGAGGTTGCATTATCTTATACCAGGGAGTTGCCACTAGTGGCAACTCCCTGCCTATACTACGAAACCAGTTCCCTTGATGTTAAGCTAGGAAGGAAAAGCGTTTTATATCTGAAACGGATAGTCTCTTTTGAAGAGGCAAATATCACCTTTTAGCTTTTTGGTACAGTTGAGGGACAGCAGATACTTTCAGTACTTAATTAGGTTGGTAAACCTTTGACTAGACATGTTTCTGCTCTTGTTTTTAATTTTGAGCCTCATATAGGTAGTTGGACTTTTTAAGTTGTCCCGGTCTTAATCAAGCAGAACCGATGTATTAGAGAGCCTCGATTAGAGCATAGAGGTATTTATCATTGTAAACTTCATTAAATGTTACCAAGTTGCTTGAATGAAAATAGGCGGTGGCATTATCTGCATAGGCGGGGGAAGCCGCCGGGGGCAGTGGAGGCTGGCCCCCCAAATATTTTTTATGAGATTTTGGGGGGAATGCCCCCCCCCCAAAAAAAAAAAAAAACTGAATGTCTCAAAAATAAATTTTTCAAAAACGCTGTAGATCTATCTGGGAATTAACACGTTTAAAGTTAAGAATCATTTTGTGTTAGCAAGATTTCGACCACATTCTCTCATGATTAAGTGAGTCTAATGTGTCCAATTTTGCACTTGCCGCATATACAGACCATCCAAAGGAAAGTACGTATATTTTGGGTCGTGTTTCATAAAACACATGTACATCCATCTCGTGTAGGTACCTGTACACCTACAGCTGACAAACTCTAACGTTAAGTTTCCAGATGTCGAAACGTAGCAATAGCTCAATTTTGGATTATATCGTTAAAAAGAAAGGTGTAGATTTACATTTTTGCAAAGTTTAAGTAGGTGTGCAATAATGTTTCCTTTTCTTAAGTTAAAAAATCTTAACGTTAGTCTGGAACTTACGTTAATAGGTCGAACTCCAGAGACGTACTGACCGGGGGGCTGTGGGGGTGTCACCCCTACCGCAATAATTTTGCTCTTCGGGAAATCAAGATGGTCTGTCTGCAAATTGGCTAACCCGGGACCCCCGGGAAATGAATATGCCGACTCAAAGAAAGAGATGCATACAGTACAACAAAGTAATTAAAATTTAAGTTGCTTTTATTAAATTTCGGCTATTCTTTGGCTCAATTATTACTCTTCAGAATGCAAAAGTTGCAAAGCTTCCGAGAGCTTGCCCCCCCCTGACCCCCACATTCACGATAATATGTAGGAAGGTTTACTTTCGACCTTCAAACTGTTAAAACAAAACCTTTTTCAAGCTATCTATTACAAATTATCTTTCTTCTTCTCAAATCAGGGCCTTTTAAACATACTGAACGAGGGGCATGTCACCAGTCCCCTTATTTGCCCCAATGACAAACATTTGCCCCAGTAATATGTCCCTTTTGGGATTATTAGTTGCTTCCATTAAGTTCCCTAAAAAGCCTTATATGCCAGAGCTTCCAGGTCCTGTTGCGGGTCCTGTTGATAAAATGCCCCGAAACACTTTGGATCTCTTAAAATGCCCTGTCTCAAATTATCAATCATATGTTCACATTTGAATAGCTCCAAAATTTTGGCCTTGCCCCCTAAAATTATTGTTAAGTATGTTTCTCCTTAATCAAGTTCCATAGTACTTCCCGATTCCATTCTCGTCCCTTAGCTCACCCCACTCCTGAATAAAATTCATAGTTTAGAATTCTTAATTTTAATATGGTTTTCGACCATTTTGGAGCCTTTCGCTGAGCTTCCGGGTGCTTCGCCCCCTTAACCTCTACTGGGGCTTAGGCCCCGGACTCCACCAGGGGTCCTTGAGCGGGACCCTGGAGTTTTGCGCTCGCCCAAAACCGGTCGGCTGCCGAAAACTTATGGCCCCCAATAGAAAACATCTTATGATCTGATACTACCTATATGCAGTCCCTTGTTTCAATTTTGAATTTTATGCGTTCTTAACGGATATCTTGTACCGGTAATTAGACAAAGCATCTTTGTGCTGTGGAGTGGGATTAAAAACCGCAGATACTTCGAAGTACTGCTCTGTTAGGTTTTTAAAACCTTTTGTTTCTGCTTTTTAAGCAGCTCCCCTAATTTTTAAAGGGGTGAATGCCGTACTTTCTCCCTCCTCTATCCTCCCCGTCAGGAAATTTGGCAATGTCCTCCCTGTTGCCAGTTTTTCGGCTTTTCTCTGGTTTCTTCTGTTGTTCTGAGACGCGCCTTCTTCGCATCTCAACACCTTCATGAGCCTTGTCTCCGCTCGGGAGAACACTCCAGTCCAAAGGGCTTGGAAACCCTTCCTCTAAGCGGAACGCCCTCATCTGTTGACGCGGAGCTTAAGGAAAATTTTGAAAAATCAGACTCTCAGACCGCCGAAAATGGCATTTCTCATGGCTTAAGCCCAGGTCACTCTACAGCAATATCGGATCAGATTTTGCTCCGATTTTTGTGAGTTTTACTTACATCTCCCCCATATTTGGTCGCAAAAGACAAAAAATTTGCAACCCTGGGTAATATGATCTGTATCGCAGAACTACGAAAATTTAAGTTATAACAATTATGCCGTGACGTCACATCCGCAGACAACATTTATCTGATACGACGCGTAGTCCGACAAAAGCTGTTTGTAAATGTGACGTCACTTGAAATAAAATCTTTGCCAGGAGTCTGCAAGTTTATGTATATGGGGCGCCATCATCAGTTGGTGTGGAGCGTTAGCGTCGGGGAACACTGGCCACCCCGTCGGGGAAGGTCGGCGATTTCGTCGGGGAGGCCAAAAAATTAAAAATAAAATAATAATAAAAACCCACAATGACTGGATTTACTGGATGCGCGACCTAGAACATATTCTTTCTTTTCCAGTTGTGGCTCACGCTTGGGTTTTTTTTTTTATTTAAAAAAAAAAAAAAAAAAAAAAAACATGCCAATTTTTGTTTATCAATTGGCTGTCGGAATTTTTCCCAAATTTCTGCCCGCATTTTTTTCCACGTTCCTGCTCGAATTTTTGTTCTTGCGAATATTTGGGGGAGGGCAGTCTGCCTCCATAGATCCCGCTTGTTACCCCTATGGTAGTACATTAGATTAATAATAATTGGCCTTTATCTCTCTAAAATGCCGAAAAGTTTATGCACCACAAATCACAGGCGTACGGAAGACATTTCACAAGTGGGCAGAGTGTGCTTGCTCTGAAAATTTTGCAAATTGAACTGATTTTCCCTTTTTACCACGATAGCACCCAGGCCGTATGAATGAGTCCTCCCCAACAGAAACTATGGAGAAAGACATTTAAACCACAAGTTAAAACGACGAAAGAACAAGGTGAAGCAGAAGCTGGTTTGGGTCCGGTTTGGGTCCGGTGAGCATTTCTCTAACCGTATGACTTCTATTTCATATTCAACAATATGAGTTGTTCAACTAATAAGGATTTTACCATGTTGGCAAGCGCTGCTTTCCGCCGCACTGCCCATTGCACTGTCCTCTTGCCCTGTTGCCCTGAAAATACAAGTGTCAGTGTCCTGAAATTAAGCATTTTCCCTGCTCTGTGAAGGCTGCAGCCCCTACACGCCATGCCTCGTATGCCAATGCACCAACTTCACATGTATATATTTCACCATTAAAAAACAAAAATGATTCACAATATGAGAAGGGCACGGCCTCTCACACCTCTCTCCTTTAACTGCGGTCTGTCATGATGCTCCCTCGCCAAAACTTTCACTTCGCCCCATTGAAAAAGTTCCTGGTTATGTGCATGGCGCCCTGGTCCATGGTTACAAAGTATCATGCCCCAACCAGTCTCCCAAATACACACCCTTTGCCATGCCCATCATTTTGGACTTTTGGTAAGGTCAGAACCAGCGGCGTATCTAGACCTTTTTTTTGGGGAGGGGACAAAAGGCACCCTTTTCGATTTTCAAGTGTTAACAACACTATACAAGGGACATAGTTTGCAAACTGTGACTAACAGGTGTCACAAGTGGCAATTTTCCAAATTTTTCATTTTCCGTGGCCAGGGTTACGCCACTGGTCAGTACTCTAAACTCTGACGACTCTTTGCTCTTTTTTGGCCTACCAGGAGTATTGGGAAACTCCCATGGCCACTCCTGACAGTAGGGGTGGCCATCCTGAACGTCTTCAATTTCTGGTATCTGTGCATGTGCATTTGGCATTGATGCAAGAAGATGATTCTTCTTCTTTCAGTTGCAGGACAAACGGTTGGAAGGGTATCCCGTGCTGTTACTATGGAGTTGCTGTTACCGTAGTTTGGGCTATGGGAGTGGATCAGTGAGCTGTTATTCCCAAATAACAGCTTATTCCCAAATAACAGCTCCCTGGCCGGATAATGCTAACTATGCCAGCAATTTTGAATACTTAGTAACTGAGTTGACTCTAAAAGGAATCTGAAGGGCCTGCTCAGGTAGCGAATTCCAACCGGGTATAGTACTTGGGTTTGGATTTTTGGTAACTTACTAGATGAAAGGTGGTGGTACAAGTATTTCCCACTAGTGCGACGAGTTTCGGGCGAGCCTCCAGAGGTTGGAGAGTCAATCACGAATTAAGTCGCACTATTTTGGAGTAAACTGTGGTGTTTTTTTTTATAAATTATTAGGAGACGTCCCCTCAGTCGTCGAGTTTCAAGACTATCCCATATAGATTTTTGATCATGTCAGAAATGCTGGACTGACGACTCTAGTTGTTAAAGATAAATCTGGCTGCTCTCCTCTGGACCTTTTCATGAGTATCCCCCTATCAGATTGGGTGTAAGGGTACCAAACAACATTACAGTAATCTCGAATAGACCGGACACTGAAGAGCAAATTAGGCCGTTTCTTTGGTTGACTTGTCGCAATAAGTAAGATTTCCTTTCAGTATGCCCAAAGTCAGATTTGCTTTAGCTGCTATTGTATTATTGTGGCCTTTTCAGCACATGTTTGAAGAGAGTTCTACACCTAAATGAATCTTATATGGCCAAGAAGCGCCATCAGGAGCAAGGTTTGTACTGGGACATAATTTAAATTTTGTCACCTCTCCTTAAGGCCATCCAGTATGAAGTGAAAAGTTAAACACCACTTATACACCATTGGAAGATCTAACTACATAACACTGGCTTTTTTGTAGAAGAAAAAAAAAACACTTTTAAGTTCAACTTTTAAAGAACACCTTGAAGACAGACGCCCTGTGAGTTACATCCTATCAAGCCCAAGCTTTCTTATGGAGATAACAGTGTACTTTCAGTGGGTAAATTAAAAGGCCCAGTTCGCTCACCCCAAAGAGTACCAATTCTCCTAGCCTTCTTACTTAAGCCCCTCCCGCAATTGTTTGAAATTCATCCTCATTCAGACACAATCTCAGTTTATTGCTTCAGGGTGAGTATAAAAAAGGTCAATGTGTAAAATCAAAACACTTTCAGTACAGTCCATGCTGTGTAATATCAGCTTTGGTACCCTGTATTGTTTGAATTAACTGTCAATATAAGAGTTCAGCCAATTGCGAATTTCAGTAACCCCCTATAAAATTGTAGTTTGGGGTGAGTGGATTGGCCCTTTAATACCAGCGACTTGTACATACTTCTGCTGTTGGATTTAACTATTCCCGTGGACACTGACAAATTCACATAGATCTCAAAAAGAAAAGGAGATGGTTACCATGGTAATTGCTCAAGTCTTCTCAGGAAAAGACTTTGAAATCAAGCTGCAAGCATGTTTTGACAGAGCATTGGAAAAAATGGACGAATTCTTGAAGCAAATTGAAATCCAATCCAGGACAGATACATGAATTGAAAGTTGAAACTGGCAGAGTTTCAACGGAAGTAAAGAACCGTTCAAGAGAGATCCACCTCACGGGAGGATAAGTGCTGTTCTGCTTCAATCCAAGTAAATCACCTTGCACAGTACTCACGCAGAAATTGCCTTTTGGAGTCGACGAACTTTTTAATGTTAATACCGATGCCGCCATTACCAGTCTCGCCTCCACGTACCTGGTATTAATCTAGACCCGTAGAGGAGATCGATCAGCCCCATCGAGTTGGCAAGAAGGATCAGGGCAAGCCAAAAGGCATTGTGCTAATTTTCAAAACTACAAGGCCAGAGAGCTGTACGTTAAGAACCGACGAAAGCTGAAGGGCACGAAAATCGTAATTCAAGAAGACCTTCAGGCACAAAGGGCAACCCCGAGACAAATCAGCATGGTTCCATGATGGATACTTTAATCGCGCTGATCAACAAAAAAGGAAAGAATTTACAATCATATAATGGGGAGGGTTTAATTTAACAATACAAGATACAATCATGGGCAAATAGCCTGACAATTGTCGGCAAGTCGTTTATATAGATAAGGAATAAAAAAGGAAGCTGATGAGACAGTGGCGTAGCTAGGATTTTTGCGAGGGGGGCTATGGGGGGGGCTGGGCACGTTTGTACAGGGCTGGAGTTTAATATCTAAGTGTAGCGCCTCCATCAGTTGACGCGGAGCGTACAAAGAAAATTTTGGATTTTGGAACCTCCCAGATGGCTGGAAATGGCATTTGCCAGGTTTAATTGTCCTTAATTCTGGTAAGAAAAAATTTGTGATTTTTCTAAGATTCGAACACACTTTTGAGAAACTGATTAGCTCAGATCCTAGGATTTCGAATCCGGAATTCTGCTGTATGTTGCAAGCAGCTGTCCCAATGCACGCCTGATTGAGGTATATCCATAGGCGTAGGGGAGCATTTCAGTTTGGAAGCAGAAGAATTTTGCCCGAAATACGTAATTCTGCCCACAAGACAGTCAAAGCGGAGCGCCACCACTGTTGGCGCGGAGCTTTGAGAAAATTTGACAATTCGTACCTCTCAGACAGTCGAAAATGACATTTCCAAAGGCTTGTAAAGGGGATAAAAGCAGTCGCTAGTTTAAGCTCCAATTGCAGATAAACGTTCACTCAAAACTAAAATTCAGTCAGAAAGTCTAAGCGGAGCGCCACCATTAGTTGGTGCGAACAGTGCAGAAAATTTTGAAATATCCGACCCCTCAGACAGTTGAAAGTGGCATTTCCCGGGATAATAGGGGAATCTAAGCAGTCACTATTTTAAGTTTCCTCTTGCAAAAAGTGTTTACTTAAAACTTCAATTCTGCTATGAAGTGGACGAAACGTACAGAAAAGTTTGAAAAATCTGACCCTTCAGACAGTCAAAAATGTCATTTCTTATGTTTATAGAGGGTCTAAGCAGTCGCTATTTCGCGGTTCCGTTTTCAAAAAACTGTTCACTTGAAACAAAAATTCTTCAGGAAAGACTTTCTACACGGAGCGCCACCACTGGCTGGCGCGGAGCGAACAGAAAATTTTGAAAAATGGGACCCCTGAGACAGTTGAAACTGACATTTTCCCAGGCTTATAGGGGGTTCTAAGCAGTCACTATTTGGTAAAAAAAACTACGAGATATATAAAATGTATCACTACCAATCGATGAAATTGTCCCTCATGTTTTCGGGTGAAAACTATAAAACAGAACTGAAAACATGCTAAGGAATTTTACCTATTGTGAATCTTGTCTAAGTTCAATATATTGATAAAATTGTGTGACTGCCCGAACTTCCGACTGTATATGGTTTTACTTTTTGAAAAAATGAAAATTACAAGGTGTGTTTAAATGAAGCAGACTTTTTGGAAGCAGACTTATTGGAAGACATTCTCTCACTACATCATTAGAGTATCGAAAAGCAAATAACCCGATTTTCATAACCATTGTCTGCATTTGGCTCTAGAGCAGGACAGATGGCAAACTTTTTGGGCACCTGAACACCCTCCTGTCTGTCCGTGGAATTAATTTGGCAGTTGAAAACGTCCCAGCATTTTTTTAACTTTTGCCCGAATATTTGACCATTTCGGGCAATTTTTGCAAGACTACAGTAAAAATGTGGGGATGATGAAAACCTTTTTTCCCCTTTTACTCAAATGGTCCGCAGATCTTTGTTGTTTTCCATGAAAAATTATACTTCTTATATAGCGTTTTCTGTTTTTCGGCAAAGATTTGAACAATTGAAGCTATTAAAATAATCTGCCATTTCGGGTCTTGTGTTACACAAGATTTTAAATCAGGCTCAAGAATGTTTCTTTTAAGCCAATGTTTCTTTTTCCCAAATGTGTCGCGATTTTTAATGATTCTTCGTAAGTTTTGTTACACTTACTTACTATGATACTTTTGCATTTTCGGGAAAATGCTTGGAAGAATTTGTATATTCGACAATATCGGGCATTGTGTTGTGATTATTTGTGAAGTTAAAGTCACGAATAATACCTTTTTGCGCTGCCCGAAGGTGTAGCCTTAGAACCTTGACTTGGTTTTTCATTAAAAATTTATTGCGACTATATGACGTTGCTTTCCTTTTTTCGGGCATATCTTTTTTAAGATTTCAGCCACATACAGGAATTTTCTAAAAATCACCCCATTTTTTCAAAATTCAAGGGTTGTCCGAATTTGTCCAGAATCCTGCCCGAATTTTTCCCAAATTCCTGCCGAATTTAGATTTTGCGGAAATTTGGGGCAGTCTTCCCCCTGCCCAGCCTCGTACGCCACTGAGAATGTCCACTCCACCCAAGAGCTAAGTGAGGTCCTGTGAGGTAATAGTACTAGGTTGCGATCCTTGAGATTGCATTGATCCAACATGGGCTTGGTTGTTGCACTGGCCAATAACTGGCAGCCATGGCCGTGCAAAGCGCAAATTCCTTCCAACCATATTTGACTCAAATATTCTACCCACCACACCAAGTATGATTATGGAACAAATTTGTGCATCCCCAGGAATTGAAAAAATCCCTACAGGAGATAGAAACAGGCCAGATGCTAGAGGCGGACCTTAAACCACATCAAGGTAGGCAATTTCAGCCACTCTAAATCTGCTAGAAAAATATCCATCCATCCATCCGTCCGTCCGTCCGTCCATCCATCCATCCATCAATTCTGAAATTCAGAGTGCAGCACAATTGCAGAATACCCTGCAACTGCGTGCATGGATCTATCGCAAGTGTATCTATGTCATAGTAGCCGGGTAGCCCGGATTGAATATTATCATCGGCGGGCCAGCATGAACATATTTTTTTGCCTAGGTCGCCAGTGTGTGTGTGTGTGGGGGGGGGGGGCTGGGCGATTCAGTGGGAGATCCAGCTCCCCAAGCCCCCCCCCGTAGCTACGCCAGTGTGCTGAGGTGTCTAAGATTGCACTTTTCAGTCTGCTCTCCGATCTCTCGTGTTTGTGCTCCCCGCAGTACGTCAGTCGTAACCTGTACAATACAAGATTTATGGCATTTCTTATCCGCCTTTCAATAATACGTTCTCTTTGCTCGTCAGGTATTTTGTGCGATGCAACCTTCAGATCCAGTGTGCAGTAATAACACAAAGACCAATACAATTAACACAAACGGGGACCTAATAAAGAAGAAGAGTAGCCAGAGGGTCATCTTACATTCCTTACTCTGTTGCCTATAGAAATTGTCCTTGGTAATACTCTGACAAGCCAAGTTACTGACAGCAATGGATGTGCGCTGAGCTCTGTCCGTTGTGATATATGTTCAACAAGCACCTCCCACTCGCGTGCTGTTCGCGTGTTAGTAATCTATATATATCTTCTCTCCCCGATGTGACAAAAAGAGTGACAAAATTACGGAAAACTATACAGGACATTGTCTATTAATACAATGTTTACCATGACAAATATATATAGCTTGTTGG
The DNA here is from genome assembly GCA_037179385.1 of Holothuria scabra. Taxonomy (NCBI): domain Eukaryota; kingdom Metazoa; phylum Echinodermata; class Holothuroidea; order Aspidochirotida; family Holothuriidae; genus Holothuria; species Holothuria scabra. The sequence goes on along the minus strand of CM074196.1, from coordinate 26,637,943 downwards.
GATATATATGGTGTATGACTATTATATATAGATTATGCAAAACCTATTTATATGAAGTTTGAGAGTAAATTATATATATCTGGGTACAACCTATATATATTTAGAAGTATAATCAATATATTTGGCACATAATTTTGTCACATACGGCGCCTCATAGGGGCGTTCTTTCCTATTCACGTATAGCGCTTGTCGCGTTTTCAGATTTTTGAAGGTGGCGCTATATTGAAAAAACAACAAAAGATTGAAGCCAAGCGTTCAAGGTCTCTGGCCGGCTATGATCCTGTCAACTACAACAGAGAACCAACTCAGGCGCCTCTCTAGTACCCTTCTGCATACAGTGACGCTCAGCGTGCTTCGTATACGACTGCAATCTTTCCTCGGGACTCCCCTCAAGGACCGGCGATACATTGGGGAGGAACACTACTCGCCTCCCAGTGCAATCAGAGTAGGACCATGTGTGAACACTACCGTCCGGTTTGGCGTCAACGTGCCGCGCAGTTAACAGTAGAGTTTGTTTTATATATCTTGCACATCTGAAGCTTTCACACGTTACAGTGGAATTTTTAAAGTAAGAATTTCAGTACGATGTAGTGTGAACAGAGAGGACTTATGTTTATCAAACAATTGTAGGTAAAATTTGGGATCAGTTTTATATGTTTTTAGAGAGATTTTCCTCTACGACTGATGTTTCTTTTTAATACTCCTTTTTTTCGCTTAAAGTGGATGGTTAATGTCCCAGAAACGTCACTGAACGTCACAATCTTCTTTATTTTATACGGTATGTACGGAAGGATAATTTTCATTGAGGACAGTTAAACACAGGTTATTGTAACTGTAACTTTACGCAATGCTTGTTTTATTCATCTGTTATTGACTCAAGCCTCTAGGCCTGTTTTATCAAATAATGTAACATTTTTGTGACCGTCATAACTTTGACTAGTTTCTGTTGGCTAAGTATACAAGTATCCCGAGAAGTTGTAAGCCTAGCTTAACTTAACGCGTTTAAACTATGAAAGTAGTAGTACTATAGCAGTAGTAGTTTAAATGGAACCCACTGTCATGGCACAGTTTGCTTGCTGGTGCTCAGTATGAAGAAATGGAGTATTTATGAACTGAGAAAAGGTCTTTGCATGCCCGAGCTGGTCTAAGCCCAAGGTGATATCAGTTGCTGACCAATTGGGCACAATATGAGAGGGAGAGGGTAATCCCGAAACTGAAACAGCCAGTTTGTGGTCTAATAATTTGCAAGCTAAGATATTCCAAATTGATACCGATTAACAATGTACGCAAAGCTATATTTGGTTTAACGCTCCATCCATCAAAATGGCAAAGCATTTTACTTACAATTCAACAAGGCCATAAAAAAGATTAACACATTTCGACGGAGTAATCTGAATCAAATGGCGACTTTCTGTACTAAAGAGGCGACTTTTCACTGACCGACTTTGTTAGGAGGCGAGTTTGTCATTGGACACTCGTTTCTACAGTAGAGAGGAACCCTGTCGGGGTTACTTTGTTGGTCGATCCAGCGACTCAGCCAAGGGTGGCTTTTCTGGGGGTGACCTTGTTAGAGGGCGACTATGTTAGGGGTGACTTGACTTGCCCCCTTTGCATCTCATGTGGGACTTTTCTCTTTCCATTACTGTGAAGCATCTGCACATCTCTAATTATTTTAAAACTAACAACTATTGCAAAAAAAAAAAATAATAAGTTAATTTCCGTAAGATCCAACTAAGTCATCTCTAATTAGCAAAGTAGCCCCTCGGCTACTCAAAAGCAACTATGTATCATTCTTTCTCTTCATCTTTAAAATTCTCAATTGCTACAGCTCTTTAATTGAAAGCAAATTCAAAAGTTCAGAGTGCTGTATTTCATATTACACAACATGTATGTTCTGAGAGTGTGGCACATTGGGTCTTGTATACCCTCAACCTGAGGCAATGAGCTGAGATTGTGCCTGGATGAGGTGATTTTTAGATCATTGTGAGAGGGGCTTATAGGTTAGGAAATGTTAACTGCCAGGGTGAGAAGAGAGAAAATTTGACTTTTAATTGCAAGTCCCTAACTTGATCCTCATCAATGTCAGATCTGTGGTTCATCAACACAAATTTGTAAGTCACAAAGGGGTACTTTACAGGGCATAACATTGGGTCTCTTAGCCGGACCCTGTCCAAGGTATGATTACTCACTGCCCTCTGTAACGAGATTCAAAAGGGCCTTTTACTTTTGGATGAGAGAAGAGGACTGGGATTTACATCATGCCATATTTGGCATATGTAGAAATATTTCCACATATGCTTGACAATCGATGAGAGAGGGTAAGGGGGTGGGGTTGTTGAGGGGACATGTTGAACTCCCATCTAAATTAACCTCATGGAGCAAGGCTTGTATCATTTACTAAAAGAAATTTGTCAGTGTTAGTACCCTAATAAGAAATGAGCTGTTACAAGTTGTATAGCATTGAATAATGACATTCAATGCGGCTGTTTACTGTGTTATATCCAGTTAAGGCAATATATAGCTAGAGGCCTACGCTGGCTGGCAAAACAAATATTTTAATCCGGGATTTTCAGTCATGTCAATGGCTATTACAGTAATCCCTGGTTTCATCAATGAGGCTGAACCTTTGCTTCAAAAGGGATCGGCCGTGCACTGTTATAGTCTATTAGAATGTATTGTATTTACCACTTTGACTTGCTATTACTGACCGTATTTGACACTTACCCATGTGATCTTAGCTTTCTACCCAGTCAACATGCCCAGCTGGGCCCCAGCTGGGTTTCAGCTGGGCTACTTGCTGGGCCCCAACTGGGGCCCATCCGTGTTTGTCAGGTGTTCCCACGTGGGGCCCAACTGGGCTAGCCTTTCCCAACTGAAGCCCAGTTGAAACCCAGCTGTGCCCCCCTTCAATAACTGAAGCCTAGCTGGACTTCAGCTGGGCTTCAGCTGGGAAAGGCTAGCCCAGTTGGGCCCCACGTGGGAACACCTGACAAACACGGATGGGCCACAGCTGGGACCCAGCAAGTAGCCCAGCTGAAACCCAGTTGGGGCCCAGCTGGGCATGTTGGCTGGGTACTCCTCTCACAGGAGAATAGCCATACCAGTTACTGCAGTCTACATACAGCTTATTAACACAGCTCAGTTAAGTCTAAACAGGGAAAGTACCTCCCTGGTTTAAGCATGAAACTATTACGTGATAGGTCCATTATAGAAAGTGTATGTTAGTCATTTATTTATAGAGATAGATTTTTACGGCCCAGTTTCCAACCTATTGGTTTAAGTCGAGCCGGCTAAGGCGTTTTCTCCAGTTGTGACTTACTGGCTTGTTATCTATACTCCATTGGGTGCATATGCTGAGTATCACGCACAACGGCAGTAGGTTCCATTTTAAGAGTCTTTGGTATGACTCGACCTGCATGGGAATCGAACCCGGGCCTCCCGCGTGGGAGGCGGATGCTCTTAGCGATAGATCAAACACGCAAGTGCATGTTTACAGCACAGTTATACAATTGTGGGTTAACTTCGAGGGTCAACAGCAGCCCCCGACCCAAACCTTTTTTGAAGCAGCAGCTAAATATCACAATTTTCTTCTCATTTCTCTTCAAAACATCTTTCGTCATATATGGACTTCAATATCTTCAATAGTATACTTCTATTGAATTTCATATTTGAAAAGAATATTTTTGTCACATGATTCTCAACAGCCAATCATTACATTCGATAGTATACTATATTTCTTCGAATTGGGGTGACTACTCTTGCCCTTTAAGCATGAATCATTTCCCAATTAAGTAAGAAAGATTAGATTTACGTCTCAGTTTCTAACCAGTTAAGGGTGTATACAATTTTTAACATACCTATCACATAGGTCTAGTGAATGGTGTCATATAAAATCAGAGAGGATATACTCAAACTTTATTTCTCACTTTGGATCAAGTAAAAAATTAGCTTTTTAACCTTCAGAAAAGATGGTGAGTGAAAACTGATCTTTACTGAAGAGGCACATACGATGCATTGTGAAATTTTGAAAATATAGCCTACTTTGTCAATGAGATGCTTGAAGCTTTCAAGGAAAAAATTTTTTAGAAGCCTGAATATTTCTCTCCCCCCCCCCCCCTCGGTCTTCTCTCCCTCTCCTCCACCCTTCCCCGGCTAAGAGTGTAATTTGACAATTGGGGTAATATGGTGTAGCTGTTGAAAATGAAAAGTTTAGTTAAAAAGTATGGAGTATGTTACAGGCGTGACATGTCAGTAACCAATTTGGGGCAGGGAAGCCTTTGGTCTCGGGTACCGTGTTGTCAAGATACGGTACAGTATTTAGTATCTACGATAAGAACCAACAGAGAGTGGGTATATATTGATGCTGATGTTGTCCGGGTAGAGCTTCGAAAGATGCGTGTAAACTCTAGCAGTCCAGGGCCCGAGGAAGGATAGTAACGGCCAAGGGTCGATTCCCGCCGGGAAAGAGTCCGGTCCTTCCGACTTTATTCGGAATTAGCCCGGAACGAGAAACCCTGGAATCGGATTTAAACTGAAATTGACTGCAACTGGAGTCTCGGACTCGGAGACGATTGTCCAGCGGTGTCCACTTAATAAACGAAATGGTGTAAACTGGACCTCACCTTTGTGACTTTTGTCTGATATTCAAAAGAGGAGAATCATCGTTCATTGTCTATCAAACAGAGGGAATCGACAATTACCAGATTGGTACTTATATTGTTAATGTAAGATATAAATGTTCATGTCATGGACAAGTAAAATTCCTTGCTGGAACCCTGTCTACCCTATGGCAAATTTCAAGCTTATTTTCAATAAATAACTGCATATTTATTTTGGGATGGTCGCGGTTTGGATTAGAGGGTATACCGAACTAGGAAGTGGTACGGAACTTAAGGCACGGGAATCGGAATAGGCTCGAAATTTCATTAGGTTTTCTCACTGTCAGCCCTGTCTCAATGTGTCAGGCTAAGGCGAAAGGGACAAGAGACGAATCCAACTGGAAATCACTAGCGTACGAAAGGGCGGCCATCACGGATGCCATTTTTAGATCCTAATAGTACGTACGTAAAAAAAGGACGTAAAATAGTAACGCAGGGTTTACGTCAAAATGTAGCACATGTGACATCAGATTGACTGTAAGGACACCCAAAACTTTTCAAAGGGGGAGGATTGTCTCACTCAAGAGCCCCTCAGTGATGCCAATTTTACTTTTAATTCCTAAAAATTGGCAAATTCTGTCGAATTTTAAATTTTACTTCAAAAGGTAGAATCTGTGCCACCGATTGCATGTAAAGACATCTTTTCAAGAATTCCCCAAAGGGATGGGCCCATCCCTCATATTCCCGCCCGGCCGGCATGGACGTACGAAACTCCGGGGAGGAGGGGAATGTATTTTCAGGTGCGGTGAACAATAGTTTACCATTTATCATTGAAAGATGTTAGGAGTAAAAACATTTATAGTCGGCAGTTCGGGCGACCACATCAATTTAGTGGATCTTGAATTTAACTAAGAGTCACAATAGAGAAACATTAGCATATTTTCAATTCCGTTAGACAGTTTTCTCCCGAAAAGATTCAAGATCATTTAATTTAATGGTAGTGGTACATTTTATGTGGTAATAAGCTTTTGATCATTTAACAAGTTGCTGTTTTTTATCATTGCAAACAAACGCTTAACATTAAGACTGTTTATATCCCTTTTACACAAGCAGGAAAGCGCAATTTTCGGCCATCTGAGTGGTCGCGACTTTTCAAAATTTTCTCCTACACTCAGCGCCACCATTTGTTGACGCTCCGCTAAGGTGGTCTTTTAAGCAAAACTACCTTCTCCTGTTCAAAATATTTTTAATAACTCCGTGATCATGTTGCGGTTCGCGAACTTATTTTGAAGTGAGAATTTCTTCGCAGACAACAAAAGAAGATAGCGAATGCTTAAATTCCTCACATAGGTCTGGGAAATGCTATTTCCGGCTATCAGATGGGTCTCATTTTTCAAACTTTTGTACAATTCTGCCAAATTTATTTTGAAATGTTTAAGAGGACAATAGTCTAAGCATTCCGTTTTAACTTTCATTTATTTCTCATATTCCATTATCGAGATATTAGCAATAGAATGCGACAAACTTTGTACATAGAATATACTTAAAGGCCTAATCCGCTCACCCCAAACGGTTCAAATTATCTACCCTCTTTACTTAATTCTACCTTACTAAATTAACCCCCCCCCCCCCACAAAAAAAAACTGTGTAAAATTTACCTTCATTCGTAAAAAGTCTCAGTTTATTGCTCCAGGGTGAAAATTCCAAATCCCAAAGTGTAATTAAAACACTCTCAGTACAGTATATGCTGTCTAATATGAGTCTGGGTACTCTGCACTTTTTGAACTAGCTGTCAATCAAAGAACTGTGCCAATTGAGGATTTCTTTGAACGACTACAAATATTGTAGTTTATGTTGAGAGCACTATCCCTTTTAGCAATCAGGCGTGATGTCATGGACTTGCATCTCATTCCAATAGTTTGTGTTTCTTCATAATTTTCCTCCTATTCCATTCTACTGACCTCTGATATTTCAATGCCATAAGTACATCCTGAGCAATGGAACTTTAAAAGCATTACATGGCTTTAGGACTAAGCCTAAGACATCCCTAATAAACCCAGTATCAAAATAATGAGATGAGAAATAAAGAGAAAAAAACATTGGCCAAAAATGCAAATCTAAGACATCACACCTGCTTGCTTCGAGTTCACATTTTGTGGAAAATTTCCATTGTCAATATTTCTAGGACTAAAGATGGGGAATGAATAAAACTTTAATTCACCAGAATGCTTAGAATATGTTTCTCCTCAAGATATTAGACGTATATTTTGTTCTGTAATATTCTTTTAAAGGTGTGGTGATGACATGAAACCAGAAAGTTTAGTGTTTGATGGAAAAGGCTTTATAAACAGTTTACTTAAATATCCATCAAAAATTGACCGCATTAAAAAAAAAGATAATTCCTGATTTGCACTTAAACATGCATAAAAAGAACCACAGGCGCGTAGCCAGGATTGTGTCATGGGAAAGGCTTTGGTGTCTTGGTGGGGGAGGGGGGGGGGGGCACGACATGAGGGAAAAGTCTAAAAATACAGGGGAAAACCGCTATATTAGGTGGTTTTTGCATTGCAAGGTTGGGTCATGGGGGGGGGGAGTCCCCAAAACCACCCCCATGGCTACGCAACTGCAGAACCAAATATGCAAATCTTGTGATGTCGAGAGTGACAGGTCATATATGGCTAACGTTGCCCTTTGCTTTTACAAATTTCATTTCAGAGACAGTTGTAACATGTACGTGCTTGGGGTTTTATTTAAGAAGTTCATTTTTCCCTTAAGAACAATTTACATCACTTACAAGTAAACTATGTGAGGAATTTTCACAAAAGACTTTCAAACCGGAAGTGCAGTGACTCTCAGATGGCGCGAAAATAAGCCGAGCACTCCCGGTTGATACAGCAGGGACAAACCCGCTTGAACGGTGCATCAACTGAGTTCGGAGAAATTCCATTTATGGTAGGTCGAGTTAACTCCAGAAACTTTGTAACTTACAAGAGGTATATCTTGAGAGCTGTAAAAGATATTGATATAATTTTCCCTCGTAAAATTACACTTTTTAAGTGCCAAGTATATGTCAAGGCAGTTTGATGGCGTGTTACCAAGTCAGTTGGAACACAAATCCAACAACTGCATTAAATTTTTTTCATAGGGTTATGTGGCTTTTTCAGTTTTCTTAATGGGACTCGGAGGCGTTATCTAAGTAGCCGGAGCACTACCTGGCTACCACGCTTAGCTTAGGAACTTTTTGTCACTCAAAATCATGATGCAGCGTTGTAGCAAGATCCCCGGGGACCATGCACAAGAAACAGCTAGAGGATCTAAACTTATTTTTCTGACACCATACTAGTATCCATTGGAGGTTCGAGGTGTAGAGTGATACCTTTCAAGCACCAGCTCCGAGTTGGTGTAGGCCGACATGAACCGTCGGCAAGGACTTGGATATTACTCACAAAGCCTAGTGGTATAGACTATTATATTTCAATGTATAACCATGGAGCTTTAACCAGCCAGTATAGCGTAGCCAGTTTATGGGGCAGGGGGACATGTCCCCCACTTTTTGAGCGGAGGGGAAACTAACGTAAATAACCCCTTCCCTGTGTGCTCTACTGATAACGATCGATTTTCTGTATCAATAATTACGTGCACGTTTAAACGTTGCAAATCCCCCAAATTTTCGCGCGCCCCGCGCGCTTGCAGTCTCATTGATGTTCTTTTTTCACTTGCATATCAAACCAGGGAGTTGCTAGCAACTCCCTGTCAAACATACATTAATTTATCGGTCTCAACGATTATTTCGATTGTTCGTGTGCATAGGGCAGCAGGTGTGGTTATGGAGGAGCGCATTATTTATAGGAATTTGAAGAAGAGGAATCGTCTTCTACCATGTTTTAATGAAATTTGTAATCTTCAGGGGATGACCAGCCTGACCGTCTTAACTTATTTTAAGGGAAATGTCACGGTGCACAGTCTGCATACAACTTTTTTCAGAAAATAAATGATTTCTAATGCAAAATTTCGACATGAGCACATCACACATTCGTATAACGATTCGACCATTCCGTATTTAAACCATTATTAGAGAACTTAGTAAAATTACACTGAATTTTCCTAGAATAGAGACTTCAGTCTGGAATTAGAGGTACACCTTAATCCTCTGTCTACAGATAGTGTATGATAAGGTGTCGTTCTAAACTTCGAAAGGATATATTTTAATGTTCTTTGTATCAACAATCTTACACAGGTAGGCCTATGGAACGGTGTCTCAGTAACACCAGTGGCCAGGTACCACCCCCCCCCCCATCTGTGGTTTTCTGCAGTAGATTGAAGTGTGTTTTGATCAGTTTATGGATTTTACCTTCTTTCATCAGAACTTTTGTGCAAGTCCTTTCCAAACTATCACAATTTTCGTTGTGATTCTATTTACTTGTAGAGTATGCCTTGTAAATTCACATTGAGTCCATTGGAGTAATTACCCAAACTTTCGAGACCATGATTTGAAAACTTTGGAGTTTCCTAGTAAATCAAATTAAATTATTGAAACGTTTAGCACAATTTTGCACCTGGGTCCCCTTTTTTCCGACACCCAGGTGCGTAACTACAAGGAGGCAGGCGACTCTGAAAAATGAAGAATTCGGAAATTTGCTATTTGTGAAACCAGTCTGCTGTGTGGTTTTGGCAACTCATGAAATTACGAAATTTCAAATTCTTTTCAATCGAATCTCCATATTCGTCATTATTTGTTTCAAAAAAGCAAAATTTCCCATCGCTTCGCGCGCCGGAAATTGCAATAACTAAGCAGAGGTGTTCACTCGTATAACTTCAGTTTGGTTAATTTTTTCAAGCTCTGGGGTGACAAAAGACCATTAAGCTATTTTCATAAATTTTCTTTCTTAAAATTCGAAGTTTTCTCCATTATAAGCTCTGTACTCCAAAAGTTTCGTCGGAGAGCCTCGATCATTTCGAAGACATTGAATACAATTGTGTTGCAACAACGGCCTGTGGTCGCCGCTCAATCTCAGATTTGCCAACAAGATATGCAAATTCTTCAGTTATCCCACAGCTTTTCAAATTTCCGTACAGGAAACCCAGAATCCAAACTTTTCTACAATACAAGCTTCATAGTTTTAAATATTCGAAAAGGGCAAAAATTTCAGCGTGCTTCCCAAATTACGTCCCTAGTACAGTGGTGAAAAAAAAAATAAAAAAAATAGTAAACTTTGGATGATTACCACCCCCCGCCTTCCCGCAAAAATATGTAGCTAAGCGCCTTTAGACACCTTACCCAGAACAGGAGGAATGATTTAGAAATCAAATCGACGCCCTGTAGGCCTATTCGGTGCATCACAAAAGTAGCCACTGGCCTCTGTAAGACGGGGAGAAGTATAACTGTATAATTAGTGTTGTGCCACCCGCTTACAGGCGAAAAACTTTTGTTTACAACGAACACACGAGCAGAGGAAACTCGGCGAAATGAGGTGAACTAGTTGTTGGTGTCAGATCCAGCCTTTAGCCAGCAGAACTGAAAGAGAAAGGGCACAGCTTACAAGTGGTGAGTATTTTGCTAGATTTTGTGTTCCAAAAATTGACCCTTCATCGTAATTCAAAACCTTGCATTTTAGTTTTTAACATGATATCTTTTTATTGTAGAAACCAGTTTTGCGAAACATTTCCGCATCTGTACGAACAGCAGGCCTATACTCAGTGCACCGTCGATTGCGCACCTAAGAGCTCTGTCATTTCAAGATTTTTACACGTTATGTTAATGCAGGTGTGCACTCGACGGTCACCCCATCATATACTGAAACAATTAAAGTAAGCCAGACCATAGTCAATATTAGCCCTTGAACAGGGCTGTGTGTTACGTTACATGGCCTAAGCTCATGTAACGTCCACATCACAGCCCATGCCCCGCTACCACAAATATCCCGTCATTAGGCTTTCAGAACAAAATACGTTCTAAAGTGGTAAATATTACACACATCGAACTTATATTACCAGAAAAAGATGTGCAAGTGACTTTCAATTGAAAAGTTACCAATAAATGGACTTTCATGGACAGTCTAAGGTCAAAATGCAGCAAAATGACACTTCGATTCTGGTTAGAAACTCCTTTGTTTAAATGAACCCTCGTGCAATAAGTGTTTCTACATGAACTTGCAAATAGTCAAAAATCATTCCTCTTCTTTGTAACCATTTCACCAAATTGATAACTTTAGCGATCATTCCACCTAATGGATGCAAATTGCATATGAAAAATTGTTGTTTGTTCATATTTGAAGCTTCTGAATGAAGCTTCTAAACAACAGCGGGTGGAACTCAGTTGTACGACAGCCCGTGGGGTTTTGCGGAACTAGCGGAAAACTCAGGGATCCATTCTAACATATGTAATGAAAAGCAACATTTTGCGAACAAAATAAGTGAAAAATTGGCACAATGGTCCGTTGTATTTTACTTCCTAATCAGTAATGATAACATGATTAATGATAGCATTTAATGAAATTAATATCAGCTTTAACTAAATTTAACATCAGCGTGTCAGCGCATGCCCTAGTACACAAGGCATAGCCAGGCGTGTCAGCGCATGGTTTAGTAGGACGGAAGATGACTACTTACTGTAGTCGTTCGAAAGCTTGCACACATGGCGCATTGAGTTAGTGTTACCTTCAATTTTTCGAGGCAAAATACACCATTATAACATTGAATCTGGGTGAACAGCCGATGCAGAAAGGTGGATGCGGTGCCAGAGCTAGGTTATCTGTGTAAAGTTTGGTGAGAAAACATAGGAATTTGTGAACGTGAGAGATGACGACCCTGGCCAGTGTTGGCTAATGATGGGATATTTTGTGTTAGTGGGGCAAGGGCTGTGATGCGGAGTGTAATGAGCTTAGGCCATGTAACGTAACACACAGCCCTGTTCAACGGCTAAGTCAATGTAATCGGACTGTCTGGCAAGCTATTGTACTGTAACAAAAGCTTATGGTTCCATAGCTCCCAAGTTAGGAGAAGCTACAGTAGATGCGGGTCCAACTAATTTGTCCATAAGTGGATCACCGGCCTGGGCGAGGGGATGTCCCCCTCCCCTTTTCGAAAATTTTTGAATTTTAGAAGTGTCTACATGCAAAATGGTGACACATTTTTGGCAAATCAGTCAACACAATGTTGTTTGGTCATTGCCAAAAGAGTTCAGGACAGTACTAAATTTTTTGCGGTAACCTAGAAAAATATTGTACTGTATTGAGAGATTTGCCAAAATAATATTATGCAGATACTCACAAATGCGCAATGACTAAAACCTCTCCTAATCACAATATTTAATGGATATTTTTGAGGTAAATTTTGGTGCGGTACCCGCACAGTCACATCAAATCGTTGTGTCACCAGCTGTCTTACCATGCTGCAGGTGATTTCCATTTTCCTATGTCTTCGTATACATCTCGCATGGCATTCTAGCCATGAAAACATATAGGCCTAGCAAAGAACATCAAGAACTGTCAAGACCACTGATCTGTAATATAGATCAGTGGCCAAGACAGTTCAGAACATTTGGGAAACTCTGAAGACAAGCCCCACCTATAACTCGCGAAGTGGTTATTTATTTTTGCTATTGAACGCAGCGTTGAAGGTCATTATTACACTATTTACGCAGTGACAGGAATATATTCTATAACTGCTGCGAAGGTTTTTAGCCTATAATGATAAACTCAGGGCTTGACATGTTGAAAGGGACTTTTTCCAAAAACGCAACTAAAGTATGAGCTTGTAATAGACCAAATCAATAATTTTAAGTTTCACAAGAGTTTTAGGTCTAGATGCCACCTCATATCACTTATAGTTCTACTTGAATCTGGCGAGAACTGACAAAAACACCTGTAGTTCTAGAGTAGCCCAGGTACATAAGGTATCATAGCCCACAAAGCCCTGCCTTGATTATCCCTTCGATGATCCCTGAAGGAAGGGCAATTTTTTATGTGATCTTCTTCACTCTGAAATTGGTTATGAAATCATGTTTTTTTACATTTCTAGGTCTATAGCCTAAATGTAGCCCGTGTTGTTGTTATCTTTCATTCGCTCAGTGCACTGTGCATGCATGACATCTAAAGCTGGCTCAACAAACATGTTGGCATACTGCTCGTGTTTGAAGTTTATCACTCAAAAAACCTTAACAGACATTTTAAATTGTTGAGGCCTAACAAAGATCAAGAGAAATTATAATTAGAGGTATATTCCTGTTGGTAATAGACTCAAAAGATGTCCACTAAAATGGTCGAGTGACAGAACCATGAAAAATGACAAGATCAAAGCTGTGTAGTGCGAGAAACGTGTTTACTAAAAGTTCACATTTAGGCGCAATAGAGCAACAAGGTTCAAGCCATATAAAGCTCCGGTTGAATTGACTTACCGTGGTCGGTCAGTGATCACTGTGCATCATGCAAGCCTACACTGTTGAACGACCCAATTCTGAATGTTCGCCAATGGTCTGTCAGTTATTTTATGTAGAAAAAATGCCTCTAATGGACTTAAATATTCGAAGATGGTTTGTTGTAGAGGGTCACAGTAAATATATATTTTTCACTGAGGTTGTAGTCCTCGGCTAACTTGCAGTATCAGCGCCGTTGAACTTGAAGCTAACTGACCACCATTCGCCTGGTACACTTTACCCAGAGTCGGTCCATCAATAAGCGTTGCACTCTGTGTATGTGCCATACATTTTTATGCAGTGACCGACTCAATGTACTAACAGACTCAGGATACATCATACTATGTGCATACGTGGGTATAGTTATAGTTACTTCGTAGCTTATATGGAGATGTCTTCTATTTTCACATTAGTTTATTGCAAAATCATCTCTTAGCATGGATATTACAGTATATGTTTAAAGGGAAAGGCAAAACTAAAATTCTATCATTAAATATTGCAAGAACACTATATTTGTCAGTTTCTTTCATTGAAAGTTTACAGGACTGCGTACAGTAGATGTGTGAACACTGAATGAAAGCTGTGCACTCTGAATACTACAGTACATGACCTTCCTTTTTCAAGAACAATAACATCACTTCAATACTTACAGTAGCTTGCCAGACCATCCGCCCTCTATAGACTATGGCCAGACTTAATTTTGAGTGAAAACAAGTTACAGGTATTACAGGTACAGTAGCCTGGCCTTAGCCATACAGTAGCTTACTTAAATTCTCTTAATTTTGGTTGTTTCCTTGGCTAGCTTAGAACCTTATATTAGGACTAATGGTACAGGTAGGGTGTCCATTCCTTCATCGCAGAAAAGGAGGAAAACCTTCCCTTTTATCTAAGCGGAGCGCCACCATATCTTGGCACAGAGCGTAAGTACTGAGAAAACTTTGGCCAAAAAGTACCCTCCTACTGTAGATCGCTAGAAATTGCCTTTTCCAGGCATTGTGCTTACCTTTCCACCCTCCGACTTTGCAAGTTCTTTAGCCACTACTTCCGGTGATGCATGCGATACTGTATATGCCAGTATGCACTCTAGATGTGTACCATCTACTGTAGCAGTCAGCCTACATATGTACACCCGTAATTTACTTAAAAGAGCCAGTGATAAAATAAATGCCTATACTTTTGTACACAGCATGAAGAATGCACTTACATACTTACGTACATGGATAGCTCGGCAAAAAGACAGGGCAACTGCATAGTACCCAACAGCCTTTGGTTGGAGAAGGCATCATAACTGCAGCCAGAGCAAACAAAATTGGCTCAGCAGGATGTATTTACGTACATGGATCCACTACGTTCATGCCCTCTAGGCGGTTACAATAGGAAACAGTACATACAGCCACTGTAAATGTGAGTTTCACGAACAGTGGTACGGCAATGCAATACAATCTGCAGGGGATCCAGAATATACGGAGTTTAAACTTTGCTGAGATACGGTTCCAAGATTTTCGGTTGAGGTAACTTTTTTGCAGAGAAATTGCAGATGGGTTATTAAATTTGCATTGAACGGCACAGTATGAAGTACGCACTTACGTACTTACGTACATGGATAGCTTGGCACCATGGCAGGGTAACTGCTTGATACCCAACAGCCTTTGGTTGGAGAAGGCATCATATCTGCGGCCAGAGCAAACAAAATCGGCTCAGCGGGATGTATCTACGTACATGGATTGACTACATTTGTGCCCTCTAGGCGGTTGTGATAGGAAACAGTACGTATAGCCACTGTAAATGTGAGTTTCACGAACAGTGGTACGGTAATACAATGCATTCTGCAGGGGATCCAGAATGTATGAGTTTAGACTTTTCTGAGATACGGTTTCAAAATTTTCGGTTGAGGTAACTTTTTTGCAGATAAATTGCGAACGGGTTATTCAATTTGCGTTGTGTGGCTGCAGTTGTCAGTTGTCATATTGTGCGGCTAGACACTTTGAGACTTTTGTACTCTGTGGCTAAACACGTTTAGGGCAAACTTTCCAATCTGGCAGAGCGCCACCATGAGTTGGTGCGTAGCATACCAGAAAATATTTGGCCTTTCCAAACCTCCCAGATGGCCGGAAACAGCTCTTCCCTGTGTTCTAAGCTACATGATTACAGTCCTAAAAATGGGATGCTGAATATTGAAAATTTATGCATCAATGAATTCCCTCCGGCGGCATTTTCAAGTCTTCCCTTTCGGCATTTTGAAGCTACAGTTGTAGCCTAGACCTAGGCCCACTGACTGAAACTAAACTTGTAAATAAAGCCGTGAGAGTTATGCTAATGCTGAGGCACGACACGGTTAGCTGTAGTTAAGTTGTGCGTACGTACACACGCTGTATGCCCAATGAATTTTCCATGCATCAATCATGACCATATTACGTACTGTGTGTAGTGTGGACTGGTTGTAGGGTAACCTGCGTAGCAGGTGTGAATGCCCCTCGCTTGATAGTATTCTCCTGCATTATTCAGCTGGTATTGCAATCCGTATTTCTATTGTTTTCATGTAGCCTTCTAATGTACTATACACAACCTACTACAGTAGTTTGGCAGATCTGAAAGGCTTAACTGATGCACAAAACACATTGTGTGTAATCTAGACTCTGGGCTGGTCTGCGCTGCATATTGTTGAGAATTTTTACATTAGAATTTTTAAAGTGGAGGAATTTCAACATCCGGTGCCTTGTGAGCCTGAACAGAGAACAGGGTGCTCAAAAACCTGATTGTCTGGCAAAAAGCTGGACCAATGGACACCCTAGGTACAGGCCTATGCTGTCCTGTACAATACCTTTAGGTCTACCCAGTGCCGTCTCTTCACAATGGGCATTTTGGCCCTTGGGCAATGCCCCTCTAAGAAACTCCCACTTTATAAGGATCATATTTTCAAGAAAAATAAGTTAAAATATTGCTTGCAATTTTTGTACTATTTTTGCTGTCTTTTTCCAAGTCCCTTTCCATTCCTACAAAAGCCTGTTTGTTCAACGTAGGTATTAGCCCTGTATTGGCTTTGCTGATTAAAGCAAAGAACTGCTACTGAGTAGTAGCTTACTGCCTTACCATACCATCTTTTGCATGTGCACCACCTGGTAAGATCATAGCTACAGTAGGTAGAGTCCAATCTGCCCTGCTGAACATGTCGTGAGCATGCACACTTACATTTTATCTGCTGAGGTGAAGACAGGTGATTGGTCAATCTCTTCAAAATATGGGCAGCCTTGCACTTGCCCCCCGCCCCATCTTGCTTTGTCGCACTGCATGCTTACACTGGTTTCTAAGAGCGTGTTACTGAGTCAGTGTGAATTAGCATGTACACAGTGCAGTGTCCCAAACAACAAGATGCTAACTACAGCTAAAGCTTGGCTATGCATGTGCACTCAATTGTAGGGATGCACCGGATATCCGGTCCGGCCGGATTATCTGGCCGGATAGTGAAAAAATATCCGGTTCCGGCCGGATTTTTTTTAAATCCGGCCGGAACCGGATTTTTCTGTAAACTTGGGTAGCATTATGTACATGAGTTATAACAAACATGAAAACAGCAGTAACTGTCTCAGAATTAATTTAAAGTTTATCAATCCTTATTAGTGCATGTTATAGTATATAACATTTGAACACCTTTATTTAACCCTTAAAAGTGACTGAACCAAACAAGCAACAAAGTTATAAAAGTAACTGATTTACATGTAACAAATATGACTTCAAATTCTTCCAACTGTGTGAAATAAACTGAATGGATGAAAAGACCTTTCATGCAATTTAAATAAGTCTACTGCAGTGCACAGTAGTATTGTACAAAATGGATAATCCATATTACAGTTGTACCTGAGTCACATCATCCGAGGCAGTGTTTTAGTTTTAATAATTGCATTGGGTTGTCTACAAATACACACTTTAACACTTCACTTTATGTTACTTTTTAACACTTACTTGCCCATTAAAGTTGTGTAGTACAACCAGAAAATGTGTTTCATCTTGAATTTCAGAAGACATTATTGCAAATTAAAGTTGCCTATGGGGTCAATATTAATGTTTTCCGTCCCTAATAATTAATCACACACAAGTATACACAATATGATTAGTGTTCGACCGATCATCTGTTAAGTAATCAACATCTAGCCGATTATTCCGTCATCGGTAAATAATCGGCATTGGTAAAATTCTGCATTCAACCGATCATTGCCACCGATTATTTGCAAACTGGAAAAGGGGGCTAAATGTACTTGAAAAAGGGCTCTTAGTTTCATTAAAATCCCTGTAAATACTCAATCCATTAACTTCCCGCCAAAACAAGATGCATTGATAATCACAAATGTATAAATTTAACCCCTGCCATGGGAATGATTGTTTGATATTTTCCGCTATAACCCGTTGTTTTACCTGAAATTAGATTTAGAATTGCATTCAAGGTGTATTCCTTGCTGTCTCTCAGAAAGCACCGCATAAGTTGCTGTACACACTGTTCTGCACAATACGCATAGAACAGACTGGCTTACCGTATTTACTCTATGAAACGCCCCCTCTCTAATAAACGCCCCTCCAACTTTTTCGTCACATTGGATAAAGTGAAATTGTTAATTCCAAAGACAATATGGTAAAAGGAAAATGAAATAGTCCTGCCTTGAAGCCACGAAATCTCCTAAAGTCCCATACTGTATCCTGAAGTAAAAGGCATGTTTCTGCAACTAATTTCTGTTGATATCCATCACGCTATCACACACCACGAACCTGTACTGCTTCGTTTGCGGTTCGAAAGTGGTTCTGCACATACCGTAGGTATACAAATATTTGCTAGCCTATCCGAATAGCCTAACATGAAAATCCAAATTCAACACAGGAAAACTTAACAGTGAAATGCTGTGAACGCGTATGTACTGCTAATGGTACTACTCACGATAACTATTATGCAATTACCGTATGTACGTGCGTATAGCCGGCCGGTCAGTACAGTAACGTGAGGCCTGGCTGTATACTGTTCACAGCATGCATGAATGCATATGCCGCGGGCACTTAAAAAAGTCACTTCTGTGTGTAACGTTACATATCAAGATGTCGGCGAAAGCTGATCGCACTTGCAAAGTTCAGAGTGCTGTTCGTGGCTACCATATTTATAGGGAATTAAGTTTGGTTACCTGTCATTGGGGAGGAGCTCACAGCTGATTGTGAAGCTGACAACCAATTGGACAAATATGCCATATGTAGCAGTTTTTCAGAAGTCACATAAATTTGACTCTAATAAACGCCCCCCTTAACGAAAATTTCACGCCCCCGGGGCGTTTAATAGAGTAAATACGGTATATAGCCAGCTAGCGAAGCCGGGCGAGTCTCATGCTAAATTCACGTAGAAATGGCACCAAATGGCACCAAATATCTGCCTATGTGGATTATGTGGGGAACTGACTAACGTGCGTTTCAGTTGCAGATTCTTTTTAAACAAGACGTGAGTTTTGGAAGAGAACTGCTTAAAATATCCAGGGATATTTATATCTGAAAGGAACCATAAGATACATTAATCGAGTGCAATTGTTTTGCTGCCCAGAACTGCTAAGATTATTATGATTGCTCTACATGAGGTCGGTTAAGACGGGTGCTGGAGAGTAGCAGCTACAGTACATTAAAGCAACTACAATCCAGTACAGTAAAAGAATGGAAATGTTCCGACATGATTGGGGGATGAAAACTAGACAGAGCATGATGTTGGCCTTAGAACTAAATCATCAAAGGGCATACGACATTGACTGCAAACAATTCTGTTGTATTAACAGTTGATTTGGATCTTCACTTTTGATTTGAAAATATTACCCCTACAAAAATTACCTCCCGTTTGTGAAACGGACCGAACTATTCCCAATATTTTCTATCCTAAACTGGTTACAGTATACATGATGTGCACGAAGCAAGGGGCGTGTGCTATAGAGACAAACATGTGATTTCCCTCTTTCTCATAATCGGTATCAGGCCAATTGTTTAATTAATTAATCGATAATTGAGGATTACCAATTATAGCATAATAGGTCGACCACTAAATATGTTATCATACGTATACTGTAATACGTAATGTCAGAATGTGTGATGTACAGTATCTTTGCCAAAAAAGTTATTGATGATAAACGTGCTTCAGTTTTTTGATATCATGGCATGTTTAAATACTAGGAAAGGTGTATAAAACAATGGTGCTGTACATAGTTAAAAACTGTAACCCTAGAGTCTTTCTACAGTACATATGAGCAGTCCATTCAGTAATCACTATCCAAGGACTCTCTTTGCCAAGTATTACTGGTCTACATAATTTGTACAATTTTTTTGAACAAGTGGTGATGTACTGCAGTTCAAAAAGAACAAACTGATATGCAAAACAACTTTCAAGATTCCCTCAGGAGTTTTCTCTACAAATACTCACTTAAGGAGGGAAAATACAAAGAGCTCTTACTTGCCCCGCATTGCAACGGTTTTGCTGTATTTGGCTTTGCAACGATTTTGCTGTACTTCTGCAGGAACAGTTTTTCATGCTTTTTTTCTATTATATTGCAATTTTTGGTTAAAAAATTAGTTAAATACACCTGTACAACACTTGAAGACAAATTTATAGACATTTCCCATTAGTCCTTCACAAACATTACATTACAAAGCAGTAAACTATATCCCAGAGTTTCTCTACTTTCCTGAATTTCACTATCTGCATTGCAAAAATCTGGTTCCGGCCGGATTTTTTCCGGCCGGATTTCAAGTTGGTTCCGGCAAAATCCGGTTCCGGCCGGATCCAAAATTTTGGTTCCGGTGCATCCCTACTCAATTGTGCTGTAGCTGGCTTCATGTGTTAAGGTTGTGTCTGTATCTCAGACCATCATCATAACCATCTTTGCTACCTGCAACATGAGAAATTTTGTGCCATGAAAAATCGGCACTCAAACTGGGCGATAGAGCTTCAAACTGGGCGATTCTTTGACGTCATCCGACCGCAAGAAACTAAATGACCTTGGCTGGTGTAAAGTCGTAAACTCAGCTAGTAGAAGCAGACCGGAAGTCCACCGAATCACCACATTCGGTCTAAAAACATTACTTTTTTAGTCATTTACTATGCAAATATGAAAGCTCTGGAATTTGTAGTACCATTTTGATCTGTTTCCTGTCTAGATATGTACAAAAACGACAAAATGAGGAATTTAAATAAAAAGAATAAATCGCATCGAGATCTGTTGGCTTGCAAAATCTGGCAGATTTTGCTTTGAAATGTGATCGTTATTTTCACCTAATGTTGACCGATTTTTCCGTTTCAAGGTTTAAATTATTGTCAACTTGTTATGAGATTTTCGTTTTTATGATTAAAAATGCAAAAAATAAGAAATTTTAGGTCAACTCCTACAAGCGCAGTAACATGCGCTCACCATGAAAACCGCAAGAATTCACCAAGGTCAGGCTTTCATGCCGGTCTCTGAACCAGGCCTCGATTTTCAGAAAAATTTATGGTTGTCCTTCGGGCAACCATTTCACTAGTTTTAGTTGTCCACAATGAAATTTGGTTGTCCGAAACATTTTGCACACAATTACAAAAAAGTAATTGTGTGCATTTTATGTTGTCTTGTTGGTCTTGAAGAATAAAAAGCTAGGATGTTTGTGAGACAGAAACACTCCAAGTCTGAAACATGGCAGATGAAAAAAGTTGAAAGTTTATCAGTCAGCTTTATACTGCTTCCATCTGAGAGAAAAATGGTTGTCCATCGGACAACCAACCTTTAACTTTTGGTTGTCCATATGAAATTTTAGTTGTCCCGGACAATCGGACAACCATGAAAATCGAGCCCTGCTCTGAACTAAGGCTTTTGTCCAGATTTCATGGCAGCATTATTTCTGATGAGATTCTTGTATCAAATCTGGACCAGTTGTTACTGTAGACTAAGTTCAAGTTTACACTTAAAGAAAAATAATGGTCAAGTTATGGAATATCAGTCAGTTTACTGCTTGTAAAATGCCACATACACACATGCAAGTGCTTCGTTCTAATACCCAGAGTTTTGCAAATATGGCTGAAATTCTACCTGCTTTGCCCCCAGGATCCCCACTGCGGCATTGCTTCTGGACCCCACCAGGGGCCCAAAGGTGGGCCCCAGGACCCCACACCATTGATGGGAGGGCTGAGTGTCCCTGTGGCCCCTTTGGCACCGTTTGGTGATTCCCCCCCGACAACAAGTTGCCCCTGCACTGATGGGAAGTTGCTTCACTTACTATAGGTGCATTTTGAGAATAATACTCATGCATGTCAAATGCAAAATGTATTTTGATTTTTTTGAATGCTTTTCCTAGAATAAATCTTGGTCTGGGTGCTTAGATGTCCAAATGTGGCAACCTCTTTTTAAAATTTTAGACCAACAGTATTGGACAACAGTGTGGGTGCAACTCAGTGTGATAATTATGTATGGCAAAAAATGCAACCAGCTCTTTGAGTGAATGCACAGGTGTGCAGTGGGAGGTGAAATGAATGAATCCTTGGATACAGCAGGTACAGTAAATTTAATTTGGGTAAGAAACTTGATCTGAGCAACTAACTAGTATTTTACTGGCACTACTGCAGTTTTGGAAGATACAACATTAGTCGGTAAAGACCAGCAATATCTTGAGATTTTCGGTACGTTGTGCAGTAGTAAAGACCACGTACACATGGAAAATTTTGATTCAAGAAATTATCTTTATAGAAGACTGGTCATGCAGTACCAGTTTTAATTGTTCATGCCTGAAATATGAGGGTTGATCTTGCCAAAGTTGGCTGTATCAGATGCTTTGTAAAATCTGACTCTGTACAGTATTAAAGCTGTGTCAGTGTGACTGTGGTGTTTTGTATCTGGATCTGGAAAGAGATAGGTAAGGTATGTCACCCCAGGATTAGAAACAATATTTTAAACCAATATTTGTTACAGTAGCATTCTAAGTTTCTGAAGATGCTGTTTGTACAATGATGTAGTTACTCTAATGCAGTACCCCAGATAATGCTGTACAGTAGCTGAGTTTGTATTGTAAGGAAAAAGGGTGTTACTAGGAAGTTTGCACAGAGGCTAGCTCTATAGTACATTATGGAAAATTAGCCTTTAAGGAGATGTGTCATAGCTACCACAGTTTTTTAGGAAAAACTGCAGTTCCCAATTATAGTACCCAACCACTGGTTCATTACCTCAGTTACAGTAGCTGCTTCAACAAGCAGCAGATTTGATTACCATTCTGGTACAGTACAATAGAAGCCCAACAACTTCGGAGTTCAAATAACAACTTACAACAAATCCTGAAATTAGTGCTGGCAAAAAGGGAATCAATTACTTCAAGTACACTGAAGGGCTACATCCTCTTTCAGCTTATTTTGAGATAAAGTGCTATCAAATGTCAACCTTCATGGTCATTTTCAAATGCTTATTAAAATGGGCATACTGTATAATTAGTACTGGGAACAGTTCCTGGTGAAATTGTGCTAAGGGCATTTTATCTGAAATGAGTTAACACATTTCTCTGAAGTGCAACTTGGTTTAAGTGGCATTTTGTTAAGAAGGCCACAATTAACAGTTGGCTTTGAAAAATATTCCAGCATGGATAGAGGGCTCAGAATACTTTATGGTACCTACCATTAATACATTAAAAAGATCCCATACACCTTTGTAGTCTTTAATCATTACCACTCCTGGGTTCATTGGATATATCTGACTCGGCTAGAGTAGCACTGTATATAGTATGTGGTACTGATTTTGGTGGGCCCTTATTAAAGAAGTCCATTCCTGGCCAGAAATTTTTCAAATTTTAGCCAGAGTTACTGTACCCCCATCATCCCATTTGCACTTGTGTTTAGGAACTGTCGGCCGCCATTAGTGGGTCCACCAGCTTTAAACCGTTTTCATTTATTGTCTACTTACTGTACTTGAATTTCAAACCCTCATATTCAATGATATTGAAGAAATCAAAATACAATTTAGTGTACAACCATCCATGATACAGGTATAAAGCAAAGAAATTGGAAGATTAAAAGGGGATAGACCCCAATTATGGCCAACTGAAATCAGCCCATCACTTACTGTCCGAATTTGTGTATAGATGTCCACTCAATAATAAACTTTTTCTTTTCTACAGATTACCGTAATTTAGAAAAGAACAAAAAGCCTGTATATGTTGTCTATCGTAATCGATGAAGGCTCTAATTCTAGCAGCAGGGTATGGAACTCGTCTACAACGAGATATTCAGAATGATACATCAGGAATGTTTAATCACCTTGCTGGTGTCCCCAAGCCCCTCTTGCCAATAGGATCATTACCATTGTCATCGCATTTGATGAAGATGCTGCAAAGTGTTGACACAAGGATTGATCAGATATATTTGGTGGTAAGATCTGTTTGTAGCAAGTATGTAGAAAAGAATGCCATGCTCAGTAGGGTGGGATAATGTCTACAGTCCCCTGTCTCAATAGTCACCCATGTTAATAGTCCCCTGTCTCATTGGTCCCCCGTGTCATTGGTCCCCTAACCCTAAACCCTTGCAAAGGGTGACTAATGAGATGGGGGACCAATGAGACAAAATATAAAGAGGGGGAATCAATGAGACGGGGGACTAATGATACGAATTATGCTAAATGGGGGACCAATAAGATAGGGGACTGTAGAGTGGACCCTACTAGTGTAACCAGGGATTCTGCCAGAAGTGTAAAAGGGAGGGGTGGTTTTATTACTTACAAAGTTCATATTTGATGGTTCTCGTGGCCAAAGTTACAGGTAGGTTCAGGGAGACAAACGCATGTTTTAAGGTCCCTATAAGGTGTAATCTGAAGGGTTTAAAAGATTTTTATTTATGTAAGTTCAAACCTTGCTGCAAAGATGTCCTCATCTTATTTACAGTAAGAAATTAAGATACTTGCATTTTTTATGTTGGAATACAAAGTGAGTGCCTTAGATAGTCAGTCAATGCTCTACATATATTTTTCACACTTTTACTGCAGACAAATGGACTTTATGAATCCCAATTTCTCAAGTGGGCTGAAGATTGGCCAGCTGTGAAAGTTATTTCTGATGGAACTACGTCCAATGAGGTAATATACTTTATGACAGCGGCAGCAGCTATTGACCTTTTGGTTGTGGTCTTTGTGGGGTCTGTTTAGGTTTTCTGGGGGTGAGGGTTGGCAGGTTAGTAACATTTATGTAAATACATCAGAATGCTTCATCTTTCTTTGTCCAGTTTTGTGTCAGTGGTCAGGGTAGTAAACAAAGCTGGTCGAAGTTAACCTCAAGTCAAAAAATTCAAAAATATATATTGAAGTGCATGAAAAATGAATTCTAACAGTCCTCTTCCCATCTTCATAGGACATTCCTGAGCTGAGATATAAAATGTTGAAGTTAATTTATTCAACTTCAAATGGTATATTGTGCAATAATTTGTAATATCATTGTTGTACCACTCAAATTACAATATTTGTTTTTTTTTTATTTTTATATTGTTGCCAGAAAGGAAAGGTTCAGCATTTAGTGCCATTTGAGGCAAACTGGTAGTGGATAAGGATATTATTTTTTAAAGAAGTGGATTCTTTTAATAGAGGTTTGACATGGGTTGTACATGACCAAAATGATTCTTTGTTCAAACAAGGTAACTATAACTTGAACATGCACTAAGAGGACTTTGTCTAAATTATCACTGAGGTGAATTTTGTAATGAAGGTATATTTCATGTCAGCCAGCTTCAAACTGAAGTGAATATGCACCAGCTAATACTTCTCACTTCAGGCTATGTAGCCTATTCATCTCTTTTGAGTGGTCTATTCACCTCATGTTACATAGTATCTCCCCAAATTTGGGGAATTGAATTTTGACTTTTTTTTTTGGAAAATGATGATGGTCCTCTTCTTCTCTGCCTCTAAATTATCTTACCACTTCCCCTGTCCTATAAAAGAATCTGATCAGCGCTTGTATTTAGTGACTGCTGTCAGCCATTAGTGGGGTCCATCAGCCTTAAATCGTCTTCATACATTGTCTACATGAATTTTAAACCCTCATATTCAGTGAAATTGAGGGAATCAAGATACAATTCAGTGTACAACCATCCCATGATACAGGAAAGCAAGGATATCGAAAGATTTAAAGGTGAAAGACCCCAAGCAGTTATGGCCAACTGAAATCACACTGCCACTTGCTGTCCAGATTTGTCTATAGCTCATTTAATATTTCTGGTAGATTTGTTCAAATGGCTAGATACTGCATTGGCTATAAATGAGTCTTTTTTTTTTGGTGGCTATGCACATGTGCACATCCTCCAAATTGTCAGAAGAAACAAACCAATCCTGCACCTACAACAGTTGTTCCAAAATTTAAGTTTACATGAAAATTTGATGACATCATTCTTTCTTAATCCAACCATAACACAATGAAGAGTCTTACAGTAAAATAATGACAGACGCTCACAGAGTAATCAGTCCAAACTTTATTTTAGCCAGAATGAGCAAAATTCTCAATTGGTTCTGATCATTGATTTACATCAAATGTAAAAGATGCAGTGTAGCTCATATTAAACAGCATGAACCAAGCATTTTGTTTGCACTAGGAGGAAGTTTTGACATCTATGGGAGGTGCTAAAAAGTAAATTGTTTGTTAGAGTTGGAACAGAGAAGACTTTGCCTTTAAAGTCTCTTGCATGAGAGGAAAAAGCATCTTTTGAATTTTAGAGCATACTGTGGTGTTCATCTCAGTTTCATGCAACAAGAAGGAAACATTTTTAAAACCTGTTTCTTGGATTCACAAAGTCTGAATTCTAATAATGCCAACTGTGATAGTTTGATAGTATATGTATGACTTCATATATTTGCTGGTTGTATTCGCAGGAAAGACCAGGGGCTGTCGGCTGTATATCATTAGTCCTCGAATCAGAATCTATACAAGATGACTTGCTGGTACTTGGCGGGTTTGTTCTTTATGTTTGGTATTGCCAGATTTATTGAATAGTTTGTGATGTGCCTTCCCCTTATTTTATTATTGTATATAAGTACGGTATGTGATTTATTGTCTGTACAGGTACCTATGTTTGTATTCCTTATAGTCTTTGCTGGCATATGTGTTTCTACATTCAACCTATGACCCTCTTTTAGTTTTTTCTTAGTACTACCCACAGCTCTTTTTTCAAATGGTGGGTTTTTGAAATCCAGGGGGTTTATATTTGGACCCCCTGGTACGTGAGTTCAGTCAGTAATTTGATTTGAAGGCAATGCACATACTTACATCCAGCAAATAAATTTGTTGCAAAATGTCAAAGCTGAACCAACTATATATACTTCATGAGCATTAACTTTTAGCAGCAAACTTTCCAGTCAAAGCTAGGGAAATACACAAAAGTTAGTTCCCATACATCACCACTTGGGGTTTCATGTTGAAAATTTACCTTTTCTCTTTATCATGAAAAAAAGTTATTTCAAGTAAAAACACTGTAATCACTATCTGTATTGAAGACTAACTCTGTCATTCAATTTCCTGCTCAAAGCTCCATCCTGCATATGCAAATGGAGGTGGAAATTCTCACAAGAGAAAAATTTTCATCATGAGTCGCATCAACACTGCTAGGCTATTCAAGGCAAGCTTCATCTTGTGATTTTTGCAGACAGTGGTTACAACATGGTGTCACTTTATAACACAAACATAACTCTTTGCCGGTGCTTCTCTCCCATATCAGGGTTCCTTGTTACTCTGCCTGTTGATCGTGAAAATGTCCGCCCCCCCCCAATATCTGGTACAGATCACCGTCCTTGGAGTTTGCTACAATGCAATATTCAGTGACTGTCACTCAGGGAATACCTGGAACAAACACCTAGAAGTGTGCCCTCTGTTAGTAAGGGTACCCATGTGCAATTTGATTGTGCCAGACTGTTGTTGTAGGCAATGGATAAAATTTTATGTATGTGTGGATGGAAGGCATGATAAACACTGCAGCTCATAGACCCCCTACACCAGCAGTGTTTTAGGGATTTTGTGTGCTGCAAATGATACAGATGTCGGACGCTGTAACACATTGGTGTCAATCTCTACTCGATTGTAGGGTGGGGAGGCACGGTCACTTCTGTCAAAAATTTACTTTGTAAAAATTTTAAGTCAGGGGGATTATTTTAAAAATGTGGGGATCATGCCCTCCACCTCAGTTTATCCCTCCCAAGATTGACCCCATGCTGTGACATGCCATTAATATTTCAGTGCCACTGTAGTTGTCAGGTTTAGAGCAGATAATGAAATTTTGACAGTGTCAAAAATCCGAATGCAGACAGAAATTCTGATTAAAAGTCATTACCTTTTCTCTCTTCTAACTTCTATTTTACAGAGATAATCTGTTTTATGATGACTTTAAGATCGAAGATTTCTTGAACTGCTTTGAAAAGAAATTGACTACATCTGGAAGCCTGGTTACGACCTACACATGCTCAGATGAAAGTAATCATTTGTTTGATAGTGTATTTCATGTTCATTTTCATTTCATTTATTTGGTTTTGCACAGTGCAAAATTTACAAGTAGCAATTAACCGCCAGATAAATAACAAATTGTGTGATAAGGAGTTTCACTCTCCAAGGGTTAGTTAGGTGGGTTAGATTAGATTGGATGGAGTTTTATGGCCCGGTTTCCAACTAATTGGTTTGTTAGGTGGGATTGAATGACACACCATCACCAGTGTATTTTGTAGTGATCATGTTTGTTCATGACTTATTTCAAATTAGAAATTATCCTGAAAAATGGTCAATATTTTGGGGGATTTTTAAGGGAATTGTGGCTGTTTTCTAGGTTTTCAATTCTTTTTAAATGAAATACTTCATTATGTCATGTTCACCAGACAGTTTAGCTGTTCTTACTCATAGTTAAATGGATTTTTATATCAAGTTTAATGCAACCTGTCTTATTGAGAGCTCCAGGTCATTTGACTAATTCCAAAATTTGATATATTATCTCTTAACATTCATATTGTAAAATTTTACGTACCAGGTAGGCTGGTATGTGAATGAAAAGTGTCATATTTTTGTGTACTCATCTCCAATGTGGGTTCCCCTTTGAATTGTTCTGACTGGTTTATGAAAAGTTGCAAAACAGTTGTGACATTTGAGGTGAGAAAGATATCCTGGCAAAGTCACTAATTTTATAAAGCTGAGAGACAAAAGATGTTCACTAATTCTTTTCAAAGACATGCATTCATCTTTTATGTTTTCCTTTCTTTTGTTTCCATCCATATTTGAGCTGTTTTTTTAATTTTTAATTCTTCTTCTTTTGTAGACACTTGGAAATCAGGGATTGTTGAAATTGATGAAGATGCTCGTATTACATCATTTCTTGAAAAGGTTGGCCCTGAAAAAACTTCTTCAAGATTAGCTGTGAGTAAATGGGGAATTTATTTCATCATGTGTTGGAACTTTATACTCTTCATCATGGGTTAAAGTAGGCTTCCTCAATTAAATTTTCTGAAGCACCACATTGTTAAATCTTACTGATGTTATGCACCACTGATTGCCATCCTGGGGGAGGAGTATAAGGGGAGGGGGGACACCCCTTTTGGAAATTTTTGCATTTCAGAAGGGGCTTTCATGCAAAATGGTGGAGAGTTTGTTCAATTTTCCCAGCCAAAATTTTTAACGAACTTAACAATTTTTTTTTTCGAATCACTGGTAATGGTGGATCAACATAGCACAGACTGTAATGAATTTAAACAGTGACGGTGATTTTACTTTCTTGTGAAAACAAATAGGACTTGATTGTATCCTCGTCTGTATTGAAGTCAGTCTGTGGGAAATAATAGATTTATTTACAGTATCTATTTTTGAGACAGAACAATTCTAGCCAGAAAAGTCGTGAAAAAGTTAAATTTTTTAATATCCTCCCAGTTATTATTTGTGCCGCTTCAAACCATGTCGCACGCCACAAGTGCCTGGGTTAAAGTGTGCAACAGCACTTCACTGCACATCAAATACATCTGCTGACTTTTGTTACAGCATTTGTTGTGGGGGCTGAGAGGGTGATAAAAGGTTGGGGGAAGGAATCCCTCTTTCCCCCACCTGACCTCTTGCCCAGTGTTATCATCGAGCCACCTTAATACCTTAATTTAATATTCACTCGAACCCTGCTCCCATGGGACATGCATCATGTCATATAGGTTTTGTATAAGGACATTCTGCATTCAAGTTGTGATTTTGACAAAAACCATACCTATCACAGATTATTGTGGATAAAGCAGTGACTCAGCAAACAGTCTTCAACTCATCGAGGTAAATCTAAAGATTTTGCTGCAGATTTATTTTCTAGTGTTCATCTTATCTTCTAAAAGTCTGCATTCTGTCACTGAACACTTATCGAATGATCTGCAAAAACCTGAACAACCCTGAAATATTCAAATTAGTTGAACTGTTCTGGACTTTCCTTAGACCAGAAAGCAAATGACGGTTTAATGCAGAATATTCTGCAAGTGTTCAGGGGTCAGTAGGCGATGTATGTCAGATGAATCTGTGTCTTATCTACATCATCAGTCTGATATTTTTGTCAAGGATGCTGCATGCAACAAGTCCAGCATGAATGAAAAGAATGGAGGGTGCACTGATTTACTCCTACTTGTTTCCAAGTAAATCCTCGTTGAGTCCCAAGTTGCGAACAGGCCAAAGAGAGGATGTGACAGCTCAAAGATAGTGGGACTGGGGTATGACTGGATACTAATCTAGTGATCATGTAGGATCTACTTCATACAGTCCTCAATGAGCTTGAAATGTGCTTAGCAAGGATTCCATGAGAAACACAAAAAAGGGTGGGGGGATTAAATACCGCTTAACCCCCAAGTCTAAATTGATGCTTATCCTGGGCTAAAGTTACAAGTGGGTTCAATTGGACAAAAGCTTGCTTCATAGCCTCTGTAAGGTGCAATTTTAAGGGTTTTAAAGGCCATGTATTGGTGTAAGGGCAAACATTGCTATCAAAGTTTCCTCTTTTAAAAAAAGAAACCAAGATATTGACAATTTTCTAATTTATGGGGGAATAAAAAGAGGAGAGATATTTTACCCACCTTCTTCTGGAAAGGGCGGGGGGAGACAAATTCCCCCCTTTCCTCTCTCTGCCAGAAACAATGCTTGGCATAGCCTGCTAGTGTTTAGAAAATGTTTTTAAGTCCCAGTTATTTTCCAGAGTCAGAAAGTTTAGATGCAGCATGTCTTCCAAAGAAAGAAAATTGAGTTTATTCAGTGTAAGAACTGTGCAGTGTGTTCTTTTACTGATGAAAAGAATGACAGTTTATCCTAATCCTACTGAATATCCTGTCTCTCCAGGATGAAAAAATATTCTGGCAAACTTACAATTTCAAAATTACCATGGAACCACGCCTATAGCAAGGCAAGATACTAAAGGAGGCCAAAAGCTCCCATATCAAAAGGTAGGGAAAGAAATATAATTTGAAGGGGATAGAAAATGTAATTTGGGGGCATAGTTAAATCCCTGTAGGAAGTGGTAATTTTTGATCCTCTAGGGGATGACAAAATTTTTTGTGTGATCTTGTTCCTCTCCCCCCACCCTCATATGCTAGGAGCCTGCAAAGACCACATGAATGATTGATTTATCTTTGAAGTAAGCTTTACAAACTGAAGGACATCTCGGACTTCAAAGCCATTGTTTTTTCAGGTGGGGAAGTTTACTTGCCACAACAGTATTTATATCAATTAAATCAAGACAAAAGTGGCTCTACAGGAGGCTCCTAAAAATGATATTAACGGTGTTGCTGCAGTCATGGAAAACATGCAAAATTGGTGAATATTTTGAAAAATATTTCAAGACCTTGAAAAGGTTTGAAATTCTGGTAAAATGTGTGAAATCCTTGAGAGCCATGGAAGATTTCAAATAGTGACATAAATTTCATTTTCACCCAAAATCATTGGTAATATCAAATGTATTCTCTCATGTAATATTTAAATTGATTGTTCTCCTCAAGTCAAATATTATGTTTTTTTTCTGGAGGGAGACAAGAGAAATGTCATGGAAATTCTTCATTTTGTCCTGGAAAAGTTATGGAAAGGTCGTGACAGAGGATTTGAAAGAAAGTGGAAGAAACCTGTTTTAACTACTACTTAAATTTTAAAGTTTGTCTGAAGATCTTTTCAAGCTATTGTACAGTTAAACTAAAAGCAAATATCTATACTGTACTCTTTTATATCAGATAACTCTCTCTTTAGGTTGAGTAGTGAAGCATTCAACCTTTTAATACCAAGGAGGTCCAGGGTTCTATTTTCAGACATAGTTATACCAAACACTTAGAGGGGGAGTTAAAGTAAAAAAATTATTTTCACCTGTGAAAGAAGAACTAAATCTACTCAGTAGGGTGGAATTTCCATTCAAATTGGAATGAAGGATACATGTGAATGAAGTTAAGACCAGTCATGAAACAGAACAGTCTACTACTCTGTTTCAAGTTGGGGTGACTGCTCTTGCCCTTTAAACCAACTGAGCCATAAAATCTCATCTAACTACCGTAACAATTAACTAACTGTAACTTAAGTCATGAAACTTTGTTGTCAAATTAAACCAAGTTATGGTCAGATGGTATTTATTACCAATATTGAGTGGCATTTTCACACTACTTCTCTGTTAAAATGCTATCATCAACTTTTGCTTGCTTGTTTAAGATCTAAAACAATTTTTTTTTTGTACAGGTGCCATGTTTTTACATCTTTTCAAAAGAAAGTTTTCATCATATAGCAAAGTTTCTTGATGAAAAGAAGGTGAGTTAGACTTATAGTTTATTCTCTATTGCAACAATATTTAAGCTTTTACCATTCTCTCTCTATGTAGACGACATTAAATGAAACCTTCCCTCCTCTGGGTTTCAGCTATGTCTCCAAATTTCGGTACTCCTTTCAGTAGTTTGTGATGGTATCTGAGTGGATTTTTAAAGTTGCCCAGAACGTCCAGATTTCACATATTTCTCACATGGTTTGACTGTTTTTGCTCTGAATTTGTTTGTAAATATTGCATCATTTGGCATCTACACACAGTGTTCTCCACTGATTCCAATTTTGTCTGGGTGCCGGAAATGGTGGCTACAGTAGTAGTGACCAATGTCTTGTCAAGTGGTCTAAAGAGAGAGGATGTCTCTCTTTGGAAAATTTCAGTTAAATCAATGAATGTAATAGCTTTAATGACTAGGAACATTTCTGAAGATAATTACTCAATGTTAGCACTGATATTGTTACTGTTTGCTTTGTCAAAAGGCTTCACATTGATAGTTTTTTTTCTAGGTGGCTCAAATTTTTGTTCTGGTGCTAAAAAGGTCTGCAAATATTTTTCAGCTGCAGGACCCAAACAAAACAGTTAGCAGAGAACACTTTACTTTGCAAACTTGAAAACTAAAAAAAATTTACAATTGGGAGGGGGAACCCACTTCCCATTGACCCTTCCCTTGGTTAGAAACTAAGCTGTAAAACTTTATCTAAACTAACCTCAGGCTAGTGATCCCTGCCCTCCTTTTCAGAAAGTAAATATGGTCAACTCTAATACTACCCAAGAAATCAACCAATGAACTTCTCATTTTATGGACATGCAATACTTCTGACCAGTGGGTACAACTATTTATTTTCTATTGAGTGAACACTCCTTGTTTTTGATGGGTCTACATTTTTCTACTAAGTTATTCAGTTTTATATGGTGGTTTTAGTCAGGAAACTAACTCATTCTCTCCTAAGAAAAAGCTTTGAAGTTTTTTTTATAAGTTTCATATAAAGATGTGTGCAAAGGAATGCTCGGTAGCTGCAATCAAATGTACATTTCTTTTACTATTTCAGAACCAACCTCTTAAAGACAGGGATGCCCCCGGCCACTTTGTAAAATATTTATCGGAAAGGTAAAACTTCCTTCTTTCTTTTCCAACCACATTCTATTACATTTCTCTCCCTTGTGCAAGTGGATCATCAATGCATATAAATCATCATCAAAATAATAAATGAAATGTCAGTTTCTCTCTTAAGATCCTTTGCATTTTGTATGCAAAAGGCAATCATATTAATTTAATACAAATGAATATTTTGAAAAGTATTATTTAATTCCTTATACATGCAATACCTGTTACTAACTTTGCTCATAGACATTTTCTTTTTGACATCCATAGCAAGTTGAATTTTGCATTTCATTCAGCCATAGTGTACATTGTTGCTTTGAAGGTCAACTTTGCCTTCTTAAAAATGAATTGCATTTCATTTTAGTGTACATCGTTGCTTTGAGGTCAAAACTTGAACTGCCCTGCATTTTGCCACACTGTAGTGTTTTGCTTTGGAAGCAAGCAAAACCTGGCTTTTCAAATGGACTCTGTACAATACTCCATACTGTATACTGTTTCTCTGAAGGCAAAATGCCAAAATCCAAACCTCTTCTACATG
Source organism: Holothuria scabra (assembly GCA_037179385.1). Lineage (NCBI taxonomy): Eukaryota > Metazoa > Echinodermata > Holothuroidea > Aspidochirotida > Holothuriidae > Holothuria > Holothuria scabra. Next base: position 26,604,526 of record CM074196.1, on the reverse strand, counting down.
CCCTTCACTGGTTACCTATTCGCGAAAGAATCCAATTTAAAGTTTGTTTATATGTTTACAAATGTTTGAATGATTTGGCTCCTGCCTATCTCTCTAATATGCTCCAAAGGAAAACCACACCTTTATCTGGTCCTGTTACTAGGTCTGCAATGGACGGGGCCCTACTCCTCATACCTCCTTACAAGAAGCGAGTAGTTGAGGAGGCCTTTTCCATTGCAGGTCCTATGTTATGGAACTCTCTTCCTCCTCACATACGGAATTCCAAATCTGTTGTGCTGTTCAAAAAACAGCTTAAGACTTACTCATTTAGTTGATTGTGTTTTGCTGGTATTATTTTTCCTGGTGTCTTAGCGCATTGATCATATGGAATTTGCACTTCATAAAAGTTTGTATGTGTGTTTGTAAAATGCGGGCTCTTGTAAATGCACAGCATATCTCCATAGTGAAAATAATTGCTTTGAAGGCAAATTCTGGCTTCTTGAAAATGCACTGCATTTCTTTGTGAGCATACATAGTTGTTTTGATAGCAAAATCTGGCTGGAAATGCACATTTCTTTTTGATTGTACATAGTCGTTTTGATAGGAAAAACTGGCTTCTGGGGAATGCTCTACTTTTGTCTGTAGGGTAGGTTGTTTCTTTGAAGGCAAATCTGGCTCTTTAAAATTCACTTCATTTCTCTATAGTGCAGATTTAGGCTTTGGAAGAAGAATCGGTCTAGTTTGTATAGCTGCTTGTGTAGAACGGGTGATGTCAAATGTTTATAATGTAAAATTTCATGAAATTCAAAATTGGGTGGAGAGGTATTGATCTGATGTCTGCAAGTGATATGGACTTAATGTCTAGAGTACCTTGAAATTTCAAAAGTCCCAGGATCTTTGTATCTTTTGCTTGTAAATTATAAATATATTATTTTATTATGATATTGTTGTCCTTCTTTTTACATATTATAATAAAAATATGCTTAATGTCGGGTATGATATTCATCACTTAATACTTGTTTCAATCATGAATCATTAAAGTGCAAGAATGGTCACCCCAACTTGAAGTAGTGTAGTACACTGTCCTATTTCAGGATTAGCTGTTGAGAGTCATGTGACAACATTTTTTCTCTTCAAATGTGAAATTTACTAGAAGTAACTGCTTGGTTTACCTTTAACATGCAATACTGAAGTCATAAAATATGATGAAAGATTATTTTATTCTTTTAAGAGAAATAAGAAGAAAACTGTGATATTCAGTAGTTGTTTTGAAATAAATTTGGGGTGACTACTCTTAATGTTTAATTCATTTTCTACATCCTACAGAGATGTAGTTTTCACATATCAAATCTCTGGACGTTTTGATGTCGGCTCTCTGGAATCTTATCGTCTATGTCATAATTACTTTCTCAGCAAGAAGTGACAGAAGATGATACAGTTGATAAGTAAGGAAGTTGGGTATATGGCTACTTATATACTACTATACATTCACCTATTGGAGTTAAACATAGGCTGCTGATGTGGGATAAATGTAACTTGTATCCATTGTAAAATTGAACTGCTATGTGTTTCCTTGAGTAATGGTCCTTTTTGAAGAGTCTTCCAGTCGGGAAAACCATTGGCTGAGGGTGGAAAACAGCTCAACACATGTGTACAGTGTGCTAAGAAAACATTTTTGTGACTCTGTCAAAAAAGAATACAGGAATAAAGGAGGTTTCTTCAGAGTATGAAATATATCACAAACCAAACCAGGCAAGGTTCTCTTCTTGAAGTCAATACAGATATTCTACTTACCTGGGTGATATTTTGCCAAAGCATTGACATTTTTGTAAGGTATGCAAGGAGGGATCGTACTGACGTAAGAACCGGTACTAGAGGTACAGGTACAGGTAATGAAAATACCGAAGTTATTTGGTGTGATACTAATACTGGTTCTTGAGAAAATACTGGTACTTGAAAAAATATTACTTGTACTCATTACATTTGCTGACAAAAATAACTGTTAGGATGTGTGGATGGTTAAAATATTTACACAAACATTTAGAGCAGGGGTTCCTGCATGGTAATAAAACCAATCAAACACCCAGATGTGTAAATGTGCAGGATAACATGGGGGCCATGCGTGGCTTAGGTTCCTTCTCCCCTGACTTCCCTACATTGGAGATGAGAACCGGTACTGCCTCAATACCGGTTCTGTGTGTTTTAAAATACTGGTACCAATATTTTCACGGTACTGCCCAGCCCTAGTGTGAAAGTGCAATTGCACACACACACCACTTGCCTCAAATCACTGTGAGAAGTTCAGTTTTATTGCACTCATAGATGAAAAATGAGAACTTGGATAAATACATAGGAGTTAATTAAAACAGCTCACCCAACGAACTTCTTCATTTCCTGAGGAGGGGGATTCGTATCACACCTAGAAATTCTAAACCTCAAGGTCTGGCACTGTAAGCTATGCAGGGACAGACTGCCATGACATTGACAGTACACTGTACAATTTTGAGACAAGTTTGATAGTTTGGGCAGTGAACTATGGAGGGGCTTGAAGAAGTCAGAACGAGAAAGGCTCTAGTGTACAGCCATTTGGGAATTGCACTGATGGTGTCAGTGGAGTCTACCCAATGTTCCTGGGGCTCAATATTCCCAATGTTCGAGGTTCCCTGTTTTCGTATCCCGATGAATTGGAGATGATTACAAGGTTTGTTATTTCCAGGGTTCGATGTTCCCAGAAGTGATGATGTTGCCAAGATTCATGAACATTGAACCTCGGGAACAGCGAACTGGTGGGAACTTTGACATGTAGCCCCATTTCAGTACTAGTTTTGGTTTACGAAAAGGAAATCTCTGTGGGCAGGAAGGAAGTTTCCCTGTAATGATATCATGTGGCAGTCGTACAGCCTGTTGACAGGATTAAATAAAAAGCAGTCTCTTATACCAACTTGGTGTGTGAATGATTCATGTTGAGTGCATGAAGCCTGTTGTTTTTGTGAAAGGTAAAGGTCAATTGGGGCCACCATAGGTCACATTAAACACTTTGTGCAATATAATATTATGAGACATGGATTTATTTAATATTTTTACACTGCCATGCTTTTATAGGAAGAAATAATTTATACTGCCTTTGGTATTTCCAGTCATTATGATAGCTTAGAGGTCAAACTGTGAAAACATAAAATATTTGTAAATAATACGTTAAGGTATCCTCAAGGGACCAAAAAATAGGTTGTCTGTATCGTGTACAGTTACGGACAGTAAACCTCAGAGTAATCTAGTTCAGTAATTTGTTGGCACATGGAATTGTGGGTAAGAGGTGGGATATCAGACCGAACTCCACACATTGTGTAGGGCGTTCTCTTGTTTTCTTGCAGTACATGCATACAACCTTCGACATTAATCTGAATAGCCAACTTGAAAGACGATAAGGACGAAGCTCAACTTTAAAGCAGATTAAAATGGATATTTTTACACCAAAAATGGCAAAAGAAAAAGTCCACTGCACAGAATCAATTTTACTGTTCCTCCTTTTGTATGGTTGGATTAAATTTTGAAACATGTGATGTAGGTGCGGGTTTTGTTTGTTGATTCCGACTATTTGGAGGATGTGTGCATGTGCTTAGCTAGCCTGCATGGTGCCTTTGTGTCAACGGCCCCAGTAGGCAGCCTCCCCTCTTTTTTCACAGCTATAAGCTGAGTCCGATCTTGGGGCTAGTGCTTAGCCACCAAAATGGATTACGGTACTCACTTATCAACACTCAACAATTTTATGTAGATGAATAAAAATCTATTTTCTTTATACTGTACGTCAGCATTGCATTGTCTTCCTGTACATCTAAATTTCATCTTTTTTAAAAAAACCATGATCATCACAACTCCTGTAATAAACAAAAAAATGATTCACACAACGTTTAAAAATTATTTTTCGTTTTTGTTGCCTTATTTAATTGAAACCACAAAATCTTGAAATCTTAATTTACTTTTGCATTCTGGTTTATTTTTAAATCTTGAAAAATAAATTTGACATTGCTTCACATAATTGTTGTGACATTTGTTTTGAATGTCTTAAAAACAAACCGCTGTCGAAAAATTAAAAAATTAAGAACATTTTTCGCAGGCCAAGTGAACAAAATCGTGAAAAATAAACTCAAAATAAGTTGCTGTCATTGTGGAACCTTTATTTATTAGAAAAATGGAGAATGAATTCTGTATATATGTACCCCTCATGTGGTAGTTTAATCAATCGTTTCCTTCCATTGTGATAGTTAAATGCATTTTTAGTGAAATTTTGTGGACTAAAAACCCAGTAGCTCATGTACTTGTTCAACATTCCCCACCTCTTGCTCTTCCGCGTGTTCTGTCAATCGTAAGAGTACCCGTCTCTCAAGCAAAAGGCCCAGTTCCATTCTCAGGTTGCGTCATAACAAAGACTCTAAATGGGAACCTACTGCCGTTGTGCATGAAGCTCCGCATAAGCAATGGAGTGGGGCCCGGAAACAAGTCAGGGAACCACAACTGGAAAAAAGGCTGTGGCCAGCTCGACTTGAACGAATTGGTTGGAAACTTGACCGTAAAACTCCGTCTAACTCCTTAGACCCTGAGTATGGAAAACAGTATGTCATAATACAAATTATAAACAGCCACATGGAGTTGGGCCCTGTGTTTCTTGTTCGGGCCTTACCAGAGTCTTTAAAATGAAACCTACTGCCACGCTTGGTGCTCAGCATAAGGGTTGGGGAAAAACAAGCCAGTGAGCAACAACTGGTAAAAGACTGTTGCCATCCCTACTTAAACCAATTTGTTGAAAACTGGGCCGTAAAATCTCATCTAACTTGCTAACTAGCTAGCATCAATACTGAGGGGGCTTAGGGTGTGATTGAACACTGCCCTGTTGATTGTGTCGGTGTTGGGTTAACGCCTTTGAGAAGGCTATCAGATGAACATTTATAGCCATATTTGACACAAGTAATGAAGTAGAACGTCCTGATTCTTGATTGGCTTTTGAGTGTCATGTGGCAACATTTTTTCTCCTCAAATATGAGGTTTACTAGAAGTAACTGCTTGGTTTGCCCTGAAATTTTAGGGTGTCCATTCGTCCGGCTTTTCGCCGGACAATCCGTCTTTTGAGCCCCCTTTCCTTCGTTCGGGCTCACATGGCGCCGGACGTTGAAATTACTCCACTTTGAAAATTATAATGTAAAGCTTGTCAACAATATGCAGCGCGGACCAGTCCAGAGCCTAGATTACACTAATGTGTTATGTGCATCAGTCATGCCTTTCACATCTGCCGAACAAGTAGGGGGCACTACCAGGCTCCACTCTGAGGTACTCCCGAGTGTGAATGGGGTCCAGTTACTGGGTTTTAGGGTGTTTGTGAGGTATTAATAAAGTCGTTATAGAAGGGTACTTCTACTGACCAAACACTGGTCTAAAAATCACCTCCAGGTTAACTTCAAGCAAGACTGTTGGTAAAAAACTAGTGAAACTACTACCAAGAGCAGATCTAGCCGACGATTTGAAAAAGGGGGAGGGGGAGATGAACTATATAGAGAAAGAAGTTGATGGGCATTTCAATGTCAGTCCCTTTGGGGTTCCAGGGGGCGAAGCCCCTTGAAGCTCCTGGGTTTTAAGGTGTTTGTAAGGTATTAACTTAACGTCGTAAATTAAGGGTAATTCTATGAAATTTACACTGGTCAAAATATTACTTCCTGGGCAACTTCAAATAAGATTTTATTGGTTTTATATCTACTACCGGCTGACTTTTTGAACAAGGAGCGGGTAGCTGAACTAGAAAGAGTAAGAGAAAGCAGTTGATGGGCAGTTAGCCTAAATGTGATTCTCTTAAGGAAGGGTGTAGGTATAATCCTGTTTGAACGGTTACCTGAGCTGTGCGCCACCTTCAATTGGCACAGTGGGAAGTGTGCAGAAAATTTTGAAAAAAAAAAAACGCAACCCCTCAGACAGCCGGAAATAAAATTTCCCAGGTGTTTTTGCGATATTTTCATTTGAAGACGATGAAAGTTACTGCCTTTCCTTGTCAAAAGAATCAAATCGTAAAAAATCTCAGTCACACTCTGTCTACAGAAGACAGATAATCGTTTTTTTTAAATCTCAGTTGTGAGGCACACGGGGGCAAAAGATTTTCCAGGGGCACGTGCGCCCTTGCCTCCCCTTCTCCATGGTGACGCCACTGGGACTACTACAAAATTTGTAGTTTGGGTTGTGAAAATAAGGCCTTTAAGTATGATTCCATCAAAAGTATATCTCACTGCAGGCCTATGCCTTTCCCTGGAGTTTCTCACTCTGCTCGTTACGATACCTATCAGCGTGATGTTCATCTCCAAAAATGCAGTGAAAATTCATGTTGGGGGAATATTTTGAAGCTGGGGGCGCTCTTCCAATGCTTTCACAGAGAGCGCGTGTGTAGTGAGGTTCGTTGCCGCAGCACACACCAATGTAAGAGATCCCGATTTCATCACACCGACGACCAAACTCGAAGATGTCATCTCTGGTGCTCATGAAACAATCTAGGTTGAGTGGAAAAACTCTTTTGCCTTCAAAAATGAAGAAATGAAAAACAAAGAAAAAAATAAAATTAAAAAGGGAGTTTTTGGAAAAGATGTTTAAGTTGATAGCTGGAACGTCGGACCGGGACATGAAATGAAAACTGTCTTAATGGATTAGGATAAGCAATTCAGTGACTCACATCTGGAAAACCCTTAGACGCCTTTAAATTATACCAGAAGGTTATAAATTGAAGCTACAGATCCAACAAACTCGAACTCAACATCATTAAAATGTTTAGAGTATGGTATCATGGACGTTTGTACAATATGCGCTTCTGTAGCTTAATCCTGTTCCCTTTTAACTCTCTTTCGCTTTCTCATTTTCTTCAATTTTTCAGTTCAAAAATTTATGCACGAGCAGTTTTCTCCATCCACAGAAACGAAGATACAAATTAATCAAACACAGACCGTACGCGCTGACGCTGACGTTACGAGATATCAATTCAGAGGACAAAAAACAAAACGGAGTCTTCTCGGCTGTAGCTTGAACTTGTACTTTCGAGCGTACCACACCGTCAGGTGGGTTTTACGTATGTGCCTCGAAAAATATGACGGTTTTTCCGGGGTTACACCTAAAGAACTCCCCCCCCCCCTCCTTAGTCTTATTAATGCATATTCGCCACGGACTTATAGACATGGACAGAACATGTAACGTGTACGTCCTGTCCGTAGATGGTCGCCACCGCCTGGGATAAAAAAGGCACATCAAGATGGCCACCGTGAAGCACTAACTCGTCTGATTTGACGAGGATTCTGTAATATTTTAAACAAAAGTTAAACCTGAATGGGAAACAATATCATATTCCTGCAATATGTGAAGTGATTTTGACCTAACATTGTCATATTTTAAAAATATTTCAACTTTCTTTCGAAATATGGGGATATACTTGAGCAAGCCCAAACTTAAACACAAAAACATAGCACTCGGACGGCCACCTCGGTGCGCTTTTTCTCACACGTACGGTAGCGACAATGTACCGTGCAGTATGCTCTGTCCATGTATAGGAAGTCCGTGATATTCGCACACATTAGCACTATCGAAATACTCTCATTAATGCATATTGGCATACATTAGCACTATCGAAATACTCAGAGCTATGGTAACGTCTTAAATCGTCAGTACCGTCATCTTATATTATATATATATATATATATATATATATATATATATATATATATATATATATATATATATATATATATATATATAAAGTAAATATGTAAATAATTAGAAATAAATAGGAAACGATTGCTTTTCCCTGAGCATCGTATAAAGTGAAAAGAATAAATGAAATCAACCTCAGCGAAAAATTGACCACCCTCACTGGGACTCGAACCCAGACCTCCTGCTTTACGTGCAGGTGCCTTAACCAATTAGGCTATGAAGCCGGTCTTGGCCGCTCTCATCACAGAAAGATGACAATCTCTCACTGAGGGGGCGCTATATATATATATATATATATATATATATATATATATATATATATATATATATATATATATATATATATATATATATATATATGTATAAATATATATATATATATATATACACCCACCTACACAAAACACGAAGTGGGTGCAATTGCAAATCGATCATTAGAAGATTTTATGCATGAAAGCAGAAATTAGTTTTAAAGTTCTGTTAAACGATTCCGAATGTAAACCTGGACAAACCATTCCTTTTACCTCTGATCTCTTTCTTTCCACCCCCTTAAAGGGGATGGACCCCTCCGCTTTCAAATATCCACCAGACTCTTTGGCATAATTAATTTGGAACCATTAAAAAGGCTCTAATTCGCTCTAAGCATGGCAAAATATCCGCACCCCTAGAAAGCATTGCCAAGTTTTCCTATACTTGTGCCGATTGATAATATGAGGGCGCTTGAGAAAATTGTCCCTTTTTACATGTTCTGAAATCTGGAAATATACGAACCAGATTTGCAAGTGAACGTAACCAAAGTTAGCATGCTTTACCACATTACCTGTTTTCGGATCCTTGAGCAGCATAAACATAGGCGCTGTTTCGTTGGTACGATAAGGGACAGGCACAGCAGCCAAGTGGGACTGCCAAGTAAAAAGACATAGATTATTCCAACGACTCAATGATGACGCTAATGTTAAACACAGCGGACGACAGTCATCCATACTTCTAGGTTAGCCTAGGTTAGCCAATTTGGCGTTTTCATTTATGGAACCATAATTACAATGGGTTAAAGCTGGCATTCTTAATTGTGAGATTATGATATTGAAGGAGGACCTGCCATTGTGTATGTTTTTAATCACCCAGAAATGTACTCTGAAATCATTGAGTCTTTGTACAAGTTATCAAGGGTGGATGTAAGGAACTTTGTTTGGGGGGCAAACTCAACTTGCGACCAGGTGATGTTGTGCAAAAGTATTTGTTAAGGGGGAGGGGCATGAGAGGTGGTGACTGACTGTACGAAAGACTATGTAAGTGGAGCGCCAGCATCAGTTGGCGCGGAGCGTACAGAAAATTTTTAAAAATCACGACCTCTCAGAGAGCCTGAAATTGCATTTTTCAGACTTGTAAGTAATATTGAAGCAGTCTTTATTTTGAGCTTTCCATTGCAATAAAATCTTCATTTTAATAAAAAATGATCAAATTGCAAAACGATCAGAAAATTACCAAATAAAATGTACTGGCTCCTTTGAAGGACGATGCGACATTTTATCATTTTCTTTGTCGCAAAGCAGAATCTCCATTAAAAAGAATACACCAGAACCAAATTTGTGTTTAATATGGTAAAGACGAGCATATTCTAAACACTCTGGTGAAGTTTTCATTCATTTCACATGTTCGGTTCTCGAGATGTTAGCAATTGAAGTTGACACATTTTCTACAAAAAGGAAACTTTAACCAAGCAGGTGCGAGGTCATGTATTGATGTTGATGGTCAATATTTTGTGTTGTTTCTTTTATTTATTTTAGATCCTGCTGTTTGACCTTGAATTGATTAGGGATGCTATCTTGCCCCTAAGGCAAATTAAGTTTTAAACTTCCATTGCTCTGGATGCACATATGGTAACAACATATTGCAAATAAGTTGTATAAATATCATATGGTGTTAAATTTTAGAGAAAAACAACTAAACAGTGTCCATCAATGTAAACACATGACATCACGCCTCCTTTTTGGAAGTTCACTCTTTGTAAAAAATATGTTAACTTCAATTCTTACATCTGGAGAACCAAACAGGGGATATGAGTAAAAATTTCACCAGTAAGCTATGCCTAAAATATGTTCCTCTTCAAAATATCAAACATAAATTTGGTTCTGGACTTTTTTAATTGAAGGAGCTGCACAGCCACTGAAAATAAATTGAAATCATGACTTTTCGAATCATATTAATTCATATGACCAGTGGTCGAATGAGCCGTTAAACCTGAACCGGCCGCACAAAGGCGTTGATAGCGCTACCAGCACCAATAACAGTTCTGATTCAGTACTAATATTGGTGCTGTTAGCGCTATAAACTCTTCTGTGCGGTCGGTACTGGGCTAAAATTTAGATACAATTACGAACTATATCCTTGACAATTATACGCATTAGTTTATACTAATATATGACATTTTTATGAGATAGAAGGCTGGGATATTTTGCCCAGATTAAGAAAATGACTACCTTTTATTCATGTGATATCGAATAACGTTATTTTAAGAAAATTGATCAGACTATGCGTTGGAAACGTTTGGGGCAAGTGCCTTCGTGCCCCTATGGCGAATGCAAGTTACGTTTTACCTTGACCCCGGATTTCTTTACTTTCTCCATTATCCCAATTGTTGTTTCCGGGCCTCTCACGCAATTCAACCCGATGACGTCAGCTCCACTTGCTTCAAGTCGTTTCATGGCATCTGTCACTCTGACATCATCCACTGTGCGTTCTTCGCCGTCCTCGTCAGGATTGTGCATTATCGCAAGTGTAACTACTGAAGGGAGACCTGTGAAACACAGAGGAGGATTTAATAGAATGAAAAACTAGGCTATTTTCTTCCTCGGATGTAAGACTTAAATCCTCGGGCTTTGAGGCACTTATGTTTTAAAGTTGTAAGATCCGGTAACAAATGGTGGATTTAAGACTAACTTGTTTTGAGTTACGACGGGCGTCGATCGTTCCTTGCATCATTTGGCTTAAATTTGTTATTGCCTGTTTCAGTCAAAATGGTCATACCGTATCTGATGGAAAATGGTTTGGACAGTAATAATGCCGAAAAGAGGGCGATAACGCCAAAAGTGGGTTCATTTTGACCGAAAAGTAGATTAACTTGAAAACACACACACACACACACACACACATATATATATATATATATAAATATAAATATATATATAGATAAATATATATATATATATATATATATATATATATATATATATATATATATATATATATATATATATATATAAATATATATATATATATATATGTATTGGGCGGAGTCAGATATACATCAAAAGTAAGACAATTCTTCCAAAGGGCTCGAAGATGTCATTTATATTGAGCTTGGAGGTGTTTTGGACAGTGATTTTCTGTTCCGCCCTGTACCTAATGATTTTGCATTTAGGCTGCCCCGGCCGGGTAAACTTTATGTTGATGCCCTGAGTTCGGTGCGGTTTCTTTGCCACTAGTCTGATTCCTACGGTAATCCACCGACGGGATTGGGGGAGGGGGAGCTCAAAATAATGTCTTGATAATTACATTACAACTGTCTTCGGGATGTAGGTATGGATGGATAACATAGGACGTATCTCATTACTTTTTTCTACATTCATGCGTCAAAACTTTGTATATGGTAGCTAGCTTATGTTTATTCATTTTGTAGAACCACATGAATAATTGTCTTGTCCAACGGTTAATATTTGACGAGAATTAAAAGATGTTGATGCTTTTTATATCAAAGTGTGTGTCGGTGTGTGTGTATGCGTGTGTGTGTGTGTGGTGTATGTGTGTGGAGGAGGGGGATATATTGAAACAGACCTTTAACGAAAAATTAGAACTGTTCGACGAGTGGAGATAAGTACCGGTAAGTAGAATGGTTTAATTGTAAAACTCCTTTCAGTTCACGATAAAAATTTAAAGGAGAAGAAAAACAGAGGGAGTTCTCTTTATTCTGTAAGGTTTAAATACTATTTAGCAATATAGAATGGAGCGATGGAAGGAGCTCTGAAAGCATAAATGGTACTCATAACGCGCGAAGCGCCCAAAAAGTCAGGTTTGAGCAAACATATTTAGACTGTTGGAGGTCCAGCGGCGTACTATACATACTATATCGCACCGAATAGTATAAGCTTTCCGAACATGTGTCACGATCAGGCTCTTCTCATGCAATCTGGCACTACCAGAGACGTCTATCCTTAAGGTAGAGGTACACTTACCCCACCAATGAAAAAATGGTTGTATTAGTTATTTCTCCCAATAATTCAGGCAGATTTACTTACAAATTGGCGGAATAAACAAAATGTAACATTGTGGTCTATAGATGACTTTAAGGATTTCATAAAACGTCAGTTTGAGCTTATTTAAATTATATAAAAAATATGATGCATTTAAAATTCGCCATCTATCTATATTTTGTGTAATGTGCTCGTCAATGTGAGTGTGTATGTTTGTTTGTTTGTTTGTGTAAACGTGTGCGCTCGTATTCGTATGAGTTGATTGCATAGACACGCTTCTGGTTCGGGACATGATCTAGGGCTCCGGGTGTTGAAAATTTCTGTCTTTCTCCCTCCTATCTAGAAACCAGATCGACGCCCTTGTCTGGGCGTTGCCGCTGTCAGGGACTGGTCACAGTCGCTTAGCTGCTTTGACATCTTGTTGCAAGAATCCTTTACCTACTTGAAGGTGATTTTTACAAAGTTACCTTTGCCATATTCCTTTATTGCCTCTAGTGCAATCATAGCTTCGTCAAAAACCATGAATGTTTCAGCCACGACAAAATCAGCACCTTCTTCTACAGCCCATTCTATCTGCTCCTGAAAAATACAAAAGTTTAACTTACGCATCAAAATGTTCGCCGTGTGACATAGCCTATTTGATGATAGCCTATCATTTTGTTACGTTTCACATGCACTTGCACACTTGAAGATTAGATACCAGTTTCTCAAAAAGACGACATTGCGAGAAAGGTACTTTACGCATGGGCGTCGATTTGGTGAGGCATGGGGGACATGTTCCACCCAATTTCTGAAAAGTCATCCATTGACTTTAGAATTTTACACAGTAAATTTTTGACGTAAGTGGCCGTGTCCCCCGAGCTTTCTACTTTTCTAGTAAATATTGATGCCTATGACTGTACGTGTTCTAAAACTTCGCAGGTGTGAGATGCAATCCGATGGCATAGTAATTTATTGTTTCTAAATTCTGATGGACATGATATTTGACTCCTCCATCTCCATGATCACCCCACTCCTGCCTGACTTGGAATTTCTTTTGGAAAAACACATATATGGCTTTACATGTCCCTATACATGGCATAGGTCGTCTGAATTACTTGTTTCAAGTACTTCTTATCGCATTGACCTTAAAAACATTCATTGGTTTTTTTTAGTAGACATAATAATATTACCCCCAAATAATGGAATGACCGTCGACTGCGTGGGCTCGTCGAATGCGCATCTACAATCCTCGACAAAAATGGTGGGACAAAACAAGCAAAACAAGCAATGACCGACACGCAATCCCCCACTCAATGTTGCGGCAGCCCAAGGCGTCCTAAAACTTCAACATTGATAAGGGGAGCGGGGTTTGTCTCATGTATTTTTGTCGAGGATTGAATCCTCGACAAAAATGTTGGGACAAAACAAGCAATGAACGGCACGCAATCACCCCACTCCCCCATTCAATGTTGCGGGAGCCCAATTCGTCCTAGAACTTCAACATTGATACGGGGAGCGGGGTTTGTTCCATGTATTTTTGTCGAGGATTGTAGCATATTATTACATATAAAAATCTCAAGTTCTCATTCGACGGTATTCTGGAGTGTTCTCCCCCTTTTAATTAATAATTGCATTATGTATACTGATGTAAGAAACGGGAAGAAGTCTTTCCTAACAATGTGGAAACAGGGTGTCAGTACCAGCCTCACGATGAAAATCATTTTTGCATTCTATTAGCGGCATTCTTTACACCAACTTTCAATCGTTTTATGCTTCGCCTGTTGTTCCCATGGAAAGCTTCTTTGGTGAAGTTTAACAAAGAACAAAGTAGCATGTGATTTGACCAAGTCATGCAATGTTGCTGATCAAAATTTTGCATAATTCACCAAAACAAAAAGGTTACGCTAACTCAAAACAATGATTGCACAACGGCTTATATACTCTTTCCTCCCACAGCGCACTGACACATATGATAGGATAGCCTTCTTACCAGGTTTTTTGGTTTCCGTTACGCGTCGTGTACGGCTACCGTGCGGTTGATACTTTTTGATGTAGGCTAGGTCAACCGATCGGAAATATTGGTTCGATACGCAAGGAGCTGTGAAAGGTAGCTCTTACAGCTCCATTCAATAGGCAATTATTTCTGAGAGTTTCGTGTAATATGCGTAATGTAAAACCAGTGGCGTACGAAGTGGGGGGGTGGGGCATTGGGCCATGCCACCCCTCAACGAGGCCATTTTTTTTTCCTTTTTTAAAATCCAAAAAATACATAGCTATACTTTAGTAATATCAATTTTACTTCAAAAGATAGCATATGTAGCACCAGTTTGCCTGTTAGGACACCCGATTTCTCAAAAATTTTCGAAGGGGAAGGATTGTCTCCGCAAGGTCCCCTAGTAATGCCAATTTTTAATTGCTAAAATAGGCAAACTTTGTCAAATTCGAAATTTTACTCAAAAAGGTAGCCTCTTTATCTCCCTGGTGGTACCAATCGCCCCCAAGGACGCCTACCTTATATTTCCAAAAGGGAGGGGCTAGTCAAGACTTGGTTACAACTCTTTTATCGAGGCACCATTTACTGATTTGAATACAAAGCTGAACTAACTTTAAACATCCCTCTCAGATTCTCTCGGTTATGAGGATCTGCTGGGTTGTATGCGTTGGTGTTACAAATGTTTCCAGCCATTAATGTCCCCGTCTCATCGGCGCATTTTCTTGCGATGCGTAACGCTGAACGATTTAGTTCTTCGAGGTCGTACACACGATCCACCAAGTTCATCTTTTGCCGATGTCCATAGTACTAGAAATTTTACAATTAAAAATGGAAAATAAATGTGTCCATTGTTTTCAAAAATGAAAAGTAGCACCTTGTGTATTCTTCATTCTCAATTACGGTAAATATTGCGTTGTCGGATGTAGATGTGACATGTCAGAAAGCAGTTTGTGTTACCATGGAAACCGCCTCACTTCGAATAGATCCTAATCAGATCTGTTGCTGTTAACATATGGCTTTATATGCATAGTTATGTCCTTTATGGTATTTCTTTTACTTATTCAAAGATCAAATTGGTATACTTATAACTTGAAGCACCTGTGAAACGACATTTGAAGCTGATGTGAGGTGATTAATAAAACAATAAAACAATATTACTTTTTTGCCGGCTCAGGCTTAGCTAAATAAAGAGGTATCCAATTTAGCTTTTATTGGGACAATGGCAGAGTGACATGAAATTCTACAAATAACACCACTCTAACAACTTCAAGTAATATATTGTGTTTGAAATACACTACATGGCATATTCAAAAAGAAAATAATATCAATCATTAAAAATTTTCATTCGTAAACCTAAGCGATAGCTTAGCTTAACTTCCTAGATATCATGAAGCTAATACTTTGTCAAGGCAGTTTAGCTCCATGAATATCGACACGCATTTCAAAAGTGATGTCAGTTGCTTCATTTAATTTTTGATTGATCTACAATTCGTTAGTTAACAGTCAGTTAGATTAGATTTAACGACACATCAACAAGAATGTGTCACAGGGTGTCAGTTAACTTGATAAAAAGTTCAAAGTTCAAATTTATTTTCAAGTACTGCTCAAGTTCACGTTTGGTTTCCCTTTAGTCGCCTCTTACAACAAGCCGGAAATCCCGTGGGTACATTCTACAACCCCCAGATCTAGAAAAGCTTAATCAATGTGTGTGCGAGAATCTAACTATTTGAAACAAAAGCTACCTTACTGCTGCATAATATTGAAAATGTGTCATTTTGTGTCGTGAATTTCGGTTTTTAGAATACTTATTTACATTTTAATAAATTATGAGTTGAAATATTTCCATCTCAATATTTTGCGATCATGTTGATTAAATTGCTAAAACTAAATACGAAATGTTCCGTAACAGAAATTATGATTATGAAATTAAATGGATCATGTTGTAGTTGGCCTGATGCATACAAGGTTAATGTAACTTGCCAAGAGATACATACATTGACCTGTTGGTCTTCAAATTTAAAGGGCCAATCCTCTCACCCCAAACTACACTTCTCGCACGGGGGTACAGAAACTCTCCATTGGCCCAGCTTTTTGGTTGACTCTTAATTCAAACAATGCAGATTGCGAAAGCTTATATGACACAGCAAGAACTGTACTGGGAGTGTTTTGATTGTTACATGGAGCTTTTCTTTACTCACCCTGAAGCAATAAACTGAGATTGTGACTAGATAAGGATGAATTCTGGACAATTGTGGGAGGGGTTAAGTAAGAGGGTTAAGAGATTGGTACTGTTTGGGGTGAGAAAACTGGGTCTTTAAGTTTCATGCTTAAGTTAAAGGTTAAAAGTTAAATTAATGGTGATATAAAAAGCGTTATAACAAAGCTAGTGTTTGATTTTAAGGCATTAAACCCTAGAGAACAGCCAGGTTCACATCAAAATCAAATTTAAAATAAAATATATTATTTACTCACGGTAAAAGCCAAGACAACGTCACTTCCAGCTCGCACAAATTCTTCGTGAAGTTGTTTAACGAGATCAGGGTGTTCTAAAACCACTGTAGGCACAAACGGTCCTGCCTGAAGGTAACATCTTTTTTCGAAATTAAAAAGGTATCCCTCCGCAACAATAACCTTTTCCCCTCTATTTAAACGTTCGAGTAAACCTGAAAGGCAAAGTTTAAAGTCTTTTCTCATAGTTTCAGACTGTTGTACAATTTTGACAACTGGCTGATCACTAACGTCAGCAATAGCTTAGTCCCATCTAGTCTGAGAAACCTCAGAGTAGTTAAACCAATTGCAAAGGTTGTATATTTTTTTTATTATTATCTCATTTGCTTTTCATTTGTCTTAGAATTTTTTTCAAAAGGTTCCTCAAAACTAGGGGGTTAATTGTGATGAACAAACCCCTTGTCAAAAAGTGGAGGAGTTTTAATCCTTACCCCTTGTTTCTTTGCCCTGGTTGCTGACACAGGTGAAGTGTGATTGCGTCTGACCCTCGATTTCAATTTAACTCTTGAAATGATACTAATTTGCAATCTTAATGAGCTCTCCTACGTATATTGCACTGAATGATCTGATATAGGGAGGTAAACTCTGACGTCACAACCCGAATTCGATTTGAAAAGTATTTTCTGTACCTTCGTCTGACGTTCCATTCCACAGTTTCACCATCGTGTACATAGACTCATATAAGAGTTTGGTTGAAATTTTGACGTATCGGTTCCTCTCTGACGGATTTATGCAACGCCCGGCCAAAGAGAATTCCGAACCTTCTTTTATTATTTCCACCAATGATGTTCGCAGGAATTGTGAAGGGGGGGGGGACAGAAAATCTACGTCATCGAAACTGGTCCAGGCAGAATGGTGTCTCCTAGTGACTAATACAAAGGTAGATGGGTGTGCGGGGGAGGGGGGGGGTTTAAACCTTGAGGGTTGTAAAGAATCAAGTACTCGCTGTAGAGGGGGAGTCACTGGACAATCGGGAAAGTGCTTTAAGAAGTGCTGAAATGCAAAAGGGTGCTGTTTTTTTATTAAATTTTAAGCGTATTTGAATGGCCAATAGGGGAGCACTTTGGAAAATCGGTCAGGCAACTTCCAAGTGCGATCTCCCTACTAGCTGATTTTCCCGACAACGTACAGAGGTGAGAACATGACCTCGGTCCATATTTTCCACGCAGTCAATTCTCATTGAACTATTTTTCACTTTTGAGCTGTATAACTACTCTTTCTAAATTCGCAGATTACTAACAAAGGTCAGAAATATCGTGAAGTGCCTTAAAGGGCACGAGCAGTCTTCCCAAACTTAAAACTTATTTTGAAGCAACAGCTAGACCTCACAATTTTCTTCTTATTTCTCCCCAAAGTGCTTTCATAATATTTCATGACCTCATTAAATTGCATACTCAAAGTGAAAAAATCAGTAATCTTTAGTAATTTTTACATTTGAGGAAAAGAAAAATTGTCACATGACACTCAAGAACTCATCTCGAAACAGACTCATCATGAAACAGCACAGCCTACTGCACTACTTCAAGTGGAGGTGACTGCACTTTCCCACTTTCCCTTGTGACCTCATATCCTCAGTGGCGTGGCTACGGGGGTGGTTTTAGGGGTTAAACCCCTCCCCCATGATCCAAGCTTACAATGCAAGAAAAATAATTAAAGTAGCAGTTTTTCTCTCTCCCCTTAGACTTTTCCCTCACGTCGTGCCTCCAGCCCTTCCCCCATGACACAACACTGGCTACTCTATTGCATATCCTAACAGTTGAAAACTTTCCATTTCGCGAAAGTGATACTTAACCCGAAAAGGCACCTCCGAGTAGGCTATTTCAATTTGAATTCCTCTCTCCAGACCGTTTCAATCTTCCAACCATAACTGTTAAAAATCTCTGTAGATTTATAGAACAAAAAAGATACAGATACATGGAAAATTACAAAAAAAAAAATACTTGCAAATGTTTGCCAGTGTTTTTTTGAAACCTTTATTTGACAGTTTTTTCTGTAATCTTAATGTATCTCTTTATTTTTGTTCTGTTTATTTTCAGAGATTTTTAACAAGATACTCGTTACTCTTCCCATAATTGTCTTAAACTCATCCTTAGAGTCTAGACACAATTCTGGTTTAGCCTACTGTTTCAGGGCACACCCACGTGAGCCACAAGGTCCTAAAGAGTACCGTATTCAAAACACTCTCTCCGCACATGGATGTGTAATATGAGCGATATATTGCATTTTCCTAATTTGATGTCAATCAAAGAGCTGTGACAATTGACTGAGAACTTTTGTAGACTACCGTGAAGCAGGGAATGTCCCTAACAACTCCCAGCGTGAAGTAAGATTGTAGTTTGGTGTGATGGAAGACCTCATTTTAGACACTAACCGAAGACTTACAGTATGTCTAATGGTTATTTCTTACAAACTAAAACAAGCTACTTACCTAATACATGTGCCATTTTATATAGGAATCTGAACACGTTGCGTCGTCTCGCTAAATTTGTACTTGTTACTTCAAGCAGTGTCGTTTAAATTCTGGAACATAAGCTCACCATAAATAGTTTACTATCAGTTGAAAAGTTGCCAGCGTTTTGTCTTGTTGACAATAATTATCTGATTATCGAGTAAAATTTGTGAAAGTTGCATGAATGTTTATAAGTTTTAAAGGATGCTCTGACTAAACACGTTTAACCCGGTTTGAATGCTCGACTGTGGAACGCATTACTCCATAGCCAATATTTCTTTTGTTCTAAAACGGGTAGAGCTGTCGGCTTCTAAATATGGGGAGTAAAAGCAAAAAGTTGAATTTATCATGCAAATGAACTGGTTCTACACAATTTTTTGAAACTGCTATTTCAAATTGGACATGAATATTTCGAGATATGAGTAAATGAAGCTACTTGATTTGTCTTTCAAAGTGATCTTAAGTGCAGTAGAGGTTATATCACTTCCTTGTAATCTACAAGCAATGATTTATTTCTTTTGTTTTTTTCTCAGTCTGTTGTGTTTTATGGTTGGTTTGACTAAACCTGTTTAAACCGGTTTGAATGCTCCACCGTGAGGAACGCACTTGGTCCATAGTCAATATTTCGTTTGTAATAAAAACTTGGGTATCCAGGTAGTCAGTTACTTTAACAGGTAGTGCTGTCGGCTTCTAAATATGGACAGTTACAGCCAAAAGTTAAATTTATCATGCAAAAGAACTGGTTCTTCACAATTTGGTGAAACCGCTATTCGAATTGGACAATGCATACCTCGAGATATAATCAAATAAAGTTACTTGATTTGTGTTTCAAAATGGTCTTAATTAAGGGCAACAGAGGTTATGTCTCTTTTTCATATTCTACAAGATATACTTTATTTCTTTTTTTTCAGTTCTTTGAAAAATTGTATAGTTCTCATGCTACTGATGTAACATAGATTGATAGCAGGGAAAAAATGAGTTATAATTGCTGATTTAGTTTAAAGTGTATCTCAAATCTAAAATTTAAAAAAATATATATTAGGCCTACAGAGCGTGAAAGATGAATCCAAACAGTCCAACTCCCATCTTTATCGGACATTCCTGAGCTGAGATATATGATGTTGGAGTTTATTAACTCAATTTAAAATGGTACATTGCACAATAACTTGTGACGTCATTATTGTACTACTCAAATTACAGTCTTTGCATTCGTTGTTTTTCCGAAAATTACTGCACCTTGTACCAAGGTGTGATAGTCTCCTACTCTTATGGGGTGATGTGTCCAACATGATATGCAAGCAAACAGAAAGCGTTCAAGGTCATAGCAAATTTAATTTTAAAAGGGAAACGAAGTCGACAATAAGAGTTGTCCAACAAGAAAATCGCAAATTATCATTGCGTAATGGACTATTTTGTTTAAAGTGAATAAATTTGAACATTTAAAATCTCAACTGTGGAACGAGATATGAAAATGGAAGTTTCATGAATAAGATGCATTTTGCAATCTCTTAAGTCTATATTTTCAAAAATTCTAGACTTGAACTGAGGTACACTTTACAGAAAAAACAAAATACTGTGTATACTTCAAGTTCACGTTAAGATGACAATGAGACTTTACCATATCGGAACCACCTATCGGGTTTCATGAAAATTTCACCAGAATGATTAGGTAAGGTATCTCCTTCACATATACTTACTTGATTTGACTCCTTGTTTGTTAGATTGGTAAGATATATTCGCCTGTCTATCCTACCTCGAGATTACCGTAGTGATATTGTGTTTAACAAGATAAAATATTTCTTTGTTAAGTCAAAAAGCGATGACTTTGACGACCAAATGTCAAGCTAATGTGATCTAAAACGAAATGATGTTCCATTCAAAATTTTCCAACGGAACCTCTAGTCGCTGCCTGCATCTCTCTCCCCCTACCCGTTGTGATTTGCTCATCCGGTGCCATCATGGGCGCCCGCAGAAAAAAGTCGGAGGGGGGGGGCAAAATTTCTAGGAGGGGGCAAAACCTCAAAGTCACCATGAATTGACACAAAGCATGCGAAAATTTCAGCCCAAAATGCCTCTCAGATCGCCGGAAATGGCATTTCTAAATCCTATTTTTCGCATAGAAACTTGGAAAAAACGTTTTGCTCTGGTTTTTGCTTTGATTTTTATACGTTTTTTCAATTTTTTGATTTTCCGGGGGGGGGGGGCAAGTGCCCCGCCCCCCTTGCCCATACCTGCGGACGCCCATGGGTGCCACAGCTTTGGGCTTTTCTTCCTTGTAAAATTTTCGATCACGTGTCCAACCATTACATGGCATACAGTAACGCTACGTCCCAACCGTTCCATGCAATGCCCTTACGATTTCACTAAATACAGCTTTTACTAGAGTAGTCTACACTTTTAAGTATTGAATATTCCCTGTTATAGGGTTTCAAGGAAAAGAGTCCGAAGCAAGTAGCCAAAAGCTTTCAATTTGGTAATCTAAGATTCATTTTTGGTTAAGTTTCTCAGTTTGGTGTCATGCCCAAGTACAAATATTCGAAGAAAGCTCGGGGTGGTATCCATTCATGGAACGTGTTTGTCCACTCCCTTCACACGTTCACCTTATTAGTAACGTAGGGTCGATCCACGGGTTGAACATTCATTTCACTTCTTCATTCAGCCTCATGCATCTTTCACTGAGTCGGTCGATCGGTCAGTCAGATATTTAACGACACACCAACAGGAATAGCCGATACACTGTCATCCAGATAAATCAAGTCCTTCCCTTAAGTCGCCTTTTACGACAGGCGGGAAATATCCTGGGCATATTCTATACCCCAGCCTACAGGGACAATCTTTGTCTCAGGTTCTCGATCTGTTTTTGGATTGAGGGCAAAACTTGTCCCAACAACCGGAGCCAGGCCCAATTTTTCTGAAAGTCGTCGATAACTTCCACATGTACGAACACGAGCGCGCACGCATACAAACACATAAAAACACGTATATTCATTCACATCGACACGGATAACGCATAAGCACAAACATAGATAGATGGAGCATTATAAATGCAGTAATACTACTTTAACAGGCTCTAAAATAGACCTTGTGCATATGATGTCACAGGGCGGAAAGTACGCCCTCTTTTGGGGGCAAAGCAAACCGACACAGACAAATGCAGACAGCTGATTTTTCAACCAGTCGAATACTAGCATAGTCTGCTACACGTGCAGTGTGAATCCTTATGCTTGCGGCCATGTGTTCAATTGTTTTCCCCCCAAGGACGAGGTCAGTGTGTCGTCATTGCACAAGGTCTATAGACTTAGTTTATGGGAGCCACTCATAAGACCCTCTGTATACCACAGTGTTATATTTTATTATATTTTTTTACTTTGCTTGTTGTTTTTAATCTGCCTAAATTATTCGGGAGGCAAAATGATATGCTTGTACCAGCAATATTTTCATGGAAACGATTGCCCCTGCCCCAGAATCGAGTCTCTGCTTTCCCTTCTTATCACCTCTCCCTCTACGTCATATTTTTTAACCCTTCAGTTTTAACATCCGTGGAAGTCATTTTTTAACGTTTTGTCGTTTTTTATTTAAATAAATTTTGAGGACCTGAACCCTCTGCTCAACGCCGAGCTGCCGACATAACTTCCACCAGAGACATGTGGCGTTTGGCCTCAGGACATCACGTATAGACAGGAAATCTAATAGGCCTACTCCCTGTTTTAGGTTTAGGAATTCATCGGGATTCACTTCTTCGGAATTTCGTCTGATAGGCACGTACTGTTTCCCCAACATGAAGAAGTACCCCATCCCTTTACTCGCCCCACGCTAGTCCTTACCCCCACGGAGGGAAAGGAGGGGGTATAGCTCTCTAGTGATATCAATGACGAGCCTTGTATGAGAACCAGGTGAACCGAAAGCAATTAATATGTCTTTGGTTGAAAGCTCCCGATTCTACGTAAGTGAAGTACATAAGAAATGGAGTACAATAGGCTACAGGGTTGTATAGCAGAAGGTTAAGTTAAGTGAAGGGCGAAAACCAGTTACATCTAGTTTATGTCCCACTTATTTATTATTGTTCAATGACATCTTGTTTTATGAAAGAAAGATGAAACTCTGGGGTCGTGGTTCCTGCCAAAACGTCCCAAATATCAGATAAAGAAGTCATCCGACCTTTGCAAAAGCCGATAAATTGTTTATTAAGATAAGTCACCGACAGTATAGATTAAAAATAAAGGTGCATTGTAACTAGGTTGTTAAATTGGCGAGATAATATTGTTTATGCCCTAAAATACGTCACCTTTATCCATCTTCCCTCTACGTTTTGCC
Source organism: Holothuria scabra (assembly GCA_037179385.1). Lineage (NCBI taxonomy): Eukaryota > Metazoa > Echinodermata > Holothuroidea > Aspidochirotida > Holothuriidae > Holothuria > Holothuria scabra. The sequence continues at coordinate 26,581,323 of CM074196.1, read as the reverse complement.
ATCCACATCATCAAAACAGATCGACTAATAGTATAGAACGGAATAAGGTTATAACTTAAAAATGTTAAAGTGTAATTTCATTCTTTGATTATGATTGCCCATTTGATGTCCCATGATGAAGCTTGAAAGTTTTCTTGCTCTCTTCTTTAAGTTCCCATTCGACGCAGACTGGGGGGATTCACTTCCTGAAAACGCCACGGAAGAGTTGTCTCTGAACTTCCTCGTGTACTGGTAATTAGGGAGCTTTAGATTTTACGACGCGGACGTTCTCTACAACGGAGTGACGTCATTTGCATCTATGCCGGTTCAAACGCAACATGAAATAACGTTATACTGAGTTGTGGTATTAATAGGGAAACGCTGGGAGTGACGTCATTACGTTGTAGCTGACGTCCGCGTCGTGCAATCTAAAGCTCACTATTATAGTTTCTGTCGAGAACGTTCTTTCTCCTTCCCTCCTTTCTCCTACACAATTTTGAAAAATTGTTCAATGCTTTTCCTCCGCTCGTCCCCAACACGAAGACGCACTCTCGCTTATCTATCTGAGACTAACCCTTAATTTTTCCCATCATTTTGCATTTTCCAGTCTGCACTTTTGGGGACCGCTTAAAGTGAGTATGTAGAGCAGTTGTGTACGGATTTGTAGGCTTTGTTACAAATAAAGACGTAGTAGCCTATTCCGCTTTCCAGTGTAACCCTGTAATTTGTTTCTTTTCCCAAGTTAAAAAACAAGAGAAAAGTACTTCCAGAATTTTTCTATCATCCACTTAAAGGTAAAAATAAAAATGCTTACAGTTGGAACAAGTCAAAGAGGCCCTATTTAGAAGAAATTTGAGTATGTCGGAATTTTAAGCAAGTCACACTCTAAAAACAGTTGGGTAAAATGTTCCCCAAGAGTTGGTCAAGTATGAAACGATACTGAAATCGGGTAATTTCTTCCAATAATTAGACAGCGAAGTGGTAGGTCACCCAAGAAAGTGTTATCTAACCGTATAATTCACTCGAAAACAAGAATTTTGGAAAACCTTTTCCCTGATTTTGGTATTGTCACATAAGTGATCAGTGTTGAAGTTTTACCCAACTGTTTTAAGTGTGTTTAAACTGTTGGTTTAATCTAGCCGTACGGTGACAATGACCTCTTTACCAATCGTGGATCACTGGGCTGTTCTCCCAAATCTATTGCGTATGCGGAGCATCACACACAATGGGAATGGGTTCCAATTTAACGTCTTGGGTATAACACGACCTGGAAATCGAAGCAAAGACTGTTCAGGAAAAACACGTGCAGATCCACCTCATCATTTAAGGAGAGTATCAACTAGACGGTTTGTAATTACAGACTGCAGTGCAAATACAGATCGAAGCCGCTAAAGATTGTAAGATAAGAAGTGGAAAAGTGGAGAAGCGGGAGATATTAGCACCGCTTGAATTAAAGTTCCGATCGAATAATATATACGCAAACGGCCATCCACATTCATTTCTCAAGGCAAAATTATTCTCCTGCCAACTGCTAACTAAACTTAAGGTATTGGGCAAGGAAGGTATCTGTCAAGCAGGCCACGGGCGGTTGTTTGACGTTTCTGCGGCAGATTCGGTAAGTGTAGTTTGCGTAGCTTGAACTGAATGGCGCCATTGCATTTAAGCGGCTAACCAACGAGCTTAAGAAGCGGGGAAGATTTTTGAAGGTGTGTTAGTGGAGTCAGTGCAGGGGAGATCTGCAAAGTGGCCTTTAAAGCTGTGATCACAATACAACGAATTCGGATCGGATTCAAGTTCCCGGATCCCTTTTTTCGGGTTATTGTTAAAGGACCAATCCTCTCACCCCAAACTGCACTTTTGGTACTCGGGTACCGAAATTCTCAATTGGCTCAGCTCTTTGATTGACAGCTAATTCGAACAATGCAAAGTGTCAAAGCTTGCATTACACAGCATTAACTTTACTAATAGTGTTTTGATTGTACACATTGTGACTTTTTATACTCACCCTGAAGCAATAAACTGAAACTGTGTCTGGATGAGGAGGAATTTCAGATAGTTGTGGGAGGGACTTAAGTACGAAGGTTAGGCGAATTGGTACTGTTTGGGGTGAGGGAATTGGGCCTTTAAAATCCTCTCAATCTTTGGTCGGAAGGAGCCAAACATTTGGCAGTCTGTGTAAATGTAAGTTGTACCGTAGGTCTGCGAACATTCAAATTATGCAACTTTTCATGACGTCAGATCAACAGACAGGTTTTATCGGATCACACTGTCCGATAAGTAATGTACGAGGTGTAACGTCAAAGAGTCAAGTGGCATCTTATTTTCATAGACATCAGATGTAAATAATACATTAACACTGGTTGACAAATTTTTAACTCTTCCCGTTCAGAGATGGAGAAGATTTTAACAAAAACCAGAAAAAATTGGATCGGAATCTGATCCGAATTCATTGTAGTGTGACCGCGGTTTAGTTTGCGAGGACTTAGCCCGGTAAACGTTAGCAAATTTCAAACGAGTGTAGGATCTAGATAAAATTATTTTTGGTTAATCGTTTAGTTCTAGAAAGATTAAAAATTTGTTTCAACAAAACAGCCATTTAAAGTAACAAACAACTCGTTCAATATTAAAGGCCCAGATCTCTTACCCCAAACAGTACCAATTCTCCTAACCTTCTTCTTCTTGTAGCCCCTCCCACAATTGTCTGAAATTCATCCTCATCCAGATATAATCTCAGGTAAATGCTCTAAGGTAAGTATAGAAAAACTCAATTTATGTAATCAAAACACTCCCAGTACCGTTCATGCTGTGTAATATAAGCTTTGGTACTCTCCATTGTTTGAATTAGATGTCAATTAAATAGCTAAGCCAATTGAGAATTTCGGTACCCCCGTACCAAAACTGTAGTTTTGGGTGAGATGTTGGCCCTTTGAAATACAAAATCTATTTAGTATCCTCAGTGATATAGTAGGAAAGTAACTTGGTTCAAAATCCCCCCACCCCTTATGCATGCATAACCTAGCTGTTCGCTATACCAGCACGTGTTTGCTAAATCACAGTCTGTAGAGAGCCTATATAGACCGTGTGTGCTTGAGAATTTATCAATGTACCAGGCCATGGGTGCAGGCGAGCACCAAGCAAAAGGTCCCACTTTTAAAGTCTTCGATATGACCCGGCCATGACTCGAACTTCCAACCTACCGACCACCCGTTATAATATGCAATGGTTGTGACGTCATTACACGGCCTCTTTACAGTGGCGACGCTACTGGGGGTAAGAAGGGACCTTTTCCCCAGGTTTTGTTCTTGTCCCCTATCCCTCCTCAAGTTAGGTCAATTATGAGTTGTGTTAATCCAAGAAATAAGTAATACACCTCTCTAGAGACTTTACTTTCCTATCAGACATATGCTGAAGCCTTAGAGCTTCATGTGCTTCTCCCCAGACCGATGCTTTGTGCTCGGTTTTGCACTGCGCCCCAAAATAGTTGCCCTAACATTATCCTTTACCCTTAGTTTAATATTCTGACGCTGCTACTGTCTATATATATGGTATGCTAATATGATAAGATGATTAGAAGAAACAATAATGATTTGATCTATGATACACCAGGTTTGTTATCGACAGCCATGAAACTAATAAATCAAAATGACTGTTAATATCCTAGAAGTAATTTGTGCAAATGACCAAAAGGAGGAACAAGACTATAACTTGTCGCAGTATTTTATTCACTCACAAACTTTCTCAATTTGAGAAAGGAGTAAAAGCTTACAGATCTAACATGTAAATTCAAATTGAAATCTTTAAAAGAATAGTCCAAAGCCAAATTTATTTTTGATATGTTAGACAGGGACATATTCTAAGCAGTCAGGTGGAATTTATATTTCTTTCTCATGTTCGGTTCTCGAGATATTGGAAATTGAACATGGCAAATTTTCTACATAGAAAGGACTTGGAACAAACAGGCATGATATCACGGATTCACTTTTTTAGCCAATGTTTTGTCTTTCTCCATAATTAACCACGAATTTTATGCAACCAAACTTTAATATATTGATACCATACGTGCATCATGAGCAATAGCATTTTAAAACCTTTGTATGCCTTAGGGGGAAAATAGCATGCCTTACAAATTCAAGGTCAATTAAACAGGGTGAATTAAAAAAAAAAACACTGGCCAAGAATGTGAATTCATGACATTACACCTGTTTGCTTCAACTTGGTTCACTCTCTCTGGAAAATGTGCTAACTTCAATTGCTAATATCTCGAGAACAGAAAATGGGAAATGAATGCAACTTTTACCAGAATGCTTAGAATATGTTCCTCTTTAACATATCAAAAATAAATTTGACTCTGGACTATTATTTTAAACGTTGATTCTCTTTGGAAGGTTCAAATTAAATTTTCAAGAGGGCGAATAACAATATAAAACACATTGACAAAATGCGTTGAAACTATTTTTCAAGCGACCTGAAACTTAAAATACCAACAATATACTTTAAAGCACATTATATTTTCGGTGTCCGGTCACCTCGGCCCGTGGACAACTCGGCCACCGAGAAAACTCGGCCCCTGGACAACTCGAGATGCCGAGATGTCTCGGTGGCCGAGTTGACCAGGGCCGAGATGACCGGGCCGAGTTGTCCCATGGCCGAGTTGTCCCGGGCCGAGTTGACCGTAAACCATATTTTCAGTGCACTAGACGAAACCAGTTACCTTGTGACAAGCAGGTAGATAATCTTTTATTCCAGGAGGAAAATGGCCGAATGGACTTTTCAGAAAACTAAATTTAAAATACGTATAGTGTTTTAGGTAAGGGTTAAGTCGGGGATATTTGCCCTTATCTTCACCGTGTCAGAATTACGAAAGAAAAATAGGAACAGTCATTTTGGGTTTACCTTAAGGATAATTCTTAGAAGCTAATTCGTCCATTGGCATAATTTAGCAATTACCATCCTGGGAAAAATTCTCCGTTAATTGCGGACAAAGAAAAGAGCAGTCGTTCTACCTCGGGTTCAAAAGTAGCAACCGTTGGAGAAAGACTTTCTGACGACATTTAAAATGTTTCTGCAATTTTGTATTGTTAGAATAATATTTAAAAATCAAGAACCTAAATAAAATTTGTGATGTCACTCTTGTACTACTCAAATTACAGTCTTTGTATTTCTTTGTTTTTCCGAATGTTACTACACCTTGCACCAAGGTGTGATAACATTCTCTCTCTTATGAGGTGATTTAATTAATAAAGCCGTCCTTGTGCAACATGCTATGCAAGCAAACAGGAATTTTTCAAGGTCATAAAAACATTTTTAATTTTAAAGGGACGCAAAGCATGTTATGTGAGTTGTACAGCAAGAAAGTCAAAAATTATTGCGCAATCGACCAATTTGTTTTAAGTGAATAAACTTCAACCTTTTATATCTCACCTCAGGAATGTCCTATGAAGATGGGAGTTGGATTGTTGGAATTCATTTTTCATGGTCTTTAATATATATTTTTGAATTTTTTGACTTGAGGTACACTTTAACAATCCCATCTTTTCAAATTGTGATTGCATAAGTAGCATGAGAACTTCGCAAACTTTGCATTCCCCAAAGGCAGGTTGTTTTCCTATCAACTTTAAGGTCAACACAACAATCTGAAAAACAAAGGGAAACAATTAAGGCATTCCTTTTCAATGAGAGAAAGTGATATAACCTCTGCTGTCCCCAAGCTTACTTTGGAACACAAATCTATTAAATTTATTTGGTTATATCTCGAGATGACGAGAAATATATGTCCGATTTGAAAGGAAATTTCACCACAGTATGTAGATTTGGTTCCCCTTTCACACATGAAGAGTGAATTTTTGCTGAAACTCCCCCTTTAATGGTGTTTTAGAAACCTGATCCAAGATTAGTAGGAAAATGTATGTCGAATATTTTAGACAGTATTTTGCGAAACGTCCATTCTTCATTTTTCTCTTTTCCCTTTTCATTTTCATTTTTCTTCCTCATTCTTAGAACCGAATGGATTCCTAGGGATCCCTTAATCACTAACTGGAAAAATACGTGTCATTAAAAGAAATAAACACTGTGTCGGTAAATAACGTTTGAGCAAGAGTTTATGCCTGGTCATTAACTGAGGACATTTCGTAACAACCTTCAATCTTCGGGCTTGTTTCTCCGTCCTAGCACATTTTCGACAGCGTCCTTCGTCAAATATGTGTCGACTTTTTCATCTGTTCCAAAGATGCAGTGAAGACTCATTTCTGGTGAAAACTTGGATCCCGGGGGTCTCCTACCCAAACTTTCTGCTAGTATTCGGGTATAGTGGGGGGAATTCCCACAGCATAAACCAACGTAGTTGATATCCAGCTCATCACATCGACGACCAAACTCAAAAATATCATCACGTGTACATAAGGCACAATCCAGATTGATTGGAAATGCAAGCTTTCCTGCATGAAAAGGAAAATGTATTAGGATGTTCAGTGATAGGCTATATACACGAATCCGATTAGCGCTTGTTTTTAGTGACTGTAGGTCGCCATTAGTGGGGTCCATCAGCCTAAAACTGTCTTTTTTATTGTTTACATGAATTTCAAACCCTCATATGCAGTGAAATTTGAGAATTTAAGATACAAATTAGTGTACAACCATCCATGATAGAGGTAAGCAAGGAAATCGAAAGATTTAAAGGTGATGGACCACAGTTATGGCCGACTGAAATCAGACCATCACTTGAATGGTCGTCCGGATTCGTGTATAACTTGTATATAAAAGTACTTTTAATGGCGTAACAATTAAGTTTTGTCCCTTTTGCCGGCAAACACTAGTATAATACGAATAGCTAACAGAGGGCCAGCTGAAGAATGACATAATGACCATGGTTGATCTTTGCCCGTCAGTGGGCGTGTCTTACCAATTGTGACCTCACGTGAAAGCACTCTATATCCAACCCCTAGATAATTTTCGCCTCATTCGAAGTCATATTTCATCCCCCATTTACTTCAACACCTTCCATAGCTACGGGACTGCAGTGAGTATTAACTCACTCGTTGGAGCAGGGCGTTGTCTGTTGCAACTCCCTGGTCAATTGGAAGAAATTAAAACTCGACCTTAAACCGCTTTGTATCTGCATTTCACGTACATTTCAAACAAAGCAAAATTGCATATTAATTAGCACGTTCGTTTACGACAATTGCAAAGACTATCGACGTACCCAAAGAAATCCCCTTTCTACAGATTGAACAATCGGTTTGAAAGAACAGGTTACTGAAAAGTGAACCGCGGTGGTAATTATATCATTTTATACACAAAAAAGAGTGCTTTTGGAATACAACCTCTTGTCGTAACCTGATTTTATCTGATAGGCATGTAACGTATCCAAGCCCAAAGACAAGACAGTGTCACAGCAGGAGGGGGAGTTTCAGTCATTTATAGATAATTTGATATGACTAGTGCCGCAATGCATTTTAATGTATGTTGCCGATCCCTCCCTACCTCTAAAAATACATTCCATACCCCAGTTATACTCAAAGAAATCCTAACCTTCAGCTGAAACTTAGGATTTCTCTGGTTATACTTTCACTGGTTTCATAAACCAGACCCCCTTTGACAGGCAAAATCTAGTATAGTACGCATCTAGTGTAGCCTGTTGGGAAGCAACTATCTATCTTTGTATGACTGTTTAACTAAAACACTGTTGACTCTTGTCCGAGAGTGGGCGTGACTTACCAATTGTGACGTCAAGTAAAAGCACTCTTTACGCTCCAGTTACCCCTTTACCACTTGAATATGCTGTACTGAACACCATGACGGTGCCGCAGAATGTTAGGTAACACCAGTGGCGTAGCAACGGAGGGAGGGGGGAGGCAGATCTGCCAATGGCCCAACTTTGCAATGCAAAAGTACCTAAAATAGCTGTTTTTCTCTCTATTCATAGATTTTCTCTCATTTCGTGCCCCAAACCCCCATGAAACCAACCCCCATGACACAACCCTGGCTACGCGCCTGGGTAACACTAAACTAATGGGGTCAGTGTGGGGTTGTTTATAAATTAGAATTGGGGTTAGGGTCAGGGATAAGGGCTAAATTAGTGCTCCTAGCATTTTGCTACTAGCATTCTGCGGCACATTCACCCTCTTAATCACCAGCACGAGTCATGCATGTCCTTACCTGTCTTAGGGTCAGTGAGGTTCATAAACGTTGGTTCTTTTTCGGTGGTGCGGTATGTAACTGGGAGAGCAGCTAAATGAGCCTACGTAGGAATGAATATAGACAATGTATGACAGTGTAAAGTCTAAAGGTGCACTAGAATCTGAAGTGTTTGCTAGGATAATTTTACCACATGAATCTCCACCCATTCTTCAGTAAGACCTGAAAATGTCCCACATCCGGGAATCCTGGATGCATGGTGTCCCTGACCGGACTCGTCTAGAAGAAATTCATCGGCACGACCCACATACACACACACCATTACAGGCAAATTCCACGAACCGTGGACTAATTGACTGGAACCTACAAACCGAGGACACCCTTCTAATATGGCTATAATGAGATAAAAAAACATGCTGTATAGTGTAGGTTATGTCATTTGTTTACGTATGCACAAATCACTAACTGATTTGTGCCAGTGGGTGACAAGCATACACAATCAGTTCCAATTTTGTTCGCCATACACAAATAATAAGGCTGAATCTGATTTTCTGCAGGTAACCGTGGACTATCGAAATATCCATGAGATATCACTACAGCACCTCTAAATTTATGAAAGGAGTGTTGCTAGCATGCTGGCATAACCGTGGGCCGTCCTCGGTTTCAGGTGTGTCCACGGTTCGCAGGTATAAATTCAAACTTTAGTTCACGGTTTGCACCAATTGTCAACGCACACACACACACATATCCTCACTTTGACACACATATACCCGGAACAATATGTTTGCCCGTTAATATTTTCATTTGGGGCACTTTTCCAACCGCACAACCTCCCTCCAATCAGGATCAACTCCCTTGTTCTGTAAATTAGTAAATTGTAAGGTCTGAGTTAATCCTGATTTGGAAGAAACTTAAAAACTTTAGTATGAGAATGACATCGCCAAAAAGATTTTGCAAAGTCTAGTGTTTAACTGAAAACGAAACAGTGGTTTGTTTGAACTTTGAAACAAAAAATAACACAACAAAAAGTCATTTTTCCTATGAACTTATCTGTGCTATCACAGGGTATCTTGTTCAAAGGGCGCATCTAGTTGATAAAAGCTTAGTTCAACTGTAGTAATGTTTCAGCTTGCTGCCTACGCTATGGTAAAATTGTTTGGCCAAAATCGCCGTTCCTCAGACTCTCAAACAAAATTATCAACTGATCATACGCCACTTGAGAATGCACCACCTATATCTATACACACACTAGCCTATCAAAGATGTTTACCATCCTGAATAGTAATATAGGGACATGAAGGATCATGCATCGGTGAAAAAATTACCAAGTAATCCTACATGACACTACCGTGGTTTCTGCATAGGATTTACAGTAGTCTATCATTACAAGCATTAGTTATCTAAATCTTCAACAAATTGTTAACTTATTCCAAGTTCATATGTCCCTTCGTGTAAAGTCACAACAGACTACCATAGAATAGGCAAATTTTTTGTAAATCTTTATCTAGGTAAATGTTGATCTTTATACGTTACCTTAACTCCAGACTTTTTGATTTTCTCCATTAAGATAAGTGTTGTTTCAGGACCCCGAGCGCAGTTCAGCCCGACGACGTCGGCTCCTGCCGATTCAAGTCTTTTCATTGCCTCGGTTACTTCAACCTCATCAACGGTACATTCCATACCATCTTTAAAGTTGTTATGTGCAGCGAGTGTTATGACTGAAGGTAAACCTGTAGGTGACATAAACAAATAAAATGGTTATTATGTAATTCCGTTAAGACAGCAATTTGTAGGCATTTCTTAGCATCCTTAGATTGTAGGGGTGAGACCTCAAGTTCTCCTGCTCTACCCATGTGATCATCCAGGGGCGACCTAGAGCCGGAAGGTCGGAGATCAGGCTAGCTAGACGTCTGCTGTCATCCTCGTGGCTCGCCAGTCGAGAACTAGTCTCTGACTCGGTAGGTTCCCAGGTGACATTCCCATATGGGCCCCATATACGTCAAGCCATATGGGTCCCATATGATTTTGCACCCAATACCCATATGGGACCCATATGGGCCAGGTCGGTATGCCCTTATTCCCATATTGAATAGTTATGGGGCCAATATGGGGCAGTTGCCCAAATGGGTCCCAGCACTATCCCATATGAATGATATGGGTCATCTGCCCATATGAGCCCCGTATGGGTCTTGGGTGAAAAAGGTATATGGCCCCCAAAGATATTAATCCTCTCCTGAGACTTAACTTTTGGACCAGAGACATACTTAAAGGGGAAGTTTAAGCAGTTAATTTTCATACGTGAAAGAGGAACCAAATCTACACAGTGTAGTGAAATTTCCATTCAAATTGAAATCACTAGATCAGTGTTTCAAAGTGATCTTGGGGCGGCAGAGGTTATCACTCCCTCACATTCACAAGGAATGCCTCAGGCTTGCTCCGCCCCCCCCCCCCCCTTGAAATTTCAGACTGTTGTGTTGACCTTGAAGTTAATAGGAATGGGACTGCCCTGATGGGAATGCATGATTTGTAGAATTCACATGCTACTAATGCAATCACATTTTGATAATATAGGATTGTTGATGAGAAAATTGGTTTTGGAGTTTAATGAAAAACGAAAAACTGTCCATTAATGTGAGGATATGATGCCATATGTGCTTGCTTCAACTAGACTTTTTTGTTGAAAAGGTAACAAATTATCTGTTCATATCTTGAGAAACACACATCAAGTTTCAATGAAAATTTTGCCGAAATGCCTGAAATATGTACCCCTCTAAAATATCAGAACCTGATTTGACTTCAATCCCTTGTTTGAAACCTCAAAACTTCTGAGGCTTCACCTGGGCTTTACCCCTGAACCCCACCACGGGAGACTGCTTGCGTTCGGTTTTCTTATGCGCGCGAAAAGTTTTGTCCACAACATTTACCTTTTCTCCTAACCTCCCCCCTCTCCTGAATTTTGACATTCCGGCTCCGCCCACTTAACAAAAGTGAATACCCAGCCATCGCCGCCTAGGTGGCATTTACAAGAGAGCAAACTTGGTATAAAACTGGCATAAAAATGTAGTGGGCTGTGTCCAATATCCGACCGATCGTACGGATACTAGCATCTCAAACGAGCCAAATGGGTATATGTCTGTTAAGAAAGTAGCATATCAGGTACATACAACTAAAGTAGAATGACCCTTCTTCATCTCCCACGCTCCCATTTAAACACGTCACGCTGTCACTCAGACAACATTTCCTACGATTTTTAAAACCGCTGTCAAGCTCGTGGTACCCGCTTTCAGAACCGGATAATAAGAATTCGGGGACCAGATTTAGATTTTTTCCTATCCGACTCAAGTCTAAAAATGTATCATATGCTCAGAATATGAAAGTTAATGGTTCAGTATGACAAATTAAGACGATTTTGACCTAAATGGACGTCAACGGTTTTTATCCTAAAGGAGCCCTGCAGAAGTCTGCACCAACTTAGTTGGCATATCCCACACAATCCCGCAGAGCTCCACAAACAGACAGCATCCAGCATTACCGTGACTAAAACAAAGTGATATTTATAAATTTCTTTCGGTATAACATACTTAGATTGGACGTTCTGGTTTTACATTTACACTCTAAAAACAGTTGGATAAAACTTAACCCAACCAGCGCACTTTTAAACCAATTGCTGGGCATCCATGACTGCTGTCCCCAGTTGGGTAAGCCATCACTCAACCTGTCTAGTTGAAATGTTTCGCCGAGAAGTTGATCAAATCTTAAACTTAACAAAACATTGCTTAACTTGACTGGTTAAAGTTTTTGCCCAGGAGTTGGTTAAACTTTTTACCCAAATATATTGCCCAAATCTAACAATCTATTTAATGTACCCAATATTGCCCAACTGCAGGGTCTGACAGGGGTTGAATACTGATTGGAAACTGCTCTTATTAAGAGCAGCTTCAAGCTACCCTGAGAAAAAGCTGTAAGTTTTTTTTTTAGATATATACAGGTATTAACATGTATTGATAGTTCCAGTATCTTGAAGGTTTTTGCCTTTAAGAATCAATCTCACAAAGCATACTTGTTACAGGCAATCACATTCTACAACGGTAACATTAAAATGTATTACTATATTACAACCGAAATATTAACTTTCTATCTCTGCTGATAACGAACGAGTTTTCACCCAGCCAAACCTTCTCGAACCTAGTTTTAGTGGACAGTTTGAAGTCAGCAGCAACCCTTGTTTTATTCTCTGTGATAATTTTGGAGCAGGTTGGTACTTAGATTCAGATATTCGAAGACACCTAGTAAGTTTGCACACAAGATCGGCTTTTTACGTGATACCAACGGACAGAGGCAAGACATGCTAAGCGAATAACATTAACAACAACCAAAAAACAAAAGTTTGCATACAAGGTACTTTTTCTTAAGTCCTCCCGACTCTCTGGCAAGACGTTGGGCGGAACCAAACATACCATTTGCCACATTGGTTAATAAAGTTTTCTGTTTTAAGCTAGAATCCCAATCATGTAACTTGTATTACCTGTCCCATATGTGGTTGTGAAAACTTTATTTTCTGTACTCGGATTGCTCTTCGGGTAATTTTGTCCTTTTTTAGTGTTATTCTTTCACCAACTTTTTATTTGCAAATCCAGTCTTATTCAACCATGAGCATCTTTATTAATCTCTTTTATTAAAACAAATACCTCCAAAAACTAACTGACCTTATACTAATTATCTGATTGGTCAATTCATTTTTTTATTGCCTAGCAATATTTTTCCACATGGCGGGAATTCAAAATTTGCCCAACACCTCTTAGCAACACTTGGATTTTCCCAACCTTAATTTACCCAACAATATGGGTATGTTGTTCACTCATTTGTTCGGCACTAATTTGTCCATGTTGAGCCCATTTGGGATTTTGCTCAACCTTTTTACCTTTTTTAGAGTATAAATGCATGAAAGTTACCTTTGCCATATTTTTTGATAACATCTAAAGCAATCAAGGCTTCGTCAAGTATCCCAAAGGTTTCAGCGACAATAAAGTCAGCCCCTTCTTCAACCGCCCAGTCCACCTGCTCCTAATGAGAAAAGTAAGCAAAGTGAGAAGATGTTAAGATAATTTCAACTAACTTGAACTGAGGATTTGGAAGAAATACGCTTCCGATTTAAAAGATTTGCGTTCTTCAGAGTAAATCATCTTCACGCGGAAGAGTCAATTTGTGTAAAAAATTGAGGGCTGAGTAGGGTTGTGGCACTTGGAGCAAAATTTACTTTGCAAAACAGGGAACAGCATCTCCAAATGTAGGAATATTTCTTACGCATCGAGGAATCAAGTACGTGAATCGGCCCGAGTATTCAGAAAACATTGGCATTTTTATTGCATCAATATTATTCGTTACTGGTTGCCATGGTGATACTTAACATCTCTGATGGCCGGCAAAGTTTACGCCGTGTGTCCATGAGTGCCTCATTCAGTCATTGTTTGCCCTCTAAAATGACGTCATATTACCTCAAAGCATGTTTAGCATGAAAGTACCAGTAGAATTATTCTTGGTTTGAATTATGGCATACTAGGCTGACCTAGGTGTATTGTCTCAACCTACTTTGAATATAGCCTCCACATCTTCCCGGTTGTTGGGATTTGCTGGGTTGTACTTGTTGGTGTTGCAAATGTCACCCGCCATAAGTGTTCCTGAGCTAGTTGCACATTCCCTTGCAATACGCAGGGCATTGCGATTCAATGTTTCAAGGTCTGCTGAGCGGTCGATGAGTTTAAGTTTTTCACGGTGTCCATAGTACTGCAAAAGGAAATATTATTTAAATTGAAAATTTAATATTCGTAAGACTTGAAGGGAATCGTCAATACTAGTTCATACTGCAGAATAAAATGACAAGAAACAGTTGCTTTATTTCATACGTAGTGGCCCAATAATCTTCATCTTGTTTTGGTACGTTACAGTCAGGTATAGGCCTATATGTATATCCCGTTATTCCGTATTCGCACTTACCTAAGGGCTTCTCCGATTTACTTGGGGTTGACCTGTTTTAGTGTCGTCATTTACAAGCAAACGTTTTCTCCTTTTTATGCATTTTCTATTAAATTCTTACTTGGCCTATGAAATGACATAGTTTACCAACTCAGGGTATGTGGATTAAAATAAAATAATACACTGTCGGGTTTAGTAAAATCGTTGGACACACTCTGGTTGCATCTTCGGTATGGGAGTTCCAGTCTTGGCCGTGTCATACCGAAAACTTAAAAAACGGAACACGCTGCCTTTGTGCTTGATGTTCATCATAAACAATGGAGTAAGGAAAACAAGCCAGTGAGCCACAAATGAAAAAAAAAACCGTTGCCGGCTCGACTTGAACCAGTTGGTTGGAAACTGGGCCGTAAAACTCCATCTAACTGGTTGCGTTCTCGTGCATTGCCTGCACTTATAGCACTATCCATATTCGTGTATAATCTACTATGCTTATGCCCGATCCTTCGTAATTTAGCCTTTAATTAAACTCTACTTAAGCTGCGCGGTGTAGTTCTCTTACAGATATATAGCGCGAGAAGAGTATATAAACCAGCCTAAGTTTGTTTGACAAAATTGTTCATTGGTCAAAAATTTTTCACAATAAAACATAGTCACTTTTAGGGGCACTTTCATCCAAAGGGTTAGGTTGGATTGAGTTTTCCGGCGGTTTCTAACCAGTCTGCAAAACTCGAGCCGGCGAGGATGTTTCTCCAATTGTGGCTCACTGGTTTGTTTACCCTACTCCACTGCTAATGCTGGTCACCAGATGACAATGACAGTTTCTTTGTTTTTGAATTCTTTGATATCACCATGAGGCAAGGACTCGAACCACGGTCCTACCGACTGCAAGTCTTGATGCTCCCTCCAAAGGGACACTCTAAATTAGCCGGTCCATGCTTTCCTTATAGTTTAAAGAAGTTATGTTCATAAGATGTTACACATCATTAAATAGATCAAGTACGGATTCATAACAGTCTCATAGTTGCAGTGTGCAGTTGTAGTTAATATAAGTGCGTTAACACCAAAGCCGATATCTGCTCTGGTTTGGTGAGCGCGACAAGAATTTTTATCTCGAAAGTAAAAGGGGATTCTTTTCCGGAGAATTTCCAAAACCGCCCGTATTTTTACTGAAATAAAAACGTTTGCGTCCCGCCAGCAAAACGCAGCAGATTTCCGCTTGGTGTGAACACACCTAATCTACTTACAATTTCTGTTCATTGCTTAAGGGCGAGCATACAAGATCCCAGTAAGTAATCAAAACACTCTCAGTGAATCAGTATAGTACATGTTGTGTAATATGAGCAACAGTAAAGCCTACCACAACTGCAAACACACTAGAAACATTTTATAATATCCTGAAATGTTTTAGAAAAATAAAATTTTGAGTTGCAAAAATATCCTGAAAAATATCTTCAATCCAAAACATATTAGAATATATTTTAAAACTATGCACAAACCTTCAAAAGAAGATCTTCGAACAAATTCATTTGAAATTGTTTTAAATAGAGTAACAAAATATTTCGTGTTCGCTGGAAATTGAGAATAGAGAATTTCTGTAGACTTTAACAAAAAATTGTTGTTTGCAGTGGACGAAAGTTGACTGCCTTTAAAATGTACCATCCGGTCTCTGAACAGAGATAAGCCGAACGAAAAAAACGTCTTCTGCTCCTTTAGGTAAAATAAATATACTACGCGCTCGCCGGCTCCTGCACTCACCGTAAAAGCTTGTACGACGTCACTTCCGGCTCTTACAAACTCTTTATGGCTCTGCTTGACGAGATCAGGGTGTTCTAACACTACTGTGGGTACAAACGGTCCTGCTTGAATGTAGCATCTCTTTTCAAAGTTAAAGATATATCCTTCCGCTACGATGACTTTTTCCCCATCGTTCAATCGTTGCATTAAACCTGAAAAAGGGTTATTAAGGCCGTTACGCTTGTTTTGGTATTTGCGTCGGTTAATATTTGACTACAGAGCATAATACATCTGCGTCACAATGACGTCATGTTTGAAAAAAACGATGAGCATGTGTTCGCGCCTCTCACCTCTGTGTAAAACATAATAGAATAGTGATCGCCTTCAGTAGAATTAGCCACGAGTGTAAAAGATTGATGATTGGCATATAGGTTGAACAAGCAAATGCGAAGACGGTTCCAAATTCGAACTTGCCGCACCGTCGTCTGACGTGTATCGTGATCTGAGGCACATCAACAGTCATGGGATTCATGGCTCTTTATTAGTTTCTTCCTCCCTATAGAAATGTATTTTACACTAGTTATATACAGTAGCACAATGTACACTGTAAACTCACTACACTTTGCATGTACACATGTGCAACTACACCGGGCTGTTCATCCATTCAGCGTATGCAAAAATGCGATGTGTAACTAATCTAGGTGCATGTAGACTGTATTCAGCCGTCTTTAGTTTTGCAGCATGTGACAGCACTGAAGCTAGCTGGGAAAGTAAAGCCCCCGACTAGATCTGCGTTTTAGCTCTAGCTGACTGGCGTAGAAAACTGATGAGTCATGGTGGCAACTGCGCACGGTGGATCGTCCTATCATGAGCTGTTGATAGTTATGGTTTGTTAATCCTCCCGAGGAATGCGTATTTTTGCATTGTGACTTCATATGCACCGACTATTTTAGCTTAAAGAAATAAATATGAACTCAACGTTTTGTGGCAGAAGTTGAATTTAAGCTAAAATAATTATTGTCGCGAGACCTTAACATCCTAGTTTGGACTCCGGCTTCCGTTTTTCGTCCGACTTGGAATTAGTGGTCCTGAATAGGTCGTTACGGAATCGGCGTTGGTCAAGAATAGGCTCAGCTGCAGCCAGACTCGGAATCGGTTCCAGCCAATTCCACAAAATTAAAGCTTCGTTAATGTAACGACTCTGCAACTTAATTAACAGTATACATCAGGCATACAGTTTAAGGAGTACGAAGCTTTCTCCTGAAGATGAATTCCAGACAATTGTGGGGGTGCTTAAAGGGCCAAACCTCTCACCCCAAATTACACTTTTGGTACCCGGGTACCGAAATTCTCAATTGGCTCAGCTCTTTGATTGACAGCTAATTCAAACAATGCAGAGTGCCAAAGCTTATATTACACAGCATGAACAGTACCGCGAGTGTTTTGATTATATAAATTGAGATTTTCTATACTCACCCTGAAGCAATAAACAGAGATTGTGTCTGGATGAGGATGAATTTCAGAAAACATGGGAGGGTCTTCAGTAAGAAGGTTAGGAGAATTGGTACTGTTTGGGGTGACAGAACTGGGCCTTTAAGTAAAAAGGTTTCGATACTATTTGGGGTGAGATAATTGGGCCGTTAAACCTAAATAGTCGGGTTTTGTCGAAATGACAAAACCTGTTTAACAAATCATTTTTGCAAGCCAGTTTCGAGGTTTTGTCAGTCTTACTGCTGGTGACCTCAAATGACCTTGAACCTCAAAAAAAAAAAAAAAAAATCAAAATACCAGCCGTTCTCCTTAACAACATGAAAAATCTATACACCATATTTCAAAAGTTTTGGTCCTACCTACATTGAGATATTTTACTTACACGGTTCTCACTGTTTACCTCTGATGACCTTAATTGACCTTGACCACTCTCAACATGACAGATCCAGTGACGTAGCTACGGAATGGGGTGGGGTGGGCAGGGGGCAATTGCCCACCCACCCCCACCCCTGCTTGGCTCTCTAAAAATGAAAAATTCGGAAATTTGCCACATGTGACACCAGTCAGCAACAATGTGGTTTTCCCGACCCTTCTTTCATGAAATTCCTAATTCTCTAAAATGGAAGCTCCATTTTTGTATTTGTTTAAACAATGGTAAATTTTCTGCGGGCTTCTCGCGCAGCAATTTACAGTTACTAATGCAGTCTTGTTCGCTCATAAATCAGTTGGGTAAAATTTTCCGAACTCTGGATATGACAAAATCAACAGATCACCAAGTGATATCGGAAACCACAGTGCTTTTTTCATGAATTTTGTTTCATTAAATTCCAAATTTTCTCCGATGTAAGCTACTGACTCTTAAAATGTCGCCGAAGAGCCTCAATTTGTTGGCCATACATAACATTGTGTACAACAACGATCTTTGGTCGCTTTGCATTCTCAGATATGCCAATAAGAAATACAGATTCTTTAGTAACAGATTCCTTAGTAATTCCCGAACTTTTCACATTTGCTTAAATAGGAATCCTCAAGAATCCAAAAATTTCTCCAATGCACGCTCCATATTTTCAAAATTTGCTTAAAAATGGCAAAAATTCGGTGCTTTTCACGGCGGGCCGCAAATCACTTCTCCAGAGAAATGATGTATATATACACTTGAAAAAATTGGGAAAATCTAGGTGTTTGCCACCGTCACCCCCCCCCCCCCTTGAAAAATGTCTAGCTACGTTCCTGGCACAAACCTATAAACCACATATGAATTCTCAGTTGTGACTAACCCGAGATAATCCTGTTTACAAGTTGTTAGGTTCTTGACCTCTTGTGACCTCTTGTGACCTTTGACCTCTACCAACTATACTTTTTTCTAGGCTCAACATCATAAATTTGTTTTCCAAATACGTAAATTTTCGGACCTTCCTTCATCTGTTTCATTGAAATACCGTAAGTTTACAAGCAAAGCGTTACATACCGTACCCATACGCGCGCACACAAACATACTTGTAAACGTTGCCAAACGGGACCCCTTCATCTAACCACTCAAACGTGGACGTTTATATAGAATGGTCTAGTAGTTTGTATACTGACAGTTAATTATGTGCCTTTGTACAGCAAAAGAAGACAAAGCTCAAAATATTTCAATCAATATTGATCCAGGTAATTGTAAGTGTGAATGTGATCCTTCACAGGAAACTGTGGACATAAAGTGATGCACACGCGCACATGCAAACAAGGACGGAAAAAAAGACTACCTCACTGAGGAATAATCTTAAATTGATCCTAAATATATACCTTCATGGCTGCACTATATAGCACTAAGGGGCTATTTAAAAACTATGATTTAAAACGGGGGCTGTCCCCAGTTCGCGATGGGTCCCCGATCGATAGGTGTGCATTTCACAAAAACGTCCCCGGCTGTCAGCATTTGTCAAATGCTCATACACACACACGACATCACAACCGCATAGGTTTCTTAGCCTACGGCAAGGAATCAAAGAATATCACGACAGTTTGGAGAGGAGGGCGTGTACATGGCCCCAGGTCCGAACTCGCTTATTGTTTGTACTTGGTGTGTTTGCGCGCGTGAACCTATAAACGATGCCTTGCCGGGTGCAGGCCTCTCGCGAGAGCTCAAGCCTGACTCGTCCTTCCTCGCTCACGCAGAGCTCGTAACTGGCGTAGCTACCGGAAAATTCGGGCACTGCAATGAGCTCTGTCACGTAATATGAAAGAGCCCGCCCTCACTAGCGGCATTCACGTGTTGCATGACTTAACCGGCTAAAGGGGAATTCCGACCATTTCCTTACGGGGAACAGCTCTCTGTACCCCGCAAGGCTTTGAGTACGGGTATTTGCTGTGTGTGTGTAATGTTTAAATGAAATACAGTGGTGGCCAAAGTTATTCCTGTATATACCATTACGATAAGTGATAATAAGTGTAAACAAGTAAAGTAAACGGTAGTTTCCAACAAAGAGTTGGAGATTCCACATTTCTGTCAAAGCTTTATCGATTCCGGTTATCAATCAATCTTCATCAGGGGAGTTATATAAGAAGTACGCAAATATGTTCAAGTTTGGAGCTAGCGAGGCTTTTTACTGCCTCCTTCCAAATTGGCTACATTCCCAAAATTTGGAAACAAGCCTTCTCTATTCTAATTCCAAAACCAGGCAAACCCCACAATACTCCGAAAAATTATAGGCCTATTAGCCTCCTTCCAGTACTTGGTAAATGTCTGGAGAAAATTATTGCAAAAAGACTTTCAAACTACCTTGAAAAACGTAAACTTCTCCCACCCTCTCAAGCAGGCTTCCGGAGGAAAAGGAACACGACTGATCAACTTTTCCGACTCATTCAAGACATGTCTTCCTCAAAGAAGAAAGGACTTCACACCTTAGCGACTTTTTTTGACGCCGAGAAAGCATTCGATAGAATGTGGCATGAAGGACTGCTCCTCAAGATGAGGAAATTTAACATTCCAACGACTTTTACTAGGTGGATTTCGAACTTCCTGACTGACCGCCAGACCCGCTACAGGGTTGGTGACTCACTCTCTCGACCTCTTCACATAACGACTGGGACTCCTCAGGGCAGCACCCTTAGCCCTATACTTTTCATTATGTACGTCGCCGACATTCCTCAACCAGACCCGAACCAACGGACTTACCTCTCACAGTTTGCTGATGACATTGCAATCTGGGCAACCTCCTGCCTTGCTGACCAAGCTGAAGAGAGACTTCAACGTTACATTAACAAACTTGAAAACTGGTGCAATGACTGGCGGATCGTACTGAACCCTGACAAATCCCAAACACTCTATGTCCGGACTACTGGTTCCCTCGGACGAGCCCCTCACGTGACTTACAACAACAAACTGATTCCTGTCCAGCGTAAGGTCAACTACCTGGGTGTTACTATTGACGAACGACTTGAATTTAACTTCCACCACTCCGAAAAGACTAAGAGAATGCGAAGGCAAGTCTCTCTGCTGTACCGACTAGCCGGGACTAAGGACCATCCACTTGCTTCCCCTGACACGACCTTGAAAATTTACAAAACTATGACTAGACCAATTATTGAGTATGCCGCCCCTGCACTTATCCACTTAAAGGACTCACAACTCAACAATTACGAACAGACCCAAAGACGGGCATGCCGAATTGCCCACCACCTTGACTACCGACACCCTTCTGACGAAGTACTCAACATTGCTAGACTTCCGACAATTAAACAACGTTTCAACGACTTACACAAAAACTTCCTGACTAAATGCAAAAGTAGGGACAAACGTACTCGTGATTTTATCAAGTCCCAACTGAAACTCCGACCGATTTTCCTCAGAAACTCACCCCTCGAAGGACTGACAAAAAGGATGTGGAAAAATCTTGGTAAGTAAAAACAAGACCAGCCACCGAAACATCAACTAGCCTTGGCAAAAGGTGAAATCAAGACCAGCCACCGAAGAAGACATCAAATAGCCCTGAAGAAGGGTACAACCAGCATTCGTAGCCCTGAAGAAGGGTACAAACCAGCGAGTAGCCCTGAAGAAGGGTATAAATCATCGGAATGGCCCAACTTGTCTCCAGAGGGGGCTTGGTATGCGTGGGTTTGTCCGCGGGACTACGGCGGTGGCCTTGGTTTTCGTTCTGTCCACTTTTCTTTCCAAGATTGCTGGGTTGGGATGTGCGGCTGTTGCTGACGGTTTTGTGCTCTTTGATCATGGGGTCAGTGTGCTTTGACTCATTTTTTCCGGCCCTTTTGGGCCATCTGAAGCACCTTCGGTTGGACCAGTTATGACGAGTCTTCATTCATTCATTCATGTTCAAGTTTACCAATGAGCTATGGGATACACCAAGTACAACTTAAAACACTTATTTAGACAAGCTGTTAAAATCCTTAACAACGATCTAAATGCGTTGAGAGATAAGCTACTACTGCAAAGAGCTCATGAAAAGAGGATAGAAGCATTCCAAGGAGGGGAGTAAAACCTAAGGAGGATAAAGGAAATAAGGGTTAGAGAGAAGGGTCGCCACCAGACCATCTTGAGAGCCAGGTAGGAAGTCGGTGTGCCACCTCCCCTTTGAAAAAGTTTTACAGCTTGAAAAGTGCTTACAAAAAAGGAATTATCATCCAATCCTAAAAAATATAAAAAATTTATTCAAGTAGGGTAGGAATTTGTGTCAGGTGGTGATGCTGATATTGATGGCGAGTACCGGGTGGAAGTTTTAAGAACCGGGTAACACCGCCTTTTACAATTATGTAAAAGTGGTAGCAAATATACAGTACTAGCGACAGTTCTGATTATGATCTGCTTCTTCAGATAATGCTGCACAGAGAAGCTGTCACGTTACCTGACCTGTGTAAACACAATATGTTTATGGAAAGTGTCGCTTCCATAAAAATAATTAACCGCAATAGAACCACACGACCTCTAGCTCCGGAATAAACAAAGTACAAGATTTATAAAATATAATGTATATACATAGGCCTATAACAGAAGTTCCAGAAGATGTACTCGTATATCCTCATTCCTCATCTTCAGAAGCCTGATGAAAGCCTTACAGAAAAGACATTCAAAACCAGACAGACCGCCCTCATGTCTAACTAATCAAACAAAGAGAAAAGAGACACGCAATTACACTCAGTGAATACATCTGGAAATGAAACACTCCGTGAAATGGAAACTAATGTGCAAGGCTCGAGCATACGTACTCCACATCATCAAAAAACTTGTAATCTCAGCCTAGAAGAAAAGCTCTTCATCATGATCAAACCTTCCTTTGCTTGCTTTCATGTTACCCCGGTTCACATTTCAAACATTGTTACAATAATTATAAATATTTGTATATGTATGCACATGATGATTTTATGTAATATACATCGCAAGATGGAAGAAATTAACTGAAACTAAAACTGGAGCCACCTTGACTCTAAACAAACGAAACGAACTCTGCTGGGTAACTGCTCTGATAGGTAACGTACCTTGGCTCTCTTCACACCAGCATTTCGTACCCACCGTGCCTGTTCAAATGAGCACGGCCCCAAACACGTTCTGAAAAACGACTTCAGGCATCAAACACATAGGCTACGTAATCAACGTTATTGACACCATTCTACATAAGGCTCCTGAAGAGTGAGGACCTGACTATATTGGCTCTTACGCTACAATTCCGTAAGCCGGGTTGTTATTGCCTATTGTAACCTTTCAATATAATATACTCATTACCAATTACGTAAATAATACACGTAAACTAGGCTCTATAAATTTTATTACATTGTATAAATTAGCGCTTGGGCCTTCTTGCTTGAGGCGCGTTATGAAAACTGTTTGTCCTTTTTTTTTTGTTTTTGTTTTTATTATCGTCTTTATATTTTTCATATAAATAGGTAAGCAAATTTTAAATGTAATATAAACTCATATATATATATATATATATATATATATATATATATATATATATATATATATATATATATATATATATATATATATATATATATATATATATATATATATATATATGCGTGTGTGTATTAAGTAAAAGAGTGGGTGTGTATACCCATGCACGTTAAGCTCTCACCTTTGCTAGTCATTTTCGCTGTTGTATTTTATATCAACCAATTCACACGAAGAGTAATTATCGGGAGATGAAAGTCTCATCCGTGTGAAGAATATGATGCCGTTTACAGCCTGTTGCAAATCTGAGTTCGCTCCTCTTGGTACAGTAGTTTACTGTACATATACGTCCGTAACAGTAACTAGGTATTCGATGTTGGATCAAGTCGGACCTTCGTAGTCAATACATCTGTATCACCTTCATTCAGCGGTCACTATACATCACACATTGAAACGATTTCTGGAGCTCATCAATTCTAGCGAGTTATTAAAAGCCGCCGTACTTGATTTAACAACAAGTTTGTACCAGATAAGACGGGTTTTATCTTCCAGATAGATAACTCTTATACCAGGGGTTACCAATAAATTGAATACCTATCGGCTAAATGAAGAACAATGTATACGCAGTCCCAAACATTTAGATTAGTTATCTTTTTATTAATGCAGGCGAGAACACTCCAGCTAAAAATCTTTGGTATATATTTTTGCAAATAATACAATCAAATATGATCGTTCGCACTTTTATGAAAATTGAGCCTTAATCACATAACAAGAAGTTCAAAATATCTTTCATCTTAAATATTTTTGAGTTGCCAACCTGGTATAGTCCTAACCATGAGATAGATTAGGTTTTACCATAGTTATTATACCTTTCCCTGGTTGAGAAACTCCTCACGTACACTGTGTGGGCACAGACGTAGAAGCTGTATGTACGTTCATAGTTTTTGTAAGGTGCGTCCGTAACTGTCCGTAAAAGCATGTTGAGCTCTTCCAAAAGTTCGTCACGTGACTTTGAAGATGCACACGATCGATCGGTAGCGATATGACTCCATTGAGTGATGTAATGTTTCTGCTGGGAAGTGAAATTAAAGTTGACCCAAGGGCTAAAAGGGAACTGCAAACGGCCTCCAAATCAGTAAGTTTTTAAGATTTTTGAATAAATGAAGAAATCCCATGTTCTCGGGTTTCATTTTCTCTTTCTTAAGTTAAGCGTAAAATACTGGTTCCGAGGCTTGGCGTTTGGAGACCTTCGCTGAGTTCATTCAGTAGGCCCTACAGGCTTATCATACAGCATTCAGTGTGCGGTAAGGGTGAAGTAGAACTACTTCATTACGCTAGGTGGGCTTCCTAAAATGCTGTACGACCATAGTTACTGATAAATATTGTATAATCATGGTATAATTATACATTCGTCTGATGAGCCGTCACACTCGTTTGTTAAAATGGTTTAACCCAATCATGGGCGTCCGCAGAAATTTTTGTAAGGGGGGGCAAGATCATTCATGGATGATTGAATTGTGTACACTATCTAAGCGGAGCGCCACCATCGGTTGGCGCGGAGCGTACAAGAAAATTTTGGGCCTTACAAACCCTCCAGATGGCCGGAAACGACACTTGGCGAGTGTTATAAGCTGCATGTACCCAGCCCTGAAACAGGAATTTCATGTCTGTAATTTTTAGATATTTAGAATTTTCAATGCAAAAAATTGTTGAAGGGAAATCTGCCTCTCGGTAGCGGCCTCGCACGCCTATGCACGATAAAACTTACAACTGTCAAACAGCCTATATAGGCCTATGTCCGTTACATAATTATGAACCATGCATACACCCCGGGACCAAACCAAGACCAACGCATTCATCAATGGACGGATGCCATATGCACACTACATACCTGACAACTAGGCTAGTACATAGTTTTTACAATTACAAATTTCCAATAGATATCACGAATGATGGTCCCCAAATTACGATTTCACTATTCAGCATACTGCACCATCTTCTCTTTTGCTATTCCTGGTCAAATGTCCGCATATTCCACGAGCAAAAACTGACGCTGTGAGTGAAGGTATTTTGATGATTTATTTTTAATTTTTTTTATTTTAATTTTTAATTATTTTTTTTCACAAGTTTGATTTTCCAGGGGGGGGGGGCAAGTGCCCCCCCTTGCCCCCCCTTGCGGACGCCCATGAACCCAATCAGTTTAACGTTAAACAGTGCGACTGCTACTATGCTTCGCAATTTCGCGGAAATGTTGAGTGTGCTGAACAAGTTACTGTTACTTGTCCAGCCTTCGATTCATTGACCCGCTATTTTAGTTTGAGTATAGTTATTCTCGCTTTACGGCCGTTCTTATTTAAGACAGATATCTTACTCAAACCTTTCGCAATAATATACGCCCTAATTGAAGTCATTACAGTTTGATAATTGTTCACAAGAGACTCTCGAAGAAATCAGTCTATGTCTGCATATATAGTCTGCATATATAGAGTACGTATGGAGAGTCCGACAACAAGGCTCTCATATACTATCAACGTCACGTGACTGACGAAAACCGAAATCTCAACATTAGCAGCCACTTCGCGGAGTTTTCAAACCAGGGAAAAGTATAACAAGAGGGCAATCCGCGGAGTTGCTGACCTCATCGCTAGTAAACGCGGGACTTCATTCTATCAAGCTCCTTTGGGGATTTTAGCTATACAAAAACCTCATTCCAAATTTGATGTGCTAGAAACGCGTTCCAGAATTGAAAATAATGACGTCAACGTGTTTTAATTTGGCTTACAAGATGTTACTGATCATACGCAGTAGGTGTGTTACCAATTGGACTTGGCCAAGTCTCTCGTGAGTGTTCCCCGGGGAGCTGACAACACTAACTCTACACAAATCCAGTGCTTCAGCACAGTACAGCATACCGGACTGCCTTTTTCTAATACGCCCTCTATCGGACAATAGAGGTATCGCTTCAGGTTGAGAAACGATAGAATTAATAGACCGATAGAGGGCGTATTAGATAAAAGGAAAATACGATATTCTGTACTATGCTGCAGAAGGGGGAATTTGAAGACTCAACTCCCCGCGGAACACTCACGGGAGACTTGGCCAAGTCTAGTTACCGATACGCGCGCACGATAGAACCTTAGCCACAATTGTTGCACAATGTACTCCTGGATGAAAAAATAGAGAAACACGCAACGCAGTGACGTCGATACATGACCTCTGTGAGGAGCTTGCACCAAAGGTCAAAAGGTCAAATTCAGCGGACCCACTAGTTCTTCTAAAAGACATTCCACCACTCACCACATTTCTTTGCTTAGCTTCCGTGTGTGTTATTTGTCCTCCTGAAGGTGGTTGCGTTAGTTGGCTTTTACACGCATGTAAGCTCCCTATTGTAAGGCCGAGACGAACAAAACCGCATCATTCCACGTTACACCAAAAAATTCGGACAGCTGATTAACCAATCAGATACGCGCGCTTAGCCTACCACACTCGTATTACGAAGTCTACTGCGTGCGGCCACACGCGTCATTAGGGAGCTTTAGATTACACGACGTGGCAGGGGCGACGCGGCGTTTTAGTCCACAGTTCACGTCTTTGAGCTGACGTAGCGCCCTGAAAATATTGCGCTTTAGATTTTTACGACACGGCATGAAAGTCGAGTGGTGATACTCGAACTTCGTTTGAGTAGCAGACGCGCAAACCGAGCTGTTAATGGTAGCAGTATTTAGCGAAAACGTTCAAGTCAAACTAACATTTTATGTAGGCCTTAGTTGGAGAGTGGAAAACCTTCGAGTTCGTAAAGCAATTGCAGTGGTTATTTAACTGATATCATGGACGACGATGAATTTATGAATTTCAGCTATTAACAGCATTTTATGTAGTGCGTTTTTAGTATAAGCACATTGCCGAATAGAACGACACGCAAGTCAAATTGTCACTTCTGCGTGCACCGATGTTTGTGAATCCACGAGGCGTTATTTTCCGCCTTATGAAACGGTAACAAATATTGACTCTTAATACTTTCAAACCCCATACAATTAAAGAAGAAGATTTCTATACGCAAGTCAATTATGGAAAGGGTTTCCTACACCTTGGACCGGGCTCTACGAGACACATTTTCTCAGTTTGGGGCCTTTCTTCACCACCTTTAAACAAAAGCCAACAACCAGCAGTTTTTGCAGTAAAACCGTACATTTGACCTCCTGTTACGGGACTTCAAACCTGAGTTGCCATGGCAACGAAATATTTTGGCAGAACATGTCACTCCTGTTAAACGTTTCATGTTTCATGTCGGTGAAATGTTTACCCCTGGAATTATATACAAAAAAACGATTTTGACTCAATTTGACCTTTGGCCTTAGACCGTCACTTCAAGATTCTGTTGCCATGGCAATCATATATTTGGGTAGTTCTAGTCATCCTCATGACATGTGTGAAATTTCATGTCACTAAGATGTTTCATTACCGAAATACAGACAAAAGTATGGTTTTACCTAAATTTGACCTTTGACCTCTGCCCTTCACTTCCGGGAATCTGCGAGACACAATTTCCGACCCTGGGGTATCTTCCCACCAAGTTTGAAAAGGATCGGCGTAGCCCACAAGGAGGAGTTCGAGTTTAAAGTATCTGCTTTTTTTCACCTGAAAATAGACACTTCCACTTCCATCACGTGACCTTACATGTCTGTTGCCATGGTAACCATGCATTTTGGTAGTTCTAGATATCGTCATGAAACGTGCAAAGTATCACGTCAATGCGATGTTCCTTTACAGAAATACGGTAAAAGACCAGAAATACAGTAAAAAAATCCCCCAAAATGATTATTATCAAAATATGAACTCTGACCTTTGACCTTCACTTCCGGAAATCTGCGAGACACAAGTTCTAACCCTGGAGTACCTTCCTACCAAGTTTGAAAAAGATCGGGTTAGCCCACTAGGAGGAGTTAGAGTCACAAATTTCCTCTTTTTCGCTTAAAAATAGACACTTCTCCTTCCATCATGTGACCTTTGATACCTGTTGCCATGGCAACCATATATTTTGGTAGTTCTATATATTCTCATCACACGTGCAAAGTTTCATGTCAGTGCGTTGTTCCATTACAGGGATATAGTAAAAAACATGATTTTCACCAAATTTGACCCTTTGACCTCTGACCTTTGACCTTTCCTTCCGGTTATGCAATATGTTCAGTGGTTTCACCTAGGGTGCCCTCCTACAAAATTTCAAGAAAATCGACCGAGCTGTTTAGGAGATACTAGCAAAACAAAAATTCACACACCCACACACACGGCATACCCGTATTCAATGCCTTACGGGTACACAGAACTGTTCCCCGTAAGGAAATGGTCGGAATTCCCCCTTTAGCCGTTTATGTCACGCGGCACGTGAATGCCGCGAGCGAGGGCGGGCTCTTGCGTATCACGTGACAGAGCTCATTGCAGTGTCCGAATTTGCGGGTAGCTACGCCAGTTACGAGCTCCGCGTAAGCGAGGAAAGACGTGCGAGGCTTGAGCTCTCGTGAGTGACCAGTACCCGGCAAGGCATCGTTTACAAGCTCACTCACACACTCACCCACCCACACACACCCACAGACACACGGACATGTTTTGACCCCTCACACAGAATTGGAGTTTTGGTTACCTTGGGGGACCCCACCTTAGGTTAGGCCCTTGGACTAGTAACTTGGGAGCACCAACCATTACCATGGCAACAGTGCCAATTTCAGCTGGCATTCCCATTTATAGCTCACCGGGCAAAGTGATTACAATATCTCATCCTCCTTACGGAGCGATGAGATAATAAGTACGGTTTTACCGCGCATTTTCTAACCAAGTGGTTCAAATCGTACCGGCCACGACATTTTTTCCAGTTGTGGCCCAATTGTTTGTTTCCCGGGCTTACTTCATTGCTAATGCAGAGCATTATCTTCAACTAGCCAGCGCAGCGGACGAACTTTCCAAGATCGCCCAGTTTAACTCATCGAAAAAATTGAGGGCTGCAGCCAGAGAGCGCATCGCATGTCTATTTCGACGTCACCTAAAGGACGTGATACACATTCAACTAGTCATGAAATCATTATTTAACCAAACAACCTTGAAAGATTGTTCGTTTCTGTAAGAATTAGACCACGCATGTATTACACTAAACTGTGATTTTCTCTCACGAGACTGGCATTGCCAGCTTGGCGTTAGTACCCCTTCATGGGGGTTGCCGAGTTCCCACAAGGGAGGATCGAATAAAACAAACAAAGAAACAAACAAACAGACAAAACGCATCCTTCGGCAGAGCTTCATTGCGTCTTTGAACCTCTTTGCTGGCGGTATAATAATGCTGACTCACGTGATATAAAAAGCCTTGGTCCTGAGAAGATTGAGATGGTTTAATCAGCGACGACAAAGAAGGTAGCCCATAAAAACGTAACTATTCCAGATTTTAACAAAAAGATTAGCATATAAATTATTAGGTGTCAACACGGCACCTATAGTTATCTATAGATCGCGGGCATTGATATGACGCAACCTCACATTATTAAGCAAACAATACAGCACTAAGTGAATTTCGCACACTTGTGTAATAGAATAGGGCGTATCCGACTAGTGCAAATATCATAATTCTCCACTTGTTGGCTTTGGTTGCAAAGATGGACGCTTATCTCTATGAGAGGGTGCCCTTCTAATTTTCATGGTGACGTACTATCCCTATAAGATCTATTTACCCAGAAATAAATGGAAAGGCAATTGAATAAAGGGAATATATCATACTGAGTTATAGGGTTGCAAAAGATCTGCTTCCTAGAGAGTAACGTTTTCTCTTATAATTTTGTTTAGAGCCTTCAGTTTAGTCTCCATTGACTGCTTGTGAAGAAAAAAAGAGGACTACGTTCCATAAATGCCAGGTCCTGCATTGTATGACGTTAAACTGCATCCAGGTAGGGTGTGGAGGTCGTGCATGCCGAGTAGTTTTCTCCTGTCTATCGCCGAAAAAATGCTCACTCAAGACCGTTGTTTACTCATTCCGCAACTGGCGGGTCAAGTTGTCACGGTGTCACATAACCGAGCAAATCCCTCCATAGTTGCCCCCGTGGGCTGGGTGTGTAGAATACGCCCATGGTATTTCCAGCTTGTCATAAAAGGAAACGACATGTATTGTTTTATCCAGATTACGCTGTATAAAAAAACACATTTGTGTCAATGTGTCGTTAAATCTCATCTATCTAACTAGCTGGATAAATATTGGAACTTGAAGTTAAGTATATGCTATTGGTGGGTAACTATATGGGGCGTCCCATTGCTGGCAGTTTCCAAACGTACAGCTGTGGTAACTTCAATTTATCAATTTCAAGTAATGACCCGTGGCTGTCTCAACGAACACTCAATACAAGACCTCATTTAAAGTGTCTATCACCGGTTGATCTTCACCCATTATAGTTTCTTCTAGCAGAAATATGTATAAAAAAAGGGCCATATGCCTCTGGTCCACCTAACCCTACCCTTAAATCTAACCTCAACCCTCACGTTTCATATTTATTATTTATTTCTTTTCATATATTTACACTCGTAGGCCATCTGTATACGTCATTTTTTCTGATGAAGTTTGTGCAATATCTGAGTAAACAAGTTTACATCTAAAATGATAACGTGTTATGCAACCTTCGAGTGAGGTCGCTCGTGTAATAATTATCAACTGTTTCTGTTTGTTAAATATTGTTAAAGGGTAAGAACAGCCACCACAAACTGATTTTGAAGCAACAACTTTTCTCAGTTCTCATTTCTCTTCGAAGTATCTTTCATAATATTTTAGGACTTCAATATTGTTTTTTCAAAGCAAACCAAGCAGTCACAACAAGTAAATTTCACATTTGAAGAGAGACAATATGGTCACATGACTCTCAAGAGCTTATCATGGAACAGGACGGTCTACTACACTACTTCCAGTCGGGGTGACTCCATTTTTCCTTAAACGAGGGTTATCTAAGGTTCTACCTCCCATCATGCAACACTTCGGTATTACATGAGATGCATTCAATCGACCAGACTTCAGTGTTCAGTTCGACTTCACAGAGAGAAGACGTCCCGCCTTCTCTCTGTGTTATACTTAGATCGACTTCAGATAGTGCGTTGTAGTACACGTGTGCTACTGTACCTCATAGTGTACCTTCACAGAGAGAAGACGTCCCGCCTTCTCTCTGTGTTATACTTAAATCGACTTCAGATAGTGCGTTGTAGTACACGTGTGCCACTGTACCTCATAGTTGTTACGTGTTATGGAGCCGAGTTTCTGGGTGTGCCACGCAGTTCTAAGGTTAGCAAACTTGTTTACATGTGTGCTAACCTATTTTCACAACTGAACTTAATAGGCCATACGCATTGACGTCACGTGATATTGTTCTCGAGGGTTTATAAAGTCCACTGTTCCTACGAGGTAGGAGCTTCCACGCGCGAAAGGTAGACTTACTCATGAATCGCACGTCACAAACTCAGCGGTGTGATTTTGTGTTGGTCCAAGTTATAACACCAAGAACTTATCTCACCAAGGGCGTCACGGTGGTTTCTGCCCTGTGCCGTCACATGAATAACATTTTATCCCTGTAGAAGCGTGTGCAATGCGGGACATGGGTCACCAAAAAGAAGTCTGCAAAATTTCTTCAAGTCGGAGAAAATCACTCTGAAGTGGTCCGACCGAGTCTGACCGCGCAGCAGAAGCGCACCGACTTTGACCATCATGTCTGTTTAAATGTGCCTCAAAATGTTTCTCAATAGCACCGTCTTGTTGTATCTCAGCCCTCCCCAGGAAGCGAATTCTCAAACCTTGAGTACCCTCCTTTAAAACTTCTTACTTTCCTTTTCAATCAGTAACCACCAACAAACAGCAGCTCCTGACATCGCCAATACACCAGCCACTTCGATACTGGTAATGTGGGGACACTATTTTGTTTTTAGCCAGTTTTGAAGATAACATGATAAAATCTCCGAGTCGACATTTTGCCATTTGTTACCCTCTGACGCGTTGCCAATTTGGCGTTCAAAAAGTATGGAGTCTAGGGGCCAGGGGTGGCGCCAGCGGGGGGGGGGGGGCATGCCCCCCCCCGTCGGGGAAGGTCGGGGGTTTCGTCGGGGAGGCCATAAATAATAATAAAAAAAATAATAATAAAAAAAAATCTACCAAGACTGGAGTTACTAGATGGGTGAACATAATTTTTTTGTTTTGAAATAATATTTTAACACATATCGGAATCGTTTTTCAATCACTTCTTCTTTACTGCGCTATACCACATTCCATGTACCCGTGTCCTATCTCCTTCCCCGTCGGGGAAGGACGGCAATTTCCTTCGCGGACGCCTAAAAATGAACCTAAGGAATTTAAAATTACTGGACTGATGATCATGAACTGGGTTTTTTCTTTTGGTACCATTCTATTCTTTTGAAAAGGTATTTTAAAGCCTATCTGAATCTGTTTTAATCAATTCTTACTAGCTCTGCCATTCGTCATCCCATCTTCAATCAGCAAGGTCATGCCCACGTCGGGGAAGGCTGACGGCCTTTCCCCTGTTGTTGAGAAAACCCAATTTCGTCGGGGGCCTTCATCTTCATGCTCACGATAAACGGATAAAAGATGCGGG
This sequence comes from Holothuria scabra, assembly GCA_037179385.1. Classification (NCBI taxonomy): domain Eukaryota; kingdom Metazoa; phylum Echinodermata; class Holothuroidea; order Aspidochirotida; family Holothuriidae; genus Holothuria; species Holothuria scabra. Next base: position 26,548,503 of record CM074196.1, on the reverse strand, counting down.
TCTGATAAACTTCAGTCACCCGAAAGTTCTTCTTGATTTTGCTCACAAGAAGACCATATTCTTCAAGGAAACTCACAATTCCGAATTTTCTTGACAAAAACAGATGAGAAGTTGATCATGTGCATGCAGTGCCCGATGGTCTGCCATCTGGCCTGCCCCGACAGCCGAATTCTAGCAACGGTAAAGAAAATCGACCAGCCCGTTTTCAGTTTCACTTATTGATAAACAGCAGTGTGAGAATGTCTCCCCCATAAGTCTGACTGAAAATTAATTTGAAAGTACCTTGTAACATGACATATTTTCAAATACGTTGGAACTTAAAACCATTTATATTCTGAAATTCAGGCAGTTACGTAAAAAATTTCACTTATTTAGTGAACATTGTAATTATAGTAATTCCGTTGCATACCCCCCCCCCCCCCGAAAAGAGACAAGACCATTACATTTACTTCTAGAAGTACCGTTAATCTGGTAATTTTCTGATCATTTAGCAATTTGGGGTTTTTCTATTGAAGTGAAACTTTCATTCTCAAAGGAAAGTTCAAAATAACTACTGCTTCATTTCTAGTTACGAGTCTGGGAAATGCCATTTGGGCTATCTAAGGGGTTAGATTTTTTAACGATTTTCTGTACGTTCCGCGCCAACTGATGGTGGAACTCCGCATAGATAGTATTTTGGTCGAACAGATAACTTTACAGAACAAAGCATGCTTGTTAATAATTCTTCGTTTTGGGGCAGTACTATAATATAAAAATTTTATAGCGAAAAAAGCTCGAAAGCTGACTTCTTAAATTCAAGTTCGAAGACGGCAAATGCCATTTCCTCCTGTCTTGGGGCTCTCAATTTTTCAAAAATTTCTGTGCGCTCAATTTAAATGGTCTTTCGGGGAGTATTACACTTTTCGGACCAAAAAAATTCTGCTCCCTCCCAAACTGAAACGCTCCCGTACGACTATGACAATAAAATAAAATATGAAACCTTGAATATATGCGAAGCCAAACTTTTTCCTCGGGAGGATGTTCCCATATGGTCTGAGGGCCTGAATCTCCATGATGATATTCAGTAACCCCCAACAAAATTACAGATCACCCCCTACTTGATTTTTCTCATGAGAAGGTAAGATTTTTCCATAAAACGCCCAAACTGTCATAAGCTTACAATTTTTTCTTCAATATAAGCTTCATATTGTTAAAAGTGGCAAAATTTGCAAATTCCGATGGATACTCCATACAATAAATAACCAAAGCCAACGCTGTTAATCACCCGGCATACTACCTAATTTTGCTCTAGAAAAGCATAGGCCTATAACTTAAAAAAGCGCAATACCTTACCAAAAACTAAATTTTCTTTCATTTAATTCCAAAATTTCTCCAATTTAATAAGCCCTTAATTTTCAAATCTTCGTTAAAAATGGGCAACCTCAAAAGAATTTCAGCTGTCGCCTATACAACGTTTTTTTATCTTTGCCATATGAAGGACATATTCTTCATTAGAGACCCCAAATTTTTCATGGTACAAACAAAAGCCAAATTTCTTTCAAAAAACTCCAGATTTTTAAGTATTTGTTAAAAAGAAAGCTCAAAATTTCGGCGCGCTACGCGCGTCATTTTCTGCCAAGTCACGTCCCACCGGAAGGTAATATCACCTTTGTCGGGGCCATGAAATTCTGCCCCCCCCGTCGGGGAGCATGCCCCCCCCCCCCCTGTAGAGCAAATCCTGGCGCCACCCCTGCTAGGAGCCTGCCTTTGGGTCCTTGATGAGGTGCATATGTCAATTCCCAGTGGATATTTAAAGGAAAATCCCTCGATAGCTTGATATTATTTATCAGATTTAAGCATCAATGTGATGTATATAAGCTTTAAATTCAAATGATAATGGGTGGGCGCTTAAAGGCGGTCATCCGTCCCAAAACCTACCAAAATTCTCAATTTTCAGAGCGCTTTCACTGAAATCAAATTTTAAACATGTAGAGTAACTCATATATACAAAACAAGCAAGAGTGTTTTGATTAAACAACAACCTCTCACGTGGTCACTAGGGTATGCCCTGCAACAATAAACTGGGATTGTTTGTGTACTAAGGATGAGTTTTAGACAGCTGTGGAAGGGCCTATAGAAGTAAGTAGTTTGGGAAAATTGGAAATGTTTGGGGTAATGAATTCCTGCATTTAAAACACCTACAAAGCTATAAGAAGAATTATTTCAGATAAACTCCTAGTCAGATATATTCTAATAGACGGCCGGGAACGCGGATAATGCAGACGCCTTGAGAAAGGATTATTGTGGGGATTTTTGCCTACTCGCACTTGTAGACTTTTCTATCCATCTGAGTACATCTAGGTAAATTACCTGTAAATGAGCATGGCCCCTTCTCCTTCACTAAGGGACTGTGTCATTGACCATGACGTTACTGCAAATGACACATTGCGTCCTTGACAACTTCAGCATTTTTGCTATGGAAATTCTCTGGAGGAGAGCTTAAATGTCCTGTCGCTTTATACGAACATGGGGCAGTGGTGGTGGTTACAATCATGGGCGTCGATTTGGGGGACATGCCCCCGCCCCCACTTTTTTGAGTGGAGGGGACACTAACGAAAAAATCCCCCCACTTGTTGCGACCTCAAACTTACGTACTACCAAAAAGACTATAGCTACATGTAGGTTATGAAAGATGTGCTCTACCGATTACTATAAATTTTCTGTATTTATAATTCCACATCTTTGCTTTCCAAATCCCCAAAATTTCCGCGCGCTCCGCGCGCTTGCAACAGTGGCGGAGCTAGGGATTTCACTCAGAGGGGGCGAAGATGGTCTGCAGGGGCGCTCCGAAGGAGTAAATACCTGAGCCTCAGCACGATCGAAGCCACGGTTTTTCAGACTTTCCATTTGATTTTCCGCACCTGGTAGAAGACAAGTTTGCCATTTCTCCTCCCGAAATTTTTCTATTAAAATATGTTTAAATTTTCTATCCATGGGCCTTCGCAGAAGAAAATTCGAGGGGGGACAAACTTTTTTGGCAAAATTCTTTTAGGGGGAAAAGTTCCGCGCCACATGAGTTGGCGCCGAGCGGAAGAAAATTTTGGCCCACAATGTCTCTTAGATCGCTGGAAATGGCATTTCTAAAGCCTATTTACCGAATATAAATACGGAAAACACTGAGTGAACTGTTAAAAAATGTTGACGTGTTTTTCTTCGTCTTTTTCTTTATGTCTTTTTCGTTTTTTCACGTTTTTAATTTTCCAGGGGAGAGCAAGTCCCCCCCCCCCACTTACCCCTACCTGCGGACGCCCATGTTTCTATCCCTCTCTTTCACATTCTAGTATGAAGTCGGTCATTTTATTTTGTAGTATCGTCAGGTCTCGATTAAAGATTCTAATGTTATAATGAGCTACTTTGTGAAGATGAAGATTAAACCTGCCAGAGCCAAATAGCAAGCAATCTTACAGGGGAAAGGGTTATGGAAATAAAGCACCGTTAGGTGTACATTTTTGGAATCTGGAAATCAAGATAAGCACACGAAGGAACATTGATTGACGTAATTTACATCATGTGACCACTCTGAAATAGCCATCAATTAAGTACATTGCAAGAAATAGCCAAGACAAATGGTCTGCTTGGCTCTCTAGATACCGAATTCATACTCAATAAAAATAATGATGCAAGAGTAAAGTCTTTTAAAAACCTAAAAAGGGCGCCGACAGACGATTTTGGTCCGTCGGGGGGGGGGGGGGGGACCGCCCCCTGAACATATGGGAGCTCCGCCACTGACTTGCAGTCTCATTGGTATTCTTTTTTCATTTGCATATCAAACATAAATTATTCATTGGTCTCTATGATTATGTCAATTGTTCGTGTGCATAGGGCAGCAGGTGTGGTTTATGAAGGAGCACAATATTGAGGAATAAAACGAGGAATCGGCCCCCACTGTGTTTTAATGAAATCTATAGTCTTTATTGGCTGACCACTGAGCCTGGCAGGCTGAAATTCGCAAACAAATTTTAAGGAAACTGAAAATGTCTGGATGCAACCTTTTCAGGAAAAAAATATATGAATTTCTAATGCAAAAGTTCGACACGCGCACATCACACATTTGTACAGCGATTCGACCATTTCGTAGTAAGACCATTATCAGAAAAGTAAAATCACACTGACGTTTGCTAGATAAGAGACTTCAGTCTGGAATAAGATGTAAACTTCAATCCTCTGTCTGCAGATAATGTATAATGAGGTGTCGTTGAAAAAAAAAACATATTTTAATGTTTTTTTGTATCAACAATCTTACACCGGTAGGACCGCTACGGAACGGTGTGTGAGTAGCACCAGTGGGTACCGCATCCCGCCCTTCGATCTGTGATTTTCCCGCAGTAGATTGAGGTGCGCTTTTGATCTTCATGGATTTATTTAAACCTCTTTCTATTACAAATGGTTCCTAACTATTAGAACTTTTTCACAAATCCTCCACAAACTACGACAATTTTCGTTGTGATTCCGATTACTTACTGTATAGAGTACACCCGGTATTTAAATTCACATTGATCGAGGATCATGTTTTGAAAAATTTGGAGTTTCCGAGTTACTCAAATTATTGAACTATTTAGCACCATTTTGCATCTGGGCCCCTTCTCTTAAACACCCAGTGGTGTAGCTACAGGGGGAGGCGGCTCTGAAAAATGAAGAATTCGGAAATTTGCCATTTGCCATTTGTGAAACCAGTCTACTGTGTAATTTTGACAACTCACAAATTCTGAAATCTCTCCAGCAAAAGCTTCACATTTGTCATTATATTATATTATATTTTTCAAAAAGCAAATTTTTCGCGTGCTTCGCGCACCACAAATCGCTATTCCTAAACAGGAGCGCTCGCTCATACCTGTAATAAAATTTCCCCGAGCTCTGGACTTCGTTAGTGAAAAAATCGGAAATTTGCTACATGTGACCACAGATCATCAAGTGACACCAGTATAACTACAGTGTTATTTTCATTACATTCAAGAATTTCTTCAAAAGAAGCTCTTGACTCAAAAAATTTCGTCGGAGAGCCTAATTTCGTAGGGGATGGATAAAATTATGGAGCAACAACGATCTTTGGTTGCCGCGGCTCAGTTCAGATTTGCCAATAGGAAATGCAAATTCTTCAGTTATTCCCCCAACTTTTCAAATTTCCTTATGGGAGACCAAGAATTCAAACATTTCTGCAATACAAGTTCCATAGTTTCAAATATTTGGAAAAGGACAAAAAATTCAGCGCGCTTCGCGTGCCGCAAATTAGGCCTACGTCCCTAGTACAGTGGTGTTCACACTTAAAAATCGTAAAATTTGGATGCTTGCCCGCCCCTCCCCCCTTCCCGCAAAAATTTCTAGCTCTGCACGCCGTGCACACCTTACCAGGACAGGAGAAAAAAATTAAGCCAAAGATCCCCCCATTTTGAAAATCCAAATCCTCGCCCCTGATTACAATGACAATGGGGGAGAGTGTACAAAGATATGACAACTTTGTTGTTCTACAGAATGTTATCATGAACCCACAGTTATATATCAAACTGGTGCGCGAGAAGCGCTTCGTAGAAAACGACGTTGTTTGAGCGCTTAATATGGAACCTATAGTTGTTTTTCAACTCGAGTAGAACAATTTCCCAGGCATCCGGGGAGTACTATACACGGTCAGATTGCTGCCGAGTGATTTCCCTGTTCGACTGATCTCCCTCCTCAAAATACCAAGAGGTATGGGGATCACACACGCAGTAATGCTCCCAAATGGAATCAATCCCCTATGCATATTCAAAGTCTTGAATTACAATAATATGTATTTAGAGGTTTAAACGATTACCACACATACTGCTCTCGATTTTACTAATAAAACGTTCAAATTTATTAACTTTGAAATATATAGTCGATGATTGTGCAATATTAACATACAGTCTATTTCTTCTTTTGGAATTTATTTAGCTGATGATTGTTCAGTAACATATAGTCTTTTTTCTTTTATTAATAACATTGCTTGCTTTTGTTTTCTTAAAGAACCTTGAATGTTTACATGGCTCTGGGAAATTAATTGTCTTGTATTGAGTCTTGTAAGTGGAGGGATTTGAATATTCAAGTCATCTTATAGGCTCCCAGTGTAAACTATGGTGGTCTTACAAGCCAGGGGGATGGTGGACCCAGTCCGACCTCACCCAATCGAGCAAGTATTATGTTTCATGGGTTCAGGGTGAGGTTCTACAATGATATGCACAAACCACTAGCAACCATGGGCGGACGAGTGCAATTTGCTAGTCATGCATATTATGGCGGCAAACGCGCTCGTGCTTGTACGTTTGCATGTGCTCGGGTGCGCGAACTTCTGATTGGTTCTATTCGCCTCGTTCCATATTTCCTCACGTTTGGATTCTCGACGGTTTGTTCACCAACAATACTCCGACAAATGTAATTTATTACATAAGTGAATATGCACTTTCAAATGATTGTCTGAACCTGTAAAACGCAAGTAATGAATAACCTCCATCTCACTTCACCTCCGCTTCATTTGAAACTTGCATTGAGTTAAACCGTGTTCCCACTTGATCCTGCGAGATGAATCTTGATCTACCGAGGTAGATCAACGTTAATTACCATGACCCAGAGATTCTATCCTATTTGAAGGTGCGAGATGGATGAATACAGTGCAGAAGTGCGAAAAAGTCAACAATGTTTGAAACTCGCATTACATAATAATAATAAGAAAAAGAAGAAGAAGAAGAAGAAGAAAATAAACCGGAGATCCGGGGTCACTTGATATACCGATTGTGTTCCCATTACAAACTTGATCCAGCGAGGTCGATCTGATCTAACCCGGTACGTCGATCAAAATCGGTGGATCTTGATCTTGAGTGAGTGTTGTTGATCTGCACTCTCATTAGAGGTTGATCTTCCCAAGAGATCCACCTCTCTGGATTAAGAAGGAACTCGACTTTAGAGGCAGTTATTTGTCAAGCAAAATCACAATTTTCCCCGGAGTCTACCAAATTCTCAATTAGCATAACCCTTAAGTTAACAACAAATTAAAAAATGAAAGTAGCTCATATTACAAAGCGTGCACTGAATGTGCTTATATATACACATTAGGGCTTTGTATGTTCATCAAGGTATGTTCTGAAGTAATAAACTACAGTACGATTGTGCTCGTCTGGATAAGGATGAGTTTCGGCCGCAGTTATGGGAGGGTTGCAAGTAAGTAGGTTTGGTCAAACAGTTCTGCAGGCAAGAATTATAAATTAGTAGTTCTTAGTACCATGGATTAAATCAAGGGGTGTATATACCTTGTTACACCAACGGACAGGTGAAAAAATGCTGCAGTCACCCAATTTGATTAGTCAAACTATATCCTGTTTCGTGTATAGCTCTTGGGAATCATGTGACAACACGTACTCACTCAGTGAGTTGTGAAATTTACAACAACTGATTAAGTTCTTCTTCTGATTAACCACTAAGTTGGGGAGACTGCTCTTGCCTTTGAAAGTGGCATTAAACCTGGGAGCTCTTTAAACCTTTCATTATCTGCACCTATATCATACATACAGCTTACCTGCGCATCAGGCTGTACTGCATATTCCTTTTTCAGTCATATCGCTAATCTAACTTGAAACTGAGAAAACTACCGTCCGCTCCGCGGGGTAATATACAGTGAGTCCCGCATTGCGGTTTTTCTAGTGCTGGTACCGATAATCTTAAGTGCCAATTGCGTGAGACAGGGAACAACTCCCGGTGTGAAAGAAGAAGTACACAAAAGAGAATTCTCAGCATTGCCTGCAGCTATGACATAACATCTCACTCAGTTTATTCGGAGATTATAAGAATTTTGGGCAACAAGAGCAGTTTGAATAGAAATAGCATGTTTCGCCTCACGAATAATTTCAAAGAGTTTTTTCAGTCCTAACACCAAGCTCTGGTAGTAGGACTTTCCAATTTTCGATATTGTGTACATTTGCTTGACTACCCTACCGAGTAACAAAAGTGCGCTCCTGTCGAGTTTTCATTTTATTATGCATAGTCCCTGACAGGGCTTTGAAGTTGTATAGTTAAATTGGCTGCCGAAAATCGCAATTTTCTTTGTTAAATTTTGGAGTAAACAGTTCACTTAGGGTCTCGCCTTAGTGTACTTAGGCTTGGCTACGACTATGTACGTTACTGATATAGTACTGATTGTCGTTCTACACGATAGACTATCTGTTTTTATTGTAAAATAATGCTGATGGTCACGTTAATCTCATCTTGTTGATAGCCAGCTAGCTATAGTTTGGTTCTCGTCGCAGCTAGTGTCCACAATATTTACTTTAGGGAGAAAAAGCACGTCAGCTTTCTTTGCCACACAGTCATTGTTAGCCACTAAATTACATTCGAAAAAAATAATAATAACCTGTAACGTTTACTAAAATAAGCCCAATGGCAATATAGGTGGCACAAGCCAAAATCCAGATGAGACATACAGTATATCGACCTCAGCCTGTTTTGAAAATAAGCCAATTGATTGACTTTCACATTTTCCACAACTTTTGTCCCAATGACCATTACGCCCACCCCCACCCATGCACGCACAAACACACACTTTTTTGCACAAATCTTTGCGGGCCAATGACGGCAGTCAAATAACCTGGTAAAAAGAGGCTATCATATTCAAATGTTACTCCCATACACGACAAATAAAGAATTCAATAGGAACATCCATTGATCGGCGATTACTGTATGAGGGATCTTGATATGCCGTCACTTCTGGAACTCTTTAAACCATGTCTGTACGCCACACTTTCTACAGGAGCGCCCCCACCATTCCGAATGAGGGTCGAATCCAGACGAGGGCTCGACAAGTTCCTCCCTCTCTCGAAGGTACCTTTCCGTCACTCTACATACTGCATTACAGGAATAAAACCACGTCTCTGGTGATTTACTGGTTAATTTCCTGCGATAGTTCGGATAATTTTGATAAACTTTTCCTTGAGTACGCCACCGGAAAAATTCGTTGTACAAAGTGTCATTTTTGTCAATTTCAACAAGGTAATTAGCAAGGTCTTCCAAAGATTTAAAATCATCGACAAATATAAAAGAATTTGGAGGCGCCAATCGCTCGTAATCAGCTTTTGAAGCTCCCACAACAACTGGAACCATTCCCCAATCTAGCGCCCTCCAAAATTTTTCCGTTATATACTCTTTACAACAACTATTTTCCAAGGCCAAATAAAATTTATATTCTCTGATCTTTTTCTCACACGACGGACTTCCTTTAGGGCAACTTTTAAACTTCCTTCCATATTTATCGACCGAGATCAGCTGGCTCAATTTTTCAACAAACCATTGTCTTCTCCAGTCTGTATTTACCCAGGAAGACATCCAAACGATAAGACTTGTTTTGCCCTTCGTCCAGTTTACCGACATGGCTTCGGTCCTATTGGACGTCTCTAAATTCACATCACTGATAGGCTTGTAGTACCCATAGGGCATTGCGAACTCTGACCTGGAGTTCAACGTCCATGACCAGTGAAACCGATCTCCGTTTGACGCTGCTGTTTTCTTCGACTTGACTTTGATAAGTTTGTATGGACCCTCGAATGTAGCGTACACCCTTCTCTGGTGATATGGCGCGTTCGCCAAGATACTCTGCCAAGTTTTCCATTTTATTGGTTTTGTGCCTTGATCCTGTGGAAACACGACTATGTCATATGATTTTAAGTTTGATGCAAGTTTCTCAAACTTTACTCGAACTTTGTGGTTGCTTTTAAAATTGCAGTTACAGAACCTTAAGTCGGCGGGTCTCTTAAAAAGTGATCTGTAGATCCAAACAAAACGATTACCTTCGTAAAACGCAAATTGCACCGTCCCGTCCGACGCCTTTAATTTGAAGTTTGGAGGTAGAACAGACTTTTTGGAGCATTCCTTAGAATTTCCTTCAGTTCCAAGGTTATCATCGGCTATCTGGTCTGAAGATTTCGTTCTTACTTTGCTATTCCAATCATCAACCATCTTCAACAAATCATTTCCTACTCCGCTGGTGTTCCCTTCATTTTTCACCGCCTGATCAGATATACTGGTTGAACCAGATTTCCTTTCTGTTTGAGCATCCCATGTATTAAACAGATCCTGCAAAGGTACACCGGCATCACCGACAACACTAGGTAATTCAAACATAGATGTCCTGTTCGAATCTCTGTTACGTATTCGAAGATCCCAAACGTTGAGCAGCTCCTCTAATGCAGTCCCTGCTGCTTTGTCAAAACTGGGGCTCGTATCGATTCTCTGAAGTGTTTGGTTGTCTTCTAATTTGTCTCTTAGGCCTACTACAGAAAGACCATCTGAAACAGATCTTTGAATAAGAACAGCATGTTCCCTCACATCCTGCAAATTTGCATATTGTACAAAATGTGAAGCAAGAGCAAATATTAACACAAATACCAAGCATTTGAAAGTGAAGGTTCTTTCCCTGAAGTTAGCCATGTTTGTAAGTGGTCGGCTGCATCCCTTTTTTAAGCTCTTTGGTTGAATGACACGGCTGATTCTGATAACCAAAGAAGACAGGCATGAGAAAAGCCAACTCTGAATAGAACTCAGCAGAGCCTAACGTTAACAATAGGATCTCCTGGTTCTAAGGTGGCCCATACTCATCAGGTGAAAAGTAATTGTAAAGAGACGGCACTATGTAGGCCTACCGAAAGACAGATTTAGTTGCAACTTGCCAAAACAGTCACAATTCTTCCAAATTGGTCATGAAGGGCTCTTTCGAGAGATTATACTGGGGCATAAATGTTCGTAAGATCTCCTCACTCAGGACTTCAATATTTGACCTACTCAGACCCCAGGGTCGTAACGCGGTGCACTTGGTGTATTTATGATTTGGAAATTTCAGGAAACAGTTTTCCCTGCCATCCCATCTTCGCAGGCTACAACCTGAAAAACCCTGCCTCTGTAACGGATGGGACGCTGTGTGAAACCTTTACCAAATGCTGTCAGGGACGACTTTAGTACGTTCTACCCGATAGGGAGGGAAGAACCGGTATCTAACCCTAGATATTACAGACTCAGAACTTTGAAAGTGAGACAATTGGAAACCCCATTTAAGGCAAACATGAAAACCAGTTAAAATAGGCCATTGCGAACAAATAGGCTTGATACTCGAGTGGAATCTAATTAATTGTTGGCTTGAGTCTTTGTTTGCAAATAAATTTTCACTTCAATAAAACATGATCAAATTCAGACAATTACCAGATGAAATGATATGCAGTGGCGGATCCAGAGGGGGAGGGGTCGCCGACGTCCGGACCCCGCTCAAGCTTCCCAATTTGCCCTTTTTCATTTTTTTTTTTTGTAAGCCCGGTACACACCGCCACGACTACCGAAGACTCTCCGTCGTGGACAATTTCATAGGCGTAGGAAGCGAGGTGCTGCATCCAGTGAAAAATGAGGGGGCGGAGACCATGCTTCCGCCCCTTCCCGTGTGAGAAAACCCTTTTTTTTTTTCAATTATCCAAATCTCAAAAAAAAAATGCAAAACGCCCGGTGTCCTTCGAGCGCCTCAAAATGCAATATAAAAGGCGCTAGTGCTCGCTCATAAATCAGTTTGGAAAACTTTCCCGAGCTCTGTAAATGACAAAATCGGATATTACCATATGTGACACCACATCATCATGAGACACCGGCAGCTATGTTGATATTTTTATAAACTTGTCTCTCATAGAATTCCAAATTTTCTATAATAAAATTTCTTGATTTTGAAACATTTTATCTAAAAAGGACAACAAAGTTTTGGAAACTTTTGAAATGCCATGGGAGAGTGTCAGTTTGTAGACTTGGATAACATTATGTAGCAACAACGATTCAGTCGTCGTGCAATCATTCTCAGATGTGCCAGCAATACATGAAGGAAGTGCAGATATTTCAGAAATCCCCCAACTCTTTAAATTTCTTAAGTTTTCTGCAATACAAGCCCCATGTCTACGTGTAGATGGATCCATATAGCAAGTGATGGTCTGACTTCAGTTGGCCATAACTGGGGTTTATCACCTTTTATCTTTTCATTTCCTTGCTTATCTGTATCGTGGATGTTTGTAAACTAAATTGTATCTTAATTCCTTCAATTTCACTGAATATGAGGGTTTAAAATTCATGTAAATAATACATGAAGACGATTTACGGTTGATGGATCCTACTGAAGGCTGTCTTCAGTCACTAAACACAAGCGCATATCGGATTCGTCTATATTTGTTTTAAAGGGGTAAAAATTTCGGCGCGCCTCGCGCGCCCTAAAGTAGGTCCCTGATACAGCAGTGTTCACTCTTGAAAGAAAAATCCGGAGAAGTTAGCTACTACTTACAAGCCTGAAACATGCCATTTCCAGCTGCCTGTTAGGTGGCGATTTTTCAGAAATTTCTGTACGCTCCGCGCAAACTAGGAAGATGGTCTTTCGCGCAAGACCTCATATTCCAGGGAGGGAACCATTGGCCTATTGTACCCAAATGTTCTCATTCACACCTATCATCAGATACCTTTCAACCCTGTCAGTTGAGCAGCCTGTGTAGATTGATTCTTTAGTTATTGAAGTGTAAAATTGTTCAATGTTGCAGAGCAGTGACATAGCTACAGGAGGCAGATGGGCGATTGCCCCCTGGCTCGAAAAAAGTGAAAAATTCGGAAATTTGCCATTTAAAACACCAGTCAAATACAGTGCGGTTTTTCATCTTTTACCTTCATAAAATACCGAATTCTTCAAAATAAAATCTCTATATTTGTAGTGATTAGTTTTAAAAAATGCAAAAATTTCCCCACGCTTCGCGCGCCTTAAATTGTAACTTTTAATGCAGTAAGGGGTCGCTCATAAAGCAGTCAGTGGTAAACTTTTTTCCGAGCCGCTCGAATGCCGTTTCCCTAAAGTGTCCCCAACTTTCAAATACTTACTACGCATATGGTTTCTTGTGCCTAAAAGTAGTAAAATAGTACAATCTTGGAAATGAAAGGTTTCACCGCGCTATTTTAGAAAGCATCCAACGGTCCCGTTTACTTCTCTCTGAACCCCCAGCCCTACCCAACATTGTAAGGAAAACATTTCGGCGTGCTTGGCACGCCACAGTTGTTCTTCTTGGTCCTTTCGGCAACTCACTGCCTTTGTCAGGTTTCGAGTTGCTGACCACAACCCGGGTTGCTGGACACAACCCGGGAGAATTCTGACACCACCCCTGTTCATTCATTAATACTTTTGGAGAATGCTGGCTTGTGATTGGTCAGTTACCCATGTTCTAATCCAGTGTAGAGACATAGAGTGTATGGAGAGTAACTTTCTGATCAACATGACTACACACCTTATGTATTTGATGTCACAGAGTCAAAAATACGCTTTCTAAATATAATCCAATCGAAAATAGACCGCTACAGTGTATGTTATATGCCCACAACGCTACATATAAACAGAGCACAAATCTCTTCACTGCGCTATTCAATGTCAATTTATACACATACATTATCTGCATCATCATAATAAAAGCAGCATAAACGTTCGTACACGCACAATAAAAGCATAACTACGTACGCGTGCTTACTTAGGAGTTAGGAGGCTAGGTTAGGCCTCGCCGGTGCATGTAAAATTCGTTGCTAGGGGGTTTGTTGCCAGGTGTCACTTTCTTCTTCTTACTTCCCGGTGTTAATTTTTGTCCTTTTTTAGACTGCTGAAGTTCGTAAACAATACTAAGTTTTCCAAAATTTAGTACCATGATTGTTACACACTATGGTTTATAGATATGCCTACTGAATCCAGTGTCAACAAGCTTTTCATATGACGTCATAACACTCCTTCTCGACCATGTTGGATTAAATGTAGACCACACTCCAAACACTTGCTCACTGGATGCGTGAACACTGCACATACCACAGTGCACACTGTGCAGTGCGGTCGAAAACCACGTGCAGTTGGCATGATTATCCTCCAGTGTGGTGGACAATCACAGTGAACTGAATTAACATTTCTTGTTCTGGAATTTTTAAGTTAAATATTTTATCAAAAAAAAGTTTTCCAACCCCTTGGTGGGGAGCCTAGAGGTGTGTTCTCTATGACCACCCTTTGCCAACAAGCAGCCCCCCCCCCCCCTCAGAACTGATGGATTGCCAGAATTCAGATACACCCCAGGGCCCAATCCTCATCCCACCCACTTTTGCCCAAACTGTTCAATTTGATCCAAAATAAGACTGATGTTGTCTACACTACTCTTTGTAATACAAGTGTTCCTATGGAGTCTACCTTTCATACCCACGTCTGGTTCAGCTTAGAGCAATTGGTTTGAAACTGGGCCATAAAAATTTATCTGACTACATATCCAATTTTTTGGGATACTGTGATAGGGGCCTAGCCCCACATGCCCCCTCCTGCTGCCCTAATGCCACTCCAACCCCTTCCCCTAAGAATTCATAATTCATAATTTCACAGTTGCCAGAAAAAATTATCAAGCTGCAGAGATGTACATTTCCAAGTTGTCCAGTTTATTTCATAATTTCAACAAAAGTACAGAATGTAACTCTTTTAGATCCCCTTCTGTTCCCAGAGCATACTTCAATATATGAGAAAGCAGAAGCCTTTCTGCAAAAAAGATTGTAATTAACTTAGAGAACATTATAAAAGTGTGCGTGCATCGATCCCCAAGATATATCTTGCCCTAGTATACACGAATCCGGACAGCAAGTGATGGTCTGATTTCAGTCGGCCATAAGTGGGGTCCATCAACTTTAAATCTTTTGATTTCCTTGCTTACCTCTATAATGGATGATTTTACACTAATTTTTATTTTATATTCTCCAAGTTCACTAAATATGAGGGTTTGAAATTCGTGTAAACAATAAATAAAGACAGTTTTAGGTTGATGGACCCCACTAATGGCAGCCTACAGTCACTAAAAAATAGTGCTAATCGGATTCGTCTATATCCAGGTATACAGGATATTCCTTTGAGGCTTAGTATTTCTGCAGTTTTATACGCCTTTTATCTGTAGTGAGGACCACCACTGTTCTTCTACTTGAGCCCAACTGGGGAGCCTAAATGAAGGAGAGGTTGTGAGTACAAAATGGAGGGGAGAAAGGAAAGGGTAAAAGGTGGAGAAGACACCTCAACAAGTGAAATGGGCCATCCTGGGTAGTCTTGACAATATCCAACCTCCTTTCCTGCACCAATGTGCCACCTCCTTCCCTGCACCAATATGCCACCTCCTTTCCTGCACCATTGTGCCACCTCCTTTCCTGCACCAATGTGCCACCTCCTTTCCTGCACCAATGTGCCACCTCCTTTCCTTCACCAATGTGCCACCTCCTTTCCTGCACCAATGTGCCACCTCCTTTTCTGCACCAATGTGCCACCTCCTTTCCTTCACCAGTGTGCCGCCTCCTTTCCTGCACCCATGTGCCACCTCCTTTCCTGCACCAATATGCCACCTCCTTACCAGCATATATATTAAGGAATTGCATGTCTACTGACATCACTGTAAATCACACATAACTTTAGTCTGCTGCCCTCTTTCATAAAATAACATCATCACATCTTCCGAGTTCATTGGTACTCAGTCCTGTAGTGACTACTGAATCAATGTTCATCACAAGTTTAATAAGATTCCAAGCACTCTGCCAAGCCTCAACTTTACTAGAAAAGCAATCAAAGATGACTGTTTTTGCAACACTCTTATCCCCTGTATCCCTACTTGTATCTTCAGCATCCTCAGTATCTCGAGTATCCCTAGCACTGCCAGTATGGTTAGTACTATCAGTATCACCAGTACTGCCAGTATCCATAGTATTATCAGTGTTCTCAGCACTGCTAGAATTTCCAGTACTGCCACTATTCCCAGTACCCCTAGTTTCCCCTGTATCTCTAATATCTGCATTACTTCCAGAATCCTCAGAAGAATTTATATCATCAGTATCCCCAGTATTACCTGTATCCCCAGTATCTTCACAACTGCCACTATCCCCTGTGTCCCCAATAGTTCCAGAATCCTCAGTATCCCCAGTATCCTTGATGTCTCCAGTACCCCGATTATCTTCACTACTACCAGTATCCCCTGTATCCTCAGTATCTTCAGAATCCTCAGTATCTTCAGAATCCTCAGTATCCCCAGTCCTGTCAGTATACCCAGTATCCTTGATGTCTCCAGTATTTGTCATGTCTTTCTTATCGCTAGTATCTCCATTCCTGCCAGTTTCCCCAATATCTTCAGAATCAATCTCACTGACTTCATCAATTATTAATATATCCTCATTTCTGTCATTTGTGCAAAATTCATCAGAACACATGTTAAAATTTGAATTACTTTCTTTGGTATTAAAATTAAACATATAGCTTCTATCTGCTTGTGCACAGGATTCCATTCGAGCATTTCCCATCAATTTGGTTTCTTGGCTTTGTGGAAATAAATTGTTCTGAATTGATTTGAAGTCTGGTGTTCTAGATGACACAAGGTGATGGATACAACTTTTTATATCAAATTTTGTAATGTCTTGACAGTTCTGTACAAGCCAAACAATGAATTCTTCAAACCCAGCTTGAAAAGCTTCTGTAATTTTTCTTTTCACAGAGTCATCATAGCTCTCAGACACAGGTATGACATTTGCTGAGGAAGTTAAAATCACATTGAATCTATATTATATCTTCTGAAAATTGAAAACTTTCAGATATAGATGAATTCGGGCAAATTGTGATGGGCTGATTTTAGTCGGCCAGTACTGGGGTCCATCACCTCTAATCCTTAAATTTCCTTCCTAATCTGTTCCATGGATGACTTTACACTAAAGTGTATTTCGATTTTATTAACTTTACTGAATATGAGGATTTGAAATCCACGTAGACATTAAATGAAGACGATTAAAGGCTGATGGACTCCACCAATGGCTGCCTCCAGTGGCTAGAAAACAGCGCTAATCGGATTCGTCTATAGAATACGTATCTGTTAGACTGTCACACACAGCACATTCCCATGCAACCATTAGAGGATGCAAATTACATGTCCTAGTTGTTAGAAAGGTATAGTAATACAGCAAGACGTAGAGGAAAAAGATGGGGTATGGAAAGGAATTAAGTTACAGGGCGTGCAGGGTTACTGCAAAAAGAATTAGGAGAGAATGGGCCATTATGATGTTAGAACTCTAGGCATATAGTTGTTGCTACCATGACTTTGTCAGTCAAACTGGGGTTGTATCCTCAAACAATATTTTCCATGAACAAATTGTTTGATCATTTTCATCATAAAGCTGATGTCTTTCTCCGTTTTTATTAAAGGCATATTCGGGAGAAAAAATTCATGAACTTCAAAATATGGAGATTTCATCTTTCAGGAGGGTACCACCTGTATCTCAATGGAAAATAGCAGTCAGAAGATACAAATTTTCAAAGTAATGCAATTTTTTCTTGAGATGTGGTGCATCATGAAAAATTTGTGATGTCATCATGGGACACTTGACAACTCATTCAATTTTTTATGTTGATGCTGTAGATTTGATGTATCATGGGAAATCTGTGATGTATTCATAGGGCATTAGTTGAAAATTCCAGTCAATTTATTTATAATGTTGATGCCACTGCAGGCAATATAAAGTGACACTGTTGGTTGTACTCTACATATGGTGAAGGGAGAAATCAGAGATCTACAGGAAGAGATACTCAAACGTTCCAACAGTATCGAATTTCAAGGAAAAACATTTCATTCAGTTATAAAGAACAATGAAAGGATTACTGAGGCAATGTGTCCACTTTACATAACTTCATGTGGCTTTGATGCAAAGCAAACTGAGGTATTTGTTCAACAAAATTAAACAATCTTTAAAGTGAGGTATCTCAAGTTAAGAAAAGGGTACTGCCATAGGGTTTGAAGGACGTGGCATCATATGTTTTTGTTTTTCTTACAAGATAGAGGTGAAAAGCCAAGAGAATATGCCTTTAACAATAGAGAAAAAACCCTGCCATTCAATATTTAATAGAATAATGTTATGAAAATGAACCGTAGGAAGGGAATGCGAGGGGGGGGGCAGGAATGGAAAGGAAAGAGGGAAAGGAAGAGAGTTTATATTTATTATACGGTAGTGTAAGTGTGAATCAAAAATATAGGAGTATAATATGTAATACTAACATACAGGGATAACATAACTGCCAACATTGTCATCTCATTGTCAGTCCCAAGTCAAGTCATACCAAAGACTCTTAAAATGGAACCTACTGCCATTGTGCATGATGCTCCAGGTATGGAGTAGGGAAAACAAGCCAGTGATCCACAAATGGAAAAAAGGCTGTGGTGGGTCGACTTGAACCAATAGGTTGGAAACTGGGCCGTACAAGTCTTTCTAACTAGCTTCCTAACAATGTCATCTCAGAAAGGGGAACATACAGCAGGTTTTCCAATACATCAGCAAGTGCACAAGCACTCCTTAATAGATTTGATGGTCCATGGGGCAGCAATCTATTTTTCTCTCTAAATATTCACAATATATCTGCACATCACTTGGGTGTAAGCAAAGAATAACACTGCTTTTGCCAAGCTGTTTCTTTTTGACTTTCTGATCATTTTTGCCATGACTATATTTTTTCAATTCTTTGAGTCAGAAAATAGGAATATTCTGATTTTTACAGCTTTTACAGCTCCAAATATCGAACATTTTTGCTTAAATTAGAACAGTTGGCAAGCATGAAATAATATCATTCTTAGAAAAGGTCTTAATGCACATCGCTTTTTCCCTGCAAACATCACTTTTTACTGAAATATTTCTATTTATTCTAAATAACTCTTTGGTCTACCTTCAGCATACATTATGTTTAAAAAAATTAGGAAAGATTATTGCAAGAAAAATGTGAAACCAGGGAGGCATAACTTTTCTGTTTGTTTTAAAAATAAATCCAAAGTCAGTTTCACATTCCATTCATTTAAAATTTGCTTAATCACAACACAGAAATGTACAAGTAACATTAGCAGATTAATAACAAAAGGTGTGCACTTAGATACCCTATAGGGCTTATCGTGAAGCATCACTCCCTAAGAAAAAAAAAAAAATTGCATAAAAACAAAGTAAACGCTACACATTAATAAGCCATTACTACTGTAAACTAAATAACTCAAACCCCCTCCCCACCACATAACAAAGCCAACCCTCCCATCCCAATTACACACCAATTACAGGTATTCCCTTTATACCTTATTGTTTCTCATGATAAAACAAACATGGCAACTGTCTTTCCTACTTTCCACACTTTTTTTTCATCATTTCTTACCCTTGTATTCTTCAAGCCTTCTCAAAACCTTGATTTCAGTAGCTCCCATACCAGGACAGACAAGCCCACTTTTCCAGACATCCTTCAACTTGTGGTAACCGGACAAGAATTTTTCTTCCAGGCTTTGTAACTGAGGATTGCTTGGTGCACAAATCATGACTGTCTATGTAATGGAAGTTAAAATATGGCAGAATGTTAAAATTGCACATGAGTTGGGTAAGGGGACTTCCTGGCCTCCCTTTCTCGCAATAAAATATCTACTTATTGCTTTTTATCATATTTTTTGAAATTACAAAATTTTATGAGTTCAAGTGTTTGTAAACTGTAGATGTGAACATCTTAGTAAAATCCTCACATTCGTCCAGACATTGGGCTGTTCTGTAGGTTATCAGACCACATACTTGCAAAGTTCAGTTTAACTGGATGTCAAATTTACACCAAATATTAAGAGATTTACTGGCTTCATATAACACTTTCCTTTTTCAATTTTGCCACTCAGTTATTATTCATTTTCAAAGGCAAAAGTCACAGAAACCAGACTTTACGAGAAATCACAGCTCACACATGATTCCTGGGACATCTTTATTGAACTAAGCAGTAATTTCTGTCAATTAAGAATTATGATTGTGTCAAAGGTAATGGCATTACAATTGTTCACAAATTGATTGACAGACAGGTAAACAGGAGGCATGAATTGTATCTCTATAGCTCACAGACATTACATTAAAGGCCAAATGTCACATTAAAGGGCAATGTGACATTAATGGGCAAACACAATGCCCCAAACATAGTTTGAAACTGGAGCCTGCCAAATCCCACAGATTTCTATTTATTTTGCTTCCAATTATCTTCCATAGTATTTCAAGACTCGGGCATCGAATATTCAAGGTAAAGCACCGAGTGTCTCTCCAAAACTTTATAAGTTAATGAGAAAAACATGTGTCACATGACTCTAAAGAGCCAATCATGAAACAGGGCAGACTACTTTACTAATCCAAATTGAGGGGACTGTATTTACCCTTTAATGACTTGAATCTTCTCTTCAAGCCACTTGTATCAATCTTCCATCAAGTAACAACCTGCTTAGAACCCCAATAATGCTAAATAGGCCATGCCTTCTGTGGTCACCTCAACCAAACTGCCACCACCACCACCAACTTCATCACCACCAACATCATCACAGACCTCGATTTCCAGAAAAATTTATGGTTGTCCTTCCGGGAAACCATTTCAGTATTTCTAGTTGTCCCAAAGAAAATTTGGTTGTCTGAAACATTTGGCACACATTTACAATACAAAACAGTAATTGTGTTGTTTTATTGGTTTCAAAGAATAAAAAGACATGATTTTTTCAAGACGAAAGCACTTGAATTCTGAAAATGTATGATGGAAAAAGTTGAAAGAGTTGATCAGTCAGCAGTATATACTTCCTTAATCTGATAAAGGCAAGTTGCTTAATATAATTCATTGTAAAAGAAAAATGGTTGTCCTTTGAACAACCAACATTTCCACTTTTGGTTGTCCGAATGGAATTTCAGTTGTCCTGGACAATTGGATAACCATGGAAATGGAGCCCTGCATCACCACCACCACCAACATCATCCCCCTCTTAAGGACCATTTATTTAAAAAACAACAAATAAAGCCATTTACCTGAATATTACAAGGTCCCCAAAGCATCACATAAGCTGTCCTTTGAGTGTGAAGACTTCTTATAGTGGCCTTCCAGCCAGCTTCCCAACAATCAATGTAAAGGCCCTCACAAATATCCTCCTACAAAAGAAAAGATTTATAATGAAGAGATGAGTCTGCTGACAGCAAATTCCTTTCAAATCAACAAACCTATTAGACTCATTTATCTTCAATTCACTGGTTGGCACTGGTTGGCTAAGAGCATGTGGCAGGAACATGTGCATGCATGTTTAAGGTTTTTGGCATCCAGCATTATGGCTAGTGCAAGCAGAATGTTGATGTATAAGAATCTGCATTTATTGTGGGAAAAATGCAAACGCACCTCATCATGTCTTGTCAAGCAGTTGTGACATAATTTTTTTTTGTTAACATGAATGACTCTATTTCACGGACTTATATACATGGACAGAGCATGTAACACGTACATTCTATCTGTTGATGGTCGCCATCGACTGGGGCAAAAAAGGCGCACCAAGATGCATGGCCGCTGTGAAGCTATAAATCGTCTGACTTGAGGACAGCTCTGTAATATTTTAAACTTGAATGGGAAAAAATATCATATTCCTGCAATACGTGAAGTGATTTTGACATCAAGCTTGCCACATTTCGAAAATATTTCAACTTTCTTGCAAAATATGGGGTTATACTTGAGCAAGTCCAAACTTTCACACAAAACCATAGCAAACAGCCACCTTGGTGCACTTTTTCTCACATGTACCATAGCAACAATCTACCATGCAGTATGCTCTGTCTATGTGTAAGAGTCTGTGCTCTATTTCCTTGTTCATGCAACCTTGCAAACAATCCTTGCCAACCATAAACAGAAACTTCTGGTTAAATAAATCTTACATGCTACATGGCACTTGAAGAAGAAGTTTACCAACAGTCTCAGTTTAATTTAACAGGCCTTGAATTTTGAGGCCTGCAAGTGCAATTGCACACCATCACTCGCTTCAGTCACTGTGAGGAGTGTGATTTTTGGACACCTTAATGAAGAATGGGAGCTCACATAAAATCTATTTCAGTTTGATAAAACAGCAAACCAACTACACTCCTTTAATAATTTTCTGAGGAGGGAAACTTATAGCCCACCTGGAAAATCTAAAACTCAAAGCCTGATTAAATGATTTCTGTTAACACGTGCTGTTACACATGCTTCTCGACGTTACAAACAAAATGGCTGGAAAAATTTCATTTCTTTCCTGAAAATTGCTTTTCTTATTCAAATGCTGAATACTTCCCTTGATGCCTCTTGCAATTTTCCAAAGTATTTGTTAAGTGCCAAAGCCAAAACAGAGTTTCAAATGGGCAAACCACAAGCATGAAAGAAAAAAAGAATTCATGATAGATACTTCCAATAGACTCTCAGGGCTTGAAAATGCATTCAGTAATGAAGGCAAATGCATAACATTGCATCTGAAGGCTAATGCTGGGGGCTCATTTTTGCACTTGCTCTGATATGTGTGCTATTCTATTACATCTGACAAGTTCAATATTAATCCACATGGTGCATGTATCAGTGTTTGTCTTCAAAAAATTGCAGACAAAGATCTGGAAGTACTCCGAAAAGGTATCAAACCATTAATTGATTCAAGACTTAAACTGATGCTACTTTGTATATACTTATACAGATACTGATGTTTGTATCCCTGCTAATTCTGATCCAGCTCAGAGCTACCGGTGTAATGAAGAAAATACATGAGACATTTCTCTCTACTGTACCTTTGTAACATCTCGCAAATAGGAATTCATAGGTGTGTTCATAGAGCTGCTCAAATACTGCAATGCTGAGTGAGGCACCTCGGATACAACGAGTGTACTGCAGGCCAGGCATTGCTCTATCAGTGATGCATCAGCATGACCTTTGACCAGTACCACAGAAATCTCAAACTGTTATGAAAACAAGCAATAAGTAAATGACAAAACAAGGCTGCAAAACAGTAAACTTCTGATAACATATTAATAACAGAAGATAAAGGATAATAGATATCTAATGTGTAATTTATGTTCAGTTGACTCAAATGTTCTTGGAATCATAGTTGTGAAACATCATGACTTGGGTCACCAATTTTCAAAAAGGAAATGACTCAAGGAATTGCACAGAGATTTTCCCCACGGCAACAGTACAATGATTTGATTCACTGACTGAACTCGAGTAACATTTAAAGTAACAAATGACTCAGCTCTTCTGTAAATTTGGGTGACTTGTTACAACTCTGCTTAAACCAAACAAGCTGTTTAAAATTCCTTTCACACTTTCATAGAATGGATTCTGATGCTTAGGTTAGGTTAGATGGAGTCTATGCCCAGGTTCTAACCAATTGGTTTAAGTCAAGCTGGCCACTGCCCTTTTTCCAGTTGTGGCTGACTGGCTTGTTTTCCCCGCTCCATTGCTTATGCAGAGCACCAAGCACAATGACAGTAGGTTCCTTTTTAAAGTCCTCGGTATGACCCAGCCAGGACTCTAAATTTCCGAACAAAGACGACAGCAAGTCTGATGCTCTAACCACTTGACCATGCAGTCAGTTGGATTTTGATGGTCATGGCCACTGATTAGAGTTTTTAAAAACCACTTGCAATCAGCCAACACTGTATTCCTTCAGCCCATTCCATGTACTGTTCATAAGCCCTCTTCAGCCCATTGTTCTTACAACCAAACTACACAACAGCCCCCTGATCCCACAGGAAATGGGAATTTTCAAGTATTTACTATAAAAATAATAACAACAATACAAAAAATTTTTTTGAAATGCTTTCAATCAGCGATAGACCTCAAAGAACTTAACAGTATCCATCACAATCTTGTCATTCTCAAGCAACTTCAAGCTCCAGGGATATACAAATCAGTGCAACCGAGTATGGTTACCAGTTTGATTTTCTCATACACTATTATTCCTGCCAAGGTCTCTCACACAAGCACAAAAGAGAAAGAGCTACTGCTCTTTTTTTAGAATACACCAACAAATGCTAGTAGTTGAAATCTTCGTACTGATCAGGTATGTGCATGATTCTACTACATTATGTGGAAGTTAAACCGGGCATGCAAACTGCTTTACTTTTTTGCTTCTTCTATAACTCTCTTTGTGCATAGGGTCACTGTAATTCCCAGGGAAAAAATCCATTTTAGTCTTTTTAGATTTTTCAATGGGATTTCATGGGACATGTTTGGAACGTTCCAAGTTTTCATGTTGAATCAATGGGATGATGGATTTTCTCGATCATTGACTCCATGGGATTTTAAGTTGTAACTGTCCAAATTCCATATTAAGGTCGCTTTTTGAAACCAGTGGGATTTTGGGGGAATTACACAGTATTTCTATGTGAATATATGAAATACCATAACGTCCCATTCAATGGATTCTGTGTGAATTTTCTCCTGAGAAAACAAATGCTCCTACATTGAGTAAATTCACATACTTCAGTTATCAAAGGTACATGAACTTGGCCATCCCTACATAAAATGTAAAATTGCACGTAAGTAAGGTTTTACAAACTTTATATGCCATACAGGTTTAAACATAAAGAGCAGTGGCCCCAAACTTATTTTGAAACAACGGCAAAATCTCACAATTTTTCTCTCATTTCTCTTCAGATTATCTTTTATAATATTTTAGGACTTCAATAATGTATATTCAAGGTAAACAAAGCAGTTACTCTTAGTATATTTCATGACTGAGAAGAAAAATATTGTCACATGACATGTGAGGTTGATCCCACAGAACACACAGTCATACAGTCTAAATATATAGCCATAAATCTAATTGAACAGGTGCCCAGTTATTGTGATTTTTTGGTTTACTTTCCCCCTCACAGTTAAAATGTTCATTAAACTTGAACTTGACAAACTTTACATCAAGAAAAGTGTAAATTTCCCATAGAATCTGAATTTATTGATAAAATTATTGGTTAATGCATCATTTTGAAGAAAACATCATATCAAAATATACAGGCAACCTTGAGTTGCCAAACCTTTTCAATTCATTGCCAACTCTGATGACCGTCAGTTCTGTGAAATCATCTTGGCGTGGCTTCTCACATGACGTGTGCGATTCGGTTACTTGCCGTTTGGTATAAAATGAAACGCTATTCTGGGTGTCACATGGTCAACGAAGACACCAAATCTGCCTTCCCTATCTCCGAAAACACAAAATCGAGACATCAAATCAGGTGATTTTGTGTTTTCAGAGATAGCCAAGGCACATTTGGTGTCTTCGTTGATCATGTGACACCCGGAATATCGTTTGATTTTCCTGGGGTAGACCAAATGGCAGGTAACCGAGCCGCACGCGTAATGAAAGAGCAAACCATGAAACAGGACAGTCTACCATACAAATTCATTTTGGGGTGGCTACATTTCTCAGTTTAAATACAAAAAATTTGCAAATGACATCTTTCCTGTTTGTGTCCAGTTCACTTTGAGAAACAAAAGTGGCAACTTTATTTGCTGAATATAATGAGAACTTCACATGGAAATTGAATACAAATTTTGCCATGCTAAATTGGAAAGATTTCTCTATTACAGACTTTTTCATCTTACCCATGACAGAATAATACTCCCAACGAAGTCTAAAACAGCTTTATAAGCCATATAGGTGGAACTGCTTTGAGGTAAATGTTCTCCAAGCCCTATAGACAAATCTGATTAGCACTTGGTTTCAATGAGTGTATGCAGCCATTAGTGAGGTAAATGTTCTCCAAGCCCCATAGACAAATCTGATTAGCACTTGGTTTCAATGAGTGTATGCAGCCATTAGTGAGGTAAATGTTCTCCAAGCCCCATAGACAAATCTGATTAGCACTTGGTTTCAATGAGTGTATGCAGCCATTAGTGAGGTAAATGTTCTCCAAGCCCCATAGACAAATCTGATTAGCACTTGGTTTCAATGAGTGTATGCAGCCATTAGTGAGGTAAATGTTCTCCAAGCCCCATAGACAAATCTGATTAGCACTTGGTTTCAATGAGTGTATGCAGCCATTAGTGAGGTAAATGTTCTCCAAGCCCCATAGACAAATCTGATTAGCACTTGGTTTCAATGAGTGTATGCAGCCATTAGTGAGGTAAATGTTCTCCAAGCCCCATAGACAAATCTGATTAGCACTTGGTTTCAATGAGTGTATGCAGCCATTAGTGAGGCCGGTCCATCTGCCTTAAATTGTCATCATGTATTGTCTACATAAATTTTACACCCTCATATTCACTTCAATCGAGGGAATCAAGGTACAATTTGGTGTTCAACCATCCATGGTGCAGGCAAGCAAGGAAATCGAGAGATTAAAAGGTAATGGACCCCAGTTATGGCTGACTAAAATCAGCCCATCACTTGCTATCCAAATTTGTCTATACCTACTGACATACATAAATTGTGTGTCCCCTTGTCGGGGAACATGACTGAGTGTGTGGTCTGGTTGGTAGAGCATTGGTATAATTTAACGACGAAGACTCTGTAATATTTTAAACAAAAGTTAATCTTGAATGAGAAAAAATATAATACTCCTGAAATATGTGCATTATTTCAAGAATATTTTTCTGAAGTTTCTTGTCTGTTGAATATAACTACTTGAGCAAGTCTAAACTTTCACACCTACACACAACCACAGCAGAAAGCCATCTTGTTATGCCTATACTCATACATATAATAGCAAAATCTACCAGGCAGTATGCTCTGTTAATGTATAGAAAGTCTGTGGTTGAGGCATTAAAACCTATTGAACCTTACCTTGACTGGGAACACAGCTGACTTTACAACTCAACTCTGACAAACCAGGGGAAGGATTTTTTTTAGAGAAAAGTTCATCCAAGTGTGGAGAGCATCTGTTTTTAACTATTGGACTATTTCCTGATATGTTTAAGATAGAAGTTGCTAGTTATTTCCTGCTTTGCAAACCTTTAACGGGCATACAAACGACAATTATTATAGCTTTTGTCTTTGTCAAAATTTGTGAAACTGAGATCATATCATCAACTGCCTCTACCCTCAATTTGCATATGACAATCAAACTGTTGCCTTCATCTTACCTTGCTAATTATTCCCATAATCTTCTTCAGCCAAACTTCCTGGGGTGAATTTGGGATGTCCCTCACACTGTCAACAACTACCTTCACTTCTAGTGAACCTTTAAAACCAGCATGGCGGTAGTTCTTGGTGAGGTCACCATTTATGAGCTACATACAGAAAATACAAAATCTTTGCTTTGTTAAAAATTTCTGTCACTACAATGAAGGAGATAACAGAAAATGTAAAAGATTTTAACAACCAGAAAGCCAAAAGGCTTAGTGATTCCTTGCCGCTGAAATGTAAGGCCTTTTTTCACATTGACATTGCTTGGCAATGTTTTTCAATTAACAGGGCTCCATAATGTGCCCACAAAGTACACATGCAAGGCATCCAATCTTCCTGCATTGAGATCCCCTTGTCTGCTAGAACCCAAATGACATTTGACCTCCACCAAAAACTTCTGGGACCATGTATTCACTATGTGCCATCTACAGGACAAGTTACAGGACTCTACAAGTGACATTTCTTGAAAGACTGTGCAGGAAAGCTTGTCAGACTTTGAACATGCTGACTCCAAATGAACTTTGACCTTTCAAAAAATCAATAGGGACCATCTCCTCAATATGACCAATCCACACACTAAATATGAGCACAGTCACATGTACCGTCCTTGAGATATTGTGTTTAAGAAGTTTTCACCTTTTGACCTCTCATGACCCCAAATGACCTTTGACCTCCACCAAAAACAATAGGGATCATCTACTCAATATGGCCAACACACTCGCCAAATATGAGTATAGTCACATGTACCATTCTCGAGATATCGTGTTTACGAAGTTTTGACCTTTTGCCCTCTTGTGACCCCAAATGACCTTTGATCTACACCAAAAACAAAAGGGATCATCTACTCAATATGGCCAAGGCACACACCGAATATGAGATTAGTCACACTTACTCTTCTTGAGATGCCGTGTTTTCAAGCAATTTTTAAGGAATTTACCTATTGACCTCTCGTGACCCCAAATGACCTTTGACCTCCATGAAAATCAATAGGGATTATCTACTCAATATGACCAACCCACACACCAAATATGAGTATAGTCACATGTACCGTTCTCGAGATATCGTGTTTATGAAGTTTTGACCTTTTGACCTCTCGTGACCCCAAATGACCTTTGACCTCCACCAAAAACAATAGGGATCATCTACTCAATATGACCAACCCACACACCAAATATGAGCATAGTCACATGTACCGTTCTCGAGATATTGTGTTTACGAAGTTTGACCTTTTGACCTCTCGTGACCCCAAATGACCATTGACCTCCACGAAAATCGACAGACATGATCTACTCAATATGACCAACCCACACACCAAATATGAGTATAGTCACATGTACCATTCTTGAGATATCGTGTTTATGAAGTTTTGACCTTTTGACCTCTCGTGACCCCAAATGACCTTTGACCTCCACCAAAAACAATATGGGTCATCTACTTGATATGACCAACTTACACACTAAATATGAGTATAGTCACATGTACCGTTCTCCAGATATCGTGTTTACGAAGTTTTGACCTTTTGACCGCTCGTGACCCCAAATGAACTTTGACCTCCACCAAAAACGATAGGGATCATCTACTCAATATGACCAACCCATACACCAAATAAGAGCATAGTCACATGTACCGTTCTCGAGATATCGTGTTTACGAAGTTTTGACCTTTGGACCTCTCGTGACCCCAAATGACCTTTGATCTCCACCAAAAACAATAGGGATCATCTACTCAATATGGCCAACCCACACACCAAATATGAGCATAGTCACATGTACCATTCTCGAGATATCGTGTTTATGAAGTTTTGACCTTTTGACCTCTCGTGACCCCAAGTGACCTTTGACCTCCACCAAAAACAATAGGGATCATCTACTCAATATGACCAACCCACACACCAAATATGAGCATAGTCACATGTACCGTTCTCGAGATATCGTGTTTACGAAGTTTTGACCTTTTGACCTCTCGTGACCCCAAATGACCTTTGATCTACACCAAAAACAATAGGGATCATCTAATCAATATGGCCAATGCACACACCAAATATGAGATTAGTCACACTTACCCTTCTTGAGATATCGTGTTTACAAGCAATTTTTAAGGAATTTACCTATTGACCTCTGGTGACCCCAAATGACCTTTGACCTCCAAGAAAATCGATAGGGATTATCTACTCAATATGACCAACCCACACACCAAATATGAGCATAGTCACATGTACCGTTCTGGAGATATTGTGTTTACAAGATTTTGACCTTTTGACCTCTCGTGACCCCAAATGACATTTGACCTCCACCAAAAACTTCTGGAACCACGTATTCACTATGTGCCATCTACAGGACAAGTTACAGGACTCTACAAGTGACATTTCTTGAAAGACTGTGCAGGAAAGCTTGTCAGACTTTGAACATGCTGACTCCAAATGAACTTTGACCTTTCAAAAAATCAATAGGGATCATCTCCTCAATATGACCAATCCACACACTAAATATGAGCACAGTCACATGTACCGTCCTTGAGATATTGTGTTTACGAAGTTTTGACCTTTTGACCTCTCATGACCCCAAATGACCTTTGACCTCCACCAAAAACAATAGGGATCATCTACTCAATATGGCCAACACACTCGCCAAATATGAGTATAGTCACATGTACCATTCTCGAGATATCGTGTTTACGAAGTTTTGACCTTTTGCCCTCTTGTGACCCCAAATGACCTTTGATCTACACCAAAAACAAAAGGGATCATCTACTCAATATGGCCAAGGCACACACCGAATATGAGATTAGTCACACTTACTCTTCTTGAGATGCCGTGTTTACAAGCAATTTTTAAGGAATTTACCTATTGACCTCTCGTGACCCCAAATGACCTTTGACCTCCATGAAAATCAATAGGGATTATCTACTCAATATGAACAACCCACACACCAAATATGAGTATAGTCACATGTACCGTTCTCGAGATATCGTGTTTATGAAGTTTTGACCTTTTGACCTCTCGTGACCCCAAATGACCTTTGACCTCCACCAAAAACAATAGGGATCATCTACTCAATATGACCAACCCACACACCAAATATGAGCATAGTCACATGTACCGTTCTCGAGATATCGTGTTTACGCAGTTTTGACCTCTCGTGACCCCAACTGACCTTTGATCTCCACCAAAAACAATAGGGATCAACTACTCAATAGGGCCAATGCACACACCAAATATGAGATTAGTCACACCTACTCTTCTTGAGATACCGTGTTTACAACAATTTTTAAGGAATTTACCTATTGACCTCTCGTGACCCCAAATGACCTTTGTTCTCCACGAAAATCAATAGGGATTATCTACTCAATATGACCAACCCACACACCAAATATGAGCATAGTCACATGTACCGTTCTCGAGATATCGTGTTTACGAAGTTTTGACCTTTTGACCTCTCGTGACCCCAAATGACCTTTGGCCTCCACCAAAAACAATAGGGTTGATCTACGTAATATGACCAACCCACACACCAAATATGAGTATAGTCACATGTACCGTTCTCGAGATATCGTGTTTACGAAGTTTTGACCTTTTGACCTCTCGTGACCCCAAATGACCATTGACCTCCACGAAAATCGACAGACATGATCTACTCAATATGACCAACCCACACACCAAATATGAGTATAGTCACATGTACCGTTCTCCAGATATCGTGTTTACGAAGTTTTGACCTTTTGACCGCTCGTGACCCCAAATGAACTTTGACCTCCACCAAAAACAATAGGGATCATCTACTCAATATGACCAACCCACACACCAAATATGAGCATAGTCACATGTACCGTTCTCGAGATATCGTGTTTACGAAGTTTTGACCTTTTGACCTCTCGTGACCCCAAATGACCTTTGATCTACACCAAAAACAATAGGGATCATCTAATCAATATGGCCAATGCACACACCAAATATGAGATTAGTCACACTTACCCTTCTTGAGATATCGTGTTTACAAGCAATTTCTAAGGAATTTTCCTATTGACCTCTGGTGACCCCAAATGACCTTTGACCTCCAAGAAAATCGATAGGGATTATCTACTCAATATGACCAACCCACACACCAAATATGAGCATAGTCACATGTACCGTTCTGGAGATATCGTGTTTACAAGATTTTGACCTTTTGACCTCTCGTGACCCCAAATGACATTTGACCTCCACCAAAAACTTCTGGGACCACGTATTCACTATGTGCCATCTACAGGACAAGTTACAGGACTCTACAAGTGACATTTCTTGAAAGACTGTGCAGGAAAGCTTGTCAGACTTTGAACATGCTGACTCCAAATGAACTTTGACCTTTCAAAAAATCAATAGGGATCATCTCCTCAATATGACCAATCCACACACTAAATATGAGCACAGTCACATGTACCGTCCTTGAGATATTGTGTTTACGAAGTTTTGACCTTTTGACCTCTCGTGACCCCAAATGACCTTTGACCTCCACAAAAAACAATAGGGATCATCTACTCAATATGACCAACCCACACACCAAATATGAGCATAGTCACATGTACCGTTCTCGAGATATCGTGTTTACGAAGTTTTGACCTTTTGACCTCTCGTGACCCCAAATGACCATTGACCTCCACGAAAATCGACAGACATGATCTACTCAATATGACCAACCCACACACCAAATATGAGTATAGTCACATGTACCGTTCTCCAGATATCGTGTTTACGAAGTTTTGACCTTTTGACCGCTCGTGACCCCAAATGAACTTTGACCTCCACCAAAAACGATAGGGATCATCTACTCAATATGGCCAACCCATACACCAAATAAGAGCATAGTCACATGTACCGTTCTCGAGATATCGTGTTTACGAAGTTTTGACCTTTTGACCTCTCGTGACCCCAAATGACCTTTGATCTCCACCAAAAACAATAGGGATCATCTACTCAATATGGCCAACCCACACACCAAATATGAGTATAGTCACATGTACCGTTCTCGAGATATCGTGTTTATGAAGTTTTGACCTTTTGACCTCTCGTGACCCCAAATGACCTTTGACCTCCACCAAAAACAATAGGGATCATCTACTCAATATGACCAACCCACACACCAAATATGAGCATAGTCACATGTACCGTTCTCGAGATATCGTGTTTACGAAGTTTTGACCTTTTGACCTCTCGTGACCCCAAATGACCTTTGATCTACACCAAAAACAATAGGGATCATCTAATCAATATGCCCAACCCACACACCAAATATGAGCATAGTCACATGTACCGTTCTCGAGATATCGTGTTTACAAGATTTTGACCTTTTGACCTCTCGTGACCCCAAGTGACCTTTGACCTCCACCAAAAACAATAGGGATCATCTACTCAATATGGGCAATCCACATGCCAAGTATGAGATCCCTCGGACTTACCCTTCTTGAGATATCGTGTTTACAAGCCAAAGCGTCACATACGCACACACACACACACACACATACACACGACATCACCATCGCATAGATTCCTTGCCTGCCTACGGCAAGGAATCAAAAAAACTAGAACATGAGTTTTTACAAGATGTTTGGGAGTGACATCCATTCATATAAAATGCACTATTGTTCCTTCCAGGGCAGAATGCCAGCAGCATAACAAGACCCTTATGGGCCCATATTGATCCATCAGTGATAATACATTTTATTCCATTTGGAAGTTTGAGGATTTGTTCTGATTACCAAATACAAATTAAAATCAGACATACCACAGCTTTTAATGGTTTCCTTCTTAGTGAAGAAGCTAGCGTGATCAGTTTTATGTCACAAGATAGGACCAACCCTTCCATAATTGTAGAAGAATTACTGGCAGGGCCAAGCACTCGACATATGTAAGGGTCTTCAAACTGTCTGGAAATATAGACAATAAAATGAGCAATTAATATGTATCAAGGATAATAAAGATAATACTGCATTGTACTTTTACAGTGCTAAATCCAGAATAACAGAGCAGCTGCTCTTAGTGCTTATTACAATGCATACAACAGTGAAACACGTTGACAAAAAGTGGGAAAATAAGACTTTAGTTTGCTCTAAAACTAAAGGCAAATACATCTGTGCATGGTTACAGCCCTATATTCTGACACCAAATTCTGACACCCCTATATTCCAAAAAAAATTCATTATGTTCCAACACAGGCTTTAATTGTTCCTACACCCCTATGTTCTGAAAACTCAATCGTCGATGAATATAGAGTTTGTTGGAACATAGGGGTGTCGGAACATGCAGTAACCATGCACAGATGTATGGTCTTACAGCTGGTTTTGCAAAGAGAAAGCAGCATATGCAAAGCCTTAGGGTATCTCTAAGTTTTTAACCATGGATTGGGAAGAGAGAAGCAACATCACCAGAGGAATGAAGACCACAAAGGGAAACATAAGGAGGACAATAGGGAAGCAGGAGCTGAGAAATACTGTATGAACAGGTTTTCCAGATACTGAGCATGAAAAGTGAACAGAAGTATTTTAAATATGATTTATTAACTGCTAAGGTAAAGGAACAACAGCAACTGAAATGAAAAGATGTTGTTAAAGGCACCTGGCCAGTTCTGCCCTGTAAAATGGTAAAAGTTTTCATCAAATTGTGCTAAACCTCGTACAACATACTTAATGCATTAAGTTGCAAACCTAGTGAGGGAAAAAAGAGGCAACGAATAATATACCAAGGATAGGAGCTGCACAAATTTACTGTAAATCAATCAAGCAAGCAACGTGCTATGAAACTACCCCTAAGATTCCATCCCCATATTTACCCCCTAGCTTGGAGAAAGAGTATTAGCAGACATGTTGGAAATTCTGCATCTGTGGTTATGCCTTCACACCTATTTGCTGGGCCAATTTGGCAATAGGGTTCTACACAGTACACATTGCATATGGTGTGTAGTTTAAGTCAATACAATTTTGAACAAAATACAGTCAAGCTGTATGCTTGAATGCACTCTTTATTAGTGAAGCAGGAAATGCCTGTGTCAATACTTAAAAAAAAAAAAAACTTTAGGATAATCATGGTTTGTGGATGAAAAATATAATATATTGACCCAAGAGGTAGGCTGTGGTTAGTTAGCACTGCAGCTTAAAAAGGATGACAACTGAAGACAAATAAAATCATTAAACTATTACCCTGACTGCAGATTATTGAGGAAGACATCTCTTGCCAAAGTCATAGATATTCCTGAACCATGAGACAATCCATCACTGAGGGTACAAAGAAAAGTGAAACATAATTTGTAATATTTGTAACAACCACAGACTAATATACATGGACAGAGCATGTAAGGTACATATTCTATCTGTGGATCGTGGCAACCGATTGGGACAAAAAAGGCGCACCAAGACGGCCACAGAGAAGCTACAAATCCTCTGATTTGACAAAGACTCTGTTATATTTTAAACAAAAGTTGAAAATGAATGGCAAAGAATATTATATTCTTGCAATACGTGAAGTGATTTTGACCTTACCTTGCCATATTTCAAAAATATTTCAACTTTCTAGCAAAGTATGATGGTATACTTGAGCAAGTCCAAGCTTTCACACAAAATCATAGCAGACAGCCATCTTGGTGCTATTTCTTACAGGTACGGTAGCAACAATATACCGTGCAGTATGCTCTATCCATGTATTGGAAGTCCGTGGTTACAGCTAAAAAGCATATGATCAAAGTATATAGTATCTACATCACCCATCCTTACAGTACCTCCTATTTACATTATGTAAACCTACAATCCTGGACAAAAATGATGGGACATTTTTGGCCCAAATGTAGCAACACGTATGCAAAGACTCGTTGGTTTTCCAAAATTCCCTCCCCCCTAGTTCAATGTTGTTCTCGACAAAATATTCTCAAAATTTCAAAAATTGCAACATTGAACGGGGGAGTGGGGGACTGTCCCATGTATTTTTGTCTAGAATGGTAGGTGCTTAATGTGGGTAAAAATCCTATGTGAGGCTTGGTACTGTAAAGAATGAGGGGGAGCCCCAGGCTCTTCCTACATCCATTCCATCACTCTGCTGACGTGCCAAAAGAATTACTACAGGTAAGTAGGGTTACATACTGTAATGTAAATAGGAGGTAAATCTTGGGGTGCATAGATCTCCATACTAGGAAGTTTGTAGGCATTGGGGGAATATATCTTAAAGGCATATTTTCATCATCCCAAACAGTTCCAATTCTCCCAACCTATTTACTTCTAGCCCCTCCCACATTTATCTAAAACTCATCTTTATCCAGACACAATCCTAGTTAATTGCTTCATGGCTTGTCTCAGTGGGCATACAAGTCCATAATGTGTAATCAAGACACTCTCAGTGCCCATGCTGTGTAATTTAGCTAAGATGCATTGTTTGAATTTGATGCCAATCAAAGAGCTGTACCAATTGAGAGTTTTGATGTACGCATACTGAAACTGTAGTTTGGGGTGACGAATGACTGCCTTTAACATTTGGATAGTTAATTGGTTAGATAGGTGGAGTTCTAAAACCCAGTTTCCAACCAATTGATTTAAGTTGAGCCAGCCAAAGCCTTTTTCCAGCTGTGACTCACTGACTTTTTCCCCTATACCATTGTTAAACAAACAATTATCCATTTAAATGGTGCCTTACTGAACCAAACATTTACATGAATTTTTCCTAAAGCTCCTCTCCACATGTTTTACTTTGATACCTTTTCATTCAAACTGAAGTCAAATAATTATGCTTCAAAAATAACCAATAAGTGACACTTTATTCGTACCATATAATTCTGTGATTGGATATTAATCTGAACCAACTTACAATTTACTTATTCCTCTGGGCCACTGCAGTCCTGTCATTTCATTGGTAGCAGTGGCCACAATTTGGTAAATAAGTCTTTACAAATCAATTCTCAGTATCATACCCTTCACTGCATTATATTCGACGTGGTTTCTTTGTTCGTTCCTTTTATAAGGCAGCCACTTCACAAATTTTAGGTACATTACCACTTTCCAGAAAGTTGTTGCAATTGCCAGATGTACTGAATTAGCTATTGAAATATTGATAATTATCCCCACTCTTGGTGCTAATGCTGACACCACGTTACCCCCATAAACCAACACCACCTCACATTTTCAAACACCCAGGTTGAAAACCCCGATATGAGTGACAGCCTTGTGAGGAAAACTTACCATAAATTTTTAAAATCTGCCACTTCTTTGCTACCTTGAGTGGTGGAGCGAGACAAACCAGAAGTTATCATTTCAGATGAGACATCAATATCACTCCTTTTTTGAAAAATCTTGAGAAATGCTTGAGGGCTGCTTATTTTCGTATGAACATCCCCCTTCAAATGTAAAGATGAAAGTTTAGAATTCTGAAATAAACAGCCATCAGGATTACTTCCCTCAAAATTACAAATACTGTTTAAGCAATCATCAGTCTGGATTTTCTCCCTAATCTTGAAATCATATGTCTCTAGTTGTTCATTCTGATTGGTTAAAATTTTATCTGACTGTTGTCTCAACATTTGCTCTCTCCTCTTCTGATTGTGGCAAACTTCTACAACAGAATCACGTAGACTCTCCAATGAAGTCCCAGAAACTTTGGATGGGGGTGAAATAAAGGACAATGCGGATGACACAGTATCAATGGGTCCAACTTCATGAATATCACCCAAATTATCAAAATCAGACTTCCCTAAATGTATTCCAGAAGAAACTCCATTTAAACATGAAGTGTCCTCTTCAAAATTAGAAAAATTTTCGGCAATTTCAGACCGTTCTTTCATATCAGATTTAATTACTCCATTCTGAAAGTGCCTACTGTTCAATAATATTTGCCTCATGGATGGAAATCTTGATGGGAGATTTTTCTTTGAGATTTCTAACTTTTTCAAACCAGCATCAATTTCTTTGCTTGATTCTTGCAAACTTGTTGGATTTTTCGTGGTGATTTCAGTTTTGCTGTCAGAAGTTCTCAAAGTTGCTTTCAGATGACCTACTCTGTCTTCTTTAGGTAAATTTGTTCTAGGAATTTCACCTGCTGTCAATGAAGTATTCATATTCTGCTCATGAAGGATTCTCGAATCTTGAGAACACTCCTCAGCTTTTTCATCCTCAGCAGGCTGGTGGGTATCATCATATTGAGTTCGATACACTTTGCCGTGATGATTCAGTTTGGGGGAAGGTGACCCTGATAAATTCCCATGAAAATACGACACCATGGGTGGATTGTTTTTCAAAGTCGGAAGTTCCCTTTTTGCATGAGTACTTCTCCAGACAGGTGTCGGATGTATGTTTCCGAAGATTGTGCTTGATTTCAAATTTGGGTCGATTCTCATTCCTGCACTTTTATCCACAGATGACTGAATTTCTTGCCCTCTCACAAAATGAGAAGTCAAATTTTCAAAAGAATCTAGAATTGTGTTTTCTGCACAGGTGGTGGTTGTCATAGAAGTTCCAGAGCTATTTAAAGTATCACAATCTACTATGGAAGACTTCTCATCCGGATCTGATGGACTACATGCCTTTGAATGTTCTAAATCTCTATCATTTGAATCAAAATACCAGCTGACATCATCAATATCCTCTATATTTTCAGTGGCAGTTATGCTACAAGTATCTTTAACTAATGTTTGTTGCATATCGTGATCAAATTCTTTACTACACTCATTTGAAAAAGTAGCACCGTTAGATCCCTCTACAGTCTTTGGCAGCAGAATTGAGGTATAACTTATACCATGTGGTTCATTTTTGGTGATCTTTCCTTCACAGGGAATGCTTATATTCATCCTATGGTTGTATTTTTTAGGTTCCAATAATATATCTTGCTTACTGTGTCCTGGATTTTGAAGAGCCCAAAAAGTTTCAGTGCAATCCATAGCTTCTTCCTCACATGCACTTACACATTGTTTAAGAATTTCATCTCCATGTCGTAATATTGCATCGCATGGAATTCCCTGCAGAGTAAGTTGTGAAAATGGGGATAAACAGATGTTACATGTATCTTGATTGAAACCTAATCCAAAACAGAGAAAACCCACAGAAAATGACCCAAAAAAGACAGGAATTTAATGGCTGGCAAAAACAAAATTTGCATACTGTAAATCTGAGTACAATATTAATCCAACAACAGAACAATTTGAGAAAAAGGAAAACACTTATAAAATTGCAAAAATTCAAATATATCAGAGTTCAACTATCGTTGATTGTTGTCATCAAATGTCACTTTTTATGTTGTTTCAACTGTAATCCCATTAAGATTACACAAAACAATCATAAATGTAAAGAGTAGTTACATTGTCAGCCTCAGGCCCAAATCTTGAAACACTCATGCTTTCAGGGAAAAAGTTTATTCCCCCATTCGAAGAACAGGACATGCATTCATCCTAGCTTAGTACCATAAGATATGGTACAGCACATACCTAAAGGTACTAAGCTTGAACTGTACAAATCATGATTTACAAATACGTTCTTTCCAGCATAACAGTCTGACACTAGTATGCACAAAATGGTTTATTCATAGATGTATATGTATATTCATGAGAGGCTGTTTCCTTAAAAAATCAAAATAATAAGATTTACAAACAGTCCATGAGTTGTTAATTCAAAAGTCAGAGCTTGCTTTAAGATTGTTGGTTGGTCTTATAGGCCTATTACAAAATTTACATTCCTTTTGAAGGCTTTTGCTGGAAAAAATTAATTTTTTTTCAGATGGAAATTTTCCGCAAAAAGCCAGTTTGGTTTTGTA
The DNA here is from genome assembly GCA_037179385.1 of Holothuria scabra. Classification (NCBI taxonomy): domain Eukaryota; kingdom Metazoa; phylum Echinodermata; class Holothuroidea; order Aspidochirotida; family Holothuriidae; genus Holothuria; species Holothuria scabra. The sequence goes on along the minus strand of CM074196.1, from coordinate 26,509,758 downwards.
ACTACAATTCATGTGAAAGAATATTGTTTTTGAAAGAAAACAACATGTTGAAATACAATCAGTTCTAGTCTAAATTCAGAAGTCCATAAAAAGATGTACCAGTACTGAAGGACATATTTCAAAGAGTGTCATATAATTTCCCTTTTCATAGTCAACCACTATGATCATAATTTCCATGAGGATGTCTTGGCATGTTGAAGTACCTACTACACTTGAACTTAGAGGGGCTGGTTACAGGGGTAAAAAGAATTGCATTACTAATTGTTTTGATCCAAAGCAAATGCAGTTTTACAATCCTAATATTGAAGACAGGGACTTAAATTCAAAATAAGTGTGAATATGTGTAATCAAATGCTTTCTAACAGACATAGCAGGTTCATGTGAGTATGACCAGAGAGAATAAAGTAGCTGTATGAGCTCTGCAAGTTTAGAAAAGACATTGGTTTATACAGTACTGTATTACCAACAGTGAAAAAAAGCAGATAAGAAATAATCTACTTCTTTTTTGGGGGGAGTGACGGAGGGTGGAGGAAAAATTTCAGTTGGTGATTGCTCCTTGGTTTATTCCAAATTCAAAAAATGCAGAGGCAGTTCACAATACACCAGTGTGCTGGTTATACCCCAGGGCTCATATACTCCTATGAACAATTAACTAGATTTGTGTCTGCACAAGAAGGAGCTAAGACATTTTTGGGAGGGGGCTAGAAGTTGGTCAGTTGGGTGAATTAGAACTGTTTAGGATAAAGCAATTTGTCCAAGTTTAAAGATAACAGGTGCTATGGCCGAGTGGATAAAGGTGGTGGCATTTGAAGCGATGAAGCTTAGCAACTGGGAGGTCTGGAGTTCAGTTTCTGGCCGGGTCAAAGTAAGGAAAGCAAGGTGGGTTTTTCATCGAAGAGCAATCTATGGTTTTCCCATCTGAACTGACCTTTCAAAAAATACCAAATTTGATCCAAAGTGTTAAATTGGTTGCCACCCCACTAATTTATAATTCAAAAACCAACGGCTTCTCCCACATTCGTGGTCGCTTAGCGTCGTAAAACAACTGCCCTTCATAGCCTGATTATTATTATTAGTATTATTTCATAATGAAAAAAATAGTGATGTAGTCAAGAAGTGACAGGCTGGAGAAAAGGCCAGTCTCAAAAAGAGGCTTGTAACACTGTAGGTTACAAGCCCAGAGAGTTCAATACTGAGGTCGCCTTTGACTACAACACTGAAAGAAAAAAACATACCTCAGTCAAGAGTATTTCAATGGCACGTGCCCAAGCACCACACATACATACGAGGGTAGTACATCCTGTACCAAATTGTTTGAAATGAGATCTACAGGCATCTCTAAGTAGGTGCCCAGATGGATGCTGAGCAAAGAAAAAATAAAGATTGAGTTACTAGAAAAAAATCTTAGAAAATATACAAATTGTAGAAAATCTTTTCCCAACAAGAATAGTTCCATTTATGTGCCTTTAAAAATTTGCTGTCTCCTCAAAATTTATTTCACACATTCATTAAAAATGATAGGTCTAAAAATAGAAATAATGTTATAACAAGTTTAGGTTCATTGAATTGATTGCTACCTCATCAAGATTTAAGATCATGCTCAACAATCCAAAGTACATTGTTTCTTGGGAAGGGGGAGTGAATGAGTTATTGTAGCCACTGTCTGGCTCTCTAGACAACATTTTGGTACAATCACTTTTCACTGGACAATCCAATTTATGAGCATGTTACTCTCTGTTTACATTCACACTGCATGGGATGTTCCATACTCTTCTTTTCTATTTTCAGAAATGATTTCATATTTGAACTCAGTATCCCAATTTCTCAGCTCTAATCATACAGCTGAGAGCACCAGGAAAGGCTGTCTCTGGCCAACTGAAGGGGCTTGAGAAGCCAAACATTTTCCAGTATGCTATGCACCAACCAGTCATGGTAACACTCCACTTTGAGAGTATGCCTAGTTCAGGAACTTTGTCCCTCTTTTCTGTCAAAAGCAAAGGCTAGTCTAGGACAGGGCCGGGGGAAAACCAAAATCCTCAGTTGGCAATGCTTTTTTATTGAAGTCAAATTCAAAAGTAGCAGAGTACAGGTACAGTAGCTCACATTACTCAGGTAGTGTTATGATTACACATTAGGCTGCAATGTATGCTCACCAAGACATGCCTTCAAGTAATAAACACGGTTGGTGTCTGTGCATGAAGGGGAGAAAGATGGTTCATTCATATTTGGTTAGCTAGATGGTTAGTTTCTAACCAATTGGTTTAAATCAAGCTGGCCACCATCTTTTTTTTCTAGTTGTGGCTCACTGGCAGTTTTTCCATACTCTATTGCTGAGCACCAAGCACAATGGCAGTGGGTTCATTTTTCAAGCCAGGACTAGAACTCCAGACTTCCTGACTTCAAGGTGGATGCTCTTGAAGTTTACCTCAGGTCAAAAAATTCAAAAATATATATTGAAGACCATGAAAAGTACATTCTAACAGTCCAACTCCCATCTTCATAGGACATTCATGAGCTGAGATAAAAAATGTTGAAGTTTATTCACTCAAACTAAAATGGTATATTGCACAATAATTTGTAATGTCATTCTTGTACTACTCAAATCACAATCCTTGTAATTTCTTTGTTTTTCTGAAGGTTACTGCACCTTGTACCAGTGGTGTAGCCACGGGGGGGATTTTCTTCTAGCCCCCCCAGATTTTTTGCGTCCTGATAAAGTAATTGAAAAAATAAAATGTTTTAACGGAAATAAACTTTGAAGTATTTCCTTCAAAATAGTAAATAAATAAAATGTGTAAAAATTAAAAAAAAAAAACATGGATGAATGTGTATAAAACACATTTTGTGCGCACATATGAAATCAAGTAACTTAAAAATGCCTACTTTCACGAAATTAGATACCGTTTGTGATCTGCACTGTCATTTATTGCATTTCACTTCGACGATGAAACGAAAGTCTCGACGACAAACTTTAATGTGACTTTGTTAGGTCAAGACCCTTTCTGCCTTTCGGATGGCTGATTGATTTACTGAAAATAAGGCAATCGTACACTGGATACCACACTTACACGACCATTCCTATACTTTATCATACACAAAATATGCTGTAAGCAGGTAAGTGTAAGGTACTGCCTTCGGATTATTCTTCCCTTTCTTCCTTTACAAGTAGGCCTATGTCGTGCCTCACTCCTGCCCATGACAAGTGCCACTGTAGGACGATTTTTTTTCGACAAGTCCTCTTTTTTACTAGTTGGCACCCACGTCCAGGGGATTTGTAAAATGTCTACGAGGTCCGGATTTCATGTGTTTCCAACATGATCCATACTTCTGCTCTGCGGTTCAATTATTTTGAGAGATTTATTCATAGTATTTTAATTTTGACTACGTAATGTACCGATGAACAAATACTGCACCATTTTGCACATTGTTTCTTTGGTAGTATGTATGTCTCTTGTAAAATCTCTACAAAAACTAAAAATATTTTGATATTTTTCATGCTCCCCAAAAAGGGAAAATCCTAAAACTTAAGCCTGTAATCAGTTCAAAGTTTTGCCAAACACAACACCATTTTGCATCTAGGGAATCTAACGCAGAGAAAGTTTCTCAGAGGGGGCACAACTACTTTTGGTTTTCCTGTTAAAGGGTAAGGTACTGCCTTAGGTAAGCTGAAATCCATTCAAATATTGCCGCATTTGCGGCTGAGTACATCCAGTTTAAAACACGCGGGAAGTGCAGTTTCCAGCCATATGGAGGGGTTTTAAAGCCCAAAATTTTCTTGTGCGCTCCGCGCCAACCAATGGTGGTGCTCTGCTTAGATTCAAATATTGCCACATTTGGGATCTACTTCCTTCTGAGTTTACAATTTTTCCCAAGAGAAAGGGAGATACCGGTTCCCTTTAGTCTCATCCCCCCGGGCCACAGATCAGAAGTGCCCAGTTTTGTGGTCCCTAAAAAGTGTATGTATTACCATTTTTCATAGATTGATTTTTTATTCTCATTATTTGAGAAGTCGCAGACATGATATTCGTATTTCAAGGCTGGGTACATCCAGCTTAAAACACATGGGAAGTGCCGTTTCCGGCCATCTGGAGGGATTTTTAAGCCCAAAATTTTCTTGTACGCTCCACGCCAACCAATGGTGGCGCTCCGCTTAAATAGTCTTGCCGTGCCTGACCCTCGAAGGTACCAGGCCCACCCCCACTTGTTACCTAGGCCCCCCCCCCCAAAAAAAATCCCACCCTGGCTATGCCACTGCCTTGTACCAAGATGTGATAGCACTCTTACTCTTATGAGGTGATGTAATTAATTAAGCCCACCTTGTGCAACATGCTATGCAAGCAAACAGGAAGTGTCCAAGGTCATCAAAACATCTTAAATTTTAAAGGAAAAACAAAACATGTTTTGTGAGTTGTACAAGAAGAAAGTCACAAATTATTGTGCAATAGACCAATTTGTTTAAAGTGAATAAACTTCAACATTTTATATCTCAGCTTAGGAATGTCATATGAAGATGGGATTTAGACTGTTCGTAATCATTTTTCATGCTCTTCAATATATATTTTTAAATTTTTTGACTTTAAGACGTCCACCTCGCAGTCAGGAAGTCTGGAGTTCTACAGTAGTCCTGGCTTGAAAACCGCTTGGTAATCATCCTCAACTCCTACTGGTCTTTTAGACTCAAGTGACAATCCATTATCCTGGGGTAAACTCACAGTAATGGATAAAGCACTCTCATCTTGGGCTATTCCATTTTACATAGGGTTGAGCCATTTTGAATTAGTGATTATTTACAAACAAAATTGCATTGCAATCCTCTCGCGTGGAAAATTTGACTTAATTAAGGTGTCCATTTCCTGATGACAGAAAAAGAAAACAATGTTCCTACTTCAGCCTACTATGTAAGCAGAGCAGATTGAGTTCTTACTGCATGGCATATTAGAAGACATTTGGCTTCACTAACCCCCAAACTAGGCTGTTAAACTCCATCTGACCTAACCTTCACAAACCCCGTACGATGGCTGTATGAGGGTAAGAGTTGATAAATTAGGGTACTGTGCCCAAAAAGCAAAGCATCTCAGAAAACAGAAAAAAATGCAAAACGTGCACAATGTAATCCTGAATGGAGAATAATTTGCTCAAAAACGGGGTTGTACTGCAGGAAGCCAAACATGGCCAGCCAATGCTTCAGTTACTACAGTATGTTTAACCAAGGAAGTCTAAAATTGTGTCCTATGTCGTTCATATTATAAGTATACTTATTTTTAGAACAATAATAATAATTATTATTACAAATTGAGCTTGGAGCAGCTGAATTTGCCCTCATATCTCACCTCAATATCTAGAAGAGATAGAAGTCGTTGAGTTGTGAATACCATCTCACAGCCATCGTCTTCTGGAGAAGTGATCAGTTTGACACTATTGAAATAAGCATAAATAGGTGAATAAGTCATTAATTATGTGCAAAAACATCCTGAGAAAGGGTTAAACGTTAAGTTAACCTTCCCCTCAGCAATTGTCTCCATTTCAAATCCATACATTCAGCACTGCTACACCAATGCAACTAATGTACTGGTACATTCACTGAGTGGGCTAGTGTTACAGGGAATAATTGAGCATTCAAATTTTGCATAGCAGTTTTGAAGATTTTTGAGGTCTTTCACACATTGTTGGTGAAAATGCAAGGGTTATGTATGCACACAAAAAATTGCTACACAACTTTTCATTTGTGTAGCAACTTGGCCTGTTTATGTAGCAAATTGTGATGCAGTACTAGATAATTTATTCCCTGTCTTATCCTTCACTTGTGCACACAGGCTTATGAGCAGTTGCCATATGGTGGAAATGACGCTGTGAGTTGAGACCCAACCAAAAGTACCAAATTTCCCAACTCGTCTTTTGAAAGGTACACTACGTAAAAGAGGAAGTTTCCTTACTGTACATTGCTGCTAAAAATTTCTTTACCCCACCATATATGTTTTGTAGTGCTATGAATTTTAGAAGACCTTGGGATTACACAATACCATCTCATGCCACAAACATGCATGATACCAAAGCGGAGCAAAATATCATCAATCTGCACATTTCAGGAAAGAGTTCAAGCAGCATTTGCTTTGATTCTTATCACCTTTATCTACCATTACCACCAAACCGCTAGGACCCACTCATTTGTAAATAAACTATCATACATTTGTGAAGAAACTTGCTTCCATCCTCAACACATTCTCTTTTGTTTACATGGAAAAGTTTACAGGTCAATTCCCTGTTTTTATGATTGACCAAACAACAGACTGTTAGCAAACAGGATAATACATTTGGTGCAAGATCCTAGCCAGGCCATTAAAACTGGGTGCTCCACCCAGTTTGAATTTACTTTTTTGAGTCAGCACCCAGTTTGAAATTTCACCACCCAGTTTGAATCTCACTGACCAGTTTGAATTTCATCACACCCATACTCTAAACATAGGCTACACTGCTTGGTATCAGACACATAAACATTCAATTGAATAACTGTACTGATATTGGAAATAACCAAAAATCAGGCAACTAACCACAGACAAAGTCATTTAGATCTTGAGATATGGCCAGCATCATGTGAGAATGATGCAATGTCCATTAACTCCCACACGGTTTGACATTTTTCCTGGCTAGAACCCTGTGGTGTTTAATTAAGCTGCATGGTTTAGGCAGAGCAATCTCAGAGGTGTGAACACTGGTAGTATTGGGCTTGAAAGCAGCATGTGAGGGTCAACAAGGTAATGATTGAAGTTAAGCTTAGATCCTTAGGATCCAATTTTGTCTGAATTTCATTAAATTGTAAAAAGGGCATGAATGCAAATCTTTCACATATAAACATTAACATATTATTTCTAATATTTTGGACAAGCTGAATTTTTTTTCAGGAGTTGTGACTGCTAGGAAAGCAAAGTGAACCTCAACTCTCAGCCTGGAATTACAACGCTGAAGAGAAAATCAGGTATTCACTGTTCCCTTACCTGTAAGCCTACTGAATATTCATGTTTCATTACAAGAAGAGCTCGCTTAGGAATAGAAATTTCTTGACAAACTATTAAGAACTAAGTGTTTTTAAAACAAAGAAGCACTTTTTGAATGTTTGCATGCAACAGTCACTTCTGCTTTTATTTTTCACTGAACAATTTAAATATATCCATGCAGTGTTTGAGTTTTCTTTCATACAGTACATTTATAATCTATATATTGAATGAAATTTTCCAGAATTAGATGATGGTAACAAATATGAATTAAAATGTCCATTTAATCCACACTATTTTCACCTCTATAAAAAAGACATTATTGACAAAAAGAAGAATCATTTTGACTGGTAGTTGTTGCCAGGTCACTTTATATGTAAATTTCCTGTGTCCAACTGCTCAGTTAGATATGACTCTCCCCTCATGGAGTCTGTCATGTTTTACTTACACCCATATTTACATAAAAAAAAAAAGCTGTAAAACAAACCTCTTCTCAGGTCCAAGGAACCCTTTACAAGCTGTGGCTGCATGGAAAATGAAAAAAGGAATGGACTTAAATATAATCTGATGGAACACTTGTGTAGTACTGTAGAGCTGTCATCAGGAAATGTATTTATTGTTCACTCAGTTCAAAGAACCTTGGTACAGTATCCTAAGAAAAAACTTGATTTGAGTGAATTAAACGTAACTAAAGGGAAAACAAAACTTCGGTTTAGGTACTCTATTTTCTGATTGGCTTGTGAGCATAATGTGATGATATTTTGCTCACTATATTGTCAACAAGAGGAATGCAGAGAAACTTCTTGGTTTGCCTTGAATATGCAATGTTTACAGTATGCTCTAAAAACTAATCAAAGACACTTGAAGGGAAAATTAATGGGAAAATTCAGTCACTCAAAATTTGCTTAGTGTACAGTAGTGGATTTTCCGGTTTCATGGCTCTTGAGAATCGTGTCATATCATTTTTTTCTCATCAATTTACAGGCCTCGATTTTTAGAAAAATTTATAGTTGTCCTTCGGGCAACCATTGAACTAATTTTAGTTGTCCACAAGGAAGTTTGGTTGTCCGGAACATTTTTCTCACAATTACAAAAGAGTAATTGTGTTCATGTATTAGTGGTCTTTGTCTTCAAGAATAAAGAGATGTAATGTTTGAGAGAAAGATACACTTGAAGTCTGAAATATGGTATGAAGGGAAAAGTTGAATGGGTTGATCAGTCAACAGTATAACTTCTTCAACCTGAGAAAAAATGGTTGCCCATCGGACAACCAACCTTTAACTTTGGTTGTCCGTATTAAATTTTAGTTGTCCCGGAGAATCAGGCAACCACAAAAATCTAGCCCTGCTTTACTAGGAGTAGCTGCTTAGTCAATGTAATACAGTATATAATTTGTGAAATTTCATGACAGATACTTGGAAGAGAAAATAAAAGAAAAATTGTGAGATTAAGAAACATGTTCTTTCAAAATACTGTAGGTTCAAGATGACCATTGTTGTCTTTTCAGCTGATATCCTTGGGGCAAGTGCCCATGCAATACAAAGATTGACCTTCCATACTATATTTACAATATTTTTGTTATGGGAAGGCATAAAATAAAGAAGCAGAGAAGTTGATGTTACACACATGGGAGGCCATCTGTCTTTGAAAGTGGGGGTTGGGGGATGCAGTCAGTGTCAATACTAGGTGGAGCACTTCCATTGGTTGCTTAAAGGCCCAATTTTCTCATCCCAAATAGTACCAATTCTCCCAACCTTCTTAATTAAGCCCCTCCCACAATTGTCTGAAATTCACCCTCATTCAGACACAGTCTCGTGTTATTGCTTCAGGGTGAGCATAGAAAGCTCAAGGTATATTATCAAAACACTCTCAGAACAGTTCATGCTGTGAAATATAAGCTTTGGTACTCTGCATTGTTTGAATTAGCAGTCAATCAAAAAGTTGAGCCAATTGAGAGTTTCTGTTACCCTTTACTAGAAGTGTAGGTTGGGGTAAGAGGATTGTCCCTTTAAAAAGAACATTCTGGCCAAAAATACACCCAAAATCACTGGACATGTCCCTTCCCACGCTATCTAACATGAGTTTTTCAAATTATCTTCTAGTTTTCCATTGTATTACGAAGTTTTCCTCATAGCATACTTCTTTTTTTATACATAATTTCTGATTCTGAAGGTTTGTTTTCATGGGGGGATACAGGGCATAGAGAATCCCGCCCCCTTCCAATTTTATGGGGGTGTATATCACCCATCCCCCTGCCCATGATTACACAGCATGCCCTAAGAGTTCTCTGATTACACACTGGGTCTTGCAGGAGTTGCCCCATTTAAAAGGGAAATGCACACTTATTATTTTAACTACAGTTTCATTCTAAGCACAACTGCAACTTTTCAAAAGGTTGCAGGACAATTTGATTCTGAAGCTGCTTGAGATCTCCACCAACTGCACAGCACTATAAGTATGGTTACCCTAACTGAGTAAATCCCCACTCTTTGGCCACTTTCCCGAAGTACATTTTAAGTTGACCGCAAAGTACGGCAGTATAATCGACATTATTCCTGTACTGGAGGAATCAAAAAACACACTGTAGGAAAGAATATTCTTCTTCTTTCACATATACTTCAATTGTTTGATTCCTCCTGAGCACTTCAAAAGCTACGATTTTCCAACTTACCAATCACATGAAGAGCCTGAAGTCCTGAAACGTTATCAGTCACTGACATTCTGACAGAAGCCATCTAGACTCCACACCTTCAACACCTGATGTACAGTGATGAACCAGTAATAACTGCATAGCAAACATTTAGCAGATGGCATTCATTCTGGTGAAAAAGAAGAGGAAAGAATTTTAATTCTAAAAAAAGCAGAGTTGTGGGATGAAGTACACACTTGGATCCAAGTTGTGGCATAATAGTACTGTATAATTTGCAGCATGCAGTAGTCAATCTTTCAATTAGTACTTACTATTGTTCGTAGACTTGAAAGTACAGTATTTAAGGAATGATGTTCAATAATTTCCTCAAGCTGGACACATTGACAGTCACCCTGATGTGGGATAGGCAAGTAGCCTGTAGGCATGTATTCAGACTTGTTACTAGACAAGATACGGTAGAGACTGAAGGTGGGAAAGTGGTTCAGCCAAGCCGTACGTACTGTGCCTGCTTTTTGTCCAGAAGCCGAGTTGATGATGCACTGTGGCTATTGGCAAAATAGATAGCAAACATGCAGACAAACATCAGGGATTACTCATAGCATCCACATGGCACACTGACTGCATATACACATGTGCACAGTGGCGGAGCTGCCATATGGTCAGGGGGGCGGTCGTCCCCCCCCCCCCCCCCGATGGACCAAAAAAGTCTATCTGCACCCTTTTTATGTTTTTGACATACTTTACTCTTGCACCATTATAGGCAATACACATAGCATTTTTTTAAGGCCCAAATAACAAAATGCTCAAACAGCCACCAGTAACTGTACTATCTGCACTTTATTCTGCTGAAAAGGGTCTTTTGTAATGTAGGGATTATAGGTTTTGCCGAAACCATCTTCATGCTTTATACACACTGATAAATGTTGTTGCTGTGCTAAGTTAATTTCTTTTCCACACCAAGCGTGATTAGAAGCTTACAAAATACACCGACTGACATTAAATTCACCCTCCCACCCAATAAAAGATGTTGCAAAGGGCGCAACAATAATTGTAGCGCAAATAGCCATCTTGTTGTCAGGTATAATTGTCAGCATAGACAATAAAAAGAGTTTATAAAGATACCAAAATAGCTTCAACAACATTTTTCAAAATCATTTGAAGAGAACATTCAGGTTAAAATAAAATAAAATAAAATAAAACTGTTATCATACAGTAGTAGTAATGATCAAGGGTTTTAATGAACGGATTCCATTTTGCTTTTCTTCAAGTGACCATTCTCATGATACTACTGGTCACATGATGTAAATAACGTTAATTAATGTTTCTTCATGTACTTATCTTGATTTCCTAATGCCAAAAATGTACACCAAACGGTGATTAATTTCCATACCTTTTTCTCCCTTTAAGATTGCTTGCTATTTAGCTCTAGCAGGTTTAATATATATCTTCACAAAGTAGTCCATTATCACATTAAAATCTTAATTCGAGACCTGACAATAACACAAAATATAATAACTGCCTTCATACTAGAATGTGAAAGAGAGGGACAGAAACAAGAGCATCCGCAGGTAAAGGCAAGGCTGAACTTGTCCTAACCTGGAAAATAAAAACCTGAAAAAACGAAGAAAACGTAGAGAAAAAGACGAAGAAAAATTAACATCATCATTTCTTAACAGTTCACTCAGTGTTTTCCCTATTTAAATGCAGTAAATAGGCTTCATAAATGCCATTTCCAGCGATGTGGGAGGCATTTTGGGCCAAAATTTTCTTGCGCTCCGTGCCAACCCTTTGAGCTTTTCCCCCTAAAAGAATTTTGTCCACCTCCCCAAAGTTTCTTCTGCAGAGGCCTATGGATAGAAAATTTAAACATTTTTTAATAGAAAAACTTCAAGTTGTTGAGGAGAAATGGCAAAGAAGTCTTCTACCAGGTGCGGAAAATCAAATGGAAAGTGTGAAAAGCCGTGGCTTCTATCGTGCTGAAGTTCAGGGTATTAACTCCTTCCAAGCGTCCCTGCAGACCATTTTCGCCCCCCTGACCGAAATCCCTAGCTCCGCCACTGCATGTGTAAGAATGAGCAATGGATGCAACATGCATAAAATCAGTAGCAAATGACTAAGTTACTGTACCATGTGCACATGCATACTGAATGTAGCTGTAATATTTCTCTGTGGACCAAAAGCATATCACAAGCAGTGCAATAACTAAACTAGTTGGAGGTGAATCATGTCCATGAATGTCCATGGGTTGATGCTCTCTGAAAGAACTAGAATGAAAGTGCCACTGAGGGTAGGGTGTCCATTCCTTTAGGACAGAAAAGGAGGAAAACCTTTGCTACTATCCAAGCGGAGTGCCACCATGAGTTGGTGCGTAGCGTACCTGGAAATTTTTGGCCTTTACAAAGCCCCCTAGATGGCCAGAAACCTCTTGAAAGGGTCTGGAACATGTGGTACTCAGTGTGTACAGCTTCTCGGCCTTTTGGCTAAGTTCGTGCATAGTATCTGTTCTTTTCATCCAGTCTAGAATAGAGCCATATAAAACAGTCCAATAATGTAAATGGTCTAAGCAGGCCTCGATTTTCAGAAAAATTTATGGTTGTACTTTGGGCAAACATTTCACAAGTTTTGGTTGTCCACAATGAAATTTGCTTGTCACAATTTTTTTTTGCACACAATTACAAAACAGTCATTGTGTGCATTTTATGTTGTCCTATTGGCCTTGAAGAATAAAAACCTAGGATTTTTGAGAGACAAAAGCACTTCAAGTCTGAGACATGGTAGATGGAAAAAAGTGAAAGTTTATCAGTCAGCTTTGTACTTCTTCCATCTGAGAGAAAAATGGTTGTCCATCAGACAACCAACCTTTAACTTTTGGTTGTCCATATGAAATTTTAGTTGTCACGGACAATCGAACAACCACGAAAATCAAGCCTTGGTCTAAGGGCCCTGACGTTGGTCACTACTCTCTGTCCTTCAATGGACGTAATAGCAGTTTTGGGGAAGCTTGGTCATAGTGTCCAATCTCTTTAAATTCAAACGGGTGTCTAGAAAAGTAAGACCTAGAAACATAAGACCTAGAAACATAAGACCTGAAACATAAGACCTACAAACATAAGACCCTCATAGATACTGTAAAGGGTGCATGTTTTTTTCATCAGGGTCTTACTTTTCTAGACACCTGTGTGGGTGTCTAGAAAAGTAAGACCAGGAGAAAAATTTATAATGCCGTTTTCAGGAACGCTTCGGCATACTGTAATATATTTTTCACAATATGATTAACACTTAAATAAAACAAAAACGGGATGCTGGTTATTTTTCATCAGGGTCTTACTTTTCTAGACACCTGTGTGGGTGTCTAGAAAAGTAAGACTCAGAAAAAAATTGGTTAAGCCATTCTCAGGAACCCTGCAGGGTACTGTACAGTAACACATATTTCAGAATATGATTAATGTGAAAATGAACGAAAAATGGGATGTGGCTGTTTTTTCATCAGGGTCTTACTATTCTAGACACCTGTGTGGGTGTCTAGAAAAGTAAGAACTAGAAACATAAGACCTAAGACCTAGAAACATAAGACCCTCAAAGATAAGGGGTGCATGATTTTTTATCAGGGTCTTACCGTACTTCTAGACACCTGTGTGGGTGTCTAGAAAAGTAAGACCCAGAGAAAAAGTCCTAATGTCGTTGTCAGGAAGACCTCCAAGACACTGCAATACATATTTCAGACTAAGATTAATGTAAAAATTAACTACAAATTACCGATTCATTTATGCACTAGTGTATCACTGCCCTGTGATAGAGGGCACTGGCTGTGATAAAAATGTCTTTCTTAGTTATTAGATAAAAGATGAATTGAAATTACGGAGTTACTCATTCAAAGGCAGCAAATTAATTACAGTGTTACAAAATAAGATTTTTTTGCATTCATGACCATTAGTCATGACCAGAACACAGGTAATTAGTCAGGGTAACCCTTCTGTCAAGGGTGATGCGCTAACCCTGCCTTGTTTAAATCCCTCAATGTTTTGGCTCAATATCCATAGTCTCTCTGTTTTCCTCCTACAACCATGAGGAAGAGCTGTCTCCCTTTTGGAGAGTCATGTGACCCTTCAAACTTCAATTGGCAATTGCCTAGCTGCCAAATTGATACTGTAAAACAATCAAAATATTTTAAAAGTCCACCCAACTGGACCTGATTTCCATGTCATAAACATTGTCTACATACAAGAGCAATGTAGAGAACATGAGTTCCAACAGGACAGAGGCAAGGATACACATCATAAAAACAAGGTTACACAAAAACAAAAGAATACTAAAAGAAATTGCTGCAGGATGACACAAAGGGGGAACAGATGCAGTCACACAAGCTTGGACAAGAGTAGTTATCACCCTTGCTGGATCTTGACATAAACAAGGTAATAAAACTGAAGTTGACAGTGCAAAACCATCACTCTGTCCAGTGAAGAAGTGCAAGACAGCAGCTTGACCAGTGAATGAGCAAAAAGGTATGTTTGACTCAGTAATTTATCAGTTGACATTTACAAAGATTATTAGGCATGAGTCCTAAAAACTTTATCTTTTAGTCCTATACATAAAAAATCATGCAGCCATTACAGTATCTTTGAGGGTCTTATGTTTCTAGGTCTTACGTTTCTAGGTCTTATGTTTCTAGGTCTTATATTTCTAGGTCTTACTTTTCTAGACACCCACACACGTGTCTAGAAAAGTAAGACCCTGATGAAAAATAACCAGCATCCCGTTCTTGTTTAATTTAAGCATTAATAATATTGTAAAAAATGTATTACAGTATGCCGGAGCGTTCCTGAAAATGGCATTATCAATTTTTCACCGGGTCTTACATTTCTAGACACCCACACAGATGTCTAGAAGTAAGACCCTGATGAAAAATCACACACCCATTATAGTATCTTTGAGGGTCTCATGTTTCTAGGTCTTATGTTCCTAGGTCTTATGTTTCTAGGTCTTAGGTCTTATGTTTCTAGGTCTTACTTTTCTAGACACCCAAATTCAAACCCCAGCTTCTTTTATGAAAAAGCCTAATATCTTTGGCATGAAATCTGCAAGCTGGTTTTGGACCTTTCCTAAAAAATGTGCAAGGTTCATTGACTATGATTATGTCAGATGGTGCTCCTTCTAACCTTCTTTTACTTGATTGACTGTCCAGATTCATATGTGACATTTTTCCTTTTCAAATGTGAAATACAGTAGTTTACCAGAGAAAAAATGCTTGGTTTTAAGTTACAGTACTTTGAATATACAATAGTTCAGTATTGTGGTTGGTTCTAAGTTCGAAGAGGTTCTTAATTCGAACACCTCATTTAAATGGAATATTTATTCACTGATCGATGCAAAATTATTGTCAGTTTCACCATACCATAGGGAGCCATAATTATTTCTTACTGGTGTTGTGAGTAATTGAAGAAAATACTGTCTTATGACTGATATACTGTATGAATGATTTTAATTAGGTGTTTGAATTTAGAACCTGTTCGAACTTTGAACCAACCAATATACTACTAAGCGAGACAGTACTTGTATTTCTTAAGGTCAAAGGGACAATCTTCTCACCCCAAACTACACTTCTAGTATAGGGTAACAGAAACTTCAATTGGCTCAGCTTTTTGATTGACTGCTAATTCAAACAATGCAGAATACCAAAACTTATATTACACAGCATGAACTGTTCTGATAGTGTTTTGATTATTCACATTATTCACCCTGAAGCAATTAAATGAGATTGTGTCTGGATGAGGGTGAATTCCAGACAATTGTGGGAGGGGCTTAAAGGCATATTTTCATCATCCCAAACAGTTCCAATTCTCCCAACCTACTTACTTCTAGCCCCTCCCACATTTATCTAAAACTCATCTTTATACAGACACAATCCTAGTTTATTGCTTCATGGCTTGTCCTAGTGGCCATACAAGTCAATAATGTGTAATCAAGACACTCTCAGTGCCCATGCTGTGTAATTTAGCTACGATGCATTGTTTGAATGTGATGCCAATCAAAGAGATGTACCAATTGAGAGTTTTGATATATGTATACTGAAACTGTAGTTTGGGGTGACGAATGACTGCCTTTAATTAAGAAGGTTAGGAGAATTGGTACTTTTTGGGATGAAAGAACTGGGCCTAAGGGTATATGGTAGCCTAGTTGTCTGAGCTAGGGCAGAGTTTTCCAGGGGCCGAGATGACCGGGCTGAGTTGTCCTGGGGGCCGAGTTGACCGTAAACCTATGAGATATTTGCCTATACCAGCCACACAGTATAGCACACAAAAAGGCCTAGGCCTAGGCATAGGCTAGCCTAATTTATAACTTATAGGCCTAAGGCTTCAAATGCATTTGCCCTAAACTGCATTTATTGTAATTTGTATTGAACACATTGAGCTGTTTTGATGGTTAGCCCCCACACTTCAAAATTGGCTCCGTGGTCTCTGTAGTGCAGTATGTTAACTTCTTAGTATATAGTGGTTGGTTCTAAGTTCGAACAGGTTCTAAATTCGAACACCTCATTTAAATGGAATAATTATTCACTGATCGATGCAATATAATTGCCAGTTTTACCTAGCCCTTGAACAGGACCCAGCATTACGTTCCTATGCTATACACTTCATTTCTGGTAAGGAGTGACTACAAGGAGCGGATTATTTGGTCACGTTCAGTGACTAGTTTTACCATACAATATGGAGCCATAATTATTTCTTATTGGTATTTTAAGTAATTGAAGAACTAAGAGAAGAAGAATTAAGAACCTGTTGGCACTTTGAACCAACCATTTTACATAAAAACCTTTCAGCCAACACTCTACGTCGGGAAGAAGTAAAGAAGACAGAGGCGTCAGGTGTCTCGCGTAACTAGTATGCACCATCTTTACGCGATGTTTAGCATGGTGACAGACCAAAACTAGCCCAGCCTAACAGTCTAGTCTGGCTAGTAAAATTGTTTGCGGCTTGCCTGTTGTCTTAAGTTGATAATTGCAACCCTACCCACGTGAGGGCCTCGGTATTTAAGCTCATAGACTTCATGACCTTGGCTTGAGTTTTCCTTTGGGCTTCATCAAGTTCAAACGAGTTCTTGCATATTGTTTGTAAACATAACATAACAGGTTGAAGGGCAAAGGAGGGCCAAGGCCCCATAAGATGCCCTGAAGACCAAGCCCTAATCAAAAGTCAAACCACCAAAGCTTGACTACAGCCCCAAACAATCAGATTCTACCACAGCCATGGAAAAACCTGTCAATGTTAACCTTAAAGCAGTGAACTGAGGGGGAGTTAACTACCCAATCTGGTAGACAATTCCACTCTTTGACAACTCTATGGGAGAAACTAAACTTCCTAATGTCAAGCCTTGCAAAAGGCTTTTCAAGCTTTTTACAATGCCCACGCACCCGAGAATTACCTTGAACCCTTAAATAACTACAAGTCAGCAGGGGATTTCTTTCACAAAGGAACTTGAAAACCTGGAGCATGTCTCCCCTAATCCTTCTCAGCTCCAAGGTGGTAAGCCCAAGATGTTTAAGCCTAGCATGATAGGGCAAATTTCTCACCTCAGGAATGAGGCGAGTGGCTCTCCTCTGAACCTGCTCTAAAACAAACTTGTCCTTTTCATAGAAGGGACTCCAAGCCTGAGCTGCATAGTCAAGATGGGGTCTTACCAACTGCTTATACAAATTAAGTACAATATCCTTACTAAAATTGATGAAATTCCTCTTGATCAATCCAAGCACTCTATTAGCCTTTACAGCAGTGGCTGCACACTGTCTTGATGACTTTAAGTCCCCAGTAATTACAACACCCAGATCTTTCTCAGAGGTGACATTACTTAAAACACAACCATTCATGTTATAATCATAGCTAAAACTTTTGGGACCAAAATGAAGGACCTTACACTTATCTGCATTAAAAGACATTTGCCAGGTCTGAGACCAAGAAAATAACCTATCCAGATCTTTCTGCAGCAGTAAGGCATCATCCAAAATGCTAATTTTCCTATAAAGCTTAGTATCATCTGCAAACTTACTTATACGAGATGTAAGAGAACTATCAATATCATTGATGAAAATTAAGAAAAGAAGTGGGCCAAGGACAGAACCCTGTGGTACTCCACTTGTGACTTCTTTCCAAGAGGAGAAGTTACCATTGACAGCAACTCTCTGAGATCTACCATGAAGCCACGAATTTATCCAATCAGCACAATTGCCCTGAACCCCTAACCTATGCAGCTTAACCATTAGCCTACCTAATGGAACTTTATCAAAAGCCTTTGAAAAGTCAAGGTAAATGACATCAACGCCATACCCAGAATCAAGAGATGAAGAGACATCTTCTAGAAAGCTCAGTAAGTTAGTAACACAAGATCTGCTTGGCAGGAAACCATGTTGTGACAGATTAAGTAACTCATTATCTAAAAGATACTTAAGTAAACTATCCTTAATCAAAGATTCCATAACTTTGCACACAACACTGGTTAAACTGACAGGCCTGTAATTGCAAGGATTACTTGATCCCCCTTCTTAAAAATTGGAGTAACATTTGCTACCCTCCAGTCAGTAGGAACAAAACTCGAATCCAGACACTTCTGAAAAATGATGGAAAGAGGAACTGACAAAATCTCGGAGCATTCACGTAAAATGGCTGGGTGGACCCCATCTGGCCCAGGGGCCTTACTAGCTTTCAAACTCTTTAACTTTTTACAAACTTGTTCCTCTGAGAAAATGACATAACTGATTGAAGTAGAGACATCAGAACCATTACACGTCCCCAACAAAGATGATTCCTCGGTAAAAACAGATACAAAATAGTCATTTAACAAATTAGCCATGTCCTGATGGTTACTAACCAAAGAATTATCATCACCTTTGAGAGGCCCCACACCCTCCTTAAGCTTCTGCTTAGACCTCACATAGGCATGAAAAGTTTTGGGGTTTATCTTAACCTCCTTGGCCAACTGCTTTTCAAACCCAGTTTTAGTTCCAATTACCAAATTTTTAACTAAGAATTCCTGCTTTTTGTAAGCTGCTAAGTTTTCTGGACTTTTACTGGCCCTATAGCGACGCCAACACTTACGTTTCTTCCTAGTTGCTCTAAGAACTTCTCTAGAAATCCAAATTGGCCTATTTTTAACCACAGCTTTCTTAAGTGGGATGCACAACTTTGTCGTGTCAGAAACAACATCCCGGAAAACACTCCATGCCTCAGCAGGACCCAAGTGAGACAAACGGGCCGCCCAATCTATGGTTAAAAGCTCCTTAGCACGAGTAAAGTTAGCCTTGCTGAAATCAAGAATTCTTTTGTCACTACTAGCATGATTGCTGAAACAATGTAACTCAAAACAAATAAGGTCATGGTCACTGGACCCTATCTTACCACCATTAGCTACATTTCTAACCATGTTCTCATCTGTACTTAACACCAAATCAAGACAATTATCTTCACGAGTGGGAAACAGAACATGCTGGGTAAAGAAACCATCAGTCACAACCTCAAGAAAATCCCTCCCATGTAACCCACTAGTACAGGAATGCCAATCAATATCTGGAAAGTTAAAATCCCCAAACACAACAGCCTTTTTGGAAGAAATTTTCCTAAAAATTTGGAGCAAACTCTGATTATTCTCAATGCAAGAATTTGGTGAACGGTAAACAATACCAACAAGCAAGGGGGTGCCATAATCATTGCTACAGCTAAGTTCACACCACAAGCAGTTAGAGAACCCACAGGAAAACTTGGTTGTGACTTCAACACAATTTAAACTATCCTTGACAAACAATAAAACCCCTCCACCCCTACCGCCGACAGTTTCAATCCTATCTTGCCTGAAAATTTTGTACCCGGGAACCTGAATTTCAGAGCTGCTTACCTCACTATGGAGCCATGATTCGGTAACTCCAACAATGTCTGGATTGTCAATGGAAATCTATGCAAGAAATTCATCAAACTTGTTAAGAATGCTCCGTACAGTACATTAGCAAACACAACTTTGATCCCAGAAACTGCCCTGTCAGTTGAGATATGGTTAAAACCTCTGTGAGCTTGAATAGGACCCTCAACACAACCAACATCAGAGATACTCCTACTGTAGCACCATAATCCCTCGCCCCTGAAACTAGTTTGACAACTGGGATTCCACAGCCCTACAGTAGTAACCATCCTTCCCAATTCATTGGCCCCAACGCCTGACAAATGCAGCCCGTCTCTAGCGAATAGATCCCGTCTATTATAAAATTTGGCCCATGTATCAACAAATTTGAAACCCCCCCCCCCGAGAACATTCGTTTTGCAACCACTTGTTCAAACTCGCAATTTTACCCGAAAAAACCTTTCTCTCAAACCTAGGGAGAATACCACAAATAACCCCCTTACTGCGTGTGGACTTAAGTTACTACTAAGCGAGACAGTACTCGTATTTCTTAGGGTTAAAGGGACAATCCTCTCACTCCAAACTACACCTCTAGTATAGGGTAACAGAAACTTCAATTGGCTCAGCTTTTTGATTGACTGCTACAGTAATTCAAACAATGCAGAATACCAAAACTTATATTACACAGCATGAACTGTTCTGATAGTGTTTTGATTATTCACATCATTCACCCTGAAGCTATTAAATGAGATTGTGTCTGGATGAGGGTGAATTTCAGACAATTGTCGGAGGGGCTCAGAAGGTTAGGAGAATTGGTACTTTTTGGGATGAGAGAACTGGGCCTAAGGGTATACGGTAGCCTAGTTGTCTGAGCTAGGGCCAAGTTGTCCAGGTGCCGAGTTGCCTCGGTGGCCGAGTTTTCCAGGGGCGGAGATGACTGGGCCGAGTTGTCCTGGGGGCCCAGTTGACCGTAAACCTATGAGATATTTGCCTATACCAGCCACACAGTATAGCACACAAAAAGGCCTAGGCATAGGCTAGCCTAATTTATAACTTAAGTTATAGGCCTAAGGCTTCAAATGAATTTGCCCTAAACTTCATTTATTGTATTGAACACATTGAGCTGCTTTGATGGTTAGCCCCCACCCTTCAAAATTGGCTCCGTGGTCGCTGTAGTACAGTATGTTAACTTCTTAGTATAGGCCTATAGTGGTTGGTTCTAAGTTCGAACAGGTTCTTAATTCGAACACCTCATTTAAATGGAATAATTATTCACTGATCGATGCAATATAATTGCCAGTTTTACCATACAATATGGAGCCATAATTATTTCTTAATGGTATTTTAAGTGATTGAAGAACTAAGAGAAGAAGAATTAAGAACCTGTTCGAACTTTGAACCAACCATTTTACACAAAAACCTTTCAGCCAACATTCTATGTCGGGAAGTAAACATGTTGGCTACAAGTACATGGTAAAGGAGACAGAGGCGTCAGGTGTCTCGCGTAACTAGTATGTATCGATCTTTACGCGATGTTTAACATGGTGACAAACCAAAACTAGCCCAGCCTAACAGTCTAGTCTAGTTAATAAAATTGTTTGCGGCTTGCCTGTTGTCATTAGTTGATAATTGCAACCCTACCCACGTGAGGGCCTCGGTAGATAAGCTCATAGACTTCATGACCTTGGCTTGAGTTTTCCTTTGGGCTTCATCAAGTTCAAACGAGTTCGTGCATATTGTTTGTAAACAGTATGAATCCCTGGTCCCCTGATGTTTCCACTGATTAACATATCATGCCAAAGAATATTTAGACCTACCCTAAACCCACATTTTGGTTGTATCTACAATTTTTTCACCATATAAAACCTCTTTATAAAATCTAAGCTGTTGCGTATTTTAAATTCATTTAAATACAGATATTATTTTTGCAAAAAATATTTTGTAAAATTCTTCCATCTGGCATAATCCAATATGGCGACCTACGTAGCTTGCACAAACTCTCAGTTTCACATCCGACAACATATAGTTTCTCGTTTATGGCAGTTTTGTTTGTATCCTTCCCGTACTTATTTTCAGAGAAAGAAGGACGGGAGTTTAAGAAATCAAGAATTGTGTCAGTGCACTGTAATAACGTTCAAACATTCGTTTAAACCCCTTCCCCCTCTACTACTACTAGCTACTGTCTCCAAAGTACAGCCTAACGCTAACTGTAACAATACTATAAAAGTTAGGCCAAAATTTCAGAACTGCACGCACAGAGTGAATTGTGGCTACAGGAATAAATTTGATCGTACCATCAAAGATGCATCTGTTACTAGTATGCGTTCATGCTCCATAGCCAACAGTATATACTTTTATGCAAGACATATTGTTACACATTTAGACCTAGCGTTAGGCCTAAGCCCCCGGCTAGACATTTCATCATTGCCTCGAGCTCAATTGGGTCACAGCCAGAAAAGGAAGGTGGAAATTCAGAAAGTTGATATTAAATCTAAAGGCGGCAGAAGCCATTGGAAGTGGCATCACCCACATGGTAGGTACAGTAGATATGTAACTCTTAATGTAAAGGATAGGCTACAACCCCCTTACTCCTGTGCATGTTAAACATTGCACAAAGATGGTTTCCAAACACTCATCGGCCCCGAAATTCACATCAATTACCACAGACCCTACAGAGAAAAATGCATGATGGTGTGCATGAGAAGTTGAGAACTCCTTACAAAAGTGCACGCACACTGGCGCAGTGAGTCAAACAGTGTGGTGAAAGGAGTTTCTATAGGAGGGATTCTAAATGTATAATGTCTTTCCACATAGTGCAAAGTCTAACCCTTCATGACGTGATAAGTTATTGTTGTAGTAGAGCCTGTGACAGCAAAATTTAGGAGCAATTTAGCAAATTTTGTTATCATCAGTAGCTAGTCTATTTCTTTATTTTCATACAAGCCAATGACTATCCCAAGTAACCATAGGTAGGCTAGGTAATACTTCTAGTTTCTGCATAAAACAGTACAGTGTGATTTTGAATCGCCATCAGATAGCTTGCATGTAAGATTGTTAGTTATGTGTATGTGTGATATGTGAGAAGGATCACTTCCTTATGATAGCCCGATTGGGCAGCATGACGATGAAAATCTCCACTTTGGGAAACGAAGTACAAACAACTTTCAAACTTACACATAATTTTTTGGGGCCTTCTTTATTCTTAGTCTCAGAGAATTTTTACCAAATTGGCAAAAGATTTTAGTCCATTACCATGGGCAATGGCTTAAACGGGGTGATTCTTCTAGCATGCCATATTTTTTTAGATTCTGGTAGTAGATTTAGAACATATTAATATGATGGCAGGAACACACAACACTGAAAAAGTACAGCCGGGCGTAATTCAGGACTTGATGTGACGGTGAGACATTCTGGGAAAATTCCATTCTTCATGACCATGATATTGTCACAGGTTTTAGAAGTGCACACGTTTATTGTAACCCTGACCCCCTATACCCGGTGATGGTCAAGCTGATCAAGCTTTCATCAGGGATTTGGCCAGGGACTTCAGAGACATTTTGTCACCACAGTCAGGTGTGGGGAATTGGCCTGGGATTTACCTTCGATCAATATCCCACCCTATGCAGATGTGGCTGTCCTCTGCCCGGGGATCTACCAATTTCCAAAATGAAGTTCCTGGCCAATACCCCACTATCCCTGGGTCTATTGGGATCTTGGTTGCAAGTGGTACTGTAAGTGGCATACTGTACTGTAGTGCATGACTGATTGTTACAATGTTGTAGCCAACATTGATATTGACAAAGGGGGTGGGGAAGATATGTTTCGTTTACTTTTGTCAGTGAGTGTCTGAAACCTGTACAAAGTTACAGTACTGTACCAACTGTACACAGCAAACTTTTTGGTCTTGGGCTGCATGCCATATTTTTAATAACAGTTGCGTTCGACCACCAAAACCCAAAACCACCCCTGTGGCCATGCCACTTGTTCTGAAGGAGTACAGTATTTTAGCTCATACCTGTAGCTGTACTAGCAAAGCTGTTGTGAGCTACAGTAAGGTATTGTGATCACAGGGAGTCTTACTGGAGATATCTCTCTACCTGTCAATTTGTTACCTAAATTGTTCAAAATGCCTCTCCTTCCACATGCTTTCATGGGTTTGTTCAAAATATGACTGTTAGACTCAATGTTCCTTGGGTACGTATTCAGGATGCTCAGGAATCTTCCCATAGGGGTCCTATCACCCATTTTAAGAAATTTTACAAAATGCTTCTCCAACAGATTCTGTTGTACACTGTTAGTGGTAAACATCATAAAGATAGTTAATGGTACTGTACCATCAGGGTGTGAGGAATTTTGGTCCATTTTGTGAAATATTGCAATGTTACACTTTCCATCAAATTCAATTAATGTTAATAGCAGATTGGACAGCATGATGTTCTGTAATGACCTTGGGTTAGTGATTTGTGTATGGTGTTCTGGAAGTTCTCTCCAAGGGTCATATGGGGGCAATATGGCCCTTTGTATGGAATTCTGCACAATTCTTCTTCTTTCACCAGTTATCTTGTAAAAGTTGATGGTTTCTTTCATTATGATACTACGTTAGTGGTACCTTTGAAGGAACTCTGGAACCACATCTCCAGAGGGTCCTAAGATCCAGTGTCTGAAATATTGCAAAACACAAAATACTGTACTTTCCTTCCATCTGTTAATAGTATTCTGGAAGTGTTGTTTAACAACTCATTTTGTGATATATATCGGCAAAATACCTTCCTTTCCCACAAACTTTCTTGTGCAGTGTTGATGGTTTACCACAGTGATCCTAATAATTTAGGGTACCTTTGGGGTGATGCTCAAAATAAAGTAAAGACAGCGCAGTAAATTTCTGGAAAAAATCTGAAAGCTGCCTTCAGGGTGTTAAAGATTTGAGATTATTTTAGTCATATACAGTAGCACTTGAACCAGTAAAGAGTAAAGACAACCTGGGGACCCTTAGTCATACCGAAGACTTCAAAAATGGAACCTTCTGTCATTGTGCTTGGTGCTTAGCATAAAGAATGGAGCAGGGAAAACAAGCCAGTGAGCCACAACTGGAAAAAAAGGCCGTGGTCAGCTCGACTTAAACCAATTGGCTGGAAACTGGGCTGTAAAACTCCATCTAAATAACTAAATTTAATAGATTGAAGTATGAGCTTCTGCACCATTGGTGCTCTAGTATTGTGACATGAGCTTCAGTTACTTGAGTATAACTTAACACTCTATTGTTGCAAAGGGAAATGGTAACTGAGTGTGAATGAGAGAACTCAAAGAAGAAATATAAGGCAGTGAAAATTGCTATGCAACTTTTAAAAACTGCTGCACAAAAGGAACTTGTAAAAAATTTTTTTTTCCATCTCATTTATTTCGAATTTTATAGTCATTATTTAGAAGTTGAGCATTACAATGTTTACAGGGCGAAACTTAAAACAACAATCAGTTACTTCAAATTATAATAACAATATAGTAAGGTGTATACATCCTACTCGTCTTCAAAAAATAATTGGCAGGAGGAAAATGTTTTTTTTTGAGTTACTCATATAATATATAGGGTTTTGATTTACCAGGGACACCTCTGGAGATCCTTTTTTCTACTTCTATTGTAAACTTAAACTTGTAAATGAAATTGTCGATTGTAGGGAGAGAACAGTTTTGTTTCGCTTTGTAGATAAAATATTTGACATGAAAATTTAAAAAATTTAATGGATGTTTGTGCAGTACTGTAACTTGAAACCAAAATAAATATCCTCCTCGGAAAAAAAACTGTTTGTTCAATATGCATTTCTGAACTCCTAGTAAAAAGGAAGAGATTACATGACATTCCCAGAATAAGTGTTCAAGTGTCTTGTCAATTGCTATGCCAAACTTTTGTATTAAATTATTCCCTGCATTGTTTTCAATGCACAGCATATAAGCAGTTGATCCAGGGCCCAACTTATGCACCTTCTTGTCACCTTTACCCACATTATGATACAGTACAATAGGATTTAACATTTTGATGTTGTGGCCTGTTAACCTGTACAGCAAGCTCTATGCACAGTGACTTACAGTAGGGTGCCCAACTAGGAATGTTCTGCTTTGCAAAGTAGGAACTTTTGTTGCCCAAGTTGTTAGATAAGATGCCCTCGGGCAATTTAGCACCTTATTTTTCAAGCCCTGCTAGACTTAGTACAGTATAGGATGTACAATACATTGTAGAAAGCTTTATCATGTACCTTGACACTGACATCCATTTATCTCTTATTCCATTTGTTTCTTTTTGAAGGATTCTGCATTGCTGCCTCAACTGCATTACTGTTTTTTAATTTCAACAAAGAAGAAGAAGATAACAAGATCGAACTTCTTGTGGCAAAAGCCGTCTCAGCTGAAAAGAGAGGACAATTTGGTTATGCAGCAAATTTTTATCACCAAGCTGTCACCCAAGCTCAACAAGAAAACAAGAAAGACAAAG
The DNA here is from genome assembly GCA_037179385.1 of Holothuria scabra. Lineage (NCBI taxonomy): Eukaryota > Metazoa > Echinodermata > Holothuroidea > Aspidochirotida > Holothuriidae > Holothuria > Holothuria scabra. Next base: position 26,483,756 of record CM074196.1, on the reverse strand, counting down.
TTGCATTTATCTATGATATGGTTAGTTTTTATGCTGTTGATAGTGTACAGTACTTAAGTATTCTGCACAGAGGGTCCGCTCTATAGTCCCTTGTCTCATTGTTCCCCCATCTCATTGTTCCCCCGTCTCATTGGTCCCCCATTTAGCCTAATTCGTCTAATTGGTCTCCTGTCTCATTGGTCCCCCCCCCCCCCGTTTTATTTCGTCTCATTAATCCCATGTGTCATTAGTCCCCTGTCTCATTAGTCTCCAATCTCATTAGTCTCCTGTCTCATTACCCCCCTCCCAGGTTAGGATTAGGATTTAGGGTTAGGGTTTAGTGTTAGGAGACCAATGCAACAGGGGACTAATGAGATGGGGGACTAATGAGATAGGGGACTTATGAGATAGGGGACTATAGACATTATCCCCTGCAGAGAAGATGCCAGTTTTCATGTCTCTTAGTCAAACTTGAAGTGCAGTACTGTACTGTACATCAGTTAATGATGCTTACGTACATCGGACCTTGAATTTTGAGGCACGAGAGTGCAATTGCACACCATCACTTGCCTCAAATCATGGTATTGAGCAATGCTAATGCTAAGCTGCTGCAACACAGTTTAGACCCCAAAGCTTGTCAATTTGAAGCCATGGTGATGTTCACAGTTACTCATTTTCTTAAAATGCAGCAAAAAATTGCTTAATGCTTTTTTGTCAGGTTTACCCAACCTATGATCTCAACAATTATTTGCACAATTGCAAATTGTTGACTTTTTCAAACTTTGCATGGGAGCAAAATTTTACTCAATGTTCAATTGACATTTTGTGATCTCCACAATTATTTGCAAAATGGTGAGTCCCATACTCATGAAAACTTTACAATGAAGCAAAATTTTACCCAATGTCCAATTGACATTTTGTGATCTCCACAATTATTTGCAAAATGTTGAATTCCTTACTTATAAAAACTTTGCAAAGAAGCAAAATTTTACTCAATGTTCAATTGACGTTTTGTTTTCTCAACAATTATTTGCAGAATGTTGAGTTCCTTACTCATTACAACTCTTCAAAGGGGCAAAATTTTACCCAATATTCAGTTCATATTCCGTGATCTCAACAATTACATGCAAATGATGAATTCCTTAAACTCTGCAAAGAAGCAGAATTTTACTCACTATTCAATTGAAATTTTGTGATTTTAACAATTATTTGCAACATTGAATTGTTGTTTTGCCAACCTGTTCAAAGAAGCCTGTATATTACGCAAAGTATATACAGCACTGCTTTTTCTGATAACGTATTTCACTATCAATATAATGTAATGCTTCTTTATAAAGTTTTCATGACTAAGAAATTCAACATTTTGCAAATAATTGTGGAGATCACAAAATGGCAATTGAATAGTGAGTCAAATTTTGCTTCTTTGTAAATTTTTGATGAGTAAGGAACTCAACATTTTGCAAATAATTGTGGAGATCACATTATTTCAATTGAACATTGACTGAAATTTTGCTTCTTTGTAAAGCTTTGATGCGTAAGGAACTCAACATTTTGCAAATAATTGTGGAGATCAGAAAATGTCAATCAAAAATTGAGTCAAATTTTGCTTCTTTGTAAAGTTTTTATGAGTAAGGAATTCAGCATTTTGCAAATAATTGTGGAGATCACAATATGTCAATTGAACATTGAGTAAAATTTTGCCCCCATGCAAAGTTTAAAAACGTCAACAATCTGCCATTTTGCAAATAATTGTGGAGATCACAATATGTCAATTGAACATTGAGTAAAATTTTGCCCCATGCAAAGTTTAAAAACGTCAACAATCTGCCATTTTGCAAATAATTGTGGAGATCACAATATGTCAATTGAACATTGAGTAAAATTTTGCCCCATGCAAAGTTTAAAAACGTCAACAATCTGCCATTTTGCAAATAATTGTGGAGATCACAATATGTCAATTGAACATTGAGTAAAATTTTGCCCCCATGCAAAGTTTAAAAACGTCAACAATCTGCCATTTTGCAAATAATTGTGGAGATCATGAGTTGGGTAAACCCGACAATAAAGCATTAAGCAATATTTTGCTGCATTGCAAGAAAATGAGTAATTGTGAAAAGGCACAATATTTTGCATTTTGTTGAGATATATGTGCTCAATGTAACAAATTATTGCAAATTGTCAGGTTATTTGTTTGTGATGTTGTGGCACTTATACGCTTCCGTAATTTAAAGTGTGAAATGAACGTGCAAAGGAGAATCAATCAGTGTGACAAAAGTAATGTGTGCTTTGTTTCCTATCTACGTACGAAAGTACGTCTACGTACGGCCGCTCGTACCATGAACTAAATCGTGTCACCCCATAGTAACGTATTATATGCCCATTTATTACATGCACAGTTGAATACCTCATGAATTGCACTGAAGTCACGAGGCTGTCTTGTTGCCAGATACCATAAGCTTCAAATTTGAAGTTTGGCACTTTGGCATATAGATTGGTTATTTGGCCGTTGAAAATCCTTCTTGGTGAGAATGGATGGCCAGGACCTTAGATTTGGCCAAATATCAGGAAGGTTTGGCCATGAGAGGTACATTGCCTAGCAGGCAGCCCTGGCACTGCTACAAAATTGTGTTAACGTTAGCTACTGGTTATCTAGCTGTGATGTTTTTAGTGGCTGAACATCTATGATCTCGCCTAGGCAGGCATTTGATCCAGGATCTGAAGATCAACAAAAGGTAGGCCTAGGTCATCATAGTGGCCGATACCGACCATCCTACATTTTCTCCTCATTTTGTTTAAATGCCTGAAAGCAATTTTTGTGATATATGGGACTTCCAAGTTTTAACTAAAATTAGGCCTAAAAACGTTTCCAGCCCCAATACATACAGGCAGGGCTAACTGTAGCAATATACTTAACCTTAGGCCTCAGTGGGGATTTGTGTAATATGTATTGCATGTTAGGATACCGTATCTGACAAGTAGACAAGAGAACAAAATAAGACTTGCAAGTTGTGGGAAAATCTTTTAAATAACGACATCAGGATTAATCACTGCTACTGTTGGAACTCTGTGAAATCCTGCGGGGTCATTGCACTGCTGGATAATATCAGTGACACTAGGCCTAGGGTCACGTCGGGTAGCCTAATTCCGTACGGCGGTAGGCCTTTGTATCGTACAGTTATGGTTAATGGAAGGGCTGGACTTCTAAGTCTGCCTTCCAGGTTGTAGGTGACGTTACAGTTATATTTAGTAACACCTTTTCCCGCTGTATTCAAAGTCTATACATAGTATCGCCTGCTTCAACGAAGTAAAAACAAGAAAATTCTGAACGTTTTTCAGAAGCAGCAGCCAGTTAGCAACTTTTTCACACTGTGCTCTAAGACCAGGTAATGTATAAAATTCCTGTGGGTGTTAATTTTGGATGAAAATTCATGCAGAAAAGGGTTAAAATTGATGGAATAAATGTAATAAAACAGTGTAACTTTCTTTGCGGTCTGTGGCATAGGTACCCTTTCAGCTACATAGCCGATACCAATGTTAGTCACAGTAGGGGAATTTCGTACAGCCAATGATGTCATGGTTCAATTGTTATTATGAATTAGACTTAGGCCACCCTTCCATTACATGTTCCTTGCAACTACATTTTTGTCCTAATTTATGAGAAAAAATATAATAATATTTAAGTGGGTAGGCTAGAATAATTTTTTTTAATTAATTTTTCTAAATAATTAGGTTTTAATTATGTTTGTGTGTGTGTGGGCCAATAAGAATCCCAAAATAGGAACCAGATGGCCTAAACCAAGTGCAATATGAGCTAGATTCCATGTTAGAATCTAGATGAGATGGAAGGGCTAGGGTATTGTGGGTGGCGGGGCAATGGCCAAACTGAGTACTCTGGGTGGGGGTGAGGCCTGTGGGGGTGGGGGAAAGGTTGGCCGCCTTTGCTGACATGAGGGATTTTTTTTTGTCTGAGGGGAGCAGTTATCAGTGTTGAGCCAGAACTATTTTTGTGTCACCCAATGTTTTCGGGATGGGGTAAATAATTTCAAGGGTAGCTAGCTGCCTCTACCATATAGCATCCATGGAAAAGGTCAGATGGGGAGAGAGTTTTTGTCCCATGGCCTGCTTTTGTCCCTCATGAATTTTAAAGCAAACTCTAAGAATAATGTGCAGGTGAATCTTCACTTTTCTGTGATTCATTTCTGATGGAATTATGTGGAATATGGGAAAATATTTTTTTGATACACATTTGTCTCGGGATAGCCTGTATATCTTGCATTGGAAAATATCACTGAAGGTTTAATAGTAACTCAAAATTCTACTTACCTTCTTCTTGTCACTGCTATGAAGCAGTAGCTTCATAATATCTAATACATTTTTATATCTACTATTTTTTTTTCTTTTGCAGTTATGATGAAGGAACAAGTTGGATCCAGATATGCTGAGATTACTACCATCTCAATCGCTGCTGTGCCACAGACCTCATACATGACAAGCACGTATCATATCTGTTGCTGTTCTCTGCATCAAAATGTCATATACTTTTGGCTGTGATAAACATGTTTTTGTCTTTATTTTTCAGATTACAGCTCAACTAGAGTGCAAGTTTGAACTGCAGACATGAAGAGAATTATACCATCCATTCTTAGTGCCACAGACCTTATTTTGATGAATGGCATATCTGTCACTTTTCACTGCATCTCTCAGCTTCATTGGTTTTTTCTTTTTGGGGGGCCAAGTAACAAAATATATGTCTTGATACTTGTCATTTTTCTCTTTGCTGAATGTCGAGCCTTACAGTATTTTCCAACATGCAGAAAATCATAAGAATGAAGAAGTGTTGTTCCATTTCATTCGGCACGGAACTGTGAAAAGTCGGCATTAAGAGGCATTTTGTTTTGAAAAATTCTTTTTTGCACATTTTGCAGTCCAATAAGTAAAAATTGATAAAACAAGGGTTTTTTGCTTGGCTTTAAAAAAAATATATATATATATATATATATAGGCCACACTTCACTGTTTCAGAGTGTTTGTTTGTATTCCTGTTGTGTTTGTCTCATTTTCCTCCTCACAGAATGCCTGGACAAAGTAGATACATGCCCTACAGGCACAAATAGTCTGTTGAGAATATGTCAAAAGCGGTAAAGGATGTCAGCATGAGGAAAATGTCTGTGCGGGGGGCATCTCGACACTACGAAGTACCTAAAACGACCCTGCAGGAGAGAGTTAAGGGGAGATACTCTATTGAAACATGGTCTGGAGCCCCTCCTGTTTTCTCAACACAAGAGAAGTTACAGGTAACCGTGAAGACCATCCTTGACCGGGAAGGGAGGAAAGTGAATGTTTTCAATGAAAATAAGCCAGCACAGAGGATGCATTGGTAAAATGGATCCTTGAGATGGCAGAAATAGGTTATGGGGTAACACGAGAGAAGTTACAGGTAACCGTGAAGACCATCCTTGACCGGGAAGGGAGGGAAGTGAATGTTTTCAATGGAAATAAGCCTGGTAAAGACTGGTATTATGGATTTCTTAGGAGGCATCCTCAGCTTTCAACTAGGCGAGCAGAAGCTCTTGAGCTCAGCAGGGCAAAAATATGCTCTCCCGAAAATAGTAATGAGTGGTTTATTGGTTTTGAAAATTTTCTCCTGCAACACAACATCACAGATCCAGCACAGATCTACAACTGTGATGAGTCAGGGTTTCCTTTTCAACCAAAGTCAGGCCGTGTCATTGTAGAGTCATCATCTAGACACGCCTACAAAGTTGCTTCTAACAGCAAACAAAGTATAACAACCCTCATGTGTGCCTGTGCTGATGGAACTGTCCTTCCACCATTTCACATTTACCCTGGGAAGGTGTTCAGTGGAGAGGTAATGGAGGGATGTGTACCCAATGCTTACTTTGGCATTACAAAAATGGTTGGATTGACATCCCCCAGTTCTATGGATGGTTAGCAAATAGATTTGTGAGACAGATCCCCCCAAGAAGGCCAATAGTTCTACTTCTGGACGGCCATCCATCTCACTATGATGTCGACACCAGCAAGTTCTGCAAAGAAAACCAGATCCTTCTCTACTGCCTCCCACCCCATTCATCTCATCTCACCCAACCCCTAGATGTTGGATTCTGTAAGCCACTGAAAGAAAATTACTACAAGGAAGTAGCGAAGTAAAATGAAACCCATCTAGGGAATGTTGTGACCAAGCGTTCTTTTGCAAGCATTTTCCACCAAGCTTGGATTAAAACTATTTCAGTGGAGATGGTCACCAGGGGCTTTGCTGCTGCAGGAATCTGGCCAGTAAATAGAACTGCCATTCCAGATGGAAAACTACAGCCATCAAGAGTATATTCAGTTCAGCAACCACCAGAACCGGCAACTGCTGCGTCACCACCAGCAGATCAACGAATAACACCCCCACAACCTGAAAAGAATCAGACAACACTACTCAAGTACTTCTCTTTTAAGAAGTCTCCTACACAGAGCATAGCTGGATCTGCAGAACCCTCAAATTCAGACATACCCTCAACATCACACCCAGACATCCCCTCAGGATCAGCATCAAACCCAGACATCCCCTCCTCTTCCTGTGTACCAACAGCAGGACAAGCCACTGTTTCATCCCCTGCTGTTTCAGATGTGTTCAGAGAAATCCTAGTCCACCCTAAGGTGCAGCAGAAAACAACATGTGTCCAAGCAGCTGGTCCCACAATTCGCCACATAAGTAGTGCAGAATTCATAAAAATTCAGCAGGAGAAAGAAAGGAAAAAACACGAGGAAGAAGAGCTGAAGAAGAAGAGGGCAGAAGAGCGACAAGAAAAGAAAAAACATAGAGATGCAGAGAAAGAAGAACGGAAGAGGAAATCTGAAGAGAGGAAGCGCAATGCAGCTGCAAAGCGAGAAGGAAAGCAAAAGAAAAAGGAAAAAGAAATCAATCAGAGAAAAGCAAAATCGAAGAGTGACAGATGTGGAAAGTGTGGTGGTCGTTGGGTAGAGAATGATCCTCTGACCTGGATTCAGTGCGATGAAGCTCAAGGGTGTACTGTATGGTATCATTTGAATTGCCCCAATCTAGCAGGAACAGATGAATCTGCAGTAAATGATTTAACGTGGATGTGCAAAATGTGCTCAGATAGTTAATTTTCTCCCATTGATGTTAGTTGTTTAATATTCTTTCTTTCTCAAGTTTTTCCAAACAGAGAATGAACAAAGGACAAGCAGATTTCAGACAATAACTTCACTATAGCAGCAGGACTGGATCCAGAAACTTGTAATGGGGTAGGAGGTTAGGGGTTTTAAATAAGGGCACAAAGCAAGTCAATGGCAATCCCCCCACATCGCATAATGGTTCTCAGTCTGCAATACATCTAGAAGATTGAATGGGGTGAGAGTAATTCCAGCAGTTAGACTTGAAGATTTCTTGAAACAAGAGTAACCTGTTGGAAAAAATAATACTTCCATAATAAATTTTTCCAAATAAAATGAATTGAACTGTTTTATATTGAATTTTTGACTGCATAAAAAATAATACTTTTAATGATAAATGTTTCTAAATAAAATGAATTCAATTGTTTTATTTTGAATGTTCATCTTCATAAAATTGCATTGTTTAAGAAGGTTAAAAGATTTTGCATTTCAAACCTTTTTTTAACAGTTAATATTAATAAATTTCATGTATGCTTGGAAAACAGCCACCATTGCATGAAGGAAAGAGTCGGCAAAGAACATCAGTGTTCTGAGATATTGTTTCCAACAAATTATTGATGATGTGACTATTTTGCTACTTGAATTTTTAAAGTCTTTTGACCACCAATCTGATCGTTAAAGCAATGTTCAATGATATAATTTTGAAACTGAAAATGTTCAAGCAAACAATGGTATCTGCATGATATGAATTTATTATCAGTATTTTTGGCAACAATCCAAGGAACCAGGTAAGTTGCTTGTACTGCAGTGCAAATTGGCTAGTTCAGGCTTTTGCAGTATAATTTGCTTACTACATTAATCATCAAACTCTACAGGTCTTTGGACTGTTATTATTGATTGCAACCTACGAAGGTAACCATTCTGAATTACAATAGTGTGAAATTTAGTACTTTGCAGCCATTTTTGTGTGGTTATTTAAGCTATTTTAGCAATTTTTATCCTGTACGAAATTTACCACCGACGTACGAAATTCCCCGCAACCAAGTTGAATCCAGAGTGACAACATAGACCCACTCAACAGCAAGACTTCAATCTGTACTTGCGTACGCATTTAGTGCTCATGTACCCATAGTGTATGGGTACTGAAGTGATAGGCTAGCGCAATCACGTTGGGAGAACAAGACGATGATGTCCGCAGCGTACGGAATTACCAGACGAGACCCTAGGCCTACAGTAGGCTATTTCAGTTTTCACCAAGCAAGAAAAATAAGAACCCTTCTTAGAAAATTTGATTTTTTTGAAGATAAATTTCATTCAAATCCAGCACCAAATGTTGCACCATTTTGCATATTGTCAAAGGGGAGGGAGACACCCCCTCCCCTTTACCCCCTCTCCTTTGACCCCTCCCCCCAGGCTGGCATGTACACTTTTACTTCATAAAAGTAGAGTAAGATTTTCAGCTTTCAAATGTTGGCAAGCCTGGTATAATATTTCCCTAAAAACACTCTCCATCTGAAACAATTTTCAGTTTCAGTTGTGTCATTTTGGTGACAAACAGGCAGCTGTCCAAAAACGACTTCCAAAACAAAATCAACTCGTGCAATATTTAGTCACATTTGAAGGAGCATATCCTGTTTGGATGCTGAATGCTGAATGAATCAAGTAAAACAGTATGCCATCTTTAGTTTCCCTGTTTACAAAGATTCTTTTTTTTTTTTTTTTTTTTTTGCAGATGGCAAACTTCTATCTTAGAATTGATGAGAATTACAAAGCTGAGAAGCTCTTTAAAGAAACTATCAAACTGCTTCTGGAGTCTGGTTTTGAACAAAGTGATCCAGCTGTCCTTGAAATATCATTAAAGTTGGCTGGCATATATGAGTTGCAATTCAGGTAAAGTGGTATGAACTACAGTATGCCCTTAAAAGGTTTTACCTCAAATCTTTCTATTTAATCCCTTGTTTGTGTTGGTTTTTTTTTTTTTTTTTGTGTGTCCCACTCTCTCGGTCTTCTTCAAGTAACCCTGCTGCCACTATAGTGCTGTGTTCTGACTTTATTCCCAATGCTGATCATCCCAAGCTCAATCGGCCAGAAAATTTTCTGACAAACTGCAAGAGTGTCCCCATTTGATCGCCTGTGCAAGACCTACAGTATCCCCTCCTCTGCTTTAAATGACCGGAAGTTGTGTCATTGAAATTATGCTTGCAGGTCTTAAGTTAACGCAAGTTTGTTTGGTGGGTAGCTGTGCTGCGGAAGTGCATTGTTCATCTTGGGTCACCTTGATCCCATGGTTGTTTTCTTGATCGCCTGGGCATTGTCTGATCCTCTTTTAAGGGGGTGATCAAGTTCTCTGGATCTGATCTGGAGAAAGAGAGCATTCCCACTAGTAAACTAATCCCCAGCACAGAGTCAGATCTGAATATGATGGCCTGCTCGCACTCCAGTCAGAACACACTCTAAGGGTGCATTATTTGCAGTATATTCAGATTTGATCAACTGTACGGTATGAAGCTCAAAATCAAATTTATAGTGTGTACCTTAAATGCAGATCAGAATCCAGATGTGATTGCCTGATTTCGATACTGATAAGACCCTGGGCAGGATCAGACCCCTGCACAGATGATTGTAGTTTGTCATGTAAATGCTCCAGGATCAATGGTGACCAGAAATCAGTGGTGACCTTGCACTTAAAGACATTGTTCAGAATTTGGTGCATATGCACATGTGCTTCTATTTCATAAAATTTTTATTTCAAGGCCACTCTCACTGAAGCACTCATCATGCAAAGGATCAGATTAAGGCATTTAAAATGAATCCCAATCAGAGTTGTTTGGTTTAAAAAACGTCGATTGAAATTGTGATCTAAATTGAAATATGATTTAAATGAAAAAAATTTGATTTAAATCAAATTATTAGACATAAATCCCTGATTGAAATCATGATTTTTTAAAAAGAATAAAAAAAAAAAAAAAAAAAACAACCCTGATCACAAGCAAACCACATTTCCTTGTACTTGAATTAACTGATCGCAATAGGCGGTCTGACTGGGATCTAGAGTTAATGCATCCATAAAATGGCAGCTTATCCTAGAGGAATGAATTGAAGTCTGTTGACAAAGACTTTTGTAGGTAAAACAGAGATGGCCGGTCAAGGATACTTTCATTCACCTCTTAAAGATTTGATATACAGTATATACAGGTAGCAGTAAAAAAGAAAGTACAGTGATCCCGTATTGCAATGACCAGCTTCGTTTAGAAAGTTGTCTCATAGCTTGCAGAGCCACTTCTTCAAACATTGTTGGTGTAGCTTCAATTTTACCTTTTAGTTTCTATGATGGGCCATGTTCATGGGAAGTCCGTCAATCCAGATGATCAATCAAAGATGCTTCTTTAAAAAAGTTCATACTAGGAACCTAAAGGAAGAGAAGTTTTTCGAAAAGAGAATAGAGTTACTTCCAGAAAGATCACGTTAATCTTAAAGGGGTTTATTGAGTTGGTTCACAAAATTCAACAAGTTTTCCAAACCTGTGAAGTTTTCTCCACAAACCAATGACTAGGGTTGTCACCAGACCATTTTGAGAGCCGGGTAACTTGTGATCACTGTCCTGGGGGAGCGGTCTAAGGGTATGGAGTGTCCCCTCCCATTTGACTAAATATTGCAGATTTGAGTGTGCTTACTAAAAACATGGAATTATCAATCAATTCTAAAGTAATCTAAGAATTTTATTCAGTTAGGGTGAGAAATTTGTGCTGGGCGGTGACGCTGAAATTGATGGCGAGTACCAGGCAGAGATTTTCAGTGCTGGGTAGCACCACCCAGTGTTGTGACAACCTTGCCAATGACAAATGGTCAAACTTAGATAATCCCCACATATCCTACACACAAATAACTGATTTATGAGTGAGTAGTTAATTATTCAATTCTGTTTTCAAAAATTTGTGCCCTGGCACTTCCTAAAATGTTGCCCAAACCTTTACAAGTCAGGACACCACATCCCATTGCTGCCTCTTTGTCTTGTCCAGTGGACTGCTTGTGGTCACTGGGCTGTGAAGAATATTCAGTTGGAGCACAATGGGTAGAATAGTAACCTGTTAATTGCAAGGGAGTAGAAAAAGTTATGCCCCCTTATTGTTTATCAGATTGATATCAGTCAAATTATGATATGGTCCAGAAAAAAATGTTTAACTCTTCGGTTTGCCCACTGTTGATTTCAAATTGTTTGAAACTTTTGTTGAACAGTTTGTATGTTATGTGAAACTTGCTATTCCTTTCCTCTGTTTAGGAATACAGAAGCAGAGGCTGGATACCGCTTCTGCATTTCTAAGTCTGAGGAGGGTCTGGAAATTTACAAAAAATCAGGAGAAAAGGACTTTGATAAAGAAATGAACCTGTATGCAATGCTCGGGGTCAGTTTGGAAGCTTTTGGCAAGTTTATGTTGAAGCGACATCACTTAGAAGAGGCAGAAAAGGCTTACATCAGAGCAATCAGAATTTGTGAAAATGAACTTGCTGATAAAGGCAAGCCACACCCCCAGGTAAAAGGTACACAAGTGGGCCTACTCCAGAGAACTTACACAGGGTTTCTGCCAAAGTAGGGGATTCATCCCTCCATTTTTAAAATGAAGTGAGACAAATGTGTGTTTCACAGTCACAATTTGAAGGGGGGTGGCAATCCTCGCAGGAAGTCTGTTATTTATGAAAGGAGAGGGTGGCTTTATGACAGAAAAAATTAACAAAATTTTAAGTGCAGTCCTGTACAGTAGTATACACTGTACATATACAGTACAGTACTTCTCAGGCAGTGGATTATCCCCAATGTAAAATGATCAGTGAAGTTTATAAACTGGAGTATAAAGCTGTGTTCTTAAGGAAATAAAATTGAACATTTTAATTTGGCATTTAACCATTGCTCACCCTGAACTAATTTTTGGCTAACTAATTGCATTTCAATTTTCAAACTTTTCATTGGGTACATATGCTCCTGTAAAAGTTCCACACTTCAGTCCTTATTCAGTTGTGTTTCCCTCATGTAAAGCTGTGTTACATTAGAGAATTGTATTTGCCAGGAAATGTTACAGCATGCACTAGTAGTCTCTCGTGAAATATTATCAATATACTTCTAGCTCCCCTTGAATGGCTCTCCCTGATAATTTTGCCCCTTTCTGACATACTGGTAAATCACAAAAACCCAAATTTCACAAGCCTGTGGATTTACTATTTTATTATATCTTACAATGTCATTTCCAATTTTTAATGGTAAAATATACAGATTTGGGTGTGTATTGTATTTGTCACTATGCCAAAATGACCCAATATAGGCTACAGATTCATCACTTATTTGAGATTTGTCAGTATGCCAGAAAGGGGAGTAATTCATCTTTACTCAGTGAATTTGTGTAGCGTATTAATTGACTTTGAAAGATTGAAATCCCAAAGTGAACCATTAATGTATATCTACTGTAAAAGGGCTAGTCCTTTCACCCCAAACTACAATTTTTGTAGTAGTCCACAGAAATTTTCAATTGGCACAGTTTTTTCATTGACAGCTGGTTCAAAACATGCAGAGTACCGAGGTTCATATTGCACAGTATGAACTGTACTGAGAATGATTTGATTACACATGAGGGTCTTGTATATACTCAGTCCCGAAGCAATTAACTGAGATTGTTTCTGGATGAGAATGAATTTTAGACAATTGTAGGAGGGGCTGAAGTATTAAATAAGAGATTAGGAGAATTGAAACTCTTTAGGGTGAGAGGATGAGGCCTTTAATATACAGTGTTTTCAGTCCATGCTGTAACATTTTACAGTCTTATTTCTTTGTTTTTAGACAGCTATTCTTTTAAATGATTTGGGAACTGTCTATGAACAGAAAAAGAACTACACAAAAGCCATGGAGACAATCTGTAGAGCCGAAGAACTGGCTAAGGACTCAAAGGATGATTTAGCTATCATAATATGCAATAAAGCATCTCTACATTTAAGGAATGGTCAGTAGTGCTTATTCTGTTTCATTTATTCATTTATTAATGTTTTGTTTATTTTCATGTATTTATTTCTTATTTTCCTCTTAGTTATTGCAACATTTCGGGTTTCAATGTGAAGTTTTTAGCAACCATGAACTAGAAAGAAACTTAAATTTTCATGTTGGATAGTGTCAAAATCAACTTTATTGAACAAACTCAAGTATGGAATCTTTCAATAAACCATTTTTCAGGGTCAATCACAAAAGCATTGTGGGACAGATTTCTAATATGCCTCTTTTTGTCAATGTCATTTTACTGTAGCCAAAAACTATGTGCAACAAAATTATGTTCTGCAACCCTTTGTAATTCTTATTTGGAAAATGGGTCTATGACTGTACAAGGCTAGTTTAGATGAAAGAAGCAAAATATATATTTATATAAAACAACAACAGACTGCTCTTGAATAAATATCTTGGAGCTTGAACTAGCATTCGTCTGTAATGTTGCTTAACCATCAAGTTGTGGTAAAAATGAAAGTAACTGCTGATGGAGCTTAATTTGTTCCTTAAAAGTAATCTGTTAACCTTCTCAGGTAAACACACGGACTTATATACATGGACAGAGCATGTAACGCGTACATCCTATCTGTAGGTGGTCGCCACCGACTGGGACAAAAAAGGCGCACCAAGATAGCCGCTGAGAACCCATAAATGGTCTGATTTGACGATGACTCTGTAATATTTTAAGCAAAAGTTTTAACTTGAATGGGAAACAATATCATATTCCTGCAATACGTGAAGTGATTTTGACCTTACCTTGCCATATCTTAAAAATATTTCAACTTTCTTGCAAAATATGGGGGTCTACTTGAGCAAGTCCAAGCTTTCACACAAAACCATAGCAGATGGCCATTTTGGTGCGCTTTTTCTCACACTACAGTAGCACTACAATGTACCACGCAGTATGCTCTGTCGATGTAGAGGAAGTCCGTGGGTAAACATTAAAGCTGCTCATTGAGTTGGTTCATGAAATTCAACAAAGTTTTCCAAACCTGTTTTCTTCACATACCAATGACAGTTGGTCAATCTTAGACAATCCCCATACCCTACATACAGATACCTGTTTTATGAGTGAGTAATTAACGGTGCAAGTAAGTTTTCAAAAATTCGTGACCAGACACTTTTTCAAATTACATACAAAACCATTACTAGTCAGTTCACTAGGAAATTCAAAATCTAACATTTTCTTTGACTTTTGGACTTGAAACTTGACTTGCTATGCTAACTTAAAGCAGTGTTTTGTGGTAGTGACCCTTTGAGACTCTCATTATTAAAGTTATCGATATCAACTCAATGAGCCTCTTTAAAGTGGTAGTCAAGACTAATTTGATGTGGTTCTGCAAAGAAGCCACTGTAAAGTATAGTTATTGTATTGTTTTCTTTTTTGTTTGGTCACCTAGATATTCTGATTTGCAAAGGAGTGCAAGTGTGGGTGGGGAAAGGGTGGTTCTAAAGAAGATGAAAACAATTTGTTTTAGATTTTTCTTATCAAATTTTACATTGCTCAGAGGACACTTCCCAAAACATATTTCTGATTTCAAACATGTCAGTTTATGGTGTACATTACTCAGACATACCCTCAACGTGGCAAAATGCTACTCTTGTGAGGAGTTAAAGCACCAATCTAAAAGAATCTCCTTCCTCTGCAAAGGAGCAGCAGCCACCTAATCTTCTCGATATCATAATTAAGATGGTTGGTTAGGATGTAAAAATTGTAAGTTACTTGCCAATGAAACATCTTCTCATATGCTCTTGGCCATAGCACTTGGTACTTTGAGACATCCTGAATAATGTTTTACATAGGATATTATCCGCAGGCCTTGAATTTTAGATTCTCCCTGTGTGCTCAGATTTAAATCACATTCCTCAGATAATTAGGGAGTGGGCTAGATGTGCTGTTTTATTAAACTTAGATAGACTTGTATGAGCCTCAAATCTTCATCTAGGTGGGCAAAAATTCAAATAAAAAATCAATCAAAAAATCACTCTACCCAGTGGCTTGAGGTGACTCATGGTGTGTGATTGCACTCCCATGCCTCAGAATTATTTGCTTGAAACTGTTCTTTCTACTTTTCAACAGGTAACAGAGAAGATGCCACAAGATTATTCCGTCAAGCTTTGCGACTGGCAGAGAGATCTCAAGATGAGGAAACCATTAGGTTTGTCAAAATTGCGATGTCTAAACTAGCAGCTCCTCTAAGAAAAGAATCTTGATGACCTATGTGATTTTAGTAACTTGTGGCAAGTTCCCAAACTCTACTTCACAGTTGCAACTTCTAACTTAAAGTTGATAACAACTCCACTTTCCTGTCAAACACTATATGCTGGATAATTTCCAGTTTCATCAACAACTTGTTCAGAAATTATGTTTTGGAATAAGAATTGAACTGTTCAGGTTTTATTGTGTTTCAACAAAACTTAATGTTGATCCCATTTGCCATTCAGTTGCAAGGTTTCTCTTCAATTAAAGTCTGACATTATCTGTTGGGTTCCTCCACTGATAAGAAAAACAGTTTTAGGCTACTGGTGTACTGATACACACATTGGTATACAGCTAATGGCTGCCAGGGTCTGTCTTTCTGCATCAATTGTGATATCATTGTAGGATTTGCACCTTCAGAGTCAAACTGGACTGTGGGTAACCTACTCCAAAAGTGCTGCAGATGCATAAGCCTGCTCATGACCTATCCCCCAACTTACCCTTACCTTATCTCCCTATGGCAAATGGGGAAGAAAAATCTGTCTAATAATGTTCAGTTTGCTTTGTGGTTCTCTGCTCCACAACTGGGCGGAGAGGTTATTCTGTTCACGCCAAACATGGCTTTCCAGTGTCTCATGCATGAGTAACTTTTAACAATACAAATAAGAGTAAAAATATGTTTTATGTCAAAAAAGGAAGTTGAACTGTGCAGTTCATTTGTTGAGAAAATTAGTTGTGGTTGGAGGTTTTCTCAAATCCGTCTAATGGGCATTCCTCTTATGTTATAACTTCCTATTAACTTGCTCTGGTATAATTTGTATTTTGTTGTGATATTATGATTGCTGTCAGTGTTATGATTGACCTCTGCACACACAAATGTGACATGGTAGAGAGTGACGGGTAGATTTGAGAACCAGCCATTTTATTCTTTCTAATAATTAAGAAGGGAAAAACCCCAAAGTGGCTGCATTGGTTTTATAAGTGGAATTCCGGAGCTTCTGAAACATATTTAGTACTCTAGTACCAAGTTTGTAAAGAAATAAGCCATACTTCTGTTAACTTTGCATTCATGTAGCTGCACAACTTTTCTGCTGTTTTCATTGGATAGTTACCTAATAATAATAGTGCCCAGGTAAAGTGTGTTTTTGCTGAAGTCGATCCTTTTTACTTCAGTAATTTTTTACCATAGCCAATATCTTGTTTGCAAGGGCTGTTTCCATGGTACTTTAAATACTGCTAATGAGCTGGTTTGTTTTGCTAGCTAGATGCTGCTACTTGTTGTTACACACTGCCTTAGCTTAGCACATGGACCCATGTAGACTTAAGAGCTCACACACTAATATTATACCATTACAGCAAGTGTGTTGTGGCATGCTGAACTACATGTAACAGGGGAATGATAAGTCTTTATTTTAATTCAATGTCATTCATCTATCCACAATATTCACTCAAGGTTATCTTCAGTAAAAGCATCCCAAAGAGAAAGATGATAGTGTCAGCTTCAGGCTTGGGGCCATTACATCTCAATGTAATCGATTACGATTGCGATTACTTCATATTTTACGATTGTGATCATGATTACAATTACAGCTAAAATTGAAAGTAATTGATTATGATTGCTATTACATTGCAATGTAATCATGATTGCAATCATGATTAAATTTTCTTTCCACTTAAAAAATGTAGTAGGTAAAACAATCCATTGCCCACAACTGGGCAAAAGGCCATGGACATTGCTCTAGATAAGCCCTGACAGAACCTAGTCCTCCCAAAGTAGAGATTATTCAACCCATGCACTTCTCACTCATTTTAAGCTGGAACATCCAAGAAAGAGGGACAATTAAATTTTGTCATTCCACCAGAAGCACTGAAAAAATTGTTTAGTAACTTTACTTCTTTGTTCAATCAACTTCAGTGTAATCAGAAATGAAACCACGATTGCAATTACTTTGCAGTTGTAATCGAGTATGATTGCAATTACCTTGCGATTTTCACAGAAGTAATGGATTGCAATTACAACTACTTCAAAGTGTGTAATCGATCGCAATCGGTTATGATTACTGATTACGATTACCTCAAGCCTGGTCAGCATACGTAAAAAACATGCTCCTCTCACCATCAGTCACCATAGTTGAAAAGATAGGACTTAAGTAAGGACACACCAACATGAATGTATTTCCTGTATTTGTTGTCAGAGAACAAGTTCTGTGTAAAAGGCAGTTCATCAAAAGTCTGGAGTTCAAGTTGCAGTTTGGTCTCAAATACTGTACAAGTAGGTTCATATCCTCCCCTTAAGTCATCTCTTATGACAGACAAAGAATACCATGGGCACATTCTACAACCTTCACCCCATAGAAGGGAACAGCATGACAAAGACACTTGGCAAATGCATATGGATCTTGCCCAAGGGTTCTCTAGAGGAAGTTCTGGCACATGCTATCTTCATTGTCTCCACCTTTCATTCATTTCATTTATTTGTTTTACCACAAAATGTGAGAGTGTTTGGTACAAAGTTACAGAAATAAAAGTGGAATATTACCTGAAATCAATATAGTGTGAAGGGAAGCACTTTACAAAAAAACATAGAAGGTTCGTCAAGTAAATTGGTCCCAAGGAAGAGGAAAGAGAAAAAAAAACTAGGATAGTACAAGCTGAAAAAGTATATGAGGATATGAGATACCAAAACAAAGAGAAAACACATACAATCAAGAATACATGTCTGATACCACCCCCTAGATCCCTCCCTTGTTACCACCCATCCTACGTCACCCTTGCCCCACAAACCCTACCTGTGCCCTACCCTTCCCACACACATTACATTATCCTGACCCCATACATTACTTTTTGACAAACTTCACAACAAGATGCAGATTAACTTAATCCTTTCACTATGGAAGGGGGCTGGTCCATTCTGCCATACTGAGCTATGTTTTATATTACCTATGCACATTACGTATTACACAATGCATATGTACCTCTGTCCTCAGTCAGTCAGTCAGTCAGTCATTATGTCAGTCATTATGTCAGTCATTATGTGAGTCATTATGTATTACACAATACGTATGTACCTCTGTTAGGAAGGATTTAATGACACACCAACACGAATGTGTTATATAGTGTCATAATGTTCAATACTGTTCAAGTCCTCCCATTTAGTTGCCTCTTACAACAGGCAGGGAATACCATGGGCATATTCAACAACCCCCTTCCCACAGGGAGTAGCGAAGGGGTTATTCCTACTCAGTTCCCACCAGGGCTATAGAGATATGAAAAACATGCCAGTGGTGTATGTGTGACTGTAATGAGAAACTTGCTATTGAGCTGTAGTGGAATGTATCAAAATATGATGTCACAAATCACCTTTAGACTGGCCGTTACCATATCCATTTTGAAGAAATTTGAACAGGATTCCCATCTCCTGGAGAAGTCTTGAAATTTTATTTTCATTTTCCAGGCCTGGAAAAGTCATTTTATGTCATGCAACATGAAAATGGCAAAATTGGGTATTTGATGTAAGAAACATTAAAAACCAAGAACATCCACAATTCTCATCAAACTCCATAAAAAATTGACCATTATACAAGGAAATTTCTGATTTGCACTTGATCATGAATAAATAAGAGCTCAGTATCCAAATCTTGTGAGGTCAGGAGAGGGCATGCCATATATGGCTAATGTTTTCATGTTGAATTTCCCTGCCTACAAAAACTGTGTCCACACCTTTTTGCTTCAGTGAACGAAGGTCAACGAAAACCAGATAAAAAATTGCCATACTGCTTGTCTTTCACACCTTGCAAACAGTGGCAATCTGGCTGTGATTATTCAGTCTTTGTTCCCATCTTCCTCTAGCTGCCTCTTATCAAGCTTGTGGTTTCTTGGAGCTTGCTTGAATGAGTTAAGCAGGAAGTCGGGTAAAATTTGATTACCCCACCAAACCTCCCCTTTGGTGGGGACTCGGGTGAAATATCTAATAGGGTAAGAAATTCCTCATGTTACTTTAAATTTGTTTTAACAATCTTCATTTCAGTTTCAACATGAGGTTGTCCTGAGGGTTTTATTTTGTATTAAGTTTAAATTGTTTCCTTGAAAATCATCAATAAGTGTGATACATTTTGTAATGTGAATATCAAAATAAAAACCTTTAATATAACATCTTCGCAATGAAACATCCTGTTAAAACAGGTATTAATCACATGGATTCATTTTCAAAGGGTTTAAGATATGTAGTTATGAAATTATGTCAAACTTACTGCACAGCAATGATACACTTTAATTTTTGCAGTTATAGCAAAACCACTTGGCTTTCTGAACGTCTTCCTCACCCCCATGTAGTCCAACACATTGGTAATGATACTGAATGTCACAGAGGTCACAACAGTCACAATCCACAGCACGAGTTACCGCACCCTCCACATGGCCATTTCACAGCTTTCACCTTTTTACTGTACTCTTTTCCTTCCCCTTCCCCTTCGTCTTTTGTGAAACAAGAGACACAGATCATCTTGATGGTCCTCCAGATGTTTCAAGAGGGCTTTGTTTATTTGTTTTTTTTTTTACTTGTTTTCTATGTGCTTCCCCCTTTTATACTAGAAGGTTATGCAAATATTACTTCCTAAATTGACTGCATGACATGTTGAGATAATTTTGAATTAGTTCATTTAAAATTGTGCTGATGTGGTCTTTCATGCTATCACCCTGCCTTTCAAACAATCCATTCCACTTGTTCTCCAGGGCAGGCCGCACAGAAGCGTTGATAGCGCTACCAGCACCAATAGCAGTACTGAATCACACTGCTATTGGTGTTGGTAGCACTATCAACGCTTCTGTGCGGCCACCCCTGGTTGTCAAGAATGGAAGATAGACTCAAAAATTATCTCAATAGAAAGGATTTTTTCCTTATTTTCTCAGATTCGCTTTATTAGTTTTCTCAACAGACTTCTCTCAACAGACTCTCTTTGAACGTTTCTTTAATACTACCACTTCTCTAAACACATCCTAAATTCCCTGGCAAATATTGCCTACAAGCACTTTGTCTCCCTAGCAACCACTCATTAACATTCTAAACTTTAACCCTTATCTGGATTAATCCTTTCTCTTTGAACTGTTTGTTTACTACTACCACTACTACAAACACACCCTAAATTTCCTGGAAAATATTGCCCACAAACACTTTGTCTCCCTAGCAGCCATCCATTCATTCTAGCCTCTAACTCTTAGCTGGATTAGAATCTCTCCTGACCCCTATGTCCCCACCTGCCTGGCTTCAGTACAAGCAAGCCAATGACCAATGGCAAAAAATTAATGTACCTTCTGGGCAGGCCTCAAACAAGATGTGGTTAAACAATGAATATTATCTCAGTATATACAATTGTTGTTTTCAATATGAAAGCTACCCTGTACTACACTACTGCTCAAGAAGCACTGCCCTGGAGTCACAAAGAGGTAAATTTTACTAAGCCCACTACTGTACCATGAATATTCTGTACTTGGGATTATTTTCGGTTTTTACATATTTCCACCTGTCCACCACTTATTAATGACACTTGTGTTTTTTCCTGCCATTTTGTATATGAAATCATACAAGTCTTTTTCTTGTAATGTACATTTTGTTCTGTTTCATACTTTCCGACTGCGTAGTCAAACTGTTTGAAAAATTGAAATGTCTCATCAGTAACATAACAAAGACTTCCCCATGAAATTGCCTTTCTTTTCAATTGAAACACTTGAAGCAATGAACTTTTGTTTGGTGTCGTGCTTAGAAGGTTAGCTTCTGTTGTCATTTAAGTCTCTAGTAGGAGAAATTTGTTGTGACATTTCTGCAATGTGTCCCTTGTTTTTCCTTTGTACAGATTTGCAGTTACAAATCTCTGTTTCCTGTGCATAAGTGTTCCAATACACCAACATGCTATGTACCTAATCACACCCCAACAATGAACAGATTGTTTAAAACGTCTTGAAATTTCCCTGGTGAGATTTGTTGACATAACTATCTTTCAGGGCAGCAGATGAGTTTGAGACCTTGCATCTTTTCAAAAATGTCATATGTAACACAATAATGGACACTTTTGACCTCTTCAGTTGTGAAGAGTTCTTTCACATATGATTTGTACATGGCAGAGTGATAAAATTGGTAACTATTACTGTAAAATGTAGTGAAATTAATGTTGGCTGCAATTTGTTATGTCCTCAGCAGTGTGTTGCTGCAACGTATTATTCAAATATGAGAATACCAATATAAAGAAAATGTTGGTGTTAGGCATTCTTTGTTGAATTAAATGCACCATATCATTCATTTCTTCTGTTCACTGGAAACTGGATTCCAATAAAAAATAAAAAGGCCATCCAATACATTGGTTAGATTAATCCAGTCTGGTTAAAAGAACTTCCTCCCTCACTTAAACTTCTTTTTCTTGTTCATAACACTCCAAAAAATGTTAAAGAGTTTCATCCTCAGGTTCTTTGTCATGAGGCTGTTTATCAGCTTGAAGACTTAATAATGGACTGGAATCAGGTTCCAGGATAGGGATTTCATCACATGTTTGTAGTTGTGGGGAGTGCAGATCTTGGTCATTGACAACATAATTTGCCTTAATACATACTGCAGCCACAATCTTTACTTTAGAGGCTATGATAGTGACTGATAAAAAATCATTGCTTAGCTGTGGTAGTGCTAATGATGGGGAAATTAATTTCTTGCATTCCAGCTTTAGTTCTGACTCGATCAAATGGCCACACCAAGTTGCCATGGCACTAGTCATTTTTGGACAGTCTCTCAATACTTCATCAAAGCTTGAGCTTTATACAGAGTCATAGCAAATGAAAGACGAAATGGGGGTCGGGTGTGACACCATTTAGTAAGTGAGCCAAGTGGTTTTATCTGGAGATGGTGGCAGGTACAAATGGCATAAATATTGCCATGTTCTCCTTCTTCTGCATCTACCTGCTTCTTTCCACAGCCCCGTCTTTGTCTTTTACGTCCCGCAGATTTGGTAGTCACTCTCGGTGGCAGCGATCGTTGTATGGCTTCCCAGCGTTCTTCGTTTCCAATGAGTGTAAGAGGTACATTCAAACGTTGTAAATTCCGAGCTTAAATATTTTGGCTGGCGGGATGTGAGGTTTTTCTTTGTCTCATTAGATCGTTTAATGAGGTCTTTCAAAAAGTGAACCAGTCTTTCCGCTCTGGATCGAAATGTCTTTGGTATGGCATCCAAAATGAAATTGACTGCCAACTGATCGCTTTCTCCATCTTTCGGTAACATGTCTTTGTTACGTCTTTGATGCTAAAACCTCTGCTGTTGGATCACCTGTCCGTAGGCCTTGGCACTCTTGTCCGGAGAAAGCTTATCATTATTCAGGATCCTTTCGATGGCCACGTCAAATTCTCTCTTTTTCCTGGTAGATTTTACTTCGAATGCATGTCCTGTGTCTTTTAAAATACTGGTTACATCTTCTGGATGTATTCCCCCCGAACCATCCACCATCGTAGCCTGAGGTGTCACCGAGCCGTGCCGCACCAACATCATTTTCCAGGTGTGTTCCATTTCTTGACAACGGCATGACACATCGGTCTAAGAATGGCACTACCACCCCTCTGTTGGAGTTACTTCTTCTCTCTGAGAGACACTTTCTTATCTGCGAGTAATCTCAAAGTACGTCTGTACTGTTTGAGTGTCTTCTTTTGGCTATCCGTCAGGGGAATGTTACCATATAACACGTTCAGAGCACACTCGCACAAGCAAAGTAGGAGATTTCTGTCAGACTTTCTCAAAATGTCAGAAATATGTCAGCCTCATGCCAAACAATCCTAAAGAGGGAAATGTTCCTTCATGAGTGCCATTTCATCCTCTACTGATGACTTTGCCGCACGTTGTTTCTCTTTAATAACCTTCTCCAGGTTTCCCAGTCACAGGTGGGTAATCTCAATCTTTTGAGTCCTTCCCAGGCATCATGATAATTAGTGATGCTTATACGTCGGCGATTCATTTCCACGGTGATGAAAAACAGTAAGAATAGCACAACATGAGTCAGGGATCCCTCTCTTTGAATGTATCGGAATAGACTTTCCACGTCTTTCTGATGAGGTCCTTGCAAAAGCGATTTCCAGTCTTCCTGTGCTTCTACTTCCCTGTACCACATGCCAAGCTTTAAGCAGAACAAGGTCATCGACATCTTCTCTCGTGATATCCAGTTTTCCTCGAACCAAATAGAGAAGGGCTTTTTCAAAAGTGTCGTTTTTTGAATCCGTAGATGACCATGCTGTTTCCTCTTTCTTCTGGTAAATTATACATTCTGAATCAGATGCGTTTGTCTCCTTCGGGTTTGAAATCAAAGAACAGGTATCTGTACGGCCTCAACGTGGCATCTGTGTAGGCTTCACAAAGAAATTTCGTACGACCCTGTACGCCTTGTCGAGCGAGATAATCGACCACAGAAACATCCTGACGGTTTTTAAACAGCACGATATAATGGGCATTCAGACTGATGGTCTGTATTTCTTTGCCTCTCTGAAACTGGTTTTGTAAGACCAGGATCACGGATAAATTCGTTGGCTTGCTTATGTTGACATAATGCTTTCCATTGTTCTGGGCTGAGCCTGAGGCCTCTTTTGGTCGGTATCCAAACGCTTTGTTCCTTGTAAAAGTCTCTCACGTGCACTTTGATGTGTTTGGCAACCTCTTTTCAATGAATGAAGGCCTGGCCTCTCATTTGCCTGGGCTACAGCAGGTGGTCAAAATTTTGTTCTGACCGGCTTCCCCCTTGACGGTCTGTCCGACGTCACCTCGCCTGTACTGGGGCGCCTGTAAATCATTTTGCCATCTGTGATGGACCATACGATATTGTAATAACAACATAACAATTAGTGCAACTTTATTCTCTTAAGGACTAGCATCTATGTACGATATAATTACACGAATGGGGGAGCCAATTAAACATGACAATATCTTCCTCATGTAAGTATTGATTTATGAATTGTTACTCACCCCAGAAGTTTGTCATCTTCTCCGATCTTCATCCGGATTGGTGACAAGGGTCAAACATGGAACCCTTGCACTCTGCATCTTCCAAAGCCAGGATGCGTAATCTGTAACGATGTGCATTGTGGCTTAATGCTTTCTCGTGACAAGCATCGACTACGCTGGATATACCCTCGGGAAGGACCAATTTGTAGTTTTCGAGTGATCGTTGGCACTTCTGTCAGTCAACCAAATCTATAGAAATTCTCATAGTCGCACAGTTCTTCCCGCCGTGATATCATGATGATTGGAAATGATCTCTGGAATGAATAACAACCACATTCTTTCAAACCCAAATGCTTCAGGACCTCTCCAAACATTCTTCGAACCATCTTCTCATCCACGTAGGCCAGAGTTTTGTTCCGATCCCACGACCCATACCGGCGACCATGGAATGTTGCAACTCTGTAGCAAATGTAATGACGATCTTGAAAACATAGTTGTGTAAAGTATACCCAGTGACGAAGAAGTGGCCATCACGACAACCTTTACAGACGTGTTGCACCTGTGCATTTTTAGCATGTTTCAGCTTTTCCACTAAAAGGTCGAACAGGTATTCGTCTTCCTCTCTGCAATCTGACAATGGAAAGCACAGTGTGTTAAAAGAACTGTGCCTGGTGGTAGGTTTTTTTTTTTGTGATTTTTGGTCGTCTTACTTTCCAATGATTCTGTGAAGGATTTTCTTGATGCTCATTTGACATCTATCTTCTTCGGTGTCCTGATTTCAAATGACACTTTTCAGAATACCTCCTGCCTTTTATAGGGAATGATTGGTGTACCACAACCAAGATATACGATCCTTGCAAATGCGATCCGAAATCCTTCTCCAAGGTAAAGCTCAACTCTTCCTTTTTCTCTTTCTTAGAATTCTCGTATTTATCCCTTTATCGAAGTAATACTTGATGTGTCTTGTACCAATAATCGGCACTGGGATTCATCCACCTCTGGTAGACATCTCCACGCTTGGCGTGCCCATTCAGGTGTGTCATGTGGGGTCATTAAATGGAGAAACAGTGTCGTGGACACACTTTTGATCGTTCGGTTTGATACAATCTGAGTGATAGTGTAGAATGACATCTTGAGCATGAGAATGATGCAACATCTCTCAACTTCTTCCTTTTTGATTCCTTGCCATAGGCAGGCAAGGAATCTATGCGATGGTGATGTTGTGTGTGTGTGTGTGTGTGTTTGTGACACTTGCTTGTAAACAAGATATCTTAAGGTAGGAACGTCCGACACTTCATATTTGGTATATAGATTTGTCATGTTGAGAGGAAGAACCCTATTGTTTTTGGTAGAAGTGGAAGATCATTTGAGGTCACCAGGGGTAAAATTGTGAAAATTTCGAAAATGGCTTGTAAACAGGATAGCTTCAGATAGGAGTGACTGACACTTCTCATACTTGGTATATAGGTTTGTCATGTTGAGAGGAAGAACCCTATTGTTTTTGGTAGAGGTCAGAGGTCATTTGACATCACCAACATTAAAATTGCAAAAACACTGAAAATGGCTTGTAAACACGATATCGCCAGATAAGAGTGACCAATACTTTTCACATTTGGTATATAGATTTTTCATGTTGAGAGAAGGAAGCCTATTGTTTTTGTAGAGGTCAAAGGTCATTTGAGGTCACCAGCCGTAAAATTGCAAAAATTCTGTGCCTAAAATGTAAAGAAAATCTATCAAACACTTTCAACTTGAAAGCAGGTAAGGTATTCGATGGCAAGGAATCACTAAGCCTTTTGGCTTTCTGGTTACACATATCAGTGCCTATAAGGTACGGTGTAAAAATCGGGTTTCAATACCTGTTTGTCATACACTATCCTGTACATTTTCTGAGTGGTTTCAGTAATAGCTTGGCCCAGCTGTTTTCTCACGATATTGTGTTCTTTCGTGACGAGGATGCCTTTGTTGTCCTCGCGTTTTGGATTGAATTGCTCTACAAGGGTTGTCATGCTGTCAAAATTCACCAACTGGTTGATGCGAGCTGTCAAAGTGATGCCTCGTACCTTACATTGCCAGCTGGTAGTGCCTTTCTTGGTGGAATATACTTCTTAGACATAATTCTTGGGTCCATGTCTGCCAGGTAGTTTCAGAAGGGTGGATCGTATTGACCGTGACGAGAGATGTATATGATGTAAGCCGTATCGGAATACAATAAGGTAAGAATACAATTTCAATCTGGCTAGCCCAGTCCTGTAAGCTGTGATAAAAATGTTCTTATTGCCTCCGCCTTCTACGTATTATTCCTCTTTGTCGGTGCAAATTAATTCCATACAGTCTAAGTCAATCCTGGTAATTTTGACCTCTTTTGTGGAATGGGGTGGCAATTCCCAAAATTTTCATCAGTTGTTGATGAGAGTTTTGTGAGGCAAATTGCATCTCTGACCAAATTTTCCCCACAATGAGTTGAGCATCAATTTTGCGAGACATTGTTTGCCTTCATTTTTCCGTCTGCTTCTTGTTTCATTTTGAGAAAAGCATTGATGCATCCCAAAAATAATCCACCTCGATGGGTCTGTGGGTTGTAATAGGTGTGTTCGGCAAAGTGCCATACTTCATAAACACTCAACACGATGTATCCCTTTCCCACCACTTTCTTCAGTTCTAACATCACCCAGGTACCTTCGATAACTCTTTCGAGGTCGGTGTGTTTGCAGTCATCCAGTCGTTGTTCTTCCGCTCACCTGGCACAGAGAGGTATTAACAGCAACTTGTTGTTCGATCTATATGGTAGCACTGGATGATAGTCTTCCAGGCAGTAATACCCGACAGTAAATGAGGCCTTCGTATTCTTACTGCAAGAACCGTCCACTTTGTTCCCCACCACCGATTTTCTCCATCTTTTTGTTACGAGACCTTGGCAATTCGTATTCCATGTACGTAATCTTTGAACCATTCATGATAATAGAAGTCTGTGTCATCCCCATCTTCGAAATGACCGTTGTATCCCTTCAGGTTGTGTGCCATGAAAAACAAATTGGGATTCGAGCATGCCCACGTGCAAAAATTCTCGATGGTGTCGTCACCCATGAAACAGACTTGTCTTTCATGTTTGCACGGCCTCTCGATATCTTCTTCGTGGATGCATAATGCACACCCTGTGTTGTCCGTTCGTCTCGTTCACTCTGGATTCGTAATCGAAATCAAAAAAGATGCAGATACGTTTTGCCCATCTGGTTCTGTTTGTGTTGTTTGCTCTTTCACCTCACAGTTTGTCTGTAGATCTTAATTGCGCCACCGGTTGCTGGGTCGATCCTTCCTCTCTTCTCCGCTTCGGTGGTGACGGCTTATCCCACACTGGTTCGTTTTCAAAAAAGGGGTTTCCCCCATCTTTCTAAGAGTTCAAATGATTCTTGGTCTAATACGTTAGCTTGGCGCCGCTCCGCTTCCTCTTGTGGTCTGGGAGAAAGAGGTTGTCGTACCAGTGTCTTTGTTTTGAATATGTATCACTTTTTTGTAAATTTGGCCCAGTCTTTGATGGCGTCATCATTTCCATCAACCATGTCTTGGATCCTGATGATGTGAAATGTCTTCTGTCCATCGAAAAGAAAGGCTTCATTAGATTGCATCACAATTTCGATGATAACCAAAATGCGATTGGCATTCAATTGGTCACGATGCATGACAGGTACGTATATATCTTAACGTAAGGCAGGATGTTGGATTTTCCTCGTTTATCTCGGGAATGGTTTCCGCTATAGCTCGAGCTGATGTATCTCCTTCCTCCTCTTCCTCTACAACAGGGGTCGGTTCAGTCTGAACGGATACGTTTGGCCGATCCGGTTCTATGTTGTTTGTTCTTTAACCTCACGGTTTGTCTGTAGATCTTGCAGCACCGGTTGCTGGGTCGATCCTTCCTCACTTCTGCGCTTCGGTGGTGACGGCTGATCCCACGCTGGTTCGTTTTCAAAAAAGGGGTTTCCCCCATCTTTCTAAGAGTTCTAACGATTCTCTGTCTAATACGTTAGCTTGGCACCGCTCCGCTTCCTCTTGTGGTCTGGGAGAAAGAGGTTGTCGTACCAGTGTCTTTGTTTTGAATGTGTACGACACTTTTTTGTAAATTTGGCCCAGTCTTTGATGGCGTCATCATTTCCATCAACCATATCTTGGATCCTGATGATGTGAAATGTCTTCTGTCCATCGAAAAGAAAGGCTTCATTAGATTGCATCACAATTTGGAGGGTAACCAAAATGCGATTGGCATTCAATTGGTCACGACGCATGACAGGTATATATATATCTTCACGTAAGGCAGGATGTTGGATTTGCCTCGTTTATCTCGGGAATGGTTTCTACTATAGCTCGAGCTGATGTAACTCCTTCCTCCTCTTCCTCTACAACAGGGGTCGTTCAGTCTGAATGGATACATTTGGCCGATTCGGTTCTGTCTGTGTTGTTTGTTCTTTAACCTCACGGTTTGTCTGTAGATGTTGCGGCACCGGTTGCTGGGTCGATCCTTCCTCACTTCTGCGCTTTGGTGGTGACGGCTGATCCCACGCTGGTTCATTTTCAAAAAAGGGGTTTCCCCCATCTTTCTAAGAGTTCTAACGATTCTCGGTCTAATACGTTAGCTTGGCACCGCTCTGCTTCCTCTTGTGGTCTGGGAGAAAGAGGGTGTCGTACCAGTGTCTTTGTTTTGAATGTGTACCACACTTTTTTGTAAATTTGGCCCAGTCTTTGATGGCGTCATCATTTCCATCAACCATGTCTTAGATCCTGATGATGTGAAATGTCTTCTGTCCATCGAAAGTAAATGCCTCATTAGATTGCATCATGATTTCAATGATGGCCAAAATGCGATTGGCATTGAATTGGTCACGACGCATGACGGGTATGTATATATCTTCGCGTCAGGCAGGATGTTGGATTTGTCTCGAATATCTCGGGAATGGTTTCCGCTATAGCTCGAGTTAATGTATCTCCTTCCTCCTCTTCCTCTACATCAGAGGTCAGTTCAGTCTGTACGGACACGTTTCGCTGATCCGGTTCTGTCTGTGTTGTTTGTTCTTTAACCTCACGGTTTGTGTGTAGATCTTAATTGTGGCAACGGTTGCTGGGTCGATCCTTCCTCTCTTCTGCGCTTCGGTGGTGACGGTTGATCCCACGCTGGTTCCTTTTCAAAAAAGGGGTTTCCCCCATCTTTCTAAGAGTTCTAACGATTCTCGGTCTAATATGTTAGCTTGGGGCCGCTCTGCTCCCTCTTGTGGTCTGGGAGAAAGAGGTTGTCATACCAGTGGTATCCATTTTGATTCCCTCATTCTTGTATTGTAGAAAAATGGTTTGCTCTTCCTCTGGCTACAATTAATTTCCCTCCCTTTCCTTATTTCCTTTTCTGTAAGTGTAGCTTTGTACATTGCATTGAATCAATCGATTTTATCTTTCGAAATCCTGGGTATAAATGAGAGAACAGGATTTCAAACGTCTTATTTAAATACTTCCTGGCTATTACATATATACACGAATAAAGGGTTGTCACAAGTCTCTTTTTAACACTCTACCTGCCGACCCGAAGGTCAGCACTTGCTGTTTTCCGAAACATGTTATAATCAAAGAATTCATCCGGAATGTTGTTTTGGACCGATGATAAACTCGAAGACAACAGGAAAAGTACTCACTACAGGCGCGTGTACATGTACATTAACGTACAGAGACTATGATGTGACATGTAATTTATATTTTGGGGGAAACCCCTTTTGCACACATTAAACACATACTTTACATGAACAAAAAAAAAATGTGTGCCTTACCGCTATATTCTCACTCTTCATCTTCTTCTTCTACTATTTCACAAGAATTGTTATCTCAATGATCTCGTAAGCTAATGTAATGTCTGCAGATTTAAAGGTCATTGACGTATGCCGTAATGTATTATGGTCGAAAAGCTCACCCTGAATGTCGCTGTGGACTGGTGGCAAACTGAACGACAATGCACTGGGTATAGACTACGTGGCATACACCGTGTCATGAGACATAAAATGAGATTTACAATGTTCGTGAATGAACAAGTCTGGATGATGATGCTATATTCCAACCTGTTTACTCTCTCTCTCTCTCCCTCAGACTTTGGTGTGCAGTACGTGGGAGTAACGGAAAGAAATGGGCATAGAAGGTGAAAAAGGTTCAAAGACAACTACTACTATACACCTCATTTACTCTCAAGGCTTGTGCACTAGATCGTGCAATGCAATCAAAAGAGTAATACAGGCCCTCTTCTTTTTCCCTTTCCAGCTGTATCACTTGGGCCTCCATATCTGGAAAGAGATCTTCTGTATTGTCCATCTCATCCTCCTCCTCATTCACATCGACCGGCGGTAAATTTGGTGTCCAATTGACAAACCATTCCACTCTGCTGTCAAACATCCCTGCCATGACGTCCATCGTGGCCCTTAATCGAGGTGCTAATGTCTCATAAATCCAGTCCTCCACCTCTTTCTTGTATCTTTCGAAATTCCTCTTTGAATTTGCTAATTCGATGAGGAGGGCTTCTTTTTCCCTTTCCAGGTGTATCACTTGGGCCTCCATATCCTCTCTCCCCGTCCTATAGCCACGCAAGTAACCAGACGCCCAATCCTTTTGTGACGTAATCTCCTCCTTTTCCTCCTCTTCCTCCATCAATGTCTCCTTTTCTTCGTCACCGCTACCCTCGAAAATCAAGCAATCCGTATCACTGTCTTCTTCAACATATTTATAAACCATCTTTACACTTTGAATTCTAGAATCAGAATGAGCTCTTATGTGTGTAGGGGATGAAAGCTGATCGAACAGCATTACTGCCCCCCCCTTCAGCCTGTGTGCTTGTATATATCAACCCTCTTCTCATGAATATTCATTATGACGTCATTCTGATCGGTCCAGGACACTCCTATCTTTCTCCTCTCGTGACTATTCATGATTTCATGACGTCCTCCCCATTCTCAATTCTCATTGGTCCAGGACTATCCCCTCTTTCTTATTTCATGAATATTCATGATTTGATGACGTCATCCAAATACTCAATTCTGATTGGTCAAGGACTGTAGTGGCCCCACTCACTACTTGCACCCTCGGGCAAGATGCCTGCCCACACATGAACCTTGCTGATAGGATGCTTGGCTTTTGGTTTCAGGCAATATTGCCCTTTGGGGGGCTTGGATTCCATGATGTTATGTTAGTATGCCTTACGTTGATTTGCTCTACAGATCACGTGACAGGGTTTACAGCCTGCGCATTGCCACCCAAGTCCTCTCCTCTCTCTTCGTATCAAGAAAAGTGAAAGATAAGACTCTAGTCTGCTTAAAAATAGTTGTTTGAAGATCAGATTCTGTTTATTCATCATTAGCTGGTGAATTGTGTGTTCATTATTTGAGATACGTCGATTCGCTTTTTCCTCCCTGGCGGTGGTGTGTCGCAAATTTGTCCTAGTTTTATTGAATCTCCCAATGACACCATGATCTCCATGGTAAGTTACCTTCGACCATTCTTCTTTAAGAGTTTGAATAATGATTGCCTTTGAGAAGCCTTGGTTGTGAGTGCCACTATTCTCGTCTGTGTGTAATAGGGAATTTGTTTGCGCATATTTAGTTTATGTTTTCTTGTCGCTATTCAAGAAATATTATGAAAGAATTGCCTTCAAAATTTGATACTTTCAGAGGAATAGGCTAGTTGTTTAATGGCCCCTGGTTGATACTGAAACAGTTTCGTTAGAGAAATATTGATGACTACTTTATCTGAAAGCCCAACTTTTAAACTGACGTCGTAGTCTCGGTGGCCTATTCCTCCAACAGGGGAATCATCGGACTAGTCACATGGCTGCAAATTCAATTTCTAATGACCCTCAAAAGACTTGAATACCCCAATTTGGGTCTCTAGACATGTTTTTGCTTCATAGCCAAGAGAAGTGAAACCAAACACAAAGGGTTTATTACCGTCTGCAATATATTCAGACCACTTACTCCAATCAACAAAGTTCAAGTTATCTGTGGTGTGCTATTGTTCTGGGTTTTTGTTTTTGTTTTTTTTTTTTTGGGGGGGGGGGGGAGTTTTTTTTCCTTTTTTTCAATGAGCAGCCATGCACCAATTTTTCCTTGTTTGTGTACACTTCATTCCATTTTAAAGTTGCTTAGTTCGGTTCCATCCATATGAAAGAGTATAAAGTTTTAAGCTGCCCCAATGCCTTGCAGTTTTTGAACGTCTGTTGCTGCTTTGACATCCTGAACAAACCTTTCTACCGAGCTTCCATCATTTCCAGATAATATATCGGCTCCTAGCAGCACATACAGCACAAGCATGATATTTGTATCACCCCTTTAAGACTGTACTTTTGCGACATTGACAATGAGCAACCAGATGAACATGATGACTGTAAATTTCTCATTGTTTAAAGCAAACTTTATACAAATTTCTGGCATGGCTCCCGCTTGCTATCCTTTTAGTAGAAATTGTCCACCCGTTGTATATTTTTATTTTTTACCTTTTTAGGTAGTTTTACCCCAACATTGTACTTTGTCTAACTCGGTGACACTAAATAACACATTCTTGTTGGTGTGTTGTTAAGTCCCATCTAACTAACTAACTTACTCATTGTTTATTCATTTCTTCCTGGACCTCACAGGGTTAAGCTCCATGTATCTTTAATGAACGTGTATGGGGCCACCACTATCACTAAGTCATAACCACGGCCTTTCTATATACATAGAGCATGGAACGCGTACATCCTATCTGTAGGTTGTCGCCACTGACTGGAACAAAAAGGCGCACCAAGATGGCTGCCGTGTGGCTATAATTTGTGTGATTTGACGACGACTCTCAAATATTTTAAACAAAAGTTAAACTTGAATGGTGAACAATATCATATTCCTGCAATACGTGTAGAAATTATCTCCAAACCTTGCTTGATTTTGAAATGTTGCAAGTTTCTTGCAAGATCTGTTGATTTGAACTACTTGAGCAAGTCCAAACTTTCACACACAAGACCATAGCAGACAGCAATCTTGCTACACCTATCATCATACGTATGGTAGCGTCAATCTAACGTGCAGTATGCTCTGCCATGTATAGGAAGTCCGTGGTCATTAGACAACAAATACAAATTCCTCCACCAGCTCTCCAAATCTCCTGTCCATTGTCCAACTTGGACATTCCTTCACCAACACTTTTCGTATTCCACATTCCGATCATGGCAGGGGACATTTAGAGTGTTACCTAATCATTGCTTGTTCAGATCCCAAAATTATATAAGAACAAAACAGTCACCCTGTCAACCATTAAAGCAACTTTCTGGTCGTTCCCACCCTTAACTCGTGAGCGTGGGGTTGTAGAATACGCCCATGGTATTTCATGTCTGTCGCTAGAGGCGACCAAAGGGAAGGACTTGTACCATATTTAAACTGTATTAAAAACTGAACTTGAACCGTATTTTAATTCTTATTTAGGTTTTGCATTTTTTATCTCGTTGACAGTACAGTATAATTACACATTCATGTTGGTGTGTCTTAAATCGTATCAAACAAACTGACTTACCCTCTGCAATTAACAGGGATGCACCATTCCATTATAGATTCCTCACAATCGTTGAGCAATTACTGTTTAGTAATGAATGGTGTACAACATCAATCTAATTTCCTCAACAAATTCTGAGGGAGTACTAATACTGCTAGTGACCTTGACATGACAGTTGCAAAAACAAAGAACAACATGAACCATACTTGGTAAGTCCATCTTTTGATGTCACAAATTTGCATATGTATCACCACACCTTAAATATTGTGAAAAACCCACCTTATCGATTTTGCTTTAAGGATTACAAATTTTGTAAAATAAAGATACATTAATTATTTGCCGTCTACTGTATATTCATTCAGACATTGAGACTGAACAAAACATATTTAATTTACTTGTTTCTTTATCAGAAGTGCTTGACTGTCTCTGACTCAGAAGAGGGGGGGGGAGGAGAAAGATTAGCTGCAAAACTGGTGGTGAGGGTAGAGGTGGATTACCCCCCCCCCACGCCCCACAGGCCTTTGTCCTTGGGAGCATTGAACCTCAGAAACCCCAGGTAGAATAGATTCTGTACCTTGTTTTCCCCAAATATCCTTGCACAAAAGTATTTTGCTGTCATACACAAGATGCATGCATACTATTGTTTTCCCCAAATGTTTTTCCACACTCGCCTTGCCCCACTCCCCCTCCCCATATTTCCCCCCAACTTATGAAATGTGCCACAATTGTTAACAGAAACTTTTTGGCTACATAGCAAAACAAAGAGGCTTGGTAGTTGAATGTGAAGTGGGACAAACATGCTTTAGGGACCAGTAGGGGGGTCCGCTCTATAGTCCCCCGTCTCATTGGTCCGACCTCCCATTGGTCCCCCATTTAGCGTAATTTGTCTCACTAGTCCCCCGTCTCATTGTTCCCCTCTTATTATTTCGTCACATTTGTCCCCTGTCTCATTAGTCCCCCACTCTTATTATTTCGTCTCATTGGTCCCGTCTCATTAGTCCCCCGTCTCATAAGTCCCCGTCTCATAAGTCCCCGTCTCATAAGTCCCTGTCTCATTAGCCCCCAGGTTACGGTTGGGGTTAGGGGACCAATGAGATGGGGGACCAATGAGACGGGTCAGGGTTAGGGGACCAATGAGATGGGGGACCAATGAGACGGGTCACCAATGAGATGGGGGACTATTGAAACAGGGTACTAACGAGACAGGACTATTGGGTTGGGGGATATAGGCATTATCCCCCAACCAGGACCTAATGGACAAATATTCAGTTGTTCTAGCAGCATGATGCCTGGATCCCTTCCCCTCCACTAAGCTTTGAGAATCTCTTTGTGTCTTTGGTATAATCAAATTTAAGTCTTCACAGTACACCTGATCCGGTTGAAAATGTAAAATTTTGGATTCTAACCACTTTTGGCACAGTTATTATGGTACTGTATATATACCCTCATCAGAAAAAAAAGTCGTAACTTCATTTTGTTGCACTACGTTTGGAAGAATCCTAACTAAACTTGCACAATCGACGAACTATGCAGGCTTTTAGTGAAATGTTACCTTCGAGGAAGATCCAGCTTTGTGAATGTAACGTATGGAATATTAAGCTTCAATCTCGTAGTTACAAACTAGTTTGCTTAGCTCATTAAGCGAAAATTGTCCTGAGACTGTCAATACATGATAAATGGTTCAGTGTGTATTTAAATGTACAGTATAGTGTTTCTGAGTGACAGCAACTGTCTAGGAGGTCAATACAAAGTGTTCCGCTGACTATTGAGGATGTTTCTAGCCTTAAAGGTTTCAGTTCTTGGTTCTATGCTAAGTTCCCAACCTCACTAAGGCTCTTAGAAGCAGTAGTTTTTACTTCAACCAATTCATAATTTGCATCTATTACTTTTAAAGGGCAATTATATTTTGGAAAGCATCATGTCTTGAATAAAACAGTGTCATTCAAAAAACAATGTGACTGTCAGTTGTTTCTATTTGCTTTTTATACTAGAAATTGTTTAAAGCTTCCGTAATAATTAAAGCCAGTTCGGTAATTAGTTTTAGTTGTACATCGGGACATCGTCCAAATCGTTGGGATAAACAAACCAATCCCGCACCTACAACACCTATTCCGAAATTGAGTTGAAATAAAAAATTTCGTAAAACCATTCTTCCTTAATCCATCCATAACATTAAGTCGGGTCTCAAATGTGGTTCTGTGCCGTTGATCGTGTATTAGTTGTCTTTTTGGTGTGATGTCAAGGACCGAGACCCCTATTTTCGTTGTAGTTGGCTAACCCCTTAGATAGCATTGTATACACGTATGTACTGATGCAAACAAGAGAACGTTGTGCCTACCTCAGTTTGTGTAGCACACGATGTACCTCACAATTCCATGCGGCAAAGGAATTATCGAACTTGCTAATTTATCTCACTTTTTCAGTTTTACAACCATCATTGTAGATTCAAACATCAAGTTGTTTGGATGAAACGAGGATGCACACACTTTGCACGTTCCATGAATTCTCTTTCTACTCCCTCATTTAGGCTAACTTCTTCGCAGCAAACAATTCGTTTTACTGGACCCAATCTTTGAAACTCCCTCCCACTTAAAATCCAACGGTGTCACTCCTTAAACCTATTTAAGAAATCCCTAAAAGTTTTTTTGATGAGTAAACGTAACTGACTCTTCTTCCCAGTCTCCCTTCTTTCAAGTTTCCTCTCTCTGATTTTCCTGTTGTTTTTTTTCTCTCTCTCTCTTTCCCTTTGTTAACTCTGTTTTTGTTTTTGTTCGGAGGGCTCTTTCACAAGCTCTATGGAGCTTTTCTGAGTTTCTCTTTAGCTTTGTTTCGTTGTCTTATTTTTTGAATTGTGTTGTAAATCCAGAGAATGACTCAAATAAATGTTGTCGAACTTGATGCCATATGTTTGGATAGCGGTTTCTGAATAGAGATAAATGGTTGTTTGAAATTCAAACAGCTAGCGCACGGGAAATTATGTGCCAGAGAAACACCTCCCTGGCTCCCACTACCACCTGCCTGACTGGGGACATCCCACAAGACTGAAGGTCCGCAAGACCGAGAATTTAAATGAAAAAGTGTCTGCAAGACCGAAAGTAAGAAAAGATTCGCAAGAACGAAAATGTGAAAAGGTTCGTCAGGCAAAAAAGGAGAAGAGGTTTGCAAGACTGAAAATTAGAAAAGGTCCGTGAGACCGAAAATAAAAATAGGACTGCAAGGCTGAAAATGAATACAGGGTTTTTAATGTCGTTCTCACAAACGTTTTGTTAGTTTTGGTCTTGTGGAACTGAAATGGCCCAGTTTAGAGATGTTATACGTATTTTATCATGGAAATATAATTATTTCTAATGCAACACCTCAGCTCGCATTCATGATAGTTCGCTCTTTAGTTCGCACTTTATATCTTATGCAAATAGGAAATAAACGTCACAAGAGAATTTTCTGGTCAAAACAGAAACGGAAATGATAAGTACAAATTTATCCACTGTGGCATCTGGCATGTTTTGGGAAATTGTTCTCACTGAAGGATACAGTGAACTGCAATTAACAAGTAAAGGATGTAAACTTTCTAGATAGTTTTGTATCGATTTTGTTCCAAATGTATGTGTTCGGTTATACTGTTTGCCTCTTCCATACGGTCTCAAACGCATTCAGATTCTTCAATGCTAGTTAGCTCCGCATTCTACCAGTGCGCCTCGTGCAGTCATACGTACTTTGAATTGGTGAAAACATACCGGTACACCTTTTCCTGCTTACTTAGCAAAGATAAGGGCGCGCTTTAGTTCTGATATTTTTGCGGAGGTATTACAGTACTTAAAGAATAACCATGGAGCTAATTACGGTACTACTGTAATCAGGAAGCTCCCTATTTTTAGCGGTTTTCTCTCTATCCTTAGACTTTTCCGTAATGGGTGCCCCAAGCGGGGTGCCCAAAACATACCGGTACACCTTTTCCTGCTTACTTAGCAAAAATAAGGGCGCGCTTTAGTTTTGATATTTTTGCGGAGGTATTACAGTACTTAAAGAATAACCATGGAGCTAATTACGGTACTACTGTAATCAGGAAGCTCCCTATTTTTAGCGGTTTTCTCTCTATCCTTAGACTTTTCCGTCATGGGGTGCCCCAAGCGCCCCCAGCCGCCCCCCCCCCCCCCCCATGACACAATCCTGGCTGCGCTCCTGACCCCGACCGTTCACGTCGTTACCACTATCCCCCAAAAATGTAATAAATATGGAAAAATGATATGGCAATTTATTTTGGCAAGCCTAGCTGCATTGTGTATACACACTGACCCTTCAAACGTGCAGGTGACGATTTTCGAGGAAGTCACAAGCCCCATAAATTTAATAAGAATCCTATGTCTAGAAATAAAGACAGATGTTTATGATGGTTTTAACAAGCCATGCATTAAAATTGTACTTTTTGTGCACC
This sequence comes from Holothuria scabra, assembly GCA_037179385.1. Taxonomy (NCBI): domain Eukaryota; kingdom Metazoa; phylum Echinodermata; class Holothuroidea; order Aspidochirotida; family Holothuriidae; genus Holothuria; species Holothuria scabra. Next base: position 26,445,486 of record CM074196.1, on the reverse strand, counting down.
TTAATTCCTTACAAAGATGCGTACTAAGCTTTAGACATGGTGAAATTTTACCAAATCATGCATTTCAAAATAAAACACCGTAAAAATTTTGAAATACCGCACTAAATTTAACAGCCATAATTATATATATTTACAACATGACAGTGATTTAACGTAATATTGGCAGTGACTATCATCTAAAGGCCTGTATACACGAGCAACATTTGTAAAACATTCTCAAAACACTTCACCTGCAACAAACCCAAAACATGTTTCATTTCGGTTTGTTGCACAGTGTAGACAGAGTAAAAACAATTTGAAAATGTTTTGAGAATGTTTTGAAAAGAATTGACAGGATATTTCTTTTGCAAATGTTGCTCGTGTATACAGGCCTTAAGATAAAGCCCTTTGTGGGAAATATAATATAACGATGATGATACCCTCGCCACCATTGCATTTACAAAATATCATAAGAACAATGAGCGACGAGGGCAGCCTCGGGGGGGGGGGGGGCAAGAAAATGCGAAAAGCCTGTAAAGGAAAAGGGAGCAATCAGCTTCGCCCTCCTATCAAAATATCCTGGCACCGCCCCTGATAAGCGGCTCTCCTTTTTCGATGGTATATGGAAAAATGGTTATATACAAGTGGGTACACAAACCGAACTAAACACATGGTACAGAAGGTTTCTCAATTTTCATGCCCCCATTTTTATGCAGTATATACTTTTTTCATCCTGTTAGCAGCCCTTAATTCAAGTAGGGAGTTGCTAGAGACTCCCTGATTCAAGTATGATCATCTGCCTAAGTAAGCCTACACGAAGATAGGCTTTTCTTTCTCTTTTTACTTAGCAATTAAAGTTGCGATTTTTACCCGAAAGAGGACATTTATGTAAAGTCTTCGACACAATATCATCCGTACGCCCTATTTACATTAGTAATGCTTTGAAAGGGGCAGTTGGTAAAATCTCAGTCGGCTCAAATTTGGGAAAAAAGTTTTTGTAGGCAAGGAGTCGTGAATTTAAACATGCAATCTGATAATCTTTATTAACAATTGGTTAACTGTAGTGGCAAACAGTTTATACCAATGCATTAAAGAGAGGAACACCGACACTTAAAATCAGGTACATCAGAGAGTTGCCACAGACTCTCGACCTGGGTACATGGAAATTATAAATATACTATAGTAATACATGCTATATATCATAAACTATAAATGTACATTATCCAAAGCAGGTCTCTACACCCAAACATTTTGAAAAAGAACACTCTTTAACATAGCCTACTACAAGCAATCATAGCTGTGTTGACTTAGACAGACATGGCTGCTCCAAGAATTTAACTTACTGAAACATGCTTTCATTTGTTTAATGCCTGTTTTATATATTCATTGGTCTTGTGGAAATTCTGCTCTTGTCGCCCTAAACTGCTAAACTTATTTTAAAACAGTTCAATTTCAGGATAGCCTCCCTCGGGATGGATAGTTTCCGGACATAGTCACCCACGTGGTAAACTACGAAATTATTCTGCGTAAACTCAAAAGTTCTAGAGAAAATACATTAAGATGGTGAGTGTCAAGAGCCATTGATGCCCAGTACCAGAAATCCAAATTCCTGGAACAGCATTGTCATTTTCGTATGAAAGCTAGTCTATTAAATTCCTTTTGAATTGAATTGTTTACTCCTTTTGTTTCATCTCTTGCAACAACGCTGATTCTTCTTGTGGCACAGCGCACTCACTTGAATCATTTGCAAGGGAAAAGAAAGGATTTGTGATGATGTACGTCACCAGTCCAGCAAAGGCTAATAGGAGAAGACTCAAAATGTTGCATATGAGGACTTGGGGACTCAGCTCTTCAAACCCCCCACTGTTGAAGTAAAAGGAGAAATAACAAAATTAAGAACTTTACTTTCCTTAAAGAAATAATAGCAGTCTGAAATATCTGCAGTCAGTGTAGCAAAATAGAGCTGAATGTAAAATTTAACTTTTTTTTTCAATATTTCTCTGAAAAAGAGGTGTTACGTTTACAATAAACACATGAGAAGGTCTACACACAATCGTATTTGCGTGTATTTGGTTTGCCTTCTGCAACAAATCGAAGGCACAACGATGGCTTCCACGAAAGCATTTCCGCAGGAGTAAAAATGTGAGGGAATCTTTGGAAAGTCCATTGAAAACTGAAAATGGTAACTTTTCATCCGTTTAGACTTCTATTGTATCTTCAAAGAAGATACGAACATCGGTCGCAACATTTTCTGGTTTAAAGCCGCGGTCACACTACAACGAATCCTGATCGGATTCTGATCCGATTTTGGGGGAGTTTTTTTGTTACAATTCTTTTGGAAAATTCTTCATATCTGGACGGAGGAGCAAAAAATCTATCAACCTTTGTAAACGTACGATTTGCATCATCTGATGTATCCCTAAATAAAATGAGAACTGATTTTTTCGTGACGTCACACCGACAGATTTTTTTTATCGGATATTGTTGTCCAGTAAAATCTGTTTGTCGATGTAACTTCACGAAATAATTAGTGTAAATTTAATTTTCGAAGTCCTGCGATACAATTTATATAATTACACAGGATGGCAAATATTGGATTCTTCCCGACCCGAGTTGGAGAAGATTTTAATAAACATTTACAAAAATCGGATCGGAATCCGATCCGATTTCGTTGTAGTGTGACCTCTGCATAACAAGTGTAATCTTTGACATAGTTTTCCTCTTCCAATTGAAAATGTTCAGTAAATATCATCTTGACGAAATGTACACCAAGAAAGAAGAAACCTTTCCGGAGAATCTGAATTTATTGATAAAATTATTGATAATTGCATAACTTCGAAGAAAATTCTGTATCAAATATAGACAGCACAGACAACTTTGACAAGTCCATAACATAAACTGGCAGTGAAGAAAAGTCCCCCAATTTGTTGCCAGATTTCCCGATTCATTGCCAGCTCTAACGACCGTCAGTTCTGTGGGATCATCTTGGCATGGGGCAAAGGCTTTGACTGGTGGTGTACCCCATGTCGCCCTCTTGAGAGCGCTGCTGAAAATATCCCGGAAGTCATAACTGATACTGTCACTGTGTGCATATTGTATATGTTGTCAATAATAGTTGACAATACATATAACACTAAAAGGTGAAATGCAGTTAACCCAATTTGGATTAGCGCGGTAGACTACGCTAATTTAGGAATGGCTTTTGATAATCACGTGACAACTTCTGCCTCACGGGATTGTAAAATTTTGATGGTTCAACTTCTTGGTTTATCTTGAATATGTAAATTATCCAAAGGAAAACATTCGAGGCTTTGTGTTCTAAAAAATAAAAGATATTTAATAGCTGCAAAGAAATTTGTGGGATTCGTGAGACAGGTTTGGGGTGACTGCTTATGCCTTCCAAGCTTCACAGTTCAGTTGACAAGCGCCCTCATTTTACGAGCACATCAAGACTACGTTGTGGTATTGCACCTCCTTTCGTAAAACTGTTGCAGGGCAAGAGCCAGTCACTCCAAAGTTCTTTTTAAGCAACCCCTAAATATCACAATTTTCTTCTTATTTCTCCTCAAAGTGTGTTTCGTAATATTGTAGGACTTCAACATTGCATATTCAAGGTAAACCAAGCAGTAATTAACTCTAGCAAATTTCACACTTGGGGGAAAAATGTTGACACTTGACTCTGAAGAGCCAATCATAAAACAGAACAGTCTACCGACACCGCTTTATGTCGGGTTGATTTCATTTAAGTTTTTTTTTCTTAAAGTCCCCCCGACTCTCTGGCGAAGAGCCAAGGGGCGAAAACCAAACATTTACTCCCGGAGGAGTTCTGCTCCTCCTCTTGATTACATTTAACTTCACAATAACCACTGACTGTAGACTCTTACTTGTAAAATATCTGTTCCGTCACTCCCGTCAAAACAGAAACCATTACCATCCCAAAGATGAAAATCCCGAAAAAGACGTGAAAGGTTTTGAAAGCAGCTCTTATCCTTTCGTTGGGGCGCGGAAAGAGAAAAATTAAAAAGCCAAGCACGAGCTGAAAGAAAAAATGTTATAGTCAAGTGGTATGCCCTAAAAGGCATGCTCTCGTTAAATAAAAACACAACCATTTTTGAAAATTTTGCAAATTTAATATGTTTCAGTGATTAGATGGACAGAAATATTAAAATAAAAAAAGTTGTTTCGAACTGTTGTGCCTCCCTCTGATTGACCAATGATATGGCCAACATTGCACTGATTGGCCAATGAGATGACTGACATTGGCACAACAGATTGAGTGTATGCTGCACAGAAAAGCGATTGATTTACATTTTAAATCGTGACGAAATATACTATTTCGTAAGATCTGGTTTACCACGGAACCAACCAATTTTATCCACTATGACTCACCATCCAACAAAATTGTATGTAATGTCAAATTTAATTCCCCTGTCTTCTATATCATGAGATATAACAAAATAAGAATCCAATTTCCTTCTGTCTGGAAGGAATTTTTGACAATAGCCTTTTGCATGCCAATATTGTGGCGCTGCACCGATTTAATTTGTTGCTGCCGGTAGTCAGGCAAGGCACTTGGCCTGCTTGAGGAAGCGACACTTGGCCTACTTGAGGGAGCGAAAAGTTTCATGTGTCATCACCTTTGCTGTAAACCTGTCCATTTGTTAATATTTCCGTTCATTATCAAATTGAGTTTATGTTACACCTACCTGTAACCCGAAGAATATTACTGTGGTTAGGCCGATCCAATTGTGTAGACTTATCATGTTAGGATAACCGTGATTACGATGATACTTGAACACTGCTATCAGTGCCAAGATCGATAACGTAAAGGCTGCCAGTTGAAGCAAAAAGTGCACCAATTTCAACTTGAATTTGCTAATGTTTACTCCGACTCCTACTTTAAACACCAGCATAGCTGTAAATGAAAAAAGAATTGCAAGTTTTAAAAAAGATAAATTGTACTTTTTGCACGAAAGTTACAACAAACAAAAGTAATATGGTTAACACATTGTCAATTTTCAACTCTGGAGGGTTCGAAACTCAACTTGCACATCTCTACCTCAGGACGCTCACCGTTTTTCTTTAAATATTACCACCAAAATGGTCACTCACTACCTGTAGTGCACGGATTAATTAAGACATGCGCATGGTCCCTCTCCAGTGGCATCTTCGAGGCTGAGGACTGGAGAACGTCTCCACTTCTAAATATAGACTGTTCCCAAGGGTACCACCTCCCCAAATTTCCCCTACGCCTGTACCAAAACGTAACATTGTTACAAGAAATATTCATTGATCACCACCTGACCGCTGCTAATCTTTGGATCATGAAAAGTGACACTGGCGAAGGCAAAACAGATTTGGGGCATGAAAAAATAATGCACAAGCGAAGCGTTAATTATTATTTGTTTAACCTTCATGATTTTTGGTAAGGGTGGAGGTACTTTGAACTTTTAGACAGACTTTTCCAAGTCGCCACCCCCCCCCCCCCCTCTCCGGAACTGCACCACTGTTCACAGTCCCATTTGAACAAATATAATTGGTCTGATACAAACCGTTGCCATAGAGAAAGACAAAACCAAATATCATCAGGAATGGATGGTAGTTGAAAAGGCCTCCCGACGTCACGTCCAAATCGAATCCTCCCCAATGGTTATTAATTAAGGCAAATGTCAACACGACGATGGTGACGCCAATGGCCTCTGCCGATAGAATCAGCAATACAGCCACTCCTGCTGAAACGAGGGACATGATTGGTCAATCTCCTCGACGATTTCGCCCCGAAAAGAGGTTGTATTCAGCTGACCAGCCTGAAAACAAAAAATCTAAAGGTAAAGTTGAAGACCAAAAATATTGTCCGAGCCCATTTTCATGGTGGCATATCAGCGGGCAAATGTGTTGCTTATGTTAAAGGGCAAGGACAGTCGCCCCAAACGTGAACTTGTACTTATTTTGAAGCAACAGACAAATTCCACAGATTCCTTCTTATTCAAAGTATGTTTTATGATATTTCTGAACTTAATCATTGAATCTTTAGGGTGAACCAAAGAGCTACAATCTTCAATTTCAATTTAACAATTTAAGAAAATATTGTCACGTGACTCTCCAGGGCCAATCGTGAAACAAGGCAGACTTGAACACTAATTTAAACTGGTTGTTGTCCTCTCCTTTGTTTTCTGAAAAATTAAATGTCCACACATACTACATTTGAAGTGAAATTTGTTTTAAAGCATTGCAATGAACTTCCCAATTCTCTCACCCCAGACAGCACCAATTCTCCTAACCTTCTTACTTAAGCCCCGCCCATGGGCGTCCGCGGAAATTTTTACAAGGGGGGCAAGGTCATTTATGGATGATTGAATTATGTCCACTATCTATGCGGAGCGCCACCATCAGTTGGCCCGGAGCGTACAAGAAAATTTTGGGCCTTACAAATCCTCCAGATGGCCGGAAACGACACTTGGCGAGTGTTATAAGCTGCATGTACCCAGCCCTGAAACAGGAATTTCATGTCTGTAATTTTAAGATTTTTAGAATTTTCAGTGTAAAAATTTGTTGAAGGGAAATCTGCCTCTCGGTCACGGCCTTGCACGCCTACGCACGATAAAACTTACAACAGTCAAACAGCCTATATAGGCCTATATCCGATACCCAATTATGAATCACCCCCCTCCCATATTCACCTTGTATATCCCAGTTACATCCGCGCGTCGCCACCTGAGATCAGCACGGGACCAAACCAAGACCAACGCATTTATCAATAGTCGGATGCCATATGCACACTACATACCTGACAACTAGTACAATATTGGCATAGTTTTTACAATTTCAAATTTCCAAAACATGTCACGAATGATGGTCCCCAAATTACGATTTCACTATTCAGCATACCATCTTCTCTTTTGCTATTCCTGGTCAAATGTCTGCTTTTCACGAGTAGAAACTGACGTTGTGAGTGAAGATATTTTGATGATTTTTTTTTATTTTTTTTATTTCAATTTTTAATTAATTTTTCACAAGTTTGATTTTCCAGGGGCGGGGGGGGGGGGGGAAGTGCCCCCCCCCCTTCCGGATGCCCATGGCCCCGCCAACAATTGGCTGAAATTCATCCTTATCCAGTCACAACCTCAGTTTATCGCTTTAGGGTGAGTATAGAAAAATTCTATGTGTATAATCAAAACACTCTCAGTACCGTTCTGGTTGTGTACTATCAGCTTGGTAATCTGCATTGTTTGAATTAACAGTAAATCAAAAAGTTGGGCCAATGGACAGTTTCTGTACCCCCCTACAAGAAGTGTAGTTTGGGGTGAGAGGATTGGCCCTTTAAGGATCTATGTTGAGCAGTATATTGTGTGATCGCCGACATGGGAAGGAGACCACTTCTCTTATGAAAATGTTTGAACATGTACGTTTTCTAAAAGCAATCTGGTGCAACATATGGTACTTATTGAAATAAAATTTTTTCAAAAATATTTTACGTATTTTAGGAGCTAAAAGAAAAACATAACATCAGTGAGTCGGGGACATGTCCCTCTATCTAAAGATCTGCATCAATGCCAATTTTATAACAATTTTAAGTCGCCCCATAACACTTTTTTAGTAATTATTGTCTCAGGTATAATCACGTTAAAGGTATCTCAATTAAAATTTTCCGACTCGTTGGCAAATTTCTGTCTAAGTTGAAGCATTTTTTCCTTAGACATATTTTGCTTTTCTTGGTCTTTTCCCTTGTTCATCGGGAAGCTTCTCTCTTCCAACTCCCTGATCTAATCTATATTTTATTTTTCTGGACAGGTACAGTTTCTTTTAATAAAAAAAATTACTCCTCATAGAAAAGCACTAGTCCTTCACGCCTGTTTTGCATACTCCAACGAACACAGAAGTAAACTCATTGTTTCGCTTAATATTCTTAAATTCCCTAGTTTAAACTATGTTCACATTGCTATGTTTGCGTACTGTTTTATTAAAAGTCATAACCCTCCTGTTTTTAAAAATTGCCGTATGTTGCACCCAATAAAGACGTTTATGATCATGGTACAAGCCAAGCACAGCAAATGCACAGGTCTCGACCACGTACAAATATTTTTAAACAGTGCTTATATACGTTATCGAGCAAATACTGTTTGTATTTCTTTGTCAAATTTAGTAAAAAGCCATCCTTCATCATCATCATTTTGTAATGACACTCACTGGCATAGGTGTATAGGCGAAGGGCTACGCGGTACCTTGTGCCCTCGTAGAGATATATGGCAAGTTTGAACCGAATTGTATGAGTCTCGCATGGTTTAATTCAACAAAATATTATCCTTCTTCTTCACCCTCATTTCAACTAATCAATCAGTAAACTTAACTTGAAATTACATTTCGCACCGTGATCTTATGCCCATACTAACAAGACTATACTTGCAATGAATGTAGATAATTTAACATAAAAGTAAGTGTGTCAAGAAGACAGATTCGTTTATTTCTGATTCTGTTATGTTTTTTAATATATTTTAAAAAAGACGAAAATTAAAGCGCAAATTTCTTAAGTAAAATTACAATCTCACAAAGACAAATAGGAGACGTTCATTTTCGCAAATATTGCATTTTCAAAGTCGCAATAATCGCAGAAATAACTGGTAGGCCTACACATTAGTGTAACACACGTGAAGATGGGAACAGCAAAGCTTCGTTTAAATGTCCCAAATTAATTTCGTGAAACAACCTACAAAAACCAGAGGTCATTCCTGTAAAATGTTCAACGTTAGTTCCACACTACTGTGAGAATGTCTCACCAACGCTTTGCCACCGTTTGACGACATTCGATTTTCGCAACTAAATCGTCGCAAAATTTGAATACAGGCTATTCAAAACCTCTGGTGATATTATTGCGAATTAATAACTGTAATAAAGACGACAGCCTAGTGTGTCTATACCTTTGGCAAATTTGCGACATACATTGTGAGAGACTATGTAGATTTACAGAACACGTGTCCACCTTGACAACCTTAGCTGAATTTTTTTCAAGCTCTAGGGACTCTTTGGTAAGCAACTCTTGCTTTGCAGAAGTACGCGAACATTCGAGTGCATCTTCGCCTCGACGTTTTTGTTAGAATTATTAGTTGGCAATAAATCTACCAATATCTCTATACGTTATTCCGTACTTGTAGAATTGTATTTTCATCATACACAATATGCAGGTATATGAGTTTATTATTAGACAGTGATAAGATTACATTGAATGAAATATTGCTCTGCATGAAGCGGGTATGAAAAACGCTGTGCCACTGAAACGATTTTTCAGATTTTCTACACCATGTCAGTGCGTGATGGTACATAAATTTATAGTCCTGTATAGTATCATAGTCAGATGTAGCACTCATCACGGCACAGTGAGATTTACAAATTTGCGGGGCTAATAATGATGTAAACATAGTTCGACCAGGGAGTGTCTAATAACACTTCCCTGGTTCGACGCACTAAAATACATATAAGCCAGTTTGTATGCACGTCAGGGTTTCGTAACAGCTGCTGACTTGCCATATATGAATATGCAAGTACTATTAAACGACAGCGGTGTTACCAAAATTTAATTTCCAAGTAAGAGAGAAGATGACAAGTGTGGGAAGCACAATTTGGCCTTTCTTGGGTAAAAGATGTGAGTGCATCTTGCTCTTAAATAAGCGAGTTCGGTAATTCGTTTCGATGGCTTGGCACATGCGCACATCCTCCGAATAGTCGGGATAAACGAACCAATCCCGCACCGGGCCTACATCACGTATTTCAAAATTCGAGTTTACACGAACATGTGGTGATATCATTCTTTCCTATACCAACCATAACGTTGCGAGGAGACATAAGTGTGGTTTTCGGCATTGGACTTTGTCTAAAGTGCGTTTTTGGTGTAAAATATGTAGTTTGAAAGGCCAACCTCTCACCCAAAACTACAATTTTTGTACCCGGGTACCCAAATTCTCAATTGGCTCAACTCTTTGATTGACAGCTAATTCAAACAATGCAGAGTGCCAAAGCATATACTACATAGCATGATCAGTACTGAGAGTGTTTTGATTATATAAATTGAGTTTTTCTTTACTCACCCTGAAGCAATAAACTGAGATTGTGTCTGGATGAGGATGAATTTCAGACAATTTTGGGAGGGGCTTAACCCTTTACCATTGTGCTCCGATCGGGGCATATTTGCGCGCCACGGGAGTGGGCGGAAAAGCGGACGTAGCACGCCCCACATCAGCTTTTGTAGGTCATTGACCCCGTGACCTTAAACTATTGTCTCTCTCGTTGTTGTGGCTGAATTTTCGGGTAGCTACTCGCAGTTTCGAGCTCCGCGTGAAACAGTAAAGATGGGTGACAGCCGAGCTCTCCGTATGGGTCCAAAAGGACCCAAACAACGGTAAAGGGTTAAGTAAGAAGGTTAGGAGAATTGGTACTATTTGGGGTGAGAGAACTGGGCCTTTAATATACCGTAAAGTAGGACTGAGTCCCTATTTTTGTTCAGGTTGGCTGTTCAGATTTATGCTAAGTGTTTTATGCACCTACTGCACGAAAATAAGGGAAGGCCACACCCTAAATTCTGAGCTCGGTTTGTTTTCCCACACCGAGTTCCACAATCCAATGGGCCAACGAATCACCGAATTAGCTTATTGTACAGCTTTGTATACGAGTCGACTGGGCGAAGATAGGGATAAGGCTTTGACTGGGGAGGAGGGAAACAGCTTTACAGGAACGTTTGGTAATTGAATTTGTATGAGCTATTGCTTTTGTTTAGAGTATGTAATGTTTTATTGAAGGTGTGCGTTGGTCTGGGTTTTGATGTTGGACCACCCGATTGTTGGTTAGGACTTTCCAAGACCACCTTAAATCAACAACGCTTCCTGCTCAGAGACCACCAGAGACCTTGAAACCGGTGTCAATAGGAAAGCAACTAAATCAATGAAAATTTGAAGTCAGACCAATCGAGACCAAACAGAGAAAACCCGAAGCAATGTTTCACCAAAAAACCCGTTCAACTGTTCAATTGTTATCAGATTTTCTTTATTACTGTGTGGCAGAAAAATGTAAAAGTTACTGAACAAAGTGACAAATTAGGCATCAACTTAATATCAAGAGAGTTGATCAAACTAAGGGATCAAACTTGAAATCAAAGGACAGATCAGTCTTGGGTTTAGAAAAAAAAAAAAAATAAACTTGAGGTTGAAAAATGCAGTTGAATAAATGTTGAGAATCATGTAAGAACTGCACACTCTAAAAACACTGTGGTCAAAACTAACCAGGATGCGGTCACCTGTTACCCAACCAAGATTTCCTGGTTAAATTGGACCAAACGTTAGTTAAAATCTGTTATATTCCTGGTCAAATTTCAACAGGAATATGTCACTGCCTAACCATGAATCCGGGTTGGATAACCGGTGACGGCATCCTTGGTCAATTTTGACCAGGGTTTTTTTAGAGTGCAGGGGTCGATCTGTTTTGTGGATTGGGGGGAAATTTTCCAACAGAACCCTGGATCTCGTTCCGGATCGGAATCTTGTAAAGAATCCACACACGGACGCGAACGCACAGGTCTTCTCACAGAAACAAACATACATTCACACTCACATTTAAACGCATGTAAACAAAACATAGATTTCACATTACAAATGCAAAAATATTTTATAGTGATTACTTTAACAGACGCAATTTGACGTTTTCTCGTAATTTTAAAGTCATTTGTATAACACATTGTTATATTTTGTTTGTTCTGCGTGTTGATTTTTTAATCTGCCTGAACTATTGAGGGCAAAACGTCCTGTATGCCTCAATATTTTCATTGGTGGGGCAATTTCACCCTGCCTCACGATCTGCACCCCTTGACAATAGGTTCCCTGCTTAATTGTAAAACTTACGAGGAATAACCGTCTAGTTTGTCATAAATGTAACATTTGAAATGACGCGAGAGATACTTGGGGGAAGGGAAATAAGTTCCAAAAAAGTGTAAACGATTGTCCCATGTACCCGTAAGTCAGCCTATGTCTTGTTTTCTCTCTCTCTCTCTCTTCTTTGCCGTACAAGGATCGAATCAGGGAACTTAAAGAGTGCGCCCATGCTACATGCTTCGATCCCTATACGATCCCTGATCGAAGTAAGCCACTCACGATGGAGGGGGTGGGTGGGTAACTTTTGCATAGGGTTGTGTTAGTTATTTAAGGTTCAACCCACTCAACCGTCCAGACAGGTTATCTATTATAGTACTGCATTAAATCAATATCGTTACCAAGGGTGGTTTCACCCCGATGATGTTTACGAAACTTCGGGGAAATGAGCTCTAAGATGAGGTAGGAGGTAAGATAAAAAAAAAATGCAATGAAACTTTATTGCATATTTTATGTTAAAATGTATGAAAATTTACAAAACAAAAATGAAATATTCCAAAGAGATTACAGAAAAGTCTGCCAGTTCTTAAGTGTAATCTTAATCTCTTTCTCTTGTGTATATTTACAGTAATTTTTAACAAGGGCTTAACAAATAAAAAAAGGGACCCTTCCGTTTCTGTGCAACGCTCATTAATTTGCATTCATTACAAGGAGATAAACAGAGTCAACATGTCGAGGAGGTCTATCAATTTATAGATAGATAGATAGATAGACAGATAGACAGATAGACAGGTAGACAGGTAGACAGATAGACAGATAGACAGACAGACAGATAGACAGACAGATAGATAGAGTTTTACGGCCCAGTTTCCAACCTATTGGTTCAAGTCGAGCCGATCACGGCCTTTTTTCCAGTTGTGGCCCACTGGCTTGTTTTTCCTATTCCATTGCTTATGCGGAGCATCACGCACAATGAGAGTAGGTTCCATTTTTAGAGGTATAGGTATAACAATAAAGCAGAACCGGGCTCAGCAAAATTTGTGACTTTTGAAGCAATGGTAAACTATATTCTAAGTGAAAGTAACGGGACCATTTTAGCCATGGCCCCTTGAACCATTCAGCCACAATTCTCCGTACTGACATGCCAATTGGTTGGAAACTGGGCCGTAAAACTCCATCTAACCTACCGACATGCCACCGATGGGAATGTGACGACTCTCGCTAGAAAACAGTTGAATGTGATTTCGTTGAAAAGTCATAAGCGAACCCAACCAGCATTTTTCCTACTCACAGGTAATATCCCTCCCCGATTACAAATTCCTGGATGTTCTGGGGATTTGCATTAGTTCCTAAATTGGAAGTTATCCCTGGGATCCATTACATAGATTCCTCGAGAACCAGTCGTCGTTGGTATACCCCTGGTTGGATCTGTTAAATTCGTTAACACAGTAGCCCAGGAAAATCTATGCTTAAAACAATATGGCGGTGTAACATATTCCAAATATTTTGGTCAAATTTTTGTTCATATTCCATGTTCGGTTATCGAGATATTAGCAATTACGGAAGTTGACACATTTTCTACAAAGAGAGGTGTGATATAATGGATTCACATTGACAACCAATGTTTTTTTCTGTAATTTTAATCTTGTTGCTTTGGTCCTGGATTGATTAGGGATGCTACGTGTGCCTCGCCATACATTCTAAAACATATGCTGTATGCACCGACCAAATCATACGGTCAAATTGTTCACCTAGTCTATGGCTAAACAGTAATGGCCAGATTTGACCATCAGTTTCTGTAGACCATCATGTTTAGGTCAGCAATTTGACCATAACCTGGGTTGAAGCGTAGTTGACCAAATCAATTATCAAATTGGCCATAGTGCATCCAGAGTGTTAGGCATGTAAAATTTTCAAGGTTCCAAAAAACAGTTTTTGTGTAAATGGTGGTAACTTTGGTAGGAAACAAACTATTGGGTCATCAATGAGAATCCGAGACATCACGTCGCCTGCTTGCTTCATGTTTTGCAGAAAATGTGTAATTTCCAATTATTAGCATCTCGACACCCGAACATGGTAAATGTATGAAGATTGTGCAGAATTCTATGGTATATGTTCCTCTTTCACAAATCAAACATATCAATTGGCATGGGAGTCCGCAGAAAAAAAGTCGGGGGGGGGGGGAATTTCTAGGAGGGGGCAAAACCTCCAAGTCACCATGAATTGAAACAAAGCATGCGAAAATTTCAGCCCAAAATGCCTCCCAGATGGTCGGAAATGGCATTTCTAAGGCCCATTTTTCGCATAGAAACTTGGAAAACACGTTTTGTTCTGGTTTTTGCTTTGATTTTTATACGTTTTTCAAATTTTTGATTTTCCAGGGGGGCAAGTGCCCCGCCCCCTTGCCCATACCTTCGGACGCCCATGTCCATTGGTCATGTATCAGTTTGTTAATTAAGGCTCTTCTCCGATCACAATCAAATTTTTACCTTGTAAATCATTGGCTAAAGATCAACTATCTAAAACGGGGGTCAGTTTTTCAGTTCCGCAACGTTGGTTTACTACAATCAGTCGATTTCACACATAAAAAGCGATGAAGGCTGCATTGTTGCTTCTTTATTTCTCCGTGTATTTTATTATTATCGTTTGATTCATACAACAATCTACTGTCCTTTTAACAGACTGGCGAGACGTTTACCCAGCCCCTAGCACAAGGTAGTAAGAGGCCTACAAGATGAGCTGAAAAGATGGGGAACCGGTGCTTTAAATGAAAGATTGTGTTTGTTTTTTGTATATTTGTTTGTTTTTTGTTTTGTGTGTGTGTGTGTGTGGGTTCGTGGGGGTCTTCAATTCACTCTCATACAGAGAAACTAAACAATGAATTTCGGTTCTTCTACAAGAAATTCAAATTGTCTCTAGAGTTTGAACAATAGAGAATCAATTGTTAATGTTAGGGTTAAGGAAAAAAGAACAAAGGGGAAAAAAGAAAAAAAATCTCAGTGCGTGTGATATTTCTCCCGCAATTCAGATTTCTTGACCATAGCAACCAACTCGGTACATCAAGTCGGATATATATTATTGCACAAAACTTAATGTAGTCTAACTACCTTCTCAAAACCTTCTGACACCCTCCAACACCCCTCCACTTGGGGCCTGTCCCCCATTTCAGCTTGGCCCGGTGTCACCTCGGATTTTGAAAGACCTTTTTCAATATTGGCAGCTGAGATTGAAATAACAGATAGACTCGTGTAGGTTAGATAAGAAGGCTCCTCAAAACAAGTTTGTTCTTCAATTAAATCAAATCAGTTGGCTACAATAAGGATTTATTTACAATACAAGACGTTCAGCCCTTGCTAAAATTGCGGGGGAATGGTAGCCTAGGAAATGCGGGTCAGGACAACCAAATAAATGTAAGCTACAAAGTACAATTAAGCGATCTTTCAAAGCATTCTGCTACAAACCAACGTCTATTAGTAAATTCCTTTAAATGCAAACTAGAGGTGGGGTGGCCAAATGAGGTAAATAGCCAGTAGTGCATCTAGGGGCTACTGGCTATTTGTGGTCGGAGTAACCCCACCTTCCCTTCCCCCACTGTTTTTAGATAATGTATTCAAATAGCCCAAAATGTGCATGACATTACACGGACGAAGCAGATTTCCAGGACTTGTGGAAATTGCTTTGATAGATCACACAGCGGAAATTTTGTGTTGTGAAAAACGGAAGAAAAATGGCCTTTGAAAGCAAGATTTATGTTGTGGAAAATGGAAAAATCAATGGGAGTTTCGCCAAGAAATGGAAAAAATCCCTCTCCCGAACCCCCGAATATTTATCGACGGGTCAAAGTTTTAACGCTGTAGAAACTTTAGCAACACCGATATATCTTCAAAAAGGCGCTTCTTTCAGCTCAAACATATGTTTATATAGGCTACAACACCATAATTATGGTCGGTAGATATTTTAGTGATCTGTTTTAAACAACGTTAGCCTAAATTGTTAACACACATACCGCATTGACTATTCAGGGCGGTATTGGTAAAATGCTGCACAAATTAAATTTAACCTTACTTGTAAAGACAAAAGCCTATCTGCATTGAAAATCGATTTTGTACGGTTGTAGGCAGCCTCGACAGGGTAGGCTTATATTCTGTTCATGATAACGATCGCTGTTGTCATTTTGCGTATACGAGACGTCACGGTTAGCAGACATAGAAACTTAGCTAAGTACTATTGTAATCATATTGTAACATAAAACTTGGCTTACCGGGTATAGTTCCTAGATGTTAAATATTGTCCGTGATGACTTAGCCTATATTAAAGACAATAGCTGATCCCAGAATTGTAAATTACACTGCAAACAGGACCTTAGTAAAATATAACAAGACCCTCCATCGTACTTGTGTAACTAGTGTAACTCAGTACAGTTCCAATCCAAATCTGTGGATGCGACGATAACTAGCCTATTTGATTTACAAGCTATTCATGCTGGTTGATATTTATATAGGTGTCGTATACAGCTATGCGAGTCAGTATCGGTGTACCCTTGTCCTGACCATTGAAGTGTATACATATCGGGTGATCAGTTGAAACCGACTCGAGGAAGGTGTGATATAAACGTTCCTGGTATGGCAAAACTTTCTCTTTGTAAATTAAATGCCTGCAAATCTTTCCAAAAGTCGTCCGTGAAGCCGCTGATTTTTTAATCAATTCAGAACACGTGATTTCCCTGAGTTGGTGGCTCTAACGGTGGATTCATCTTTAGAAGTGGGAGGGGGGATTTTTCACCATTGTTGACCATTGGGGATCACCGTTTTGCGAAAGAGTCTAAGGGGGAGGGGTGTGGGACACCAATCTCCTGTTAGAAGATTTTTCACTATTTATAATAACCTAAGTGGAGAATGGAAATACATAATTTAACCCCAAATGCTGTCTGTTTTCTCAAACAAATTCGGCAGATTGTCTTATCATTTTTCAACAAAAACAGCGCAATGTGCACGCTTTACGACCTCCACAATTATGATGGTAACATCAGTACACAACGGCATGGTCAAGTGGTTACATCATCCGACCAGGGAGGCGTTACCTAGTTACACCTCCCTCATCCGACTTGCAGTCGGGAGGTATGGAGTTCGACTCCTGGCCGAGTCACACTGCATAGCACTGCTTGGAGCTCAGCATATATAAGCAATAAAGTAGGGAAAACAAACCAGTGAGCCACAACTGATGAATAAAACCCTTGACCGGACCACCTTAAACCGAAGATTATGGAAGACAATAGCCATCTGTCCCATCCACTTAATGTTATTTTGCAAAATGTGATTATCCCTAGCAGTGGTAAAATGAGATTACCCAATTCCAGTACTAATCGTCGTCCCTCCTCTTCTATCGCACAATGTATTAAATTTCATAATCTTACTTTTTTAAACGCTACTACTTGCCTGGTTGGTCCCTATTGTTTTATTCTTTTACTTTCATTAATTTTCTGTTTTAATATTGCTTGTTTGTATATATTTTGATCTTTTCTTATTGCCTTCTCTTTTTTTTGTTTTATGCGAGCTTTCATTTACCCGTTGTGGGTTAGTTAGTTAGTTAGTTAGATGTCGGGGATTTAACGACATCATCAACAAGACTGTGTTATATAATTTCACCTAGGAAAAAGGAAAAAGTTGGAGCAAAATAAGCATAAAGTCAGTGCAAGATGGGTCAGTTTTTACTCAAATGTTTGTCTTGGCAAAAACGGGAGTCATGTCAGAAATTTCTATAAAGTTTATTTTCCTTGGGAAAGTCAAGAAAAAGGGAAAAACCTGGTTGTTCAAAACCAAGTTTTCAGGTTGAGCACGGTGTGGTATTTCTGGCGAATATGAGAGTATTCATAACAGTCAACAAGAATGTGACTGACGGTGACAGCACAGTCACAGTGGGGTGCAATAAAGTTGTTACTATTTTTTCTCACCCTAATTGCTTAAAAATTGAACCGTAAAACCTCATCTAATTAGCAACATCATTTGGTGATTACTCATACATGGATCTCAAAAGAATGGCTAGTTAATGGGAGGCTGTAAAAGTGAAATTTAAAGGTGTCTATGAGCAACTTGAAGCTAGCTTGAAGCATTTGGGAGCAAGTCGGTTTTTAAAAGTCAAGAGCAGTCGCCCCAAAATTACCTTTAAGCGACAGCTAAATATCACAATTTTCATCTCATTTTTCTTCAAAGTTTCTTCCATCATATTTTATGACTTCAATATTGCCTATCCAAGGTAAACCAAGAAGTTACTTCTAGTAAATTTCACATTTGAGGAGGTAAAATATCGATACATGACTCTCAATGGTTAATCATGAAACAGGACAGTCTACTACACTACTTTAAGTTGGGGTGACTCCTCTTGCTTTTTAAAATGTAGTGTAAATTCGTTATCTAACTTACATTATTAGCACATGCTACTTAAAACGTTGTTTCAATCCAAAATCAGAGATCGTATTGGTTAATTTTTTACAAGTATATTCAAAATGAACAATCATGGTGAAAAGTGTCAGAAATGTGTTTAAACTTGCGAGGTTTTTATGTGCATATGCCTAAATACTTGAAAAGAAAATACAATCAAAATGAGTTTTGAAATACTGAATAGCGAGACTATCAGCTCCAAGTCGTATGAGGTGCTTACAAATGCCAGAATCTATTTCGTTTTATCGCTATGTGCACTGCAAAGAAATCGCGCTATTGTTGTTATTATTATACAAGTACTAATTATTGCAAATTAATCTAAAAATAAAATTGAAGACGTCGCCATTGGAAAACAGAAAGCGTGTTTTGCATTCTGAATTTTACCTAATTTATCACAGATATAAATTTCATCATTTTTAAAACGTGGGGACTTTTTGGAAAAGTCACCATTCTAAAAACTGTGTGGATGCGTCACCCCGTCCACTATAAACCCCGCTGATGGCTCCGACGGAGTAGATGAGGAGACAGAGGGGATTTCCATATAGACCTTGTGCACTTGATGTCACATACCGGAAAATACGCCCTCCTTTGGGGGGCAAAAACCAACACAGACAAATGCAGACAGCAGTTTGACAACCAGTCGAACACGCGCATAGTCTGCTACAGGTTCAGGGGCGAATTCTTATTCGTGTGGCCACTTGTTCCATTGTTATTTTCAAAGGATGACGTCAGTATATCTTCAATGCACAATAACTATTGAGATTTTATTTCTTACCACTCTCTGTCGTGTCCAGTTCCTTTCCCAGTCATAATATATCACGCTTATAGCCGCAGATTATTTTAAAGTTAAATATAGATTAGTCCAAATCTACGCGGAGCACTCTTAGCCAATCATAAGGATTTTTGGGCCTTAGTTACCTCGTCATTTCCAGGGAGTGCGATATCCCATGCCTTGTTTTTTCATTGGATCTGAATTTTTACTAATTCGAACTTCCCAAAGAAACTAGATGTTCTATTATAAGTAAAAATAATATTGATATTATATTACATTGTACTGAAACATTGATCTTATTACTCTTCAGTTTCTAAATAATTGGTTTAAGACGGGCCGGTCACGCGGCCTTTTTCCAGTTGTGCCTCACTGGTTTGTCTTCCCTGCAATGTACAAAATGTCTGAACGTTTACAGAAAATACCTGTGAAGAAAAGCAAAAGAATACACAAAAGTGCGTTCACATATACCGGCAAAGGCAACAGCAACGGCAATCCAACATAGGCCGTTCACATATGACGGCAAAAAATATTGCCGCATACGGTAAAATTTTACCGGATGATACTGACGGGAATTTGCAGCTGACGTAATTGTTCCATAATCGAACATTGCAGACATTGATGAGAAGCTAAGTTTGTTAATGGCAATAGCGTACCAAGTAGATCAGAAGAAAGGGCGGAAGAAGAGAAGATGGTGGGTGCACGATATTTTTAGGAGAAGGCTTTGAGGTTACATTGTTGGTAGGGATTATTTGCATAGATACCGTCCGGTACGTCCGGCAACGAATCGCTTTGAGACCGATTCAATTTTTGCCGGATGCGGTATTCATCAATTGCCGGATAGCCGCATTGCCGTTGCCGTATTAGTGAGAACAAACCTTCATTTTTTTTCATGAGTGATTTTTTTGCCGTTGCCGCAGCGTTTGTCGTTGCCGTTACCGTTGCCGCACAAGTGTGAATGTACTTTAAAAAGTGCTGTCAACTCTTTGAGAACACTTTTTTCCTTGAAGGAAAAGCTTTCTTACAAGCAACCTTGAACAGATATAGCCTTCATATAGTGACAGCACTTTTTCCTTAAAGGAGGAACTTTGTATATTTCCCTGTTATTACACGCAAAGCAAAATATAAAAGTAAAAATAATATTTAAAAGTGTTTACAGTACGAAGAACTCCCACCTGTACATCACAACAATACATGTAGCTTTCTTTATAGCTTACAAAAGAACTTTTTCCTTTTTCTTTTCATTTTAATAATTAAAAGAAAATAAAACACTAAAAGAGTACTAGTTAAAGCTTTAATATCACATTGTGATTTTTTTAGCTGTACAAATGATTCCCCCAGAACCCACGCTTTGGTAAACTGCTACTTCTTTTTTTCCTTAAAGGAAGAACTTAATATTTATATCCTGTTATTACGTGCCAAGAAAAGGATAAAAGTAAAAATAATATTTTCAATTATTAACAGTAGGGAGACCTCCCACCTGTACATCACAACAATAGAATACAGGAAACAGCACTCTCTTTTTCCTTGAAGGGAGAAACTTTATTTACATCCTGAAACATATACAAAGCGAAAGTTGGATTGAAATTAAATATAATATTTACAAGTTTTTACAGTGATTAATTCAACTTAACAGATTTTAACACTGTTATACCATAACTGTAATATACAAATACACGAATCCGAAAAGCCAAGTGATGGTCTGATTTTAGTCGGAAAAAAACTGGGGTCCATCACCTTTATAGTTCAAAGTCCTATAACTTACCTCTATCATGGATAGGTTATACACAAAAATACCTCGTAATTTCCTCAATTTCACTGAAAATGAGAATTTGTAGACAATAAATGAACATGATTAAAAGCTACTGGACCCCTCTAATGGCTGACTTCAATAACTATACACTTGTGCTGCTCGGATACGTCTATTAATATTAATTACTGCGGGGTTTTTCTGAAGAAAAGCAGCACTTTGATGTATTCTTTCCTCATGTATTCTTTTTGTATTTTTTATTTATTTTTCTTCTTTAATTGAACAAAAATTAGGTAGTATTATAGACATTTTTCACAGTGTAATCCATTGCTTATGCTGAACACTGAACACAATGACAGTAGGTTTCATTTTTAAAATCTTCGCTACGACTTGGCCAGGCAGCCAGGAGTCGAACTCCAGACCTTCAGACTGTACGTCGGATGTTCTAACCACTTGATCATGCAGCGCATTAATAAAAATTTTTAGAAACCCTTGCACTCGACCCTTACCCCCCTCCAAACATTGTCTTGAAGTCAAGTTAAATGAGGGTGTATTTCAAGTCATAAGGGGCAAGGATTCTGTTTATGTAAACAAATGAGATACTTCTCCGTATGAGATGGACCATTTTATCCAAAATAACCGGTAATAATTTTTTCACCAGTTTGGTTAAAGGTCTACCTAGCTGTAAGTTTTCCCTGTTAAATCCTTCTGATGAACTATCAAAGTGTGTAAGAAAGCAATCCTGTAGGTTGCAAAGACAATGTTATGAT
Source organism: Holothuria scabra (assembly GCA_037179385.1). Lineage (NCBI taxonomy): Eukaryota > Metazoa > Echinodermata > Holothuroidea > Aspidochirotida > Holothuriidae > Holothuria > Holothuria scabra. Next base: position 26,423,932 of record CM074196.1, on the reverse strand, counting down.
ATACACTAATACAATGCAACTTAAGTTTAACAACAGTCCTTCAAAAGTGTCAGCTCCTCAGCTGGCTTTTTCTGTTTTTGTCGAAATAAAATGTGTCAAAAATATAGGCGTTGATGTTGCCTTCACACAATATTGACCCTGACCCCTGCGGTCATTCTTTATAAAAGGCAAGTTTGTTCTGCAGAAACTGTTAGATTGTTTTCTACCGAAAATAAAAATTGAAGTAGGAAAAAAAACTAGTATCACTATATCCCTTAAAGGCTCAATTTTCTCACCCCAAGCAGAACCAATTCTCCTAACGTTCTTACCTAAGCCCCTCCCACAACTGTCCAAAATTCATCTCAATGCAGACACAATCTCAGTTTATTGTTTCAGAGTGAGTATATAAAAGCTCTATGTGTATAATCAAAACCGTCCCACTCTCAGTACAGTGTATGCTTTGTAATATAAGCTTTGGTACTCTGCATTGTTTGAATGAACTGTCAGTCAAAGAGCTGAGCCACTAGAGAATTTTGGTAAACCCCTATAGGAACTGTAGTTTGGAGTGAGAGGATCGACCCTTAAACCGGAGCACCACAGGTTGTAGTGCGTATGAAGTTGCATCTAAACATTAAATTAATTACCCGGCGTCAATGTTGTAATCTTCGAAACACTGAAAGATTAAAATGAGTATTATTTATAAGTTGTGTGTGCTTTATTTTAATAAAAAAAGGACTTCTGTTAGAAAACAGCCATTATATTTTTGAGCAAAAAAAAACACGCGTTGCAAAGTAGTGTGCGAAAGGGGTCCTCGGGGTCATGACTATTATATGGACCCTCTCTCTGAAAGACTCAGCGACCTGTAAACGGTTACACTTACAGTTTTTCATCAATACGTCACTAAGTGACGTAATAATGAAAAACTGTCCCGTGAGGCACTTGAATTAAATTGACCAGTTCTTCCGATAGCTCAGTTGGTAGAGCGTACTGCACGTTGAGCAGTAGGTAGTTGGTTCAAACCCAGCTCGGACCTCAGTTTTTCATCATTTGATGATATCGTCTTTCTTACTAAGGCAAAGATCGCTTTATCATTTATTCGACTGTGTCCTCTTTCCCACCATTCATTAGTTTCTACATTAAGAAGTCGCAACGTCACACATCTTCACTTCCGTATATATATATATATATATATATATATATATATATATATATATATATATATATATATATATATATATATATATATATATATATATATATATATATATATATATATATATATATATATATATATATATATATATATATATGTGTGTTGAAAAGGTTGCAATAAGTTCTTACAACATAGCTTTACAAAACTGTTTCGTAAGGGCCAATTATGTAGGTCCTCACTCCTCAGAAGCCTGAAGTAGAATGATGTCAATAACGTTAAAAACGTATGTGTTCGCTGCTTTTGAACGTGTCCGTTTTAAAGCACGTGTTCGTTCCGTGTTCGTTGTGAACAGACAAGAACGGTCTACAGCGAGCCAAGATACATTACCTATTAGAATAATTACACAGTAGATGTTTGTTCCTGTGTCTACAAGAGCTTATCAGTTCGTTTCTTTTATTTAGAGTTGCTAAGGAAGGTTTGAGTATAATGAAGAACTTTTCTTCCAAACAGAGATTACAAGTTTTAGAGGATGTGGAGTATGCTCGGGCTTTGTTCATGAGTTTCCATTTTACGGAGTGTTCTACATTTGAATCCTTTAGTTTCCAGATGTATTCACTGAGTGCAGTTGCGTTTCTTTTGTCTTTGTGTTTAAAGCTAGACTTGTGGGCGGTGTATCTTGTTTTGAATGTGTTCTCTCTTAGAGCAATGTATGTTTCTTCGTTGTGGTTGTCGTGGCGTGTTACAGTTGCTTGTACAGAATATTAAGTTTAACAACAATCGCAAGCCCTTCCAAGCACAGTTAAAAACCGACACGACCAAAATCAAAGCGGACAGTAAAGTATACGTTGCGGCTGACAAAACCAACAACTTCTACAAATTAGAACCTGAACAGTATAACAAGCTGGTACAACAAAACGTAAACAAAGCATACAAAAATCACCGCCCAACACACGCAATCAAATCACTGCAGCTGACAAAATTATACTTCAAAACTTGAAATTAGTGACAGAGTCGACATCACTAGCGAAAAACAAGCATTTATTACACTAAAAGACCACAAACTGAACTTCAACAACAAACCCACATGAAGACTAATCAACCCATCAAAATCAGAACTAGGGAAGATTAGCAAACAAATACTAGAACGGATAAATTCAGAAATCAAACAATCTACAGGTTACAACCAGTGGAAGAACACAAGTGAAGTCATAGACTGGTTTAGTGAAATACACGACAGACACCAACAATCGTTTATTGCTTTTCACATTTGTGAGTTTTACCCCTCAATTACTGCCGACCTCCTCAACCAGGCTTTAGACTTTGCCACAAACTACACAGACATACCAGCATTCGAAAGGCATATTATCTTCCACACAAAGAAAACTATGCTGTTCAACGTCGAAACACCATGGTGCAAGCGTACCGAATCTTTATTCGATGTCACCATGGGTAGTTTCGACGGTGCTGAAACTTGTGAACTAATAGGATTGTACCTCCTATAACAACTTCAGCATATTAACATGAATGTCGGCCTATACAGAGACGACGGTTTGGCTGTTTGCAAAGCAACACCAAAGCAAACAGAAAAAATAAAGAAAGAAATATGCAAGATATTCTCAAAAAACAAGCTTAAAATAGAAACTGAAGCACACAAAAAAATAGTGAACTTCTTAGACCTTACCCTTGATCTTAGCACAAGCACATACAAGCCATACATGAAACCCAACAACACCCCTCTCTATGTGCACAAACATAGCAACCACCCACCACTTATCATAAAGAACATCCCAGAAAGCATCAACAGGAGACTATCCAACATTTCTTCCGACGAAAACACATTCAATACATCATCGCCCGTATACCAAGAAGCATTACAAAGAAGTGGCTATGGGTACAACCTAAAGTACGAGACCCAATCCCCTAGCACCAGTCATTCCAAGGAAGCCCCGAAACGAAGACGAAATGGGAACATAACCTGGTTCAACCTCCCGTATAGTGACAGTGTCACAACCAACATTGGCAAGAAATTCTTTAACCTCTTGGACAGCTGCTTCCCACCTGGGCACAAACTACACACATTACTCAACAGAAACACGGTGAAACTGAGTTACAGCTGCATGGCAAACATAGACCAAATTATTTCAGCGCACAACAAATACATACTGGCGAAACAGGAAGTACAACCAGCAACGCAAAGCAACTGCAATTGCAGAAAGCAAAACGAGTGCCCATTGGAAGGCAACTGCCTCACGAACAACATTGTGTACCAAGCAACTGTAACACGCCACGACAACCACAACGAAGAAACATACATTGGTCTAACAGAGAACACATTCAAAACAAGATACACCGCCCAAAAGTCTAGCTTTAAACACAAAGACAAAAGAAACGCAACTGCACTCAGTGAATACATCTGGAAACTAAAGGATTCAAATGTAGAACACTCCGTAAAATGGAAACTCATGAACAAAGCCCGAGCATACTCCACATCCTCTAAAACTTGTAATCTCTGTTTGGAAGAAAAGTTCTTCATTATACTTAATCCTTCCTTAGCAACTCTAAATAAAAGAAACGAACTGATAAGCTCTTGTAGACACAGGAACAAACATCTACTGTGTAATTATTCTAATAGGCAATGTATCTTGGCTCGCTGTAGACCGTTCTTGCACGTTCAAAAGCAGCGAACACATACGTATTTAACGTTATTGACATCATTCTACTTCAGGCTTCTGAGGAGTGAGGACCTACATTATTGGCCCTTACGAAACAGTTCTGTAAAGCTATGTCGTAAGAACTTATTGCAACCTTTTCAATATTACAGCTCCCCTCACAGGGTTGAGCACTTTACCATTGCCTGGTTGACATTATTAATAATTAATTATTTTTTACTATAACGGTTACATATATATATATATATATATATATATATATATATATATATATATATATATATATATATATATATATATATATATATATATATATATATATATATATATATATATATATATATATATATATATAAAGGATAAATCAAACTGGGGCAGATTTTCAGTTTGATTTATTCTTTATATTATAAATTATTTTCACTTTGCATAAACATGTTTATATTTCACTCTTCACTCTTTACAGTTTCGTATCTTTTCGCGAGATCCATGTATTATGCGGTGATTCAAACTGATTGCATCAATCTGGTTTCCAGAAGTGATCTCTGTCAAAAGGCCGATCGGAGTTTGAAATGGATACATGTCCACAGCTCTGTGTAGCGCCCTCTCGGCGAATCATTGACTCCTTTCTGGAAGCTCGAACAGCCAGGACTGGCTTCATAGCCAAACTGGTAAGGCGTCTGCACGTAGAGCAGAAGGTCTGGGTTCGAGTCCCAGTGGAGACGGTCAATTTTTCGTCGGGGCAGATTTTCAGTTTGATTTATTCTTTATATTATAAATTATTTTCACTTTGCATAAACATGTTTATATTTCACTCTTCACTATATATATATACATATATACATATATATATATATATTTATATATATATATATATATATATATGTCCGAGTTAGAATCCCGGTGGATTCAACATCGTTTTTTCACATCAGCCAGATTTTCCAGCTTTACCAAATTGATTTATATATATATATATATATATATATATATATATATATATATATATATATATATATATATATATATATATATATATATATATATATATATATATATATATATATATATATATATATATATATATATATATATGGTTGAAATGCTCAGACTGCGGATCACTGTAGGTCGAAAAGAGGTAGTGAAAAGTGCTTAAAAGTTAGCGCAAAACTCCACGACGTTTCGGGTATAAACCCTTCATCATGTGGCAAAAACCAAACTGAACAACCAACAAGTAACACGATACACATCAAATCCGAAGCGGTCAGTGTAAAAACAGAACCGGACGAAAGTGATTGTCAGGAAACATGAGTGCGAAGGATTAACACAAATCAAAATAAGAAAAAGAGGGTCCTGGATGAAAATGTACACGTAAAAATCGAACATGATCTGAAAAAAAGAAAAAAAGTAGACAAAAACCAGGTTCGGAAACAAAGTAGGCTAACATAGTAAACAAGAGCCCAAGGGCACTATGGTTCCTTACATTTAATATGATTTTTTTATTTAGGGAGTTGCAAGGTTAGGCATAATTGGCACCTTTAGCCCCAATGACTTTTGGCCTTCACCCTAAAACATACGGGCACATTGAATTTCAAATCAAACACTTGCAGTTTGAGAGGAATTGAACACTTAGATTTTCAAGTTTATCACACTGCATACCTCCCATTTTCATGTGACAAATACATACACACATCACCTTCGTTAAATTGTCATTTACCTGAGTTTGGGGCAGTATATGAGGGTAGTTAATTGGCATTGTCCTTTTGGTACATCTCAATAATCCAAATCCAAACCTTACAAAGAAGTCACAAAGGTCAAATATAGTCAAAGTACTGCAGGTCAACACTGCATTTTACAAACACAACTGTCCCTTGTGCAAGGAAGAAATGTAACAGTCATCTGGTCATCCCTGACAACCAAAACTTATGATTGAGAACTAGAAATTATGTCATCCATGGTTGTCATTTGGACAACCTATGTGTTTGCCTCAAAAGGAAAAATAAACAAAGGCCCCAAAGTCCGCTACAATTTCTATTTCACAATTTTGCCAGTGAACAAGAAACAAACAGAGCTTTGTAATTTTATCTAATAAATGACTTTCAACTTGAACTTTCAACCTGAAGAAGGTGTTCAAAAAGCCATAGTAGTCCCAGTAGTGTGACAGCAGAAATAAAGAAGAGAAACTGCTTTCATATTTTAGTATTGTGATAAGCACAATAGTATAAAAATTGGAGTCAAAACTTGCCGCTGTAAATAACTTTATTAAACACTGTATATGAGGAAAAGTTTGGTTTTTTTTTTAAATAAAAACTGAATAACTGGCATGATTGCTAACTAAACTGCTTTAAGACTGAGAGGGGATTATAATTCTTCTTTTCCTTTAAACATTGCATTTGTCAAAAGGCATTAAACTTCAGTTGGATACCAACTAAACAAAGATATATCACCCAAAAAGTCTTAGGAACATGTGTGCCATAAGGTATGAAAGCATCCAGATGAGCCTCTTTTGCTTTTTCTCTTGAGTTTTAAGTTGCTATAGTACCATAGCTTACAGCAGAGCTTTGTATTTTTCTTTCATAATACTAAAAAATACTGTTATAGCTTGCAAACGTATTTTGCATTTGTCGTGGGGAACAACCAAGTTTTGGGAAGGACAACCAATTTCCAGTGCAGGTTGCCCTCTGGACAACCAGATACATTTGCTAAAGGATCATCCCTGCTTGTTTGACCTCGCTTTATTATTTGGTTATTAAACTATCGCACTTTGTGCCTCGCATTCCAAAGCATATAACACGCAAACATACACACACCACTAACTTTTCACTGAAATGACAATAACTCAAGTTAGCAACATCAAAGGAGGGTAGTATAAGTGCCTTTGTTGTTGGTCTCAACAAGGCAAATTCACGCATCACAAAAAGTCACAAAGGTCAAAAGGTCAAATGAGGTCACAAAGTAGGGCAACACGTGCACTTTTCTCAGATGGACACAACTTTACATTAAGCCATCCCCCTATGTTACTTGGTTATTGATTTATTGCACCCCATACCTTGAATATATGCCTTACACACTAACTTTCTTGTCACTAAATTGTCAATAACTCAAGTTAGGAACATCCTAGGAGGATAGTGTAATTGCCTTTTTGGTTTGTCTGATCAAGACGAATCCAGGCATCCCAAAAAAATTTACAAAGGTCCCAAGGTCAAATGAGGTCAAGTGAGGTCAATCTGGGTCATCACATGTACTTCACTTAGACGAACACAAATCTCCATTACATCACCCCTCTAAAATGTTTCAGTGGCAAGAGTCATTTTAAGAATTTTTACATAAAGCCCCGCCCACTCATTAATATGCAAGATATGACCACCAAAAACGATAGGGCACATCTACTCAATATAATACATGTACCAACCAAGTTTGATGAAAATTGAGCTCTTGGTTATTGAGTTATCGTGTCACATACCTCACATTCCAATGCACACATTAAGCCCTGCACACTCATTTATATGCAAGATATGGACACCAAAAACGATAGGGCACATCTCCTGAATATGATACACGTACACATCAAGTTTGAGAAAAATTGCGTACTCGGTTATTGAGTTATCGTGTCACATACCTCGCATTCCAATGTGTCACATACACACATACTCACACACACATACACACACACACACACACACACATACGCCAACTTGATTACATAGGTTCCTTTGTTAACACAAGGAACCAAAAAGGAGCTCGAATGGCTAGGTTTAAAAGGAGTTAAAACAGGCTCAAAAGAGGGTGAATATTACAAAAGGTCAATTCTAACGTTAAGGCTGTGTGGAGCGAGAGTAACTAGCCTCATGATAAGTCGGTTTTCAGCATTAAGGCGGTCACGATCGGAGCCTCGGCACATTACAGCTGCCGCAACGGTTAAGTGCTGTATTGAACAAGGTGAAGGGGGATTAAAATGTGCAGCCACCGTGTATCCATGGAGATTCTGTTTGATAGACTTTTGGTGCTCGGTGACTAGGTCCGCGAGGCCGCGCTTGGTCTCTCCCACATACGAGTTACAACTCCTACAAGCTAAAATATAAACTACATTAGAGGAAATGCATGAGAATCTTTTTTGACAATGACGCTATTGCCGTTTGGGGCCTGAAATGTTGACGAGGTCGTGTTTGCCAACAACTGGGTATGTATTACACCTCGGACGGTTACAGGGAAAGGTACCAGGGGTGTGGTTGAAAGAAGTTTGTGGGTGAGAAGCCCGAACTAAATGGTTTGCTAAATTTTTCTCAACTCTATAAGCAGTTATGGGAGGTTCCGGGAAAACATCACGGGTTGAGGAGTCTTATCTGAGCAACTCTACATTTTTGTAGATAGCGGGTAAAATAGGACGGACCGAATGGTGATATGAAATAACCAAAGGAATACGTAGATTGGTACCAGATTTGTTCTTTTTCTCCAAGGCTTTCTCTCTGCCGGTTCCTTGAATTCTGCGTAGGGCATTAGAGAGGATTTTGGCATGGTACTGGCGTTTTACAAAAAAGGATAAAATTTCTTTAGAGGAAGTGGAGAAGTCAGAATTCTCCGAACATATTCGCCTGGCACGCAAGAGCTGGGAATAAGGGATAGATTTAGTGCAAAATTTGGGATGGTTGGAAGGATACAATAGATAGTTATGCGAGTTTAAAGTGTAAACGGTTGGTTTAAAGTGTAGGTTAAAGGTACGGTTGTTAATGGATAGTTTTAGATCGAGAAGTACAACAGATGAGTTTGAGATGCAATGGCTAAACTTCAAAATGGGCAAAAGGAATTAACAGTCTATGAAAGTTTCTAAATCACGGGATCCCGTGGCAACTCCTACAATATCATCAATATACCTTTTGTAAAGTATAGGTCGGGGCCCGGTATACTGAAGAAAAAATGTTCTTCAAAGTGACCCATGATCAAACAGGCAACAGAAGGACCCATTTTGGTTCCCATAGCCACTCCTTTAACTTGACGGAAAACACGCCCATTAAAGTGAAAACAATTTTGTGTGAGTACAAGTTCCGTTAAACGTAGGAAGGTGTTAGTCGGTATTAGGGGATCGCGCCATTTGTCTAGGTAGTAAGCCTGTAAGCGCTAATACTAATATATATTCTCCCTGATAGTATCAGATTACAAATAACACACAGCTCGTTTGATGAAGATTTCCCTGTTGAGAGTATATCAATGGCAGGATAATAATTTAACGCCTTATACGCAGCTACAAGGGAAGTTATTATGATGTTCAATTCCGGTATACTTTTGGCTATATACGTATTCAAAATCATGTGTTCATCCAAGAGTTAGCGTATCTCCATGGGTTACACAGGCAAAGGTACTACATAACCACATGTTGAGAACAAGTCTACTAGACATTAGTTATACATTAAAAAAGATTGATAGTCAAAGAATATGCCAGCTAGTAAACATTTATCTGAAAAGGAACGCATAAAAAGGGTTTTCCCAACGCTAGAGCAATGTCCTACGGGCATTTATTAACCTAGTTGTGATGTACGCAATGCTTAGAGTAGGTAGCTTGCTTAGTGCCTCTTGAGGCTGCCGCGAAAACCGTAGTAAGAAATACTATTGAGACCTGAAAATAGACACAAATCAAGCCGCTCACTTAGTTAGGTAGTTACCTCGTTAGTTGGTTAGTTAGTCAGTCGGTTGCTCGGTCAGTCAGACACAGATGGGGTTTTACGGCCGACTTTCCAAACAATCGGTGTAAGTCGGACCGGTCAGGGTCTTTCTTTCCGTTGTGAATCACCGGCATGTGTTCCCTACTCCATTGCTTATGCTGAGCACCAAGCACAATGTCAACAGGTTCCATTTAAAACCATCAAGTAAAGTAACATCTGAAATACATCACAGACCCTGTAGATCATTTTAAGGGAAGTTATTCATCACTCCATTTGGCTCAATTCTCCCAACCTACTCAACCCACCCTCCCAAGACTGCCTTAAAGGCAGTCATTCGTCACCCTAAACTACAGTTTCAGTGTACATACATCAAAACTCTCAATTGGTACAGCTCCTTGATTGGCATCACATTCAAACAATGCATCATAGCTAAATTACATAGCATGGGCACTGACAGTGTCTTGATTACACATTATGGACTTGTATGGCCACTGGGACAAGCCATGAAGCAATAAACTAGGATTGTGTCTGGATTAAGATGAGTTTTAGATAAATGTGGGAGGGGCTAGAATTAAGTAGGTTGGGGGAATTGGAACTGTTTGGGATGATGAAAATATGCCTTTAAACTTCCATTCACAATTCTAGTTTATTTATTCAGGACATACCCTGTTGATTAACGGTAATAGTAAAGTAATAGTAATAGGGTTATAAGTAAAGGGTTTAATCAAAGCATTCTCAGCGCATGATGTGTACACTCTAAAATCAAAAGAGTGAAATTAGTCACTCTTTGATAGAGGGAAAAGTGTAAATTCACTCCATTAGAGTGATAATTCACTCCAAGAGGAGTGAAGTTCACTCCAAAAAGAGTGAAATTCACTAGAGGAAGAGGGAAAATTCTCTCTTCCACGAGTGCCTGCAATGATCACTTTTTTGTTAAGAGCGATCACTGTGGGCACTCCATCAAGAGTGAAACTTCGCTCGTTTTAAGGGAATTTCACTCTTTTTGGAAAGAATTTCAATCTTCTTGGAGTGAATTATTACTCTAATGGAGCGAATTCACACTTTTCACCCTATCAAAGAGTGACTAAGTTTACTCTTTTGATTTTAGAGTGTAATATGAACTACTCTACTTTTTTAATAAGAAGGCCCGGGTTCGCTTCCCACGTCGAGTCATACCGAAGACTCTTAAAAGGAACCTACTGCCTCTGTGTGATGCCCCGCATGAGCAATGGAGTAGGAAAAACAAACTAGTGAGCCACAACTGGAAAAAAGGCAGTGGCCGGCTCGACTTGAACCAATAGGTTGCAAACTGGACCGTAAAACTCCATGTAACTAAGTTAATTAGATGCCAATCAAAAGATTTATGCTATAGTTGAAAATATCTGTAGAATACCAGTAAAATTGAAGTTTCGTTGGACGAATGACTGCCTTCAACCGTACGAGTGTACCAAGGTTAAAACGTGGCCGGGTCACAAAATACCGATATCGGATAGGATATTAGGTTTATGGTTCAATCGTTATGTGAGTTTTAGTTCAATTCCTCACCATTTCTGATACAAAATGGCCACAAATTTATGTCAATCTGTGTATATGTATAAATTGTGTCAGACATTACTAAAATGGAACGTAAACTGATTATTTCGTGACATCACTGACAGACAGCGAATCGGACAAACGAACAAAAATCGGATTGATTTTCGAGTAAATGAGTGTCTCTCTGTTAAAATGAGTGTCTCTCTGTTAAAAGGCCGGTACCCCAACTTGAAGTAGTGTAGTAGACTGTTCTGTTTTATGATTGGCTGTTGAGAGTCAGGTGACAATATTTGTTCTCCTTAAATGTGAAATTTACCAGGAGCTACTGTTGCTTCACCTTGGATATGCAATACTGACGTTCTAATATATTATGAAAGATTGGCTACTTTGACTGTAAACGAGAGGGAATATTTTGAGATTTATCTGTTGCTTCAAAATAAATTTGGGACTGCTGACTGCTCTTGCACTTTTAAGTCCTGCCTCCTCTCGAGGACTTGGCTGAGACTTCAGGGAACAGAACTCTCATTTTTTTCTCTTCAAATGTGGAATTTACTGGAAGTAACTGCTTAGTTTACCTTGAATATTCAATATTGCAGTCCTTAAATATTACAAAAGGCATTCTGAAGAGAAATTAGAAGAAAATTGTGACTTTTAGATGTTGCTTCAAAATAAGCTTTGGGGGACTGCTCTTGTGCTTTAAATTATGGGTGGAGGTAGTTTATCAGCAGATCGTTAGGCGAATTGTGATGAGTTATTGATAAAACGTAATCATCCTCAGAAAAAAGACTTGATAAAAACTATTGGTCCGATTTAGAAAAAATCCGATCGGCTTTCGGACTAAACATAGCTGTAGTGTAAGGCTCTTCTAGCATTTCTTTTTCGAAAGTCCCCTTGTCACTCTGAAGAAAAGCTGGGGTGACTTTAAACGATGCTTCCGATAGATTTCATGTCCCCCAAAAGTAAATAAGTCCAAGAAGGGACAATTAAAGCTTAAATAGTGATAGAAGGTGCACTGACAGAGGATTACTTGTACGATCGGGGTTAATGGAAGCGATGCACGAAGGCCCAGCCCGATTGCATCCAGCGATAACATCAATTTCCGAGAGTACACAGGGTTAGATTAGGATTCGAAAACGTCTTTCTTTTATTTTATTTTTTTTGCACAGTCCAGTCCGAGCTGTTTCTTCGGAAACATCTTAAGGTGGTATCTATGAACCTCCTTTAAAAGGTAACTTAAAAATACAACATGAGACCAGAACGTTACATCTGGCTTCAATATTCCGAAACGTTTTTATTTTCCTCGAGATATGTTATCCATTACGTCACTGGAATGATAACATATGATATTATTAAGTAAGATATACTTACAACTATTTATTCTATATTCTTATTACAGACGGCGAGATATTTTTCTGATCATTCCCGAACTCGCTATGGCTGCTTCAATTATTAAAAATGAATTAGAATTAAAAAATATTTCAACCCGGTTTCAAGGGAAAAAGAAATAAAAATAAACTATCATCAAATGCAAGTAAAACAAATATTATTGCCTTGCCTTCTCAGAAAAAAAAACTCCTCAGATTGACCTGTCCATCGATGACAATAAAAACACTTTGAGTTATTGAAACAAAATTTCTAGTATGAGTTATTGTCAGCGAAATACCTGAGCTAGAAATGTCATATCAATAAGGTAGCCAGTATGATATTAAAGAGTTGGGTATTATTTACAAATTAAACAATGTTTCCTGTGACATATCCTTGATTCTTTTGATATGCCCAGATCTTGTCTCATTTAATTTACTGTGCTATTGATTAGGCTTATACATATCCTTCTATCTTTAATTAGCACTCTGTTTGTAATATTCACAAAAACTTAATTATCGACTAGACATCAAAACTCTCAACTGGTACAGCTCTTTGATTGGCATTAAATTCAAACAATGCATCATAGCTAAATTACACAGCATGGGCACTGAGAGTGTCTTGATTACACATTATGGACTTGTATGCCCACTGAGACAAGCCATGAAGCAATCAACTAGGATTGTGTCTGGATAAAGATGAGTTTTAGATAAATGTGGGAGGGGCTAGAAGTAAGTAGGTTGGGAGAATTGGAACTGTTTGGGATGATGAAAATATGACTTTAATTAATCTTCTCTCTTTAATTTTCAGAAACATTTAATCACTGACTACATGCTATACTTCTACTTGCATCTTCTCACAGAGCTGCCTTGTAGTCAGAACATTCGATATTCTCAAATTCACCAGAGAGAAGTTGGGAATTTTGATGCACATGTATGATAATAATAATCGGCTTCCATCCAATTTTAAATATTACTTCACCTTAAACGATGATGTGCGTATATAACGATGCTATACGAAAGAGGAAATTTATCATGACGTGTAAATGTCCTTCACCCCTCCCCACCCTTCCCCACCCCTCCCCCACTTTATGGAAACACACCCATTGACTTTGAATTGTCGCATGTAAATTTTTGGCGTAACCATGTTCTGCCAATATCCTTGGTAGCTCATCACCAATTCAATGGGAATCCCGGCCATTTGGGAACACTGTTTAAATCATGTTTTTTGAGTGATTTGTTCAATCTTTAGTAAGTGAGATGAGGTTTCCAATCAAATGGGTGAGGTCGGACCGACCAATGTTTATGTAATAGGAAAGACAGGGAAGGATTTGAAGTACTCCTCATGCCAATAATAAAAACAATGAATGTATATGAGTGAATATGTTTATTCAAAATTGGATTTTGAATGAAGTACGAAACATGAATCACCACCCTATTACACAGGTTCTTTCCGCCGTTTGCAATTTGCAAATAACTATGAACAGATGAAAGGTCTTGTGAACATTCATATGAGGGATACCTTGTATCTGTTAATAATTCTCACAAGGGTTCAACAGCTTCAGAAGCCACGGAAGCAGTGACGGTGCTAAGGGGGACCAGACGGGCATTTTCCCCAGATTTTGTCCTTTGCCCCACCTCCTTTTTTTCCTCCAAGTTAGGTCAGATAGGGGTTGGGTTAACAGAAAATATAAGTAGTATAACTCTCCAGAGACTTAATTTTTCATCCAGGGATATGCCAAAACCCCAAAGCTTCTGGAGGCTTCGCCCGGCTCCCCGCCACAGGAACGGGCGTTTTGGGTTCGGTTTTGCTAGTTGGGAATTTTTTGCACATGTATGATAATGATGATCTGAACATATCCATGATTCTTTTGATATACCCAGGTCTTATCTCATTTAATTTACTGTTCTATTGTTAAGGCTTGTACATATCCTTTTATATTTAATTACTCTCCTCTTTGTAATTTTCAGAAACATTTAACCACCAACTACTTGCTATACTTCTACTTTCATCTTCTCACATAGCTGCCTTGCAGTCAGTACTTTCGATATTCCAAAATTCACCAGAAAATAGTTAGGAATTTTAATGCACATGTATGATAATAATAATCGGCTTCCATCCAATTTTAAATATTACTTCACCGTAATCGATGATTTGCGTATATAACGATGCTATACGAAAAAGAAAAATTATCGTTTTATGACAGAATCCTCTAAGTATTTATTAAAATATTGTAAGATTAAACAAAGATTTGGAATTGTTTAATGCTAATATTCGCACGTTGTCTAACCATAATGATTTTCAAGTGCATTTAAAGATTATCCATTGAACAATAAAATGTTTTACGTATCCGTCTTTCACGTTCCCTTTACCAGTTTACCAATTTTTTTTTTTATTTTTTTTATTTTATTTGTTTATTTATTTATTTTTTGTTTTGTTTTTTTGTTTTTGCTATGTTTTAAAGGTGACCGAATCTCGTTTAGCTTTGATTTTAACAAGTCTCCTCCGCTGCGTTTTTATTATCTCATGACATATTTTTCAATTTACTGTTTTTCATGTTGTGGCAACCGTCCATCAAAAAACATCGACTTGAATTTGAAAAAGAGGTTGCAGGCATCTTTTTAAAATTTCCCTGCCTTGAGTGGGTTCTAAGAGGAGAAAGACCGCCCAGATGCAAAACGGTGCCAAATGTTTCATGATGTGGGGATAATTTGAAAATTTCAAAGCCATGATAGGTTCAACCCAACTTTTGACTGACCTAGGTTGATGGACAAGTGCGGGCAAAATCTGGGGGGAAATTCCCCCTCTTGCCCCACCGTAGTGCCGCCACTGCAAATATTGTCCGAGAAAAACTTCTTTAGGGTACCATCCCTCATACTTTACTGGCAACAATTGTGATTTGAGACATTTTAAAATATTCAAAATGTAGAAGCTTTTTTAGTTTACCAAAATTTTAAGGTCAAAGCAATACATGTAATACAGTTGTAGTTCATGCTGTAAGGGTGCATGACACAATGCCATTGTTGAAAGAGAGCAAGACGGTGGTGTGAAAATGAGCGGGGATAGGGTAAATGGGGCTAGATTAGGCTGAATGGGAGGTGTGGGCGGAAGCCATTCTGTCAGAATTTTAGTTGCTAATTTCGGAAAAGTACAGTTTAGTTATAGTTATAATTTTTTCATTTCTTACAAAGAGTGCAACCTCTTTTAATTGAAAATACACTCAAACGGTAAGAATGACAGCGGTTGTGACTGGCTTTTCCCGCTTCCTTTATTCACAACCTAGGTACGTAAACATTCTAAAATCTTTCATATGCAATTCACGACAAGTGATGTATAAGCTACCGTTAATCAAAGGACCATAGAACCCCTAAAATACCATGTCCAGCACTCATAAAGTGATGAAGTGACCCGAGCTGTTACTTTCATACCGAGTCAAGCAGATATATCACAAAGTCATTTGTCAAGTGAAACCAACTTCTAGACTTACTTCTGTGGTAAACTTTTTGCAACTCAATAACCTTACCCCCAAAGAGTACTTAGAATATTTTTCAGAAAATATAACCTCTTAGAAAGGTATATCTGAGGGGAAATTTCAACTTCAAGATGGCAAAGCTCGAATTTTGGCAACTCGTGGTAGTTGTTTTAGCATCGATAGCCAGCTCGAGATGCTGCCTTTTATCGGGAAGACTGGGTAAGTTTACAATGATGAGTTTGTTATTTCACATTTCATACTTTCTTAGTGTGGTGGTAACTTGAAAGCAATTCCACTGAAAATATGCACCTTTCAAAGAAAAATTCGATTTAAACTCAATCCCTTTTTTGAGACACAATCTTTTAATCCTCCGAGTTCGATCGTATTTTGCACTCAAACTTTTCAAAAAGAAAAAGTCTTTCAAGTTTCAAATTCTTCCCCGAGTCTTTCAACCACTTTAATTATGTACATTTGAGTGATTGCAAAATACATTCATCAATGCAAGGGCAAGAAAATTGTCACAATTACAAATATATCAAATAATAGAAGAAAACTAGTATTCACACTTATTCCAAAATATATATTTAATAATTCCTCAGGCCATTTGAGCATGCCTGAATCCTACGTTTTTTGCCACCATATTAAATACTCACACCTTTTCTCTCTTAATCCACTTAGGTCTACACTATCCTCTCCCTTATATCAAACTGAAAACACAGAAACATTTTCGTGCAGGTTTTTTACTTTGAATTTCTTGCATAAAAGTATTACCCCTCTTCCGAAGTGAGTAAAAAGGACGACTGCAATGTTATTTCCAGAAGGTTTTACTCGATGTTTTAAACACCTGTCCCCCTTGTCGCCGTGGTAACCGTGAGTACGATTTCCTCAGCTTACAAAGTTAAGTGAAATGTTTTCGACATAAAGGGAAGTGTTCGTTGAACGCATTGGCAAAGCCAGAGTCTTTCTTCTACCCCCAAAAACCTACATTTCAGCATCATATATTAAAAAGAGCCTCGGGACATCCCGCCTGCGAGCCATATGCGAGACGCGGGCGTCTTGATCTGACCCACAGCGATCCATTGGTGCTAAGTCTTACTTTCCCTCATACTCTAGTATGTTATTATTAGTATGTATTATGTTTATTACAAGTACAGAATAACATGTTAACCGTTTCGATACACCGACACGAAGTACGAGAATCCACATAAAGGCCTACTACTGGTTTAATAAAGAAAGTTTTGCACGGGAGCGTGGAAGTGGGAGATAAACGCAGGCTTTTGACAAAGATGCAATATTACAGATGTACCTTTAAATTTTAACAATACGAAAGTAAGTGACACTGTGTGTACTTTATTTAGATTGCGGGCTTCAGCAGTCCTGTCATTCGAAAGAGGTAATTAAAATTTGGCAAGTTGATAATTTTGCAATGTGAACAGGAGCAAAATTTGTCTGCGCTCCTTGGTGCTCACGTTTCATAGTAATGTGCTCGTTCTTTATATATAAACTTTATCTAAACGTATTAATGACACAGATAAAATATCATTTCAAGAAAATTGTTGGACATTATTATATAGGAGAAGAAAGTACAGTAACGTAGCCAGACAGGCGGCAGTGGAACCTTTCCTTCCCTCACTACACCACATTTTAGCTCATAACAGCATATTTTAACGCAAGCTTTTCATCAAAAGGTAGCATATTTGGCACCGAATTTTATTTTTTCACCTCAGGCCCGAGATCGCGCAACATGCATGACGCCCTCTTGAGAGAAATCATAGCTACGCTATTGAACTCAAAGGTCAATTCGAAGTGGTTCGACCCCTGACCATAGCCTGAAGCTCACTGGTGCATGGGTATGTCATTCCTAGAAAAAATCGTCCCACTTCGCTCCATTTTTAGGAAATTGTCTTATTCCGTCACCCCTACAGTACACACGAATCCGAGCAGCGCTACTTAACAGTGACTGCAGTCAGCCGTAAGGGGGTCTTAAATTATATATCTTCATTTATCTTCTAAATGTGATTTCAAACCCTCATAAACAGTGAAAACAAAAAAATCAAGAGACATTTTAGTGTTTAACTATCCGCGACACAGGTAAGCAAGGAAATTGAAAGATTGAAAGGTGATAGACTCCAGTTATAGCCGACTGAAATCAGACCATCACATGCTGCCCGAATTAGTCTATATCTATAGAGAAGAGAGTGCAAAAAGTAATGGATTTACCAATATCAAATCAAGCACAGCTACCGTCTTGTCAAATTCACTTATATGAAGATCAAATTTTCTTTTCTACAAAAACTTGTATTTTTCTGTCCCTCGAGCATCCAGAATAACCATTGTTCCCAGTAAAATCCCCCTTCACCAAATAATGCACCCCAATGCAAGCTACTCCCTCCAGGGTCGTGTTTGCCAGGGACCGAATATCACTTATTTTTTACTTATTTTAAATCAAGAACACCACTTACCTGCGTAGCAGGCTGTACAGGATATTTCTCGTTCTTTCATATCTCTAACGGGAGGCCGAGGAGCTAAGAAAACAGATTCTGTGCCGCGCCGTAGATCACTACCAGCTGCGATATGATCACTAGTCATTGAAGAATTAAAAAAAGTTTCCTTAAGCACCAAATCTTGGCGGTGTCTTATGTAAATTAATAAATCTTGAGACATCACAACTTTAACCTAATTCCATTTTTAAAAGGTCCAGAGCAGTCGCCCCAAAATTATTATGAAACAACTACTAAATTTTGCTATTTTCTGTCATTCTTCTTTCAAGAAGCTGTCGGGATATTTCAAGGTTAACAAAGATAATACTTCTCGTAAATTTAACAATTCAGTGAAAAACACATTGTCACATGGTTGTCAAGAGCCATTCACAAACTAGTACAGACTACTATCCTTGTTCAAATTGGGGTGACTACATTTGCCCTTTAAACCGTGACGTAACCTTGAAAGGTTTTTGTCTGACATGCTATACAATTCTCGGAACATGAATGAGACACCTTTCAAATCAATATGTGGGATTGATGATACGACTTTCTCCCAGACCGACGGCGGTCACACGTACATGATCCACACGAACATAATGACACATTTCAGAATATGGAGAACGTTTTCTGTAGTTAAGGACGTATAACTTGTTGCATTTTGTGACCACAACCAGTGGCGAAGCGTCCATATGGTCAGGACGACCCCCCCCCCCCATGTGACCGACCAAAACTGTCTTCGAGAACCCTCTTAGGTTTTGAACAGCCTATTTTAACGCGCCCCTTGCATGCATGCAATTCTCGCGCCTCTGACCAAAATCCCTAGCTCCACAAATGACTACAACAAAAATTCCCCGACGGTACTACTGTTGGAATCTTTACCACTTCTCACTGGTTTTCCCATCCCCTTCGACATTCTATTGGACATGCCTTCTGAATATACTCTAGGATCTGACGGCTTTTAAAGCCATATGAACATGCTCTGTTAGGCTATGTGTTCAGGTGTGCTGAGGTTTGACCATTTTTGAAAAAAAAAAAACACTCTCTAAATCCAAGGAACAAACTTAGGGGAGGCTCAAAATTAAGGATGGATATTCACTCTAAGAAGGGCATTCGATTTCATTTTTTCAATAAAAGCTGTGGGTTGATTTCTAACTTTACTCCTCTAGAGTCCCTTCTCCCAAGTAAATTTAAAGAAAGCGAGGGCTGATTTTTATGATAATGTCTGCTTGACCCGTATCCTGGGAGATCGGGTGCAGGAACTTGGATTTCGAACTCTGGGAAAGTTCATGTTATTTTAACGCTTAGACCTAACTTCTTAACTTTCAACAATATTTTGGGTGGAAATCTCAATGAAGAATTCCTTTTCGACAAATCTTAGAATAGGAGCGTCAATTTCTCGACCGGATATTATACAATAAACATTTACCACAATATTATGGAAACTGCGATTTTTTTTGCAAGGTTAACTTCATAAATAGGATTATGATTTGTAAACAATAAGGCCTTTATTGCTGTTGAATTGCTTTGCAAATACCAATATCTTATGTAACTATGGAATAAAGCTGGCATATGAAAATTACCTTGTTGCTATCAAGGAATTATTTTTGCGCTTATATTGAATGAAAATAAATATTAGCAGACATAATGCTAGGTTTAAAATAATTGAACTTAAATGTGGTGGTAAACAATATAATATGCAAATTACCTTTGGGGTTACCGCCTTTAGCAGTGAGCAAGAGGGCAAAATGCCCTTAGAAAACTTAAAGGCCCAGTTTTCTCACCCCAAACAGTACCAATTCTCCTAACCTTCTCACTGAAGCCCCTCCCTAAATTGTCTGAAATTCATCCTCATCCAGATACAATCTAAGTTTCTTGCTTCAAGGTGAGTATAGAAAAACTCAGCTTATATAATCAAAACACGCTCAGTACCATTCATGCTGTGTAATATAAGCTTTGGTAAGTCTGCATTGTTTGAACTAACTGCCAATCAAAGAGCTGAGCCAATTGAGAATTTCGGTACCCCCGCACCAAAATTGTAGTTTGGGGTGAGAGGTTTGGTCCTTTAAGTTAATTTATTTGAATGTAGAAAAGTTAAAAAAAAACCCATTATCATGAAATGTCGCCCCGCGGCCAGCCGCTTCAAAGCTATCTTTCCCTCTTATTTCATGACACTTATCAGTATATGGGGCTGCCAGGCTATGGGTCGGATTAAGTTTTACAAGGTTAAAAGTGAACGTGACCTTAGTTTGTTGAAAAAAGTTAGCCGTTTCAAAGGGAAACATTGTGTTTAAAATGCTCCAACAAAGAGTACAAAGAAAACGGTTCTGACAATATCCAACAATTCAGTCTTAATCATAAACCCCAGCAATAGCTATACATCTCTGAAAAATGATATGTACAAGAAGAGCCATGGGCGTTAGGCTACATCATTTGAAATGTTGAAAGTTTGGGTGAAGAAATTATTCTCGAGCAACCTTACAACTGAATTTCCATCTGTGGGGAACTTATTTCTTGAAATTTTCTTGAAGAGAAGGCTATCATACTGCCTTATTTTTTTATAATCTATCAACCTGTGCCAAAAATATTAGTTTTAGAAGAGTGAATTTTTCTTGCAAAACAAACGCAATATTTCCCTTTAAGAAATATACATAAACCATTTTGAGACATTAAACTTTTCTTTCTAAGCGGATTCAATTTTTCCCTTCTCTTACCTTCATTTTGCACATACCTCCGAAACAACAGTCCAAATCGAGCAAAATTCATGTTCAACGAGCTTGCACTTTTTTGAAGATACTGACTAAAATTTTTCCAGTAGTGCAGAACTGGGCAAACATGGAGCAAGCTTCACTCTAAAGCTGTGATAGTTGTCAGAGAGGTCAAAATTAAAATACTCTCTCTGGGTCAGAGGTATATGCCCATCAGGATAGATGTGAAAAACAGGTATAAATGTTTATTTGAATGCCAAGATTCTAAGCTCATGTCTTATTCCTCATATTTAATTCAAAATAAATTTCATATTTTCTCCTGATGTCCCGCAAAACAATCTTACCCTTCCTCTGGCAGTCAATACAAATACATGCAGTTGCTAATTTTACACCAATTCCAAGTCAATAAATTGAAGTTACGTACCTGGATCTTTCTGAACCAAAGTGACCTCAACTCGGCTGCAGTTCTTACTTGTCCCAGTGAAAGAGTCAAGACGCTGAGGATCCGTCTTGTACGGACAGCCTCTCATTTTGCACTTTGGCGTCTTTAACAGGTAACCTAATTTTCCTTCCTATCTGCTACACACGTATAGGAAAAGCAGACATAAGGAAACAATGCTCTAGAGCGCTTTTTCCCTAAGTACATACATCATTTCTGTGCCAAACTTATAAGAGAAGAGTAGGATGCAGAAACGTGCGTTTGATATTTGATAAGGCAAGACCTTGACGAATCCCGGTCTCTCTGGTCGTAGTCTGCAGGTAACCTTCCTTACTCGAACCATGCGTGAATCTGCGCATAGGCGTCGAGTTGGGAGACTTGTTAATGTCCTTCACCCCTCCCACCCTCCCACACTTTATGGAAACACACCCATCGACTTTGTATTGTTGCATAGTAAATTTTGGGGCGTAACCATGTTCGGCATCCTTGGTAGCTCATCACTAATCCAAGAAGAATCCCGGCCATTTGGGAACACTGTGTAGACCAGGATTTTGAAGCGACGTGTTCAATCTTAAGTAAGTGAGGTGAGGTTTCCAACCAAATGGGTGAAGTCACACCGACCAATGTTTATGTTATATGAAAGACATGGAAGGAATTGGAGTACTCATCATGCCAATAATAAAAACAATAATGTATATGAGCCAATATGTCTATCCAAAATGGGATTTAAATGAAGTACGAAACATGAATCAACACCCTATTATACAGGATTTCTCCGTCATTTGCAATTTGCAGTAACTATGAACAGATGAAAAGTCTTGTGAACATTCATATTAGGGATAGTTTGTATTCGTTAAGAATTCTCACAAGGGTTCAACTTCAGAAGCCACGGAAGCAGTGGCGGTGCTACGGGGGACCAGACGGGCATTTTCTCCAGATTTTGTCCTTTGCCCCATTTTTCCTCCAAGTTGGATCAGATAGGAGCAGGGTTAACAGAAAAAATAAACAGTTTAACTCTCCAGAGAATAATTTTTTCATCCAGGGATATGCCAAAACCTCAGAGCTTCCGGGGGCTTTGCCCCGGTACCCCGCCCCCAGGACGAGCCCTTTGGGTTCGGTTTTGCGCTGCGCCCGAAAATCATTTTGTCAAAATTATCCTTTGACCTTAGTTCCTCCTCCCCTATTTTGACTTTTTGGCTCCGCCACTGCTTGAAAGGGACCAAAATTAGTATGTAAGTCACTTGAGGAATAACCAGTGGTTTGCTTCGTCTATATATTACTACTTGAACATTTTTTCTCCAGACGATTATGAGCATAAAAGGGCAAATGTCAGAAGTCTAAGGACACAATCAAAGGGCAAGAGTGTTTTGTAAGTTGAACTCAAGATCAATCTGTTTAAGAACTAAATAGTTCACTGACCTTTCTAAAACACGATCACTTTGGGTACACCGATGAACAGCCAGAAGTTGGCTGCTCGTATATAGGAAATCACATACATGTTCTCTATTACAGCTGCCAATCGACACATGATGAAATTTTATCGGGGAAATCCCTCTGTCAATGTATGCTCTACAGGTAGTAAGTTTCGTCAGTGGGTTGGCGTGAAACCAAATTTTCTTTACATTTCAAAATTATGTCACCACTGAAACGCTGAATGCGGATCAAATTGGAGGGATGCCCCTCCCCGGCCGCTGTTTGGTTTTATTTGATTGGCTCTTAGATAAGTTCGGTTTATTTTATCATATTTCTCTTTTTATCCAATAAGGTGTTATTCCTCTAAATACAGTTAAGCAAAACAAGACAACTGGAATTTTAAATGAAGTTTTACCTGTAATTGAGGTTAAAAATTTTCTTTATTTTTTGTACTTTTATAGTCCCTGATTTCCAGTCCGGGGGTAATAGCGACTGAGTTCCGAATAGGGGTAGAGGCAAACACCATAGAGTATCTGAACTTTTAAAAAAATAATGTCTTTTCGACTAACAGTGGGTCAGAAAGTCAACCGACTAAAAAATTCGGGTCAAATAATGATCCAAATGAGGCTTAATTGACACAAATTGACAAATTGGGTTATAATTTGGTCCAAAAGGTTGGTTTAGTTGTCCAAATGTGTTACTATATATGTAGCCATCAAATGCAGTAGCAGGCACATTCCTGGGAGTACCATGATGTGACGTTGGAATAAGTAAAGCGTCTACAAGACTGGGAACTACCTAATGAATGCGTAAGGATGAAGAAGTGTACATTAAGTTTGTGCAAATTTTCATTTTAAGGTTTTGTCGTTCGTATTTAACTAAAAATTTGAAGAGTATTTCTGTGGGTCAAGTGAAATGACACCATAGCGATCAGATCTAATTTTATAACACAAATAACTTGAAAGGTGACGGTAAGATGAAATACACGATTAAATGATTAAAGTATTTTACGAAACTCATTGACTTGAAGCTACCAACACGTAGCTGCATGATTGAAGAGCCTTAAAAGTATTAGGTATTCGACCCCAACAATTGCATCAGAAAATAATTACTCTTGAATATCCCTTCACATTTGTCTTATAACTAAAAAAAGGGAAAGATGATTTTGAACAGAGCTATTTCAAACAAAATTGAAAGCTATAATAGATGAGTGCTTAATAGCTTTCTTAATTTGTACAAAGAAAACAATAAGCCTTTAGTTTTTTTCCAAAGGAGACTCTTGCCCTTCGCAACCAAATTTAAAGAGCTGATCCTCTTGCCCCAAGCTACAATTTTGTAAAAGTCTTCAAAACTTTTCAATTGGCACAGCTCCTTGATTGACAGCTAGTTTAAAAAATGCATAGTACCAAAATTCATATTTCACATTATGTACTGTACTGAGAGTGTTTTGATTAAACATTGCGATCTTGCATACTCACCCTGAAGCAATGAACTGAGATGGGGTGTGGATGAGGATGAATTTTAAACAGTTGTCGGAGAGGCTTAAAGGGAAATGTTGCGTTTGTTATGCAATGAAATTTCATCCTTTTAAAACCAATATTTATTGGCAAAGAGTGATAAGTAATTACAAATAAGGCACTATGGTAGCCTTGTTTCCAAGAAATAAGTTTCCCTCAGATAGAATTCAGTTGTTTGTTGCTCAAGAATAATTTCAACATTTCAAAAGAGGCAACTTCCATAACTTTTCTTGTGCCTAATATTTTGAGGAAATTAAGCTATTTCTGAGGTTCATTGTTGAGACCGAATGATTTGAAAATCCCAAGAGCTATTAACTTATAGGCAAATTTTTATTTAAAACATTTGTTCGAAATTTATTTCGTTTATTTATTTCAGATAAGCTGATAAAGTAAATTGTTCCAGAAGGACATCAAATTATGTAATCTTTTATTTTTTGGCAAGTAAAGAAGCTTTTAAGAAGGGATATGGAACAACGAGATAGATATGTAAATTTGTTTTTACCCTTTTCTTTAATTAAAATAAAATTCCACTGTCTTAACTTCGACCCCCAACTGATTCGATGTACCATCGATAATGCGAACGTTTTCGATACGCTATCACTGATGTGCCATTATCGATTCGCAATCGAAGTGACGACAAGGGTGATCTGTGACGTCTTCCAAAATCCGGTATACATTTTTTTGCATTTCAAGAGACGACAGGTCATCTTTAATCCACTAAAAGGAAAGAACAGGATTTTACCGTCCTCTGAGAGGGCAATGCCGTCGTCGTTCAATAAATATTTTGTTCGTAATGTCTGAATGTTTGTTCATCTGCCACATCACGTTTATGTCTGCAACCGAACAGATTTGTTCAATAAATTTGTTAAACGCAAAAGTCAACATAACTTGTTTTTACTTCAAATATAGAGAAATTTTCATATGGAAGCCTTTGTGGTCACGTTCGACCACCTAGTTTCATAAACAAAAACACATATGAGAAAACAAGGAAATTGGAAAGCAAATTGGATAGGCTACTAGCCAGACTAGATGCTAAATATATATATATATACATTTTAACCCTTTACCGTTGTGCTCCGATCGGGGCTTATTTGCGCGCCTCCGGAGTGGGCGGAAAAGCGGACGTAGCACGCCCCACATCGGCTTCCGTAGGCCATTGAGCCCGTGACCTTAAACTATTGTCTCTCTCGTTGTTGTGGCCGAATTTTCGGGTAGCTACTCGCAGTTTCGAGCTCCGCGTGAAACAGTAAAGATGGGTGACAGCCGAGCTCTCCGCATGGGTCCAAAAGGACCCAAACAACGGCAAAGGGTTAATGTTTTTAGGGGCGTGGTACCGGCATGGTACGGCAATAGTAATCATTCATTGTTCTTAACTTTGTGGAGAGAAAATTGTATGTGGGGACGATCCCCTATTTCAGCACTCTTTGGCTACAGACCGCGGGCTTCAGGGACATGTGGTAGTCAAGATATATAGACAGCAGCTTTGCGGCAATGATACACGTGGGCGATTTCAATAGAAAAGAAGGCCTGGGTTTTCTGCAAGGGAATCTCCACTTTCGGTGTATGTGATTTTAGGGGACAAAAGGGAAGAACCCATTTATTTTTAAAAAGGTAGCGTTCCTGAAAAAAATGGAAAATGTGATGCAAGCTGGGTGAAACTCTAAATAGGAAAATTGCAGATGTTTGTTATGTGTTAGTTGGTTGGTTGGTTGGTTCCACATTTTTTTTTTTGGGGGGGGGGGGTTGTCCCTTCCCGGCCACCGTAAGTAGGTGGACGAGAGGGGACACCAGTTTTTTAGGTTCTCATATTAGCTAGGCTCAATATTCGGAGTTGGTATCTAGAAATTCTGACTAAGTCTTGCCTCAGAATTCCGAGTTACTAAGTAAAAGTTCTGAGATACTACCTCAGACGTATACATAATAAGTCTGAGTTAATGAGTCTGAGGTAATAAGTCAGAATTCCTTGATAATTAGTATGCGAAACAAAATGGACGTTTGTTTTTTCTGTCATCCTCTTTTGATCACCGTATAATAGGCTAAAGGGATGTGTCCTACACATTACTGACATTTCTACCGGACTTCACCATGCATGTCACGCTAACATCCTTCATTTATTTATTCATTCATAACAAAACGTGTCATACGTGGATGAAGGCTTTGAGAAATAGAAAACTAACTTCACACTTAAAAACGGCGTTTAGGAACTTTGACGTTTTTGTAACCACGCCTTTGCCCCTTGTAAAAACGTTTAGATTCTAAAAAGGCCTGTTTCAGTTATTCCTAACTCAAGAGATCTATCCTATATACATGGGCAGAGCATGTAAAGCGTACGTCCTATGCGTAGACTGTCGCCACCGCCTGGGGCAAAAAAGAGACACCAACATGGCCGCCGTAATTTGTATGATCGGACGACGACTCTGTACTGTTTTAAACATAATTTACATTTGAATGGGTAGCAAAATCATATTCCCGCAGTACGTGTACTAATTTTAACCTTACCTTGCATTATTTCCAAAATATTTCAAGTTTCTTGCAAAATCTGTTGATTTGAACTACTTGAGCAAGTCCAAACTCACACTCATACACACACACATGGCACACACACACACACCAAAACCATAGCAGACAGCCATATCTTGCTACGTCTATACTCCCACGTACGTAGAGACAATCTACCGTGCAGTATATGCTGTGTCCACGTAAAGGAAGTCCGTGGTTGTATATCACAAATAGCAATGTATGTTGCCCCACTATTGTAATGAGAAATCCGATGACAAGTTTTGTTACAAATTTACCAAAGCACAACATTGCAATATCAAATAATACTCAGACGTAACTTTAAAGCCTGAAAAGTGATTTGTAAAACTCCCAAACGGGTGGGCGATAATCTGAACCCGACAAAAATGACGACTGGCAAAAAAGGAAGGAACATATCGGCTTGTGTTACGAAAAGATTGTAAATATGAGTTTTATCAAATAAATGCGGAAATATCTGGATCTTCCTTAGGAAATATCTGAAGGATGGCGGTTTCATGGAAATTTTCTTTTTTGAAGGTTTTACAAAGAAACATTTCCTCTATTTCCTCATTCGTCTCGATATAATTACAGTCTTCCTTACTCTTGAAAGTTGTACCATTAATAAATATTAAAGATGGAAGAATTATCCATTACTTACTTCTTTGTAATCTACATATTCGGTTAATGAATGGGTAAACATGCAACTTTTAGTCATTAAACTTTCCACAATGTGTAGTAACGAATTATTTTGGAATGAATCTACTTGAAAGCATAGTTTACTTTATTAAGAAATAGAATAATTTGTGAATACCATTTTCAACGAAGGTAACACTACTAGTCACTCTTACGGGGTTGATGCGTACTGTTCAACGAGGATTTCTTGATTGGACGTTGCTATTGAATTGTATCGATTGTATTTGTATTCTTTGTTACGGTTAGGGATAAGGTTAGGGATTAGGGATATTGTTAGCCACTTAAAGAATTTCTTAAACAAAGCGCATCGGCCCGTATTTGCTAATAGCGCTATTTTCAGGACATTTGTTCACGATTCAAGATTTTGACCCACTGTTTATCAAGGAATTGGTTTCTGCTTTTGCATTGTATCCATTGTTTTCTATGTTAGGGCCACTGGCGGCGAAAGCGGGGGACGGGCACTCCCCCCCCCCCCCCCAAATTTCTTAGCGAGGGGACGTCCCCCCAAAAAATCAGGGAAGAAGTAAAAGAAACTTGGTAGCCTTGAACCAATTCAAAGTTGAGACTATAGTTAACCCACCACCGAACAGAGCAGCCGAAATCGACTTAGCCTATGTTCTGCCATTGTGCTGGTCTGCAAGAAAAATTAGAAATAAAAGCTGTTCATTGTACTGAACTTGCATCTATCCTGTCATTTCTGTGTCTCATTTAATTCAGAGAGTATAGGCTGATTTCCAAATAAAGTGGTAAAAAGTCATACTCATAATTAAATAAGCCTAGTTTAATGGTACTGGCTATGGTTCAGTCAGCAAGAGAGAGAGGGACTGCATTCACAAGCAGTGTTCATAAGACGGCTATCACAGCAGTTTCCATTTATGAGATTCTACTGTGACCGTCCCCATAGGCGTAAATCGTGCCGGAGAGGGGATAATGCGATATATCCCCCCCCCCCCCTCGATATTTGACTTGGGAATGACCTATGTAATCACCCCTCCTCCATGATCTGGAGGTGTATTATTTTGAAGAAATAATAATAAACAGCCTAAACGTTGGAACAAACAACGATCCAGATTCTAGACTATGCCATTGCAATAAAAGGTCACAAACAGTCGAAACCTACAGAAACCTGCGACCTAACTTTGAAATGTGACTGCCAAGAACCTCAACCACAAACCTAGTTATTTTAACAGATTGGAATCCTGAATCCGCCAAAAAAGAGCGAAACGTATCATCTAAGGGAAAATCGCCGAATGGTAGCTCCGTTCGCATGACCGTCCGGTTGGAAGAGTAAGCTACCTCGGTATTATACCGACGTAGCCTACACATTGTTCAGAAGTTCGGATTCATCCTGATCAGATAGGTCTGCATAGGCAGATTCAGACTGATTCCAAGGTGAATATTAATGAATTTACACTAGATTGAATGTTGAAATGAATCCCGGTGAAAGTACAAGAATTTCAAGAAACAGACCCTCAATTAAAATACAAAATCAAAACAAACTTACAGGTGCAGTACCAAACCAAGGGCGAGTATAGGGGGCAACTAATTTTAGAGTAGTTAGGTAACCGCGCCTCTTTTCCTTTGGATTTGAAAAATAATTTTAACAAAACCAAAATTACAAACAAGTAACAACGCAACTGTTGATGTCCAAGAAATAGCCTATAGGCTTTCTGTGAGCGGAAATATTTCGCACATTTTCGTTCATTGAATTCACCGTAAAATGTTCTAAAAACGACTTAGATTGCACGAGAGAGCTTGTAGAATCTCAGAGCTTCCTGGGCCCTAAGGCGGGCCCTGGACCCACGCCGGCGGGACTTCGCGCTTCGCGCTCGTGATGTGCGCTACGCGCACATAGGGTTCGTTTCACGAGTCCAACCATTCCATCTTGTTCACTGATTGTCCCCCCCCCCTAAATTTTTATGCTTCCGCCGCCACTGGTTAGGGCTACGGATTAGATTAGGGATTACCTCGATAGTTTACCAGTTAGGAAATTTCTTGTTTTCGTCTTCGATCCGAAGTATGCTAAACACTCTTTTTTGTTTTCAAAGAATGTCCTCAACAGAGGCCCTCTTTTGGTGGAAGAATCGTCTTTAGGGGTAGCAGAGGCGTAGGGTCCGGTTTTTTGCCTACCTTGGCCAACAGAGGACGGATAATGATTTTTCAGACACCACCTTCAAATCTCAGGTTCCATATGGGGCCTGGACGGGGTCAAATTTGGATTGGTCGCAAAACTTGCCAAGAATCTGGTTTGCCTTTACCAGGACAGTGTCCTTGGACCCCTGGGGATCGACCGTGCCTGGGCACTGGGATACCGTGTAAAATAGATGAAGCAGGTATGCCTTATTGCACTCACAATATTTTATTAAAGAAAAGTGGGGAGTATCTGAATTTTAAACTATACTAAGTTAAATCATTACAGGTACGTAGCCAGTCAGACAATTCACCGAGGGGCAATCTTTTAGGGAATCAAATTTATTTCGGAGGTGGGGGGGGGGGGGGACAAAATGAAATGCTTTAAGGCAATTGCCTTTTTTGATCTTCTTGGGCGAAATGTTTTCCATGGGACCCCCCCCCCCTCCTCCTCCTCGTTGTAATGAATCTGAATCAGTATTTTTGTCTGAGTCGAAAATGATTGTTCATAAGAAGAAAGATGGCCTTCAGGATTTGCTGTTATTCAGTTCGCTTTGAAGTATGATCAAAGCCTCCTTAGCTCAAATAGAAAAAGCACAGTCCTAAAATAGCAATTTTCTGCAGTCTACGAGAGAAACAGATTTTGATGAAAATTTTAATTTTTACTTTAAAGTTTCAGAGCCCCTTTCATATGCTCAGTCTTATCCACTCGAATTCCCTGAAGTGACAGAAAACAGCATCACGGTGTCTTGGCCAGCATGGAACGAAGCAATCGATCAAGGCAAAGGGCCGGTAACCGGTTATAAGATTCTGTTTCGTGATCATCTAGATGAAACTTTTCAGGAAATCTTACTAGGCAGTAACCAATTTAATTTCCGGTTAGAAAATTTAACCGGTGGTTCCACCTATCTGTTTCGGATAGTCCTTGTAAGAGAGGGGCAGCCAACAGATGGCCCACCGAGCAACATTCAGAAGATATCAACGGCCACAACATCGGCGTGCAAAAGTAAGTTGAAAGTTTTACTTTTGGTCGAGTTTTAGAAGGTTTGGCTTTAACTTTAATAACAAATATAATTGTCAGACCGTGGTGAAATTTCAGCAAACGGTTTTTTGCACTCTTGAGAACACCTGTTTCATGGCCGCCATTTATTGATTAACACATATTTTCTCATGCCTCATATTATTAATAGGCCTGGGGAGAGGGCTTGATGTGATGTCGACCACTAAAATATTAGGGGAACATGCCCCCCCCCCCCCTCCAATGATCTCGACCCATGTAAAACTGTAATCTTAAAGTGTATTTCAGGTAAAAAAGTCAAAAATATCTATTAAAAACATGAAGAATGAATTCTTACATTCCAACTCCCATCTTCATAGGACATTCTTGAGTCGAGATATAAAATTTTAAAGTTTATTCACTCAAATTTATATGGTACATAGCGCAATAATTTGTTATGTTATTATTTTACTACATAAATAAAAATCTTTGTATTTCTTTGTTTTTCTAAAAGCTATTTCACCTTGTACCAATGCGTGATAGCACTCTAACTCTTATAGGCTGATGTAACTTATTAGGCCTTCTCTGTGCAACATGCTATGCAAGGAAATAGGAAGCGTTGAAGGTAATAAAAGCATTTTCAATTTTAAAGGGAAACAAAGCAGATAATATGAGTTGTATACGACAAGAAAGTCACAAATTATTGTGCAGTGGACCGATTTGTTTTAGGTGAATAAATTTCAACATTTAATATCTCGGCTCAAAAATGTCATATGAAGATGGGAGTTGGACTGTTAGAATTCAGTTTTTATGCTGTTTAATATATATATTTGTTTTTTACTTGAGTCACTTTTAGACGTATGCTGAAAATAAGGTTCCTTACAGCAGGGAGCTTTTACTTCCAGATAAGAGCTCCCTGCCGACAGGAAGGCTGGAACCTACTGCAATTAGCTGATTACGTTCAGTGTTCGAGTCGATGCTCAGCGTAAGCATTGGAGTAGGAAAAACAAACTAGGAAAAACAAACAACTGGACAAAAGGTCGCGGCCGTTCGACTTAAACCACGGGTTGGAAACTTGGCGGTCTCATTTAACTGAATACAGTGCTTGAAAGAACCAGATTTTTTTCCGAGGTAGATAAGTGCACTGTGTGGTAACTTGTGTGAAAGCCATGCAGGCATGCAATTCTTGTATTTACTGTGGGGAGATGGTGTCGAACCTCTGGTATGTAGATGTACCATATTGAGTAAAACAACTTTAATTTTGGCGCGAATGGCGGATGTACTGACCCGAAGCAAGACAAAATTCGTGATTAAGATCAATCTTTCATAACGAGTTAAGCTAAAATACAATAAGTATGATTGTAATTTTTCACTGATCAGTTTCTGCATGGGGACAAATTGTCTTCTGACCCCCTCCCCCTCCTTCCCTTGGCTATAAGCCTGAAAAACTATCTTGAAGGTGAAACTATTTTAGCGCATACCTTGATTCACTCTTTTTGCCAAAGTCTTGGTAGGTGCGTGCATTCTAAATACATAGTGATAAATCAAAACCGATTAAATACGATGAGCTGCAGCTGTAATTGAAAGTTCTACGTGCGAATGTCTCTTCCTGTCTACGCTGTCAACATAGCTGAATAGAGGCATATTTTAAAAGTGTAAAAATTCAAAAAATATATGATAAAGAGCACAAAAATGAATTCAAACAGTTCAACTCCCATCTTAATAGGACATCCTTGAGCGGAAATAAAATGGTGACTGTACATTGCACAATAACTGGTGATGTCATTGTTTTACTACTCAGTCTACAGACTTTGTATTTCTTTGTTGTTCTGAAAGTTACTGCATCTTGTACCAATATGTGATAGCACTCGTACTCAATTGGGGTGTGTTATTAATTAAGTACTCTCGGTACAATACTGCTAAGCAAGCAATAAGGAAGCGTTTTAGGTCATTAAAATCTTTTAATTTGAAAGGGAAATGGAACATTCAATGTGAGTTGCACAACAAGAAGGTCATAAGTTGTTGCGCTGTGGAATATTTTGTTTTAAGTGAATAAATTTCATCATTTAACATCTCAACAACGGAACGAGCTACGACAATTGGAGTTGAATGAATAATATGCATATTTTGCAACCTCTAAAATACATATTTTTTAAATTCTAGACTTGAGGTACACTTGAGTCCCACGCGTCTTCTAGAAGTAAATTTCATGGGACTCTTACTTATTCAAATTACTCGCCGGCGACAATGTCAACCACAGGACATTCTTCATCTTGAACTTGCACGTTGCTTACGTACGACGATGGTTAAATCAGTTCTCGCATGCCCAGGTAATAGATTTTAGAGATGCGCAACTAGACATGATCACACGTCACTATGATCGTAGTCACCGATTAGCCAACATTTCTTGGTTAAAAGTATTCTTGTGTCTGGTTATTTTTTTCGAGGACAATGCCAGTTTCTATCAGGATATCTAAGATTCTCATTACTTGCGGGTCCTTGGTGTCAATTTAAATGAGAGTCAGGTTTTTTGGTAAAACTGAAAACAATGATAGACTACATATAGTCATCACCCTAAGTACAGTTTCCTCGTTGGAATCAAATTCAAAAGACAAACAGTACACATTACACAGCACTAGGACCGTGCATGTATGTTTACCAGGATATACCTTCAATAATAAACCAGATTTGTGTTCGCGCCAACATATGGGAGGGGCAGCGTGAACGAGTTGGTAGAAAGGGGCTGCCTTAGATGAGAATAGACCTTCGCATTGACGACATCCTGACGCTATCCTTTGAGTTAAACAATGAAACACGTGGCAACGCGCATAAGAATTTGTCGGCACGTGTAGCAGACTATGATCGTATTCGACTGGTTGACAGATCAACTCTCTGCATTTGTCTGTGTTTGTTTGTTTTGTACCCAAAGGAGGGCATTCTTTGTGCTCTGTGTCTCAATATGCACAAGGTGTCCATATTTTCCTTTCACCTTTTTTCGTAGAACTGGGAAGTGTGGAACTCGACGTTAGTACGACGAAGATGCAAGGATTTGACAAGAGCCGCTTCATACTCTCTTGGCAACTGCCCAGCCTGACAGAACATTGTGATGTCACTTTTCAACAAATCACGTTACATCGACTCGACACCGATAACTGCAACTTCTCACCAAACACTGCGCCCAAAGATCACGTCATTGAAAGTGGACTGCGAACTAGGAGTTTCAATCTCCTGCGTCCGAATTCTTTGTACAATATCACATACCTTGCAAGAAACCCGGCAGGCACCTTTGGGTTCTCAGAGCTTCATCGCACAGCCCAGATAAGTAAGAGAATTAACATAAAGCATAAAGTAAAGTGAAAGGAAAATGAAGGGATGGGTGGTCACTTTTTATTTCCCATTTTACTTTCAGCAATGACTGAAAAAATAAAACATATTCGAATAGACCTTATGCATTTACGTCATTTTGGACGTGAAACAAGAAAAAGTGCCGCACGGACGACGACTCATCGCTAGTGTCCGTAGAAGTATCCGACAGAATAAACAAATCAACTGACTACATAATGTTGTGAGTACAAAGATGGGTGCCTGCTACCATCGGGGACGTTGTTTGACGTAATATGCATAAGGTCCATAGACTACCACCCACAATTTTCGATTTAAGAATACAAGTATGTGTATCAAAATTATCATCACAAATATCACTTTTTACTTCTGGTACTAATGGGTGTCATTAATTCCGTATTGACGTGTCATCAAATCCCAGCTGATTAAATGAATAAACCATTAACTAAGCACATGAGGCTTATAGTGCCACTTCCTGGCGGACTTCAGAAGCTCCGTCCGTTTAAGTAGGCCAAGGCGTGGTCTTACGGGACTCATCCTCTCTGGGGGCGGTGACCTTTTGCCCAAATCCAGATCCCCAACCACGGCACACTTTTTGCCCGACTGAGGCACCCAAAGTCTTTCCGATTCAGCAAGGTTTTGGCCAATGGGGAGGGGTGGGGGCTACAGCCCTGGCCCTCGTCCTGTACTGTCATAGGCCTAGGTCTTAGAGTTACGGACTGATGCATGTGATAAGGCCTATATAGCCCCACCCGCTGTCTAACAACATATGAAAGGGGGAAAATATCCGCAGAAGGTGATATTTTTCAGAGACTAAAGTTTTCAGTATTCAAAAACTTTAACATGTGGAGCAACCAGGTTTGCCTCTTACGCTGGAGCTGGCCTTTGATTCGCGGACCATCATTCTTGGAAAAGGTTCTAAGGTGGGAGAATTGTTCACGTTTCAGGGTCCTTCAATGCAATTTGATGCAACACCTGTATCGGGGTAAATTTTGAAAAAAAAAATATCTACTGTAACTTTTGACATGAAACTGGGCTGAACAAAGAAATTTCATTGTTGACTTGCGGAAGCATATTTCGCCCATCACATCAGGATTGTGTCATGGAGGGGGGGGGGGGGGGTTGGTGTCATGGGGAAAGTTTTGGGCACGACATGTGGGAAAAGTCTAAGGCTAGAGAGAAAAAACCGCTATTTGGGGTGTTTTTTGCATTGCAAGGTTGGATCATGGGGGGGGGGGGTTCTAACCCCCCTCCCCTCAAAGCTACTGGTGCTATTCGATTGAATTCTAATATCATAATGACGCTATAAATTTTGTTTTCGTTAATCCAGTTCCAACGCAAGCACCACGAAACCTACGAAGACCCAATGTACCTGCACAACAGCAAGCGAGAAGGAGAAATATAGTATTTTCGTGGAGCGCTCCTCAATGTGGACAACGCAATGGCAGGATTAAAAAATACGGGCGCGCATTCACTATCAAAAACGGAATCTCGTCGTACGAAAGGAGGGCTGGGCTGAAGCATGTAGTGTATGGGGTGTCAGAAGAAGACGAGTGGGTATTCAGGGTACAAGCTTGCAACGATGTTGGATGTGGACCACTAGCTGAAGTAAGTGGAACAGGCCTGCGAAACTGACCCAGATGATACCTGCAATAAAATTGCTGTTCAAGACCAATCTAATGTAAATTTTCTGAGTATGAATGTAAACAAGTTGTCATAAGCAGATAAAGAGCTTGCTCATAAATTACACTGTATCATGTTTGTGTGATCGGGTGATTGTTTTTATTGCTTCAAATCTCAATTCGTAGATCAAGAAGTGGACCTTACTTCGTTCACTCCCATCTCCCTTTACAAATCACTGGAACCCCCTCCCCCGGAATTGTGTGGCACAGCGTGAGATATACAAACCGAGTTCCGCACATGGTGTGCGAACTGTATTCGTTAGTACGTGCATACAACGCTATCTGGCCAACGGACCGAAATTAGGGTCTTAGTCCTTCTCTACGGCAGATTGAAATGCATGTTTTTGCACCAGAGACAATTCAGTCATAATCCACTGTACTAAACAACACCTGATATCCGTCCTTATGTTATGGATTAAGAAAGAATAAATTTTGGAATACGTGGAAAACGTGTTGTAAGTGCGGGATTGGTTTGCTTGTCCGGACGATTTGGAGGATGAACGCATGTGTACGCATCGACCAAAATCAATTACCGAACTCGTTGTCTTTCTAATGTTTATAACTAAAAGATACATGGACTCCGGGCGCGGATCCAATGATGGAGAGGGGGGGGGGGGGGGGCTTACACGGCCTCACCCTTTTTCTTTTTCGCCAGAACAACAACAAAACATACGGGAAATTGGCAGTGCAACTCCCTCATTTCCCTGCTTTCCCGTCAGCCCCCCTTGGAATGTCTTGATCCGCGCCTGGACTAACTAATTTGCTTTTCTTATACAGAAAAAAAA
This sequence comes from Holothuria scabra, assembly GCA_037179385.1. Classification (NCBI taxonomy): domain Eukaryota; kingdom Metazoa; phylum Echinodermata; class Holothuroidea; order Aspidochirotida; family Holothuriidae; genus Holothuria; species Holothuria scabra. Next base: position 26,387,410 of record CM074196.1, on the reverse strand, counting down.
AAAAACAACTACAGATAAACATGAAGAGTTAGACAAATCGCATTCAAATATACTTAAACTATTTCCTGTGAGAGAAAACTGAGTCAATCACAATTATATCACTGGACAGCAACATAATTCGTTGAACAGAAACAGATAGATTGTCACAAAATATCAGTGATTGTAGAAACCAAATCAACGATGGACCACAACCGTGTTTTTATAACAAAAAAAAAGAAGAAACCTTTTAACCCTTTCGCTAGAATTTTTCCTTCAGACATGCAAAATAAGGCACTGAGTGATACTTCTTGGTATATGCCTATATACACACTGAACTCCACAATGTATTAAATAATTTTATCGTTACCTCTTTTGAATCACACTAATCACACTACAACGAATTCGAATCGGATCCTGGTCCAATTTTTGTGAGTTTTTATTTAAAACAAACTTCTCCATCTTTGGTCGTAAAGAGTACCAAATATGCCAACCTATGTAAATATGCGGTTTGTATCGCAGGAGCACGGGGACGAAATTTGTTTTCATTTCGTGACATCACATCCACAGACAGCCTTTATCGGATTAAGCATATCCGATAAAAGCTAGCTGTCGAAGTGATGTCACGAAAAAATGGTTTAAATTCAACCTCCACAGACCTCTGATGTTGCAAATTTTGGGTTCCTTCCGATCAGAGATAGAGAGGATTTTAATTAAAACTTACAAAACATCTGTTCGGAATCCGATCCAAATTCATTGCAGTGTGACCCCGTGATTGAGGCTTACATCTCACTTCAAATTCCTTTTCCAACCTAAAATATTCTGCTTCCACTTCTTAAATTTTTTTAGTTTGTTTTTAAAACATCTCAAAGAAAAACAAAAACAACATAGGAAACCCTGACATTGGAAAAAAGAAAGAACACATCAGGTAAAAAGGTTTAATTAGAAAGAAATCTTTGGTTTAACAAAAAACTTCTCAAGCATGTCAATACCGCTGAAAAATCACAAAATAAGAAACACGCAGACATCCCTTAAGGACATGAAGAATAAATGATAGAAAAGTTTCGCTTGTAAGGCCTTACAAATTGATGTTATTATAATGAAATTTTTATCAAAATGATAATTGTGGATAGTGGAGGGACATTTCATACCCCCACCCTATCCTTCCCCTTCCATCTCATCACCTCTCCACTGACCTTTTCCCACGTAATATTACAAAGAATTGTGGGATATATTTCTGTACGCATTGTTTTCGTCAATGTCATTTTACCGTGATGGAAAACGACGCACACCAAAACGCTATCCCATATGTCTATGTTATTGCTATTGAAAAGTTGCTATGGGAATGTTATTTTTGGATGTAATACTCCAGCTGACGAAAAGATTAGAGCAAGATGCGGCTATAGCAAAATGGAGAAGCAAGCGTGAGAAAAATTGTGATGTTCAGAATACAAATTATGTAAACAGCACGAAAATCTATACGATGAACCCAAATGCAAAAATGATGCGTCGAGGATTTGATGATAAAGAACAAGTAATATTTCAAACAATGTAATGAATTTCGATTCATCTTTCAGTAACTGATCTATTGGTATTAGATCCCTCCCTCTTATCGGTTACAAATGTGATTCCCTTTGCAAATTCCTGACTACGTCGCTGCACGGGGCATTTTACTAGTTCTTCCCCTTCCACACCGTTAAGAAAACGCCTGTAAAATTACAGTAAAAGACAAAGAAATACACGAGAATCCCTGCTGAGTTGCAGCAGGGATTCAAATGCATTTCTTTCTTCATGTCACTGTAATGTTACAGGCATTTTTAAAAGTCTGACAGAGCAACAAATCACTTTCACTGCCCACACCATCCAGTGGCGTAGATAGACACTTTTCCACGGCAAGAACTCAAATTTTCCGATTTTTTTAAAGTGTGAACAAGACTGTAACAGGGACATAATTTGCGGTGCGGGAAGCGCCCGGAAAATTGTGCTATTTTTAAATAAGTAATGACACAAATGAAGCTTCTATTAGAGAGAATATGGATTTTTATGAAAGAGGAGTTAGTTGGGAAAACCCCCACTGTAGTCGACTGGTGTCATTAATGGCAAATTTTCGATTTTTTTTTAATTTTGCAGAGCCACAGGGAAGGGGTGAGGGGGAAGGCAATCTCTCTGCCCCTGTAGCTATGCCACTGACCCCACCATCTCTCCCTGGGGGACGTATGTTTTGACACTGACCCCATCATCTCTCCCTGGGGGACGTATGTTTTGATACAATATTTAACAAAGACGTACATAAGTTAGAGTACATATTACAGCAAGTTGTGGCTAATAAAAAGAAAAGCAAGCAAGCATGAGAACTTTTATGACTTTCAAAATTAAAATCAGTGCACTTGTGATCTATTTTCGGCGAACTGAAAAATAACAGCCATATTATGCCCTCATTATACTCAACACTGTTCCCAAAGGGCCAAGATAGTTAAAACCTTAGTATATAAAAAGGATATAATTTTCAAGAAAAAAATGTAAAAATTGTGTGGATTGTGAAAAATGCAGATTGTGACAAATTGTAATACAAGGTGAAAAATAGAAAATTTGAGGTAAAAGATGAGGTTATATTTTATCCTTTACTGCACTAGGTACACATGCTGTAAATTATAAATTGATATCCCATAATTCAATGCAAAATAATGAAAAGTTCCTAGACTTTATGAAATATTTTAGAAAACAACAGTATAGCAGAACTGAGTTTGGAAGATCATGATACAGAACAGCTGAATTGTGGTTTTTCCAAAGATTGTCCCAACCCCTACTCACACCCAGTCCTAACATTGGTTAACCAATTCAACAACAGATTATCTTTATTAAACAATTACAAAACTAAGAAAACTCAGTATCTCATGAAAAGAACCTAAAATCTCTCCCTTCACTGTAAAATGTGTATTCTTGATGAATCCCAAATTTTTGTTAACACCGATTGTTTCAACTGATTTATAACGGTCTATTGCAAATTTCACTTGCAAAAATAATGGCACACAGCACAGGTACTGGAGATTACAACCCCACGTTAGCCACTCTATTCCTCTGCAGTCCCCAAATGGTCGCAACATGATTTTGTCAAATTTTCAAAAGGTTACACATCTGTGCTATTAATCATCAGTTTTTCTTACAATAAAGTGATCAAGAATGGACTACAATTTTATTCATGGTCACGGTCAACCTTAAAAAAAGATGAAGTTCTGAAATTCTTGAAATGCTCTTTATGTTAACAAATTCTGTGCAATGTTTCCTTGTCAATACTGTAACAATATTAAAAGGCTTCAAACATTAGCTTCATGTAAACTTGCCACAAGCATTAAAATATGAAGATCTAATGCTACCTTTAACTGGTACAAGGTGACAACCACAGAGCACTTGGCTGTTAAAGGGGAATATTGTGTTTTAAATGCTCCAACAAAGAGTACCAAGAAATGGTTCAAATGCTATCCAACAATTGAGTCTTAATCAAAAACCCCAGCAATAGCTACATCTCTTCAAAATACTAAGTGCAAGAAGAGCCATGGAGGTTGCATCATTTGAAATTTTTTAAGTTTGGTTGAAAAAATTATTCTTGAGCAACAAACAACTGAATTTCTTTCTGTGAGAAACTTATTTCTTGAAAAGAAGGCTAACATACTGCCTTATTTTTGATAATCATCCACCCAGTGTCAATAAATATTAGTTTTAAAGCGATGAATTTTTTATGCAAAACAAATGCAATATTTCCCTTTAAGCAATATTTGATGCCATCTTTTTAACATATCAAAGAAATGATGAAACAAGATCGCATCTTAAACCAGGGTTGGTTCTAAAACATTTAAATAAGCAATTCCAAATACTGACCATGCAATGCTATTTCCATAGTTTACAACTTCCTTCTTTTTCTGAAACATTTAAACCTGGCTTAATGATTTCATTTTAGTTAATACCAGTACACATGTAAAAATACAGTACCTACTGTTTTAATCAACACTGACAGAATACAATGGTCAGATGAAAAATCTTTTGGATCTATTTGAACATATACTTTTAAATACTAAAAATGTACTCCTTGAAATTTCCATCGTTTCTGAATCTGTTCAATAGATATTTGAAATTTATGATGTGAAGTTATACACAAAGACTACTTGTCATTTTCAATTCTTCATAACTTAATAAGGAAAAATGTACTGTAAAGGGCTACCACATGAAAAGAAAAAAAAAGATCAATCCCTTACCCCACATGTAACAATTTGCATAATCTGCTCATACTTATTCATGATGTACATTCAAAAACAGTAATGGTCTTTTTTGATTCATTTTGCCGGCAATTATAGCTATCTTTTAACAATTAAATGTTTTTTCCTCATCAATTATAAAGATATTTCACTTCTGTGACCACCAACCTTTGAGTTCAATTTACTTGCAAGTATCAGTCACATCAGCATTGCAGCAATTGTGCACGATTTCCACAAAGAAAATAGTTGGCAGTGGGAAACTCCTTCACTGGATTTGCTTCAAACAATGATAAGCATGATTGGAGTCAGAGGGTACAGTATAATAGCCCTACAAATAATCTGAAATACCCTCACCCAAATAAGTCCCCCTTCCCATACTTTGAGCCCCGTTGCCAAGATTGAGTCACATACTGTAATCATCTTTAGTACAACCAATCTGTTAATAAGTATAAAAATCCATCATGCAAATGGAACCACTGAAGCAATACATGCAACAAAAAGGGGTACCTTTATATATTAAAAACACTGTAAATATTATAATGAAGTATGATACTGCTTCCACAAGAGTCTGTATAATCATGTACCATTGCCAATCAATCACAAAAATTACCTCTTAAAGCTCCAAGTTTCTCAAGTCTGGGAAAATACTTCTATTGGGGCAGAAAGGAACAAAGCAGGGTATCGCTATTACAGGTATTGTACATGTATACATATTTTAGTAACTTTCAGGGACCTATCCACTGAGTTTCAAAGGACAGAGTGTAAAGTTGATTGATTACTACCCTGGAAAAAGATTGTGAGGGTGTTCCCTTTCCTTTGGAAAATGGTTGCTTTTGGGAATAGACTGATGAAAATTGATGCTATATTTGACACATTTTAAAGCATATTTGAGCCTCCATGACAAGCAATGGGGAGGGGGCACAACACCCAGATGCACTACTAATGTGACATATTTTTCTGGCTGTCTAACTAAAATTCTTCAGTGCTGGTTCAAAACAACTTTTACTGTAATTCTCCAGTACTGTCACGCAAGTTATACTCATGATTAATTGATATTTACTTTTGGCCCCAAACTTTCATTAAATATGCAAAAAATTGCTGCATGATGTTAAGGGTACTTTGTTGTATAGTAAAAATACTTTCATATCCTTTTTTTTTTTAATTTCTGAAATTATGCAATCTGGTATTCAACTTTTTCTGTGTGCTTTTTATTCTAGGAATTCCTTATTATGCCACTATGTATGTACCTGATAATTTATCAATAAGAGCCAGGCGCGTAGCCAGGATTGTGTCATGGGGAGGGTTTTGGTGTCATGGGGGGTTTGGGGTCACGATATGAAGGAAAAGTCTAAGGATAAAAAGAAAAAACAGCTATTTTAGGTGTTTTTTGCATTGCGAGGTTGGGTCATGGGGGAGGGGTCAAACCCCCAAAACCATCCCTGTGGCTACACCACTGAATAAGAGCAGTCATTCACAGGACAGTGGTTGTGCTGACCATAAGTTCATGTGCATGTATCCATTCTCTGTAGCATCAATGTATTACTTTAATTTTATAAACTTTTTCCCATGGATTGAGACGTGGACTGTTTTACCATGGACTGTTATCCTGGATGTCAACTTTCCTCAAAAATTTCATTAATATTTGTAGTTTTTATTGCCACAGTAGAAACCCTGTGCTACAAGTATCACAACAAAATAAAAATAAATACAAAATATAATATAAACCAACAATGGATAAGCACTTAAGAATTGCAAAACACCGTTAGAAACCTTGTTAATACAGAACTTGCATAAGGCCAAGAGTATAATAATTTATGAAAAGAAAGGAATGATTCTGTTTCTCATCAAACAATTGCCTAACACCCTCCACCCCATTCCAACCCCAACCCCCTCCCCTAACTTAGACATGCCTTCTGATTGGTTGCTTTCCTTATTTCATTTGTGATATAAAAATTAAAACCCTCCACGGTATTCTTCAATACATGCAAATTTGGAAAAAGGAACACAGATAAAAATCAGAGACACCCTTTTGTATATCAATGTCTGTCATTATATAAAACCTTTTGTCTCCTATCATTATGTCACAAAAATTAAAAAAAGATAGAGATCATAAATCCAGACATTCAGAGAACCTTGGGAAATAAATATTATAAACAAAATCATTTTTATATCTCTACATATGTTGAATAACAAATGGCAGTGGACCTGAGATGTTTTTTGAATGCACACAGAAATACTACAAATCGGGAGTACCTGTAAATGCTAGTGAGTTTCAAGAATTGCATGGGAAACTTGTCAAGTCATCCCTTTAGTTTTAAAACCTATTCAGATATCACCTTCCTGTGGTTTTGTGCCATTGGTTGCATTTGAACTGCATTTTTCAAGGAAAATTTTGAATTTTGCTCTGCTGTAAGCCTGTAAATTAGTGTTGAGCCAGGCTCAATTTCCAATTTTTCTACATGTACTGGTGTATATAGATCAACAAATCTACATACACAGCCAAATTTCTTCATGCACTGGTCTAACAATCTAAAAATCAAAAATAAGTTTCCAGAAGTAAGAGGGACATGTGTTTTTTTTTTTTTAACATGTGACATGTCATTAGGTTAACATTTCTTCAAAACATTCACAAAGCTTTCAATTCCCCCATTTAATCAGCAGCTTATATACTAATTTAACTTCAATAGGTCACATGACAATCACTAAGTTGATACCATGGCAACCTGTGTTGAAGCATTGTTAGTGGCGCCCGAAATGCTACGTTATTTGTAAACAAAAGATCAGCTGAGACAAGTAAGTTCCATACACCTGCACTGACAAGAGAAAAGTTGGGTGGGGTGGTTCACTATGAATCTTTTACAGGGATGATTAAGTCATGTTCAGCAGGACTGTGCCAGCTTCTCTCTATCTGTCCACATCAGACAGTATGACTATTTTCACAATTACGATGACCCACCATCCACTGATCTATCCAGAGCTGCAACTTTGATAAGGTCTGGATATAACCACATCAGTGAATGCTTACCTGCTTAATGTTTGATTTCTATATGATCCCTAATGGCGTTTGACTTACTGCAAATATTTATGCTTCAGCTCAATGCTTCACCATCCTTTAAAGTCAAAGTTAGTACCACCTCCTTCCTTAAGTTGAGGGGTATGAAATGCCCAAAGAAAGGATACCCTCGCCACATGGTATGCTGACTAACTTTTGATGGTACACCAACCACTGACCACAGAAGCACAATGCCATCACAACAACAGCTCACAGTTAGCATGTCACAGTTACATGCAAGCAGGAGATTCTATTTTACATGCACCTGTGCATGGTAACCTAAAGCCTAGCACACACTATACAACTTCGCACATAGCAAACTCAACTAAACCTAGTTTTGAATCGTCGTCACGATTTTTAGTAGCATGACAGGGCCAAGCCCACTATACGACCGGCTATCATGCATTGTCAGTCGAATGATTACACGTTCACACTACTGCTATACACATAACAGTACAACAGCACAGAACAGCATACAGTTTGCAACTATACTTTCAGTGTGTAGCTATCATACTAGACCTATGCAAGTTTAGGTACAGCCCACCAATGATGTTGACTGCCTCGGCAATCTCTTCAACGGTTTTCTCCAAGCATTTTGCTTCCACAGTTATAAAGTACATGTTGTTGCTCTCACATTTCTACCAGTTTTTCTTATCTCTACTCCCCATACTCGGTCCATATATCCATCTTTTCAACCAAATATTTAAACAAAGTAACATCAAAAGTTGTCACTGGGACAAGCATCAGACAACTTTCACTGTATTTATATCACATGCATATAAATCGGTAATTTTGATTGGTCAGATTTTTCAGTCACTTGAGACTGTCACCATACAGAGTCAGGGAGAACCAACATGTGTGTTCTTCCCGACTGAAGGCGATGCAACTTAAAACTGGTCCTAAAACTGCCAGTCGCAGTTGTAAACTCACGCACACTGCACCACTGTTAGAGATCCGACGATGAAGTTGAGTTGCAACTCGCAAAGTCATACAGTGTGCGGCTAGCTTACGTAAACTGAACCCTAGTATTGAGACCCTATTTTCAAGCAGTTAGGCTGACCACACTTGGATAAGTCAAAGAGGGATACACCTCTTCTACATGCATACAGTCAAACAGAATACACTATGGGGGGAGCTCCGTTGTCCATTTTGCATGTCCCACAATTCTACGAGGCAAGGAATTATTTAACTCCCTTATTGATATGCAAGGTCACTGGAATTTTATACATAGAAGCTACAACCCCTGCTACTAATTTTTTGAGCTCTGAATGACATATTCACTGGCTCAATTCATACTTATACAGTTGTTGGAAGACGTTCCAGTCTTTCTCTCTTCCACCCTTCCATCAATCTCCTCACCAATCCACCCAGACTCATTCAATGTCTTCCTCAACCCCCCCTCCCCGCCCCCACAATACCTTCAGTTATGACCAAATGAACAAGAGTTCAATACAAAAAACATTGTTTTCAGTTCATATTGGTGATCCCCATACAACACACTTTAGATGAAAAAGAAAAACAATTCCTACATCTGTTTCAACAAATTATTGTTTCCTTCGTTTCTAATTGACCCTGTCATATCCTTCCTGGAGAAATGTAAAAACAGGAGCAGTAACGATGTATGTAACAACTCCAACAAACGCAAGGACAACTAGGGCAAAAACGTTGGTGATGACTACCATTGGTGACAGCTTGTCAAACCCATCGCTGCAAAAAGGGAAAAATGCAGAACAGAAATCAGCACACTGAGATAGCCTTAATTAATATAGAACAAAAAAAAATATCTCATAAATATTGCATATTTGGCATCATTCACGTTTTGTGTAGCTTAACTTGCTTGCATATTCAGGAAGTGCACTTTTTAAACTCATGACAATAAGCAAGGATAGATAATTTGATGAGCTACAGCACTGTACCACTAAAACCACCTAAAACTAAGAGGGGAAGGATCCCAATTTAATCCAGAGCTCAAATCAAATATTCTGCATATTTATGATAAAATTCACAGATTTCTCTCTTTGGTATGATGAAACCACTCTATGAGAAAACTTTCTCTGGACCAAGCTTAGGAAAGAATTAAGCTCCCACTTATATGTGGCACCATAAACTGGAAACAAGGAAACAATACTGTTAACTCTGTACAGGTAATTTTTTAAGGTTGCTCGATTGTTTGTGGAAAAAGCAGTACTTAACCCCTTAAAAATAAAATGTTGCATAACTCCTTCCGAGTGATGCATCAAAGTAAGTACTGCAAAGAAGTACACTTACGAGGTAAAGAGAATTTTTTCAGTGAGTCCTGTCAAAACAGTGATGACAACCATTCCAAGAATGAAGAGGCCAAAGAAGACATGGACAGGTTTAACGGTTGCCCTCGTTTCTTCCCGTGCACGTGGAAACAAGAAAAACAGGAAACCAAGAACAAGCTAATGGAGGGAAGAAACAGAACAATTCTAATTACAATTATAATCAGGAATGTAGAGGTTCATTTCTTAGAAATTTGTTACTCAGAGTTGTCTGTTTGGACGAGGGTTCCCTTTTGAGAATTTTTCCACATTAGGCAAAGGTCCAGAGGCAGAATGATTACTATTTTTCCTGTTGCCTTTTTTATTATGTTTATAATTGAAATAACATTGTGTAAAGAAAAAACCTTATTATAGTAGTCTTCCCCACCTAGGTCATTCCAACCCTACTGACCATGGCAAGACTTTTTGTGTAGAAAAGACAAAAAACCATTTCCTGATTGTTTGCTCAAGACTTCCAACTTCCTCAAATCAGGAAATTTTCTGAACTCTTACATCAATCTTTGTACACTCAATGAACATGGGTGGAAAAGGCTGGGAAGCTGGGAGGCTCCTCCTTTCCAGGAAATTTGGCCACCAGGAGGGAAATTCAGGTAATTGTAGGTAAGTTTCCCTTTACTGCACATGAGAATAGGGAGTACTGTGGGAAACGTTTCTTCCTTCCAGGGTAACCAGAAAGCCAAAAGGCTTGGTGATTCCTTGCCATCAAATACCTTACCTGCTTTCAAATTGACAGTGCTTGATAGATTTTTCTTTACATTTTAGGCACAGAATTTTTGCAATTTTACCCCTAGTGACCTCAAATGACCTTTGATCTCTACAAAAAACAATAGGCTTCTTTCTCTCAACATGACAAATCTATATACCAAATATGAAAAGTATCTGTTACTCTTATCTGGAGATATTGTGTTAACAAGCCATTTTCGAAGTTTTGGCAATTTTACCACTGGTGACCTCAAATGACCTTTGACCTCTACCAAAAGCAATAGGCTTCTTTCTCTCAACATGAAAAATCTATACACCAAGTATGAAAATTGTCGGGCAATCCTATCTGAAGATATCATGTTTACAAGCCATTTTCGATGTTTTCACATTTTTACCACTGATGACCTCAAATGACCTTTGACCTAAGCCAAAAACAATAGACTTCTTCCTCTCAACATGACAAACCTATATACCAAGCATGAGAAGTGTTGGTCACTCCTATCTGAAGAAATCATGTTTAAAAGCCATTTTCGGAATTTCCCAATTTTACCGCTGGTGACCTCAAATGAACTTTGAATTCTACCAAAAGCAATAGGCTTCTTTCTCTCGACATGACAAATCTATATACCAAATATGAAGAGTATCTGTCACTCCTTTTTGAAGATATTGTGTTTACAAGCCATTTTCAGTGTTTTCGCAATTTTACCGCTGATGACCTCGAATGACCTTTGACCTCTACCAAAAACAATAGGGTTCTTCTTCTCAACATGACGAATCTATATACCAAGTATGAAAATTGTCAGTCACTCCTATCTGAAGATATCGTGTTTACAAGCGATTTTCGAAGTTTTCCCAATTTTACTGCTATTGACCTCAAATGACCTTTGACCTCTACCAAAAACAATAGGGTTCTTCCTCTCAACATGACAAATCTATATACCAAGTATGAAAGTTGTCAGGCAATCCTATCTGAAGATATCGTGTTTACAAGCCATTTTCGGGGTTTTCGCAATTTTACCGCTGGTGACCTCAAATGACCTTTGACCTCTACCAAAAACAATAGGGTTCTTCTTCTCAACATGACGAATCTATATACCAAGTATGAAAATTGTTGGGCAATCCCATCTGAAGATATCATGTTTACAAGCCATTTTCGGCGTTTTTGCAATTTTACCGCTGGTGACCTCAAATGACCTTTGACCTCTACCAAAAACAATAGGGCTCTTCTTCTCAACATGACAAATCTATATACCAAGTATGAAAAGTGTTGGTCACTCCTATCTGAAGATATCGTGTTTACAAGCTATTTTTGAAATTGTCGCAATTTTACCGCTGGTGACCTCAAATGACCTTTGACCTCTACCAAAAACAATAGGGTTCTTCCTCTCAACATGATAAATCTATATACCAAATATGAAAAGTGTCGGACATTCCTATCTTAAGATATCGTGTTTACAAGCAAGTGTCACAAACACACACACACACACACACACACACACGACATCACCATCGCATAGATTCCTTGCCTGCCTACAGCAAGGAATCAATAATATGCCACTCCTTTCCTGGGAAATAAATTTTGTCCAGCCTGTTCCATTAATGTATTCATAACGCACTTTAAATGAAAGGGGAAATGCTTGTACCCTTGTACAAGTAATCATAGGACTGTAAGAATTTGATTAATTTGCACAGACTGGAATGGAAACAAACGACTTTCTCATCTGCGATGTTGCTACATTATCACAGAGAGAACAGCTGCTGTCATTTTTAATATTACACACTTCTTCTATTTTCTTGCTAGCTGGATAGAACGACAGGTGGAACAGGGGTGGGGATCTACAGACTGACATGCACATGAACGTGATGAACTGGCACAATAAATACTGAAATTTTTTTTTTTTGAGCTTAGTCACATGTACGGTTCTTGAGTTATCGAGTTTAAAAGGTTTTGACCTCTCATGACCCCAAACGACCTTTGACCCCCAGCAAAAACAATAACGGTCATCTACCCAATATGAACAACCCACACACTAAATATGAGAACAGCCATATGTACTGTTCTTGAGTTATAGAGTTTACAAGGTTTAGAGCTTTTGACCTTTCATGACCCCAAACGACCTTTGACCTGCACCCAAAACGATAGGGATCATCTACTCAATATGGTCAACCCACACACCAAATATGAAATTAATCACACTTACCCTTCTTGAGATATTGTGTTTACAATTTCTAAGGAATTTACCATTTGACCTCTTGTGACCCCAAATGAACTTTGACCTCCACAAAAATCAATAGGTGTCATCTACTTTATATGGCCAATCTACACACCAACTATGGGCATATTCAAATGGACGATTCTTGAGATATCATATTTACAAGGTTTTGACCCTTCAACCTCTTGTGACCCCAAACGACCTTTGACCTCCACCAAAAACAATAGAGATCATCTACTCAATATGGCCAACTAACACACCAAATCTGAAAGTAGCCACACTTACCCTTCTTGAGATACCATGTTCACAAGCAATTTCCAAGGAATTTACCATTTGACCTCTCGTGACCCCAAATGACCTTTGACCTTCACAAAAATCGATAGGAATCATCTACTCAATATGGTGAACCAACACACCAAATATAAGCTTAGCCACATGTACTGTTCTTGAGTTATCAAGTTTACAAGGTTTAGAGCTTTTGATCTTTCAGGACCTCAAACGACCTTTGCCCTCCACCAAAAACAATAGGGAATATCTACTCAATATGGTCAACCCACACATCAAATATGAAATTAGTCACACTTACCCTTCTTGAGATACCGTGTTTACAAGCAATTTCTGAGGAATTTACAATTTGACCTCTCTTGACCCCAAATATGAGCAAAGTCAAATGTACAATTTTTGAGATAGTGTTTACAAAGTTTTTACCTTTTAACCTTTCGTGACCCTAAACGACCTTTGACCGCCACCAAAATCAATAGGTATCATCTACTCAATATGACCAACCTACACACCACATATGAGCATAACCATATGTACCCTTCTTGAGTTACCGAGTTTACAAAGTTTTGACCTTTTGACCTCTCTTGACCCCAAATGACCTTTGACCTTCACAAAAATCGACAGGAATCATCTACTCAATATGGTGAACCAACACACCAAATATAAGCTTAGCCACATGTACTGTTCTTGAGTTATCAAGTTTACAAGGTTTAAAGCTTTTGATCTTTCATGACCTCAAACGACCTTTGCCCTCCACCAAAAACAATAGGGAATATCTACTCAATATGGTCAACCCACACATCAAATATGAAATTAGTCACACTTACCCTTCTTGAGATACCATGTTTACAAGCAATTTCTGAGGAATTTACAATTTGACCTCTCTTGACCCCAAATATGAGCAAAGTCAAATGTACAATTTTTGAGATAGAGTTTACAAAGTTTTTACCTTTTAACCTTTCGTGACCCTAAACGACCTTTGACCGCCACCAAAATCAATAGGTATCATCTACTCAATATGACCAACCTACACACCAAATATGAGCATAACCATATGTACCCTTCTTGAGATATCGAGTTTACCAAGTTTTGACCTTTTGACCTCTCGTGACCCAAAATGACCTTTGACCGCCACCAAAAACAATAGGGATCATCTACTCAATATGGCCGACTCACACACCAAGTATGAGATCAGTCACACTTACCCTTCTTGAGATATCGTGTTTACAACCCAAAGCGTCACATACACACACATGTTATCACTCTGGCATAGATTCCTTGCCTGCCTTCGGCAAGGAATCAAAATGTCCTCTTCCTAACAAAGGGCCTTTCCTTAAAAATCTCTGGTGATGGAATGCACGCTCACTCAAAAAATAGCAACAAACACTTATACCTACCTGTAGTCCAAAAATGACAACAGTGCCCAGTCCCATCCAACTATGCAGACTGCGGGCATTAGGAAAGCCTTGAACATTGTGATACTGAAACACTGCCACCAATCCGATTACTGACATGACAAAGGCAATCAAATGAAGAATAAAGTGGATAACTTTCAGGGTGAACTTGGAGAGCTTAGTTCCAGCACCAACCTTATACACCAGAATAGCTGAAATAAAGAAAAGAAAATAAAAAGAATGGAAGTTTGATCAATTGATATCGAAATAGTCTAAAAATAAGGAATAAACTGTACAGTAACTCTGACAATGACAAAAGAGGTCTCGAAATATGCACATGTGGAAGTATCGTAATGTGTTATTACGGAGAGCAAAATGAGAAAGCTTTCCATGAGCATTGTGCTGGGGTCAAGAAATGAACAAGAGAGAAAACAAGATAAACACAAAACAAAAAGGCTATGACAAACCACTTTAAAGGTACTGTATGAGAACTTACTATTAAGGGAAAAGCTCTTACTAAGATTTGAATGGATGTGACTTCATCTTACAGCACACTGTATCTCGTGTTTGGTGCAACGGTAGATCATCTGCCTCTCATGCGGAACGCCTGGGTTTGCTTGAGTCATACCAAAGACTCTTAAAAAGGAACCTACTGCTCTTGTGCACGATGCTCAGCAAAAGCAATGGAGTAAGGAAAACAAGCCAGAGAGTCAAAACTGGAAAAAAGGCTGTGGCTGGCTTGACTTGAACAAATAGGTTGGAAACTGGGCCGTAAAACTCCACCTAGCTAACTATCTACAGCACATTGCATGGTCGAAAGTTAACAGCCAAAACAGTCTTTTCCTCTTTTGTCATTACTTTAGTTTTTTCCAAAGGGTCATTATCCGGAGAGGTCTTTATTCTGAATCAAAATAAGGGTCATTATCTCAAAGGATTGTTATTCGGTGACAAGAAGGGTTGCTATTCTCAATAGAAGAGTGGGGGTCATCGTTTCGAATTGAACATACTGGGCACAGTTCTGAAGGTTTGTCATTCTGAATTAAAGGTAGGTCTTTATTCCAAAGGGTTGTTATTCTGAAAGGAGAATTAGGAGTCACTTTTCTGGAGAGAGAATAAGAAGGGACATAATTCACTACCAGAAAGCCAAAAGGCTTCGTGATTCCTTGCCACTGAAATGTAAGGCCTTTTTTCACATTGACATTGCTTTGCAATGTTTTTCAATTAACAGGGCTCCATAATGTGCCCACAAAGTACACATGCAAGGCATCCAATCTTCCTACATAGAGATCCCTCTTGCCCGTTGTGAACCCAAATAACATTTGACCTCCACCAAAAACTTCTGGGACCATGTATTCACTATGTGCTATCTACATGAAAAGTTACTGGACCCTACAAGTGACCTTTCTTGAAAGACTGTGCAGGAAAGCTTGTCAGGCTTTGAACTTGCTGACAAATGCACTTTGACCTTTGGGAAAATCAATAGGGATCATCTACTCAATATGACCAATCCACACTCTAAATATGAGCACAGTCACCTGTACCGTTCTTGAGATATTGGGTTTACGAAGTTTTGACCTTTTGACCTCTCGTGACCCCAAATGACCTTTGACCTCCACGAAAATCGACAGGGATCATCTACTCAATACAACCAACCCACACACCAAATATGAGCATAGTCACATGTACCGTTCTCGAGATATCGTGTTTACTAAGTTTTGACCTATTGACCTCTCGTGACCCCAAATGACCTTTAACCACCACCAAAAACAGTGGGGATCATCTACTCAATATGGCCAATGCACACACCAAATATGAGCATAGTCACACTTACTCTTCTTGAGATACCGTGTTTATAGTGTTGAGCCAATAACAGAGATATCGGAACTTGCCGATAATAGATAACTCAAAGTTAATATCGGCCCGATACCGATACCCCCCAAAAAAAATCTTCCGTAATCACACGTTTTGTTATCATTGAAAAATTATAATTTTATCACTACTGCACCTTTAACTTATTTTGAACTAAGTCTTCATGTTTCTGTTACTTTGTGTCCCTGAAAATTTTCCCGTTTTTCTGACGAAGTGTTTTAAGCAATCAATCACGATGTATTTGGTGTAAAACACGCGCCAGCCAAGAAACCCCGTTCGTAACAAACACATTTCGTCACCTACAGCCAGACTGTAAAGTTTTTTTTTTGTGCGCCTAAACATATATGCCGTGACGCAAGTACAGTATGCCACATTTATAGGTATGTGTATGGACTGTACAGTGTAATTCCCCAAGCTTTACTACGAAAAAAAACTTGCGAGCGGCATACGTATCTACATTATACCATAGGTGTTCTCAGCATATACATACACACTACAGTATAGAGAATGTGTTTGTACATGGATACTGCTGATAATGATAAGACTCCCTTACACAGCGCTGATCGTTCACTGGTTACGACAGTTCATAGTTTATGTCTTCATTTTTGTCTCAGGCATTGGTCTCTTGAGTTAGCTCTTTCAATCGAACGTTCGTGATCGTGAACATTGAGCATGCCGCTCTGCTGTACACAGTGGTGGAAATCCCCATTGAGTTACTGTTACTGCACGTGGTGAAATTCACACAGTGAAACTCCACTGAGATTTGTCGCGGGATTCGGAAGAATTTGACTTGCGTAAACGGACAACAGATTTGTGTAGCGAATTGGCTATAGATTGCACATTACGGTGCGTGCACTCTGCTAAGGGTGTGTACGTTAATTGTTGAAAGAACACAACAAGCAAGCGTTGTTTGTTACGAACTGCTTCCAAAATGAAAAACATCGGGATTGCCATGGGCGTCCGCAGGTAAGGGCAAGGGGGCTTTTGCCCCTGAAAAATCAAAAATTTGAAAAAAACATATAAAAATCAAAGCAAAAACCCGAACAACACGTTTTTTTTGCCAAAAATAGGCTTTAGAAATGCCATTTCCGGCGACCTGGGAGGCATTTTGGGCTGAAATTTTCGCACATTTCATGTCAATTCATGATGACTGGGAGGTTTTGCCCCTGTCTAAAAATTTTGCCCCCCTGACTTTTTTCTGCAGACGCCCATGGGGATTGCGCTAAATATTCTATAGACTACAAACTGCGGGCTTGCGGCGTAGTTGATCTAGTTTGTGTACGTTCACTGCAATGAATTTGTTGAATATTTTATGTTCAACAAAATGATCTGTATTTTATTTAAGTGCATATCGAGAACTTTTACCTCTTTACTGTTGAAATGATGAAATACTTGTTATCGGTTGGGTTGCCATTATTGGAGACAGCCTTCATTTGTGCCGATACCGATATCTTACCCATAACGCCATTATGGGCCGATACCGATAATACCTATCGGTTATCGGCTCAACACTACATGTTTACAAGCAATTTGTAAGGAATTTACCTATTGATCTCTCGTGACCCCAAATGACCTTTGACCTCCACCAAAAAACAATAGGGATCATCTACTCAATATGACCAACCCACACACCACATATGAGCATAATCACATGTGCCATTCTCGAGATATCGTGTTTACAAGGTTTTGACCTTTTGAACTCTTGTGACCCCAAATGACCTTTGACCTCCACCAAAAAACAATAGGGATCATCTACTCAATATGACCAACCCACACATCACATATGAGCATAATAACATGTACCATTCTCGAGATATCGTGTTTACAAGGTTTTGACCTTTTGACCTCTCGTGACCCCAAATGACCTTTGACCTCCACCAAAAAACAATAGGGATCATCTACTCAATATGACCAACCCACACACCACATATGAGCATAATCACATGTGCCATTCTCGAGATATCGTGTTTACAAGGTTTTGACCTTTTGAACTCTTGTGACCCCAAATGACCTTTGACCTCCACCAAAAAACAATAGGGATCATCTACTCAATATGACCAACCCACACATCACATATGAGCATAATAACATGTACCATTCTCGAGATATCGTGTTTACAAGGTTTTGACCTTTTGACCTCTCGTGACCCCAAATGACCTTTGACCTCCACCAAAAAACAATAGGGATCATCTACTCAATATGACCAACCCACACACCACATATGAGCATAATCACATGTACCATTCTCGAGATATCGTGTTTACAAGGTTTTGACCTTTTGACCTCTCGTGACCCCAAATGACCTTTGATCTCCACCAAAAACAATAGGGATCCTCTACTCAATATGGCCAATGCACACACCAAATATGAGATTAGTCACACTTACTCTTCTTGAGATACCCTGTTTACAAGCAATTTCTAAGGAATTTACCTATTGACCTCTCGTGACCCCAAATGACCTTTGACCACCACCAAAGAACAATAGGGATCATCTACTTCATATGACCAACGCACACACCACATATGAGCATAATCACATGTACCATTCTTGAGATATCGTGTTTACAAGGTTTTGACCTTTTGACCTCTCGTGACCCCAAATGACCTTTGATCTCCACCAAAAACAATAGGGATCATCTACTCAATATGGCCAATGCACACACCAAATATGAAATTAGTCACACTTACTCTTCTTGAGATACCATGTTTACGAGCAATTTCTAAGGAATTTACCTATTGACCTCTCGTGACCCCAAATGACCTTTGACCTCCACGAAAATTGATAGGGATCATCTACTCAATATGAGCAACCCACACACCAAATATGAGCATAGTCATATGTACCGTTCTCAAGATATCGTGTTTACAAGGTTTTGACCTTTTGACCTCTCGTGACCCCAAATGACCTTTAATCTCCACAAAAAACAATAGAGATCATCTACTCAATATGGCCAATGCACACACCAAATATGAGATAGTCACACTTACTCTTCTTGAGATACCGTGTTTACAAGCAATTTCTAAGGAATTTACCTATTGACCTCTCGTGACCCCAAATGACCTTTGACCTCCACGAAAATTGATAGGGATCATCTACTTAATATGACCAACCCACACACAAAATATGAGCATAGTCACATGTACCGTTCTCAAGATATCGTGTTTCCAAGGTTTTGACCTTTTGACCTCTCGTGACCCCAAATGACCTTTGATCTCCACCAAAAACAATAGGGATCATCTACTTAATATGACCATCCCACACACCAAATATGAGGTTAGTCACACTTACCCTTCTTGAGATATCGTGTTTACAAGCCAAAGCGTCACATACATACACACACACATACACACACACACACACACATACACACACACGACATCACCATCGCATAGATTCCTTGGCCTACGGCAAGGAATCAAAAATGGAATGGGTCATTATTTTGAAGTGATAATTGTCAGAAATCAGATGGCCACTTACTGTATAGGTTGGAAACTGAGCTGTAAAACTCCATCTAACCTAACCTAACCCTTAAAAAGTGCAAAGATTGAGAATCTTTGGGCAGTTGAGGGTTGATAATGACAGGTAATTAATGTTAGGTATACAGGGTTCCACAAATCCCCCACCGAACAGTCTGGGACAAGTAAAAAATGACTCGGACAAGTGAACTGCTCAATGTTATAGGAAGCCTGCTGGGCAAGCAGCACAGAAGCCTTCTTCACATACGTAGGAATTCAATGGCTACTGTTGTACTAGATACAGTAATCCACTTGAGTTGTATTAGTTTCCCAGGCAAGTCTGTCTTTGAGAAGCAACACAACAACAACTTCGTCTATGAAAGCTACAGTACCTGCAGCTTGGTGCAGCTACTGGGTCTGCCATATTTGAAGCAGAAATTATACTGCACATAACCAGTACGTCCACAAAATTTTCTTCCTAAGGGCCAGAAAGGCATATCGTGCATAGACGAATCTGAACAGAGCTTGTGTTTATTAACTGTAGGCAAGGCTCCATTAGTGTGGTCCGTAAATCTTAAATTGTCTTTATTTATTGTCTGCATGAAATTTAAACCCTCATATTCAGTGAAATTGAGGGAATCAAGATAAAATTTAGTTTACAACCATCCATGATACAGGTACTGTAAGCAGGGAAATTGAAGGATTAAAAGGTGATAGACCCCAGCTATGACCACTTGAAATCAGACCACCACTTGCTTTTCGGATTTGTCTATAAAACTACTGTACAGTTTTATACTTACAGTATGATGACCTGACCCCATAAACTATGATCAATGAGATTAACGTACAGTACTGTTCAACAGATGGCTTTGTTATTGCATGTCTCAAGTAATAAAATGAAAAACAAAGTGGCCAATCATTTGTATTGATAGCTTGTGATAGTCAAAATTAACTCTGTTATCCGGGGTCCCCCGGAATTTTTTTGCATGGTTGAGGAGAGGGACTCCATAGTTTTTCCTTTCAGAAAATCAAAAGATGAGTATTCTTTTGAGACATTTTAACAATATACAGTATGTGCAGCAGGAAAGTGTGTAACAGAGATAATCAGTAGACGGTAGGAAGTGGGAGGGGTTTGCAATGGACACCATTTGTTAATGTTTGAACAGTACAATCATGCAGTAATATAGCTCTAAACTGTAATGAAAACTGCAAATCCCCCAAACCACATAAATTCAACCTCCACACAAATTAATTTTACAACACAGTACCAATAATGTACTTGATTTTCCTCACTATACAGCCAACCAGGGGTGCTTATTACATGTACATCACACTAAATCAGCTTTGGTATCTCAGTCACTCTGCCAGCAATAGTTGGATTCTCAGTAATAAGTAAAATTAAGGTTACAGAGCAGGAACGCAGAGTACTGTATACAGTAGGTTCGACCTTTATACAGTACCAGCAACTGTGTATTACTGTACAGTAAGGTTTACACTGAGGTGCACAATTAAGCGATTCCCGTTCTCAACTCACAAGCCCTGCAAAGAAAATATTTGCCTGCAGAAAAATTACCACACTGATTCCTATGTACAGTACTGTACCATCTGAGATATGGCCAAAAGATTTGTGGGAGTAGCAAAATTCTCAGACTGTTTCAGCCCTAGTGTAATCACTGCAATGTATGTCCTTGTTTCTGTCAAACTTTTGAAAAAATTTGCAGTTATGAAAAAAGCAAGGGTTTGGCAGCATTTCTCCAGCACCAGTCAATTAAAGGAAGTCAACTCTCACAGCCAAACTACATTTTTTGTAGCAGTCTACAGAAATTCTCTGTTAGCAAAGCTCTTCAATGATTGACAACAAAATAAAAAATGTCGAGTGCTGTAGCTCATATTACAAAGCATATACTGTACTGAGAGTGGTCTGGTAACACATTGGGTCTTGTACTGTATAAGGGCCCTGAAACAATCAACTGAGATTTTGTTTGGTTAGAGTTTTAGAGTTATAGGAGGGCCTTACAGTAAGTGTTAGGTAAGCCCCTTAAAGGGGATTGGAACTGTTGGGGGTGAGAAGATTAGGCCTTTAGGCCAGAATCTATGGTTCTGTCTGATTGATCAATACAGTTCTCATTAATTAGTTCCCTTCGATTATTCCATTAATCTCCAATCTCTAAGTTCTTGTCTCATAAGTACCATGGTTTTTAACAAGGTTAGGGAGAGTGGGGACTAATGAGATTATGTCACTTCTATCCTCCACTAGAGGACATACAATACTGTATGAGATGCTGGGTTTATGACCAGGGGGAAATAAGGCAGGC
The DNA here is from genome assembly GCA_037179385.1 of Holothuria scabra. Classification (NCBI taxonomy): domain Eukaryota; kingdom Metazoa; phylum Echinodermata; class Holothuroidea; order Aspidochirotida; family Holothuriidae; genus Holothuria; species Holothuria scabra. The sequence continues at coordinate 26,365,598 of CM074196.1, read as the reverse complement.
ATTAATATAGACATTACCACAGACATTCCAATCTCACTCTCAAGCATAGACCTACTGTGTTCAATATCTTACAATATCAATATGAACTGTCAATAGTGATACAGTATAACCACTGCTGCCCTCAAAGTCGCTTTGGAACACAAACTGTGACTTATTTGCTGAAACCCTACAGTATATCAAGAAATACACATGTCCAATATAAATGGACATTTCACCATAATGTGTAGATACAACTTTCTTCTTGCACATGATGAAAATTAATTTTCTTGTAGGAATTCCAACAAAACAGTCATTCAGATGTACAGTATAGTGATTGCATTATACAGGAAAAGTGAAAAAAAATACAGAATTAACCAATCCTTTGGCAAAATACTGCAAAATGTTTTGACAGGGGCATATAACTGCATTATAAAGTTTGATCATGGTTTCTCTAATATTCTTGTCAGACCAAAGTATGCCCATACTGAAATCAGGATTGAAAAATTGGAACTTTATGATACTGCACAACCACCAGTCTACTGTACTGTACAAGACTTAGCACAGGAACTGCATGAGAAGAACACCATAAAGGTCATTTTTAGTCAAGGCTGTCATAAAAGGTTGCTCTACCAGGTACTCTTATCTTCGGCAGAACTGATAGGCCAACAATGTTCCTGTAAAACAATGTTATCAATACAGAGCTACAGTAATTACAGCTAATGTACAGTCTAAGAAAGCGGAAATTCTTATTTTGTACAGTATAGTACAAACCAGGGCTCAATTTCTGTGGTTGTCCGACTGCCTGGACAATTTACATTACTGTACATCTACGGACAACCAAAAGTTGAAAGTCGGTAGTTCGAGTTAATTTTTCTGAAAGTCAAGGCCTGTGAATGATCTCTTTCTATTGGCTTCTATTGGCATACTGCATGGTGATTGATGCTACCGTACTGTACCTGTGGAAGATGGCTGTCTGCTGTGGTTCTGTGTGTAAAAGTTTGGACTTGCTCAAGTAGTTCAGTGATAAAAAGATTTTTCAAGAAAGTTGCAATTTTTTCAAACTAATGCAAGCTAGTTAATATGAAGACCACCTCACATATTGCAGGTATATGATATTGTTTCCGAGTCAAGTTTAAATTTTGGTAACAAAATTACAGATCCTTTGTCAAATTTTGCAAATTTTAGCTTCACTGCGGCCATTTTGGTGTGCCTTTTTGCCCCATGCAGGGGCGATAATTTCCCCTTGGATGTACACATTACGTGTTCTGTCCATGTACCATATATAGGAAGTATGTGATTGCTCTGTTCTCTAACCCAGTTTCTACTGTACCTGCTTGTAAATTTGATTTGATTTGGGAGTCTTGCATCATAACATACTGTACATTTATGACCCTTTGGTTTAATCAAGTCAGGTCCATGGTCTTTTTTCCCAGTTGTGGGTCACAAAAGTGATGTTCTTTTAAAACAAAGAAAGGTGGAGACAGATTACAACTCCACCTCACAGTTTTCATTCAGGATTAGAATAGTCCATGCATTGACCAAGAAGGAGGCTGTAAAGGGACCTTAACCATGCCTAAAAGTATGGGACATTTTAAAAGAAGGGTTTAAAGACCGCATCATGTTTTGATATGTTAGAAGTATTTTTCATAAGCATTTCTGTGAAATCTGCATCAAGTCCCAATGTGTGGTTCTCAAGACATAATCAGATAAAGCTGCCACATTTTCAACAAAAAAAAAAAACTTGAAGCAAGCTTCCATGACATCACATTCTCGCATTAATGGAAAGTGTTTTGTTTTTCTATTAACTTTACAGCCTGTTTCTCCTGAACAATCCCATGTTATCAGAATGTGGTTGTGTAAGTGGCATAAGAACTTAAAAACTTGGCATTCCCCTCAGGGAGGTCCTATTCCTAAAGTATAACTGTAACTTCAAGGTCAATGCTACAGTTATTCTAAGCATTTCTGTAAAACCCAATGTGTGGTTCTCAAGATATAATCAGATAAAGTTGCCACATTTTCAACAAAAAATGAACTTGAAGCAAGCTTTTATGACATCACAGGGAATAATTATTCACATTTTGCATAGCAGTTTTGAAGATATCTCTGATCTTTCACACATTGTTAGTGAAAATGCAAGGGTTATGTACACAAAAAATTGCTACACAATATTTCATTTGTGTAGCAACTTGGCCTATTTGTGTAGTAAACTGCGATGCGATACTGGATAAACTATTCCCTGCATCACATCATCATATTAATGCAAAGAGTATTGTTTTTCTATTAACTTTACAGCGTATTTCTTCTCAACAATTGTGTAAGTGGCATAGAAACTTTACAAAGTTGGCATTCTCCTCAGGGAGGTCCTATTCCTATATTACTGTGACAAGACAGTTTTTGCAGAATTCAAATGAGGGCTATGGCCCCCTTGGCATGTTCTGGTTACACAGGTGGCTGAGGTGGCAGGGGACAGTACTACTTCTAAAAATATTCAGGTCATTCAGGTCTCATGGTAAAATTTCTAACCAATTAATTAAAGTCAGGCTGACAAACAGCCTTCTTTTTCCAGTTGTGGCTCACTGGCTTGTTGTCCCTATTCCATCACTTATGCTGAGCCTCCTGACCTCTCAAATGCAAGTCTGATGCTCCAATCGCTTGACCATGCAAATTCAAAAAGCTATTTCATCATACTTTATTAAAATTTGCACTAACAGTACTTAATTTACAGTTAAACCAGAATGCAAAAATGCATTGAGGTTTCTTCGATGATATATAAATTTTCCATTTCAAATAATGCCATCATGCAGTATTATCTTCACAGTCAAGTGTTACACTAGCATGTTCAAAAAATAATTTTGTTATTCCAGATGACTTTTGACCTCCATTAAAGACATACATAGATAGACAAACATGCAGACAGAGAGAGACAGACAGCTATCTTGAAAGATCACATTTAAAAAGGTTTCAGACTTTGATCCCCCAGCTGACCCCAGATGACCTTTGACCTCTGCCAAAAACAATGGGGACCATCTCCTGACTATAATGCATCTATATACCCAAATATGAAATCTATCCAAGCTTCCTATCTTGGGATATCATGTTAACAAGATTTTCAGACTTTGACCCCTGGTGACCCCAGATGACCTTTGACCTCTGTCAAAAACAAGATGAAACCATCTTCTGACCATAAGGCATCCATCCACATATACCAAATATGAAGTTTATCCAAGTTTCTTAGATTGAGATATGGTGTCAGGCTTTGACCCTCTGTCCCAGATGACCTTTGACCTCCACCAAAAACAACAGGGACCATCTCCTGACTATGACGCATCCATATACCCAAATATGAAATCTATCCAAGCTTCCTATCTTGAGATATCGTGTTAACCAGATTTCCAGACTTTGACCCCCACTGACCCCGGATGACCTTTGACCTATGCCAAAAACGAAAGCAACCATCTCCTGACCATAACGCATCCACATACCAAATATGAAATCTATCCAAGTTTCCTACCTTGAGATATAGTGTTAACAATGTTTTCAGACTTTGACCCCTTGTGACCCCAGATGACCTTTCACCTCCACCCAAAAACAGAAGGGTTCTTCCTCTCAATATGGTGCATCTATGTACTAAGTTTAAAAACTGTCAGACATTTCTACCTTGAGATATTGTGTTAACAAGTAACGTGTGACAAACGCACACACACCCACGCATACATACATACACAAGAACGCCATTATGATCCCATTGGTTTCTCTTATTATCGAAACCAAAAATAAAAAAGAAACCATTCACCACTGCACAGCTTCCCCAGTTACTAGTTAGGATATTGCGGATAAACGTATGTATAGGAATAGGTTCACAATGTACATAGGCTAGCCTAGCCTAGGCCTATGTGCTATACTTTAGGCAATGGCAAAAGTGCCAAGACATGCTGAAGAAAATTATATCGTAGAGAAAAACTTTAAGCCTTAAGCTCACAAAAGCATTGCACATTGTTGTATGAGGGACTATTACACACGCCTTATAAATATTTTAAATGTTCTTGGCCACATGGATTTTTATTGACCCTTTTCAGTACTCGATCCTGCTTTGTGAAAGGAATGTAGGCTACTGCTGACTAGCACAAACGTATGCAGAAAGTACTAACGACGTAACGTTAGCTCACTTGCTGAATCAAACCATACATTTTGGGCTTAAATTTCTCAGTTAAGGGAGCTAGACACTTTGTGTTTTCAATTTTTCCAAAAGCCAAGAATTGACACTGTAGAATATCGTTAATTTATTTACTTTTTTTCCCCTTTTATAATAGCGAACTTTTTCCAGAGATTCCATTGTCGAAATTTGTGAGATCCTCTTGCTAAGCTGTACACACTGAGAAAGCAGTTAATGTGCCGCGAGTAGTTGTTGTGATTGCGCTTAAAATGTGATCGATCATTGGTGTATGGAACAATCACAGAACAGAACTTTCCTGTTGAAGTTCACCTTGTCTTCTTGGCAGGTGTCGAATGTGCACTTCTCCTTCGTCATTACGTAGTGCAAAATATTGAAGCAGTTGCCAAACACATCCGCCAGGCAAGCTATATTTCAGCATGCATCTGCTCAAATCTTATGCCATCCACATGTGTTCAAACTGCTAATTTTAGCTTTAGGCTTAGTGCAAGAGAATTTTTGGCTGGGCGGCCAATGTTTTTGTTTTTATGCCAGGGGAGGGCTCTTCAGATTTTATCCTGGTTGTGCACCTGTGGTCAAAAACAGCTAGTGGAGAACACTGTTACCTAACAAGAGGGTTCTTCTTCCAACTATAATGCAACTACATACTGTACCACGTATGAACTTTATCCAAGGTTCCTAACTTAAGATATTGCGTTAACAAAGTTTGCTGAGTTTGACCCCCCGCGACCCCCCGTGACCTTTGACTTCCACCAAAAACAACAAGGTTATTCTTCTAACCATAACGCATTTTCATACCAAGTATGACGTTTATCCAAGTTTCCTAATTTGAGATATTGCGTTAACAAGGTTTTCAGAGTTTGACCCACTGCCACCCCCCATGACCTTTGACCTCCACCAAAAACGATAGGGTTCTTCTGCCAACCATAATGCATCTACATACCCAGTATGAACTTCATCCAAGCTTCCTAACTTGAGATGTTGCGTTAACGAAGTTTTCAGAGTTTGACCCCTCGCAACCCCCCGTGACCTTTGACCTCCACCAAAAACGATAGGGTTCTTCTTCCAACCATAATGCATCTACATACCAAGTATGAACTTTATCCAAGGTTCGTAACTTGAGATATTGCGTTAACGAAGTTTTCAGAGTTTGACCCCCCGCAACCTGCCGTGACCTTTGACCTCCACCAAAAACGATAGGGTTCTTCTTCCAACCATAATGCATCTACATACCAAGTATGAACTTTATCCAAGGTTCGTAACTTGAGATATTGCGTTAACGAAGTTTTCAGAGTTTGACCCCCCGCAACCTGCCGTGACCTTTGACCTCCACCAAAAACGATAGGGTTCTTCTTCCAACCATAATGCATCTACATACCAAGTATGAACTTTATCCAAGGTTCCTAACTTGAGATATTGCGTTAACGAGGTTTTCAGAGTTTGACCCCCCGCAACCCGCCGTGACCTTTGACCTCCACCAAAAACAATAGGGTTCTTCTTCCAACCATAATGCATCTACATACCAAGTATGAACTTTATCCAAGGTTCCTAACTTGAGATATTGCGTTAACGAGGTTTTCAGAGTTTGACCCCCCGCGACATCTGATCTCCACCAAAAACAATAGGGTTCTTCCTCTCAATAAGGCGCATCTGTGTACCAAGTTTGAGAACTGTCGGAGTTTTCCTTCTTGAGATATCGTGTTAACGAGCAAAGTGTCACAAACACACACACACACGCACACACACACATACACACACACACATACATACATACATACATACATACATACATACATACATACATACGCCATCATGAATGCATAGGTTTCTCTTATCATCGAAACCAAAAAGCAAGAAAGCATAGATGCATAACAACTAATAGTCTACAGCATTGAAAAGAGAATAAAAGCAACAGATCATGTTTTAAAAGCAGACTTACAGTTTCCATAAAAGAACAGATATCCAACCACCATCAGAACAGGATGTAAGTTGAACTGCTTTTCACTTCCGTCCCATGCATAGCCACCCCAGTATTTAGTTGTCAGTGTGACAATGAGTCCAACTGCAGTCAAGCCCAAGGCTTCTCCCAAAATGATCAGGAAGGTGAAAATAATTCCAAGCTTCATTTTATACAAATACTTTGATCAAATGGATCCTCTTTTCTGAAAGAAGAGATGAAGTTACGTACTTTAGTTGTTGAAATGTTAAATTTTATCCCACTTACAGTATTGCATGAAAGTACTTAAATGTAATTTCTACACTTCTATGGAATGTAAAGAGCACTGCAGAAATTCATAAATGGAATTTTATGGCCAATGAACTACAGTACAGTGCAGTTTACTCTTGAATTCCTGTAACAAACATGATGGCAATCACAGTACAAAAGTTGTTGACTTAAAAAACTACTGTACAACACTGAGTAACTACTAGAGCACTACTGTAGAGTCAACAGAGTGCAGACAGGCAAGAATGTGACAAGGGAAGGCAGCAAACAGTGTGAAAACTGGAAAGAAAACAGGTCCTTGAGTCAACTGGTCCTGCAGTGAAAGTTAATGAAGGCATTTAAAAAATGTGGAAGTGTGTGTTTGTTTGAAGGGGGGGGGGGGGTTGATCTCCTGGCTTTCAATCCAATCCAACTGAGAGAAAAAAAGTACACCACTTTCAGTAAACAACTGAGTAACCAAGTTCTCAATATACTGCACTACAACAACAACAGAAAATTCTCCCAGTTAAACTACACAGCAAAAGGTACACAAGTATCCAGTTTTGTAACAAAGAGAAAGGGGTGGGGGAACATGATCTGCCATGGCCACTGTCTTGAGTATTTCTTTAATAAAATACCTATGTTACAGAATGTAAATTGTTCTGCAAAAATAGGTAGGTGCAGTGGCATAACCAGACTTTTTCATTTGGGACACTGATTTGGGGGGGCAAGGGTTAATACGGGGGGGGGGGGGCTGACACCAATAACACTATCTAAGGGGAGGGCAACCATCGATTGGGGCGTAGCATACAGAGAAAATTTTGGCTGAAAATGCCTCTCAGATTGTCGGAAATGACACTTTCCAGTGTCTTTAGCCCTGTGAATTTCAGCTAAATATCCCTAATTTTTTGAAACACAGGTTTGAGAATTTATACTTCCGCTATGAATGTTTGTTTTATGCCAAAGAGAGACATGCTATAGTCTTTATAGGTTGCCTGAAAAGATTCTCCACTGCTTCAAAGCGTCGCTTGTTCCTCTGTTTATTGCACAAGTTGACCATTTACTGCTTAATTTAAACTGTGAAAATCTGAAACTGCTCATGAACTATGTATTTAATTAATCATACGCATTTCAAGAAAAGCACATGCAAAATTTCTCAATTAATTGACACGTTTTTTTTTTAGTATAAAGTTTGATTTATGCCCAAATCAGAATCACAATTTGCCACTCTTCCTATCAAAAATGCAATTGTATGGGCCCCTTAACAATTTTCTTGCTTTTAAAATCAATTGTTTGCTTTTACTCTCTTATTTTTGGTCTTGATTTTTCTTCAACATAAGTTACGCTAGGGCTATTTCTTTCTGTTTTAAGAAAAAATATATAAGTAGGAATAAAAACAAGTAGATTTCAGTAAACTGCTGTACAATATCTTCACTCATTTATAAAAAATCTACTCTCACCCTTACCCACCAGCAGTCCACATACAGTACATGTATAAAAGATGTCTATGGCTACTTTAGCTAGCCTAACGCAAGTTCATTGTCAAGTTCTTATGTTTGGAGACGAACTGATCAATAAATGAATGAAGATAGGTAGGTGGTAGCATTACCTGATACTACGCATGCAGCCCCAATTTTGAATTTTTATGCGTTCTTAAAGGATATTCTGTCTTGTAATTAGACAGGTACTGTAGCTTCTTCGTACTGTGGGGTGGGATTTAAGACTGCAGATACTTTGAAGTACTGCCTGTTAGGTTTCTAAAACCTGTGACTAGACATGCAGGGACCGCAGAGACTGGGGGGGGGAGACGGGGGCTCTAGCCCCCACACTTTTTTTGCTGTGGGCATTTTGGGCCGCCTTGAACTGCATTTTGGGTCGCCTTAAACTGCATAATGTTATTGGATATATTGGGCCGCTTCAATGATTAACCCCCGCACTTCAAAATTGGCACCGCAGGGCCTCTGACATGTTTCTGTTCTTGGGTTTTAGATGTTGAGCTTCATCAGTAGTTGGACTTTTTAGTTTGTCCTGGTCTTATTTCAATAGAACAATTCCTCTTTTAGAGCGCCTTAATGAGAGAATAGATGGAGCAATCTTCATTCTTCTTGTAGGTTGTTTCCAGTTCACTGTTGCTTTTAAGCCACAAATTGACCAGGTATTATTTAGTTTGGGTTCACTCTCAAAGGTTATGACCGGTGATGTCGGAAAATTTGACACAGATGCAGATTTTCCCATATTAAGTGTCAGTATCTTAGCACTGCAGGTTTTGTTTTAGCTCTTTGGTTTTTGTACAAAGTTTATTGTATCCCCAACCTAGAGCTACGTACTTTATGTTATCCGATAGAGATCTATACCAGAGAGGATATTGATGAAGTGCTTGGTTTGTTCCGCCTCCAAACAAAATTGGCAGTTTTAACTCGGCCTTTAAGGCTGTACACTTGATTCGACACTTTTGAGACTTTGCAAGAAGTTTCTCCCCTTTTGGTACCTAACAGAGCAGTCCTTCAAAGTATCTGCTGTCTTTAATCCCACCCCACACCACAAAGATGCTACTTGTCTAATTTAGACTAATTACTAGACAGAATATCCATTACGTGTAAGAATGCATTGACATTCAAAATTGAAACAAGGGACTACTGTACATAGGGCCTACCTAGTATCAGGTAATGCCACCGCCTACCCATTTTCATTCATTTCTTTTTGACCTACCAATTTCATTTGGGGGGGCAAGGCATTTTACTGGGGGGCTCCTGCCCCCTGCCGGCCCGCCCCCCACCCCCCGCTGGTTACGCCACTGGGTAGGTGCACACTCCCATGCCACCCCTGGGTCCGGCAGAGCTGACTTATGACAGAGACAAGGTCTTTCAACAACCTGTAGAGCTGTGCTGAGCCATGAATATACTGTATGTTTCCATATAATATTGTAAACAGCCCTCTCAATTGTAAAACAATTTTTCACTCTTTAAATTGTATTGACAAAGGCATTGAAGAAAAAAATGACACAGTATACATAACTCAATCACAAAGCTTTTTTCAAATATGAAGTAATCGAGAGTCAAGTGCCTGTAAACTGTAGCCAAGTGCTTTCATAAACCTTTTCAACATTTCTGTGAGGTAAAGGCTTCAATGGAAGCAGTGAATTTGAAATGGCAGAATTTTAGAATTTTCGGACATAGAGTTTGGTTCTTGATGGACTCAATGGCCTTAAAGGTCGTGTGACATGAAAATGACAAAATTGGGTACTTGATGTAAAAAGCATCGAAAACCAAGAAAATAGCCGCAATTCCCATCAAAATCCGTCAAAAATTGACCATTTTACAGGACAATTTCTGATTTGCACTCTATCATTCATAAATATGAGCTCAATATGCAAATACTGTGATGTCATGAAAGGGACATGCCATATACAGCTAATGTTATCCTTTGTTTTAACGATCTCTATTTCAAGGGACAGTTGTAACATTAGTTTGTCCTGAGGGTTTTATTTTGGAAGTTTAAATTGTGTCCTTGAAAATTGTCAGTATCAATAACTAAACCATAAACTATCTGCTGAGTAATTAAGAGATAATTTATATAGGGTTAACAAAAGAAATGTCAACACTTTGCAACACTCCACATCAATATTTTTGCATAAGCAACAACTTGCTTTAGAAACATTCAAACTTTGAAGAGGTATATCTTGAGAACGGTAAAAGATATTGAAAAAATTCCAACGGATTTTCCCATAGAAAAGTTCACTCTGTAACTACCAAGTGCAGTGAGGTCATTTTACTGACATGTCACACTACCTTTAATCCAAGGAATGATTACTGTAATAACCATCAAATGGCCATCAATATATCACTGTTGTGCATGTAAAACTGACAACTGCCACTGCAAGCTGGGATATCTACTTTGTGGATACCACCTCAGCATATACTGTACTATAAGAATACTTGGGGGGGGGCACTTGCCCTCCCAATTTGGGCAAACACAGTTGGTCTACTCATGCAAAACATTTGCAAAACATGTCCTCCAATGGGACTGTGTACTAAATATAAAGGGCCAAACTCTCACCCCAAACTACAATTTTGGTACAAGGGTACCAAAATGCTCAATTGGCTCAGCTCTTTGATTGACAGCTTATTCAAACAATGCAGAGTACCAAAGCTTATATTAAACAGTGCTACTGAGAGTGTTTTGATTATGTAAATTTGAGTTTTTCTTTACTCACCTTGAAGCAATAAATTGAGATTGTATCTGGATGAGGATGAATTTCAGACAACTGTGAGGGGTTTAAATAAGAAGGTTAGGAGAATTGGTACTGTTTGGGGTGAGAGAACAGTCTTTAAGAGTGAGCCCTATTCCATACATGGTCCTTGGCCTTACACTTCACAAAATCACAATGATGTGTGGGATGAGCACAACCCCAACTCCTGGCACCTTCAGAAAGGTACATATTATTACCATACCTGCCATGAATTCAACTCTCTTAACATTCAACTCTCTTGAATAGTCTTTTTTTCAAATGGAGACAAACAAGACTGTAACTGTACGAACTGTACCTTGTAAACAATGTGCTCTCTCTTTTACCTTGTGGATAATGACTGATTTTTAATGAAATATCCAGCTTTCTTGCTCAGATGGTCTTATGAGAACTTGCCATGGCAGGATTCCATGAATTTCCTTTACAAGATAGCATGTAAACCCAATAGCTAGTCCAGCAGTAGCACAATAGGCCTAGGCCTACCCGATAAGAATGGGTCTTTAGCTGTTCAAAGGGAGTGTTTTAAGATAAGATAAAAACAACTTTAATAAACCCCACAAGGGTAATGCTCGCATGAAACAGAACATACAATAAAAGACAGTGAAATTACATAAGTATAAAATCAGAAACAACACTTAGGCCTAAACAGTTAAAGAGAAGAAAGAGAAAGCATAAGACTTAAAATATGAGAAGTAAAAGTACATTAAGACAATATAGGAATCAAAAAGGTTCCTATTGTTTGTATGCAAACACCCATTATTTTTGCATTTGCCTGACAATATTGACATTCTCATAGATTTCTATTCAACCTTGCTCTCAAGAAACTTTGCCAGTTTTGCCCACAATCGTGTATTCTGAGACTCTGGCAGTAGCATATGTGCACTGTACCTAGGCCTACTGCAGTGCCAGACTGACGTTTGTACTCCAGCTGAAGTTTTCATGACCCAGTTCAGGGAAATGCCCGGATGTTGAACCAACAGAATAAGTTCACTTTTGCTGAAGATGCTTGGAAGTTGGAAGTGGAGAGTGGAGGTTGCAAGAGCTAGTAGTAGGGGGCCTAGGCTGTCTACGCTAGCCTGCAGTCTTGGCAGCTAGGCCTAACGTTAGGTCCAGTTTAAGTGTAAAGCCTAACAGTAACATTGTTTGGCTAATATTATGCCCTGATTGACTTGTCACCCTTACTTTTGACTAGTCTTACTTTGAAACTGATAGCCTAGGACTGAGCTAGGCCTAGCCCAGCCTACTGTACTTGATAACGTTGTGACTATTCTCACGAAAATTTTCGTGTAAGATTACCTGTAGTCACAATTCACACAAAAAAATTTGAGCCGATTGGCGGCGCTAGCACTTGCATATGGCCATTGACGGCTCTGCATACATGTACAACTTGCGTATCTACCGTTTGCGCGTACGTGAGTAAGATAAATGTATTCCACTTCAGATAGAGTAGCTATAGGAATCCAAAATGCCATCCGGAGGCTGACAACTCTTTCGATTTTGACCTGTAAGTTACAGTAGGCCACAGGGAGTAAAGCATTATTCAACGTTAATTAGTATTGATGCTGCATTGGTATTATAACGACCGAGTGAAGTTTTACCCCTCCCCCTAGACTGGCCATCCACCAACAAACAGGTCAGAGGTGGGACCCGCATCTTGCCTCTTGTAACTTTGGAGCTATCACGCGTACTAGGTCTGCTGAAAACCTCACATTGCAGACAGGTCCCTTAATTCGTACTGGCTGCTTCCAACAAACGTTATTGAAACCAAAATTTTTGTACGAATAGTGCTTCCACTGTCCTTTATTGATCCGAAAATTCTTGTACCTATGATAGGCCTACTGCCCTTTATTCATACGAAAATCTTCATATGTATGCCTATAGCTAGGCCTAGTGCCCTTCCACGTGCCATAGACCTTATGCCAGTTAGCTGTAATATTGCACTCTGGGATGGACTATTCCAACAAGTTCCCAATCAGAATTATGACCATTGGCCTTCTCCATGGTGACGATTCACTTCTGTTGTCCCATACATGGAATAATCCTTCCCATGTTGCAGTTTTGAAGCGCCCTCTATTTAATTGGCATAAGGTCTATTGTTCGTACGAAAATTTTCGTGTGAATAGTGCTTTCACATGCCCTTATTCACACGAAAATTTTCGTGTGAATAGTGCTTCCACTAGCCCTTATTCGCACGAAAATTTTCGTGTGAATAGGCCCCACCAATTGATAATCGTCACTATCGTTACAATTACTGAAGGCCTAACGTTAGGCTAGGCTATAAAGTTAGTGTATACTAACGTTAGGCCTACCTACCTCCACTTTAATTAGCTGTATATTCTCAAATGCGAACACGGAATAGTCAGCAGGCCTACCCTTATTCGTTGGTCCTACTGTATCTAACAACAGGCAACTAATTTTTGCAGAATCATTGAACAAACAGCAGGTTAAAAATGCAATGCTACACTTAACTGCACTCCGGCTATCCATGTGATGTGATGACAATGATCACTAACACTTCAAGTTAAGGGGAACCGATGATATTGACTTAAATAATAGCCTGCGTTGCTGACGCGTTCAAGGGTTTGTACAGGTCCCGATTTGAGAAGGGGCTATGTGCGGATACAAGGGGTCAAATCTTTCAGTTGCTAATTAAAGGGACTCTATCGGGTACTTTTGAGACGACAGACATAAAACCATTTCATATTAAGGAATGCCGCCCTCAGATAGATTGTAAACAAAGGGTTTAAAAGTTTTGTGACCCAGGTCATAACTTGTGTAACGAAGACGCATGCTTACTTGCGACTAATACAGTCCGTATACGTCTAGACGTAGAGATTGGGAAAATCAAACGAAGTTGCCGAAGATTTGCTTGCGGAACTAACATATAATAACCAGCATGGATCACAGTATTCTCCTATGTTATCCCCCTGCTTGCTTATGCAAAAGTACTTGTCAGAGGAGAACCGGGAGGAGTGCTTGCCCTTGTCGAATGGCGTATCTGCCTTGTTCTCCGGTATGCAGGTGTTGAAATGGACCAACAGTAACACGGCAATGCATGAATATGGAGCCCCAGGTAGGTGAGTACTGCCTAGCCTCGGCTAGGACTAAGTTAGGCTAGGAGTCTAAACACGTAACTTGACAGATGACCGTGCAAAAAGGAAGCCTAACGTCAGATGCAATATATGCGATTTTGATTTTGAACATCTGGGCTAGCATAGCTAGGCCATGGGCTAATCATTGTCTGAATGCGGATCCAGACTAAGGTAATTATGTAGCAAGTTGTAAGGGTATATCTGTAGTCAGACATAACTCATCATCAATTGGACTAGTCTGTATCATGGACAAAACCAAGATTTCCCAGTGAACTCAAAGGGGGTTGGGGTGGGGGGGGGGGGTATTATTGCTAGGTGAGGCAGAATTCTTGGGTAGGAGCTAGTCCACTGTGAATCGGTCTGGAACAGGGGTGGTCCAACAGGGGGGAGAGGGGACTCCAGCCCCATAAAATTTCCCCACTTAATCCCCACCCCCAATTGGGCATAATGTGTTTAGTGGGTAGTTGTGAAGACATACATATGATCAGAAAATACTCTTTAATGGGGCTCTACACCCCCCCCCCCCAAAAAAAAAAGAAAAAAAAAAAGAAAAATGGATCCTGGTAGGACAGCATCTGGTCTGGAATGTTGAGGTTGTATGTTGGACATGTCTGTTGTACAACCAGGATTTCTGGTGTACAAATTCTGATTTCAGGCAATCCCCAACACAAATCACCACCCAATATTGGCATACCATACAAGAATCTGAGCTGGCATACTGGGATATTTCAGGTCAGAAGAAGGGGACATATTTTTCCAAGGTATTGCAAAATTGCTCAAGTGACAGGATAGAAGCTTGGTTAATTGAACTCAAAAAGCAGACCAGGCAGGCACCCTTAATTAGGATGAGTCGCAAGCACAAGGGTTAGGACACCCTGGCTTATATCCCTGCCCTAACTTTAAATGTGGTAATTCACATGTATGTATATGACACAAGGTGAACATTCTGATCCAGTACGTGGCATGGGTTTATAGTTCTCAAGTACGAGGTTTTACAGCCTATTACTTCCCAACCAATTGGCTTAAATCAAGCTGGCCAGGGCCTTTTTACCAGTTGAAGCTCATTTTCCTTACTCCATTGCATATGTGGAGCATCACACACAATGGCAGTGGGTTCAATAATTAAAGTCTGGTATGATTCCATCTAGGAATCAAACCTGGGCCTCCCTCATGGGAGGCGGATGCTCTACCTCTAGACCAAACACGCTGTTCTGATCGAGTGGGAGGGACCCAAACAAATATGTTACTGTAGGCGGGGACTGAAAAGGCATGTTACAAGAGATATTGGCCAGCATGAAAAATAACTGAGAAATAGTGTTGAAAACTGATTTTGTATCTAATTATACATATTTGTTTGTTTCTACACAGCATTCTGATGATTCTGACTTTGATGATGATGCACCTGTCCCTGTACCCTTGCATGGTGCTGGCCAGAATGTGCCTGCTGGATGTGGGAAGAAAGTCAAGGTGAGGTTTTGCTTAGCTGTAATTCCTTGCAGGAGTACAAAATTACCATAGACTGACTTGTATAATTCAGTAGAAACAACATACAGGCACTGATACCTATCCAGTCCTCATTCAGCTATGGTTGAAAGTTAAAATGACCCACCCCCTTTGTACAACAAATGTATGCTCCCCTTTGGGCAGACTCGTAATATTTTTTTTTTTTTTTGAGGAATTGTCAGGCCAAGGTGCTGATTTCTGTGGAAGCTGTTTATTCATTGACTTTAAATTGGGTTCTGAACTAAACATATATGTTGCATTCAGACATACTTAATAAAAATTGTGAATAATAAATGATGAGCTATATTACTCTTCCACAGGCATTCTTGCAAGGTCTGGACAGAATGGCATTGGAGAAAATAACATCAACACTGTTGCTGCAAAACCCTGGAGCATAAAAGGATTATGTTGTGACAGCAGGACAGGATGACCCAGAGGCAAACACTGATGAAAGTGGGCATTCACCTGACTGGTGTGTGTGTGGACACTGTAGAGGGCAGCCTCAGCGTATTGAGAGGAAGTGCTGCAGCATGAGAGATGGTTGCCTATCTAGAAGCAGGCTATTTTCTGCAGTTTGCTTGGATGGACATGTTCTGGAGGTTGCAATGCGTGCAACAGAGGACATCCTAGCTGATCCTCCTGTCAGGAGCAATGCAAACTTCAGCCACTATGCATATAAACAGTTTACTTACCTGCAGCATGGGTGCCTGGGAGCTGGCCGAAGGAGTGTAATTCCAACATGTTGTGTGTGGGCCATTTGCATTAATTTTCCTGCTCCTGATGGACACTACAAAGGCTTTCAAATTGGTGATGGTGTCCTCATAGACTAAATGTTGGTCAAGTGTAAATTTATTTAAAGAGATTGCAGTCATTAAAAATGAATTGCATAGTAGACTATCCTATTCCTAAATGGCTCCAGAGAATATGTGACTGTGTTTTCTGGTGTAACCTAATTGCAAAAATTTAACAGGAGCAAAGTTCTATTTGATGTACCTACAGTAAATGCAGTATTTATGTCCTGTATATCATGAAATATAAATATACAGCTACTGACAACCTTGATCAGTATGACATGGTTACCATGGTTATATGTCTATTGTAAATTCTCCATAAAACTAAAAATGAATAGAACCGAAAATTAATATAGATTCTGTTCAACCAAATTAGGCATGTTATACCTCATGTATGGTGCTGCCTCATGATACATACCATGCTTGGTATGTACACCTGCCCATAGTCATTATGGGGATGTGCATGAAACCCTCTCTTGTCTCCACATTGGTCCATGATATTGTGGGGTATGAAGAACTAAATTACTAGACATGTATAGTTTTGTCCCCAGTGAACACACAAGAATGAAGTTAATTGCTGTAGCTCATACAGTAAGTATGTGATAGAAACCAGGATTGGAAATGGGGAGGGGAGGCTGTAGCCTTTTAACTCAAGAAATGATAGTATGCCCTCTCAAAAATATCCATGTAAACAACTTCTTGCATTTATTTATGGTAGGTAACTCCCTTTCAAGAGCACACAGCTTTGTTCTATATCAGGTTGCAAGATATTTAAAGTTGCAATTTCCCTGAAGGATATAGACTCACTACATTGCAGATCAATTCTTTCCAAAGCTCATTTTTGGCACACTTCAGCATGTAGCCGTGGTTTTCATCACAGAACATTGGAAAAGTCTGGAACATTTTACTAGTTTGGGCAGTCTGTTAATTTTGGTTGAATGGTCTGGAAAAATTGCCACTGGGTTTGGAAAATTGAGAACTTTACACTTGCTCTGCTATATATCATGCTGCTTGGCACATGTCTATGCAGTTTGTAAATGCTGGAAAAGTTAAAAATATTATGTACCTGTACCTGCAGCCTTCATGAGTTAATGAACACATATACTGAATAAATATACTTTACTATTAGAATGTTAAAAAAACATAACAAACAAGTGCAAATTTTCTTGCATCTTGAAAATAGATGACTTGGTATACTAAAAAGTGTTTCAAAAGTGTGGAGTCCAAGTTCATGCAACTTAAGTACCTATTTGGCAATTTAACACAGGATACTTGTAACTCTGCCAAGAGAGCAGTCAGGCAATCAATTATTCCTAGTCCTCTACCTCTATCTTCTTCAGCTAGTGAAGCTGTCACTGTAATTTACTTTCTTTAAAAGTGCCAGTCTCAAACTGCAACCACTTATCTATCCACAGACGGATCTGTGGGATGCATCTACTTCTCGAAACTTTTGTTGTATCCTGCCTTAAGTATTGAGCACCTACTGAATTCACATAATACTCTGGACTTGAGGATGACAGCTTCTTTGCCAAAAGTGCATTACATGCTAGCATCATTTTACATCCACAAGCTTATTATAAAGAATATGTTAATATATGCCCCCAATTGTACAATCACACAAAATGTTAAGCAGTCCTGTTTCAACTGACTTGGTAGTTTGTCAGCCAAGTAAAAACTCACAAGCTTTTGGAGAACTGTTAAAAGCTTCTCACTGGACTACAGCCCCATCCCTTCAGTAATAAAATGTAGTCCAAGGCAGGTGCCTACAATAGAATCTGAGAGGGTATGCTTCACATTCGTACAGAGGCTATGAAGCCATTGCAACTTCTTTGTACCATGTAAAATGAAACAGCGGAATGAATAATCACATTTTCATTTTAAATTTCTTAAAATGGATGTGTACAGTAAAAACTGCAGAGCACTGTTTAATTGTATGTAACCTTTGTGGGCTGCAGTTAAAATCGATACTGTAGTCTATAGTGCTATAGGGTACTACGTATGATACTAGGTTTCACAAAGTAATAAAAGTTGGATCTCTTCATCAAATGATTTCAAGGACCATTGGGAGCAACTTGCAAATAATCCATAGCTTAAATCTACATAAGAAATAAGACAGTAGCCATGACCTGTAATTTCCAGCTTCAGAAACAAACCCCAACTGATTTAGGGAAAGGTCAGTGACACTGCACCTCTGCATAGCTGCTAACCCTTCTGTAGATCCCAAATGAGTATTCTGCACCAAAAAGTTTCACATGTATGGGTAAAATTACTGCAGTCTACTGCCAGCAGCTTTGTGCATTAGATGAAGAGTAACTACTACAGTTAATAGACCTTTATAGTAATTACAATAATTTTCTGTATGAAATGTGGAAAATCTGTTCTGGTTGGCAGCTCCATCTCTGTAGACTAACTAAACGAGAATTCAAAAATTCATTTTGGTTTTAAATGATAAAATAATTTTCATACAATGCCATGGTTTCTATTAATTCTGATATCCAGGTTTTGTATCTTTGAGATATTGTACGAACAAGTTTTTAATAGTTTGACAAATGGTGACTGCAGATGACTGTTGACCTTCACCAAAAAACAGTGGGAACCATCATCCAACCATAACACATCTGCATGAGTATGAAATTTATCCAAACATCCTACCTTGAGAAAACATGTTGTCAATATTTTCAGAGTTTGATCCACAGTGACCTCAAATGTCCCTTGGCCTTCATCAAAAACAATAGATTTCTCCTTCTGACCACAAAACATTTAAATCCAGAGTATGAACTTTATTCAAGTTGACTAACTTGAGATATCGGGTTCACAAGTTTTCATAGTTTGACCATGGTGACACCAGATGACCTTTGACCTCCACAAAATAAGTAAGGTCCCCCCTCTCAATAAGGGACATCTATGGACCAAGTTTGAGAACTGTCACATATCACCTTCAAAAATTGAGTTATGGTGTGAATGAGTAAAAAAGTGTCACAAACACACACACCCACATACAAACACACACCATCATAAATGCATGTTTCACTTATTGAAACCAAGAATTCGCTATAATAAATAGATTATGAGATTAAGCAATTCCAAGTTCTCAAGAGTGAAAGGGAAAAATACAGATACCAGGCAAAAAGAGTGGTTAAGGTGAATATGCAGGAATCCTGCAAAATAGGCATTGTAATTTAAAGGCTTTGGGTTGCAGATTTATGAACAGTCTGTCCTCAAAACGGTCTTCTACTCATTACGTGTCACCCATGTGATAACTAGGAACTTCATCTGTGTTTCCCTTCTAACCAAAAGATATTGCAATTACAGTATCAATTGGGAATCCACATCCTTAGTATTAGATCCCTTGAAGTTATCCTTTTTGATGTAATGAGCCCACATATTTTTCACATACAGTATGGCTTCTGGGGATCAAACTACCCTCTACAGAACCATACTGTACTTACTATCTCTGAACACAATGCATCAACATGCTATGATATGGCCTCTTGTGACTTCAAGAGACCTTTGGCTTTGAGGATGGTTGAAAATCTGTAGTGCTACATTTAGATAATAGTAAACTGAGGTTTGAAATTTAAAATTTTAATACAGATTTGTTCAGCATGAATTTACACATAGAATCTTATTATTTTATATCTCATATATCTTGTCTGGCATGGTGCAGTATTCAAAAAGAGGGCTGTAAAACTGACACTTTCTGATCACTTTATGATGTGAGACCAGCAAACAAAATTGTTTCATTTCTACATATATGCTCATTAAATTTCAAATAGAAATAATGGTGAAAACTCTAATGAAGGATCTTCTTACATAAAAGAGATGTGAATGAACTTAAATGCACTAGGGTTAAGATCATTTTATCATAATAGACTTCTGATTCCTCTCCCAAGCTAAAATTGCTCTAAAATGCACTGAACCACTTTTAAGCTGTGACTTGGTAATAAAGGTTGTACTTAGCTGTCAGGGCAGAATTGTCACCCACACTATAGACAATGAGTTTTGTACACAATATGGCTGATCCAAATACTAAGAATGAGAAGAACCCCTATTTCCCACTTTAGATCTATGAGTCTCACCTACACACACATACAGACACAAACCATCGACATTTGCAGTGGTCATGAGTGTCACCAAATTATAACCCATAGAAAGAGATACCTACTGTAGCTATCAGGCAATCAGGGTAATTCATTATCTTCAGTTTAGATTTAATGCAGTTAAAAATTACATGGAACTTGTTGAACATTTGAATTTTCAACCACAAAATTACAAACAAGGTGCTACACATGCATTCATACTGTACTGTACATCTATAAACAAACACAAATATCCAAATGGAAAAGATTCATGACTTATTTGGCATGTGAATCAATACTTTCCAGTGCATTTATTCAGCTTGGGTTATTAAATTAACTCTTTTGCTGTTTCATTAGGTCTTCTGTTGATGGTCTTGGGAGCATTGAAATGCGGGGATGAATTCTCCTCGGGTCACCTTGCTCAAAAGATACATGCTGATCCATGGGTCCCCTTTTCTTGAATTTCTGCATAAAAACCATCTTCATCTTCTCTGGGATATACCCATATGTTTTTGGTTCCATAACTGGCTGAACTGAAAGCTGTTCAGACATTTTACTGTAGCCACAATGATACCTAGGAGATCCATCCGAAGTTGTGGCTTGTGCCCTGTTGATGTGATAGTTATGATCAATCATTGCCAGCTGCATTCTGATTTTATATCCAATATAGCTGTATGCATGGCGCTTTGGGTTATTATAGTTATTATAGTAATGCATTTTCTTTAAGAATTCCTTGGATGTCAGTTCCCTTGCTAGTGTTTTATGTGGCACTGAGCCTTTTTCCAACCATCTTCTTTCCCTCTCTCTTTGTCACACAAACTGTCATGTTTACACTGCCCTAGGCAACCATCAGTGCCAAAAACCCATTCATGTTCATCAGTGATATGGTGAAGTACGCCGAGGAAGCATGCTTTCAAAGCTGTTGGATCACCGTTGCAATTCTGTGAGGAGTACCAAAAGTGGTTCCTGAGTGATGGTATCCAGTTTTGTAAAACTCTGTTTTCCCCTTTCTTTGAAACTTTGCCAATTTTTTTGGCAATACTTTTTCAAAAGCCAGCTTCTCCATGTTTGGACTTTTTCCTGCAACCTCCCTAACATCAACAACCTCAGCATGAAGCACCCTCTTGCTCTTCTCATCTAAACGTAACTGCAGTACTGTGCACTGTGTCCTGGTGAGTCACACCTTCCGTCTCCAGCCAAAACAACCCCATTTTTACCATATAAGTCAAGAACTTCACTCTGCATTCTACTCCAAAAATCCTCACTACTGGAGCAACAAAGAGTCGTTGAACTCTGTAGAAGGTATCTTTACCAATGTGCTTCAGACCCATGTATGCAGAAGTGAGTAGTTTTCATAAAGTTGTTCCCTGATATTACTATCCCTGCTGCCATCAGCAGATTTCAGCAAACATTTCCTCATACCTAGGCTGAGAGAACCAGGAACCAGGGTGATGTCCAACACAGCAAAACTGCGATATCTTGAAAGCAGAGCCAATAAAAGTTGTTTTATAACAGAGATGCCTGTTGCAGGTTGTTGAAGGGCATTTGTCACCATGAATTTGTTTCAACAGTTCAATAACTTTTGAAGTCCATACAATACCTTTGTCTTCTTCAATAATTGTCTTTGCTACAAAGTGTTGGTGTTCAGATGATATTTCGAAGTCCCCTTCTTCATCCTCCTGATTCTCAGTGTCATCATTGGTGGTCTCTGTGCTTCCATATACCTCTTCATCCACAGATAGATTGGATTCCAACTGATCACTGTAAGACAATTAAGATGTGTAAAGATGCATCAATTTTCTCATTGAACAGGAAGGGCTGATACATAGCTTTAACTCATTTCATGGAAATTCATGTATAAAAGCTTGTATGTAAACTCTCAACGATAGTTAAAAAGTAGCTGCAATGCTACCTATAGTGCAGTGTATCACTACACAAATGTTGAGCTGCAGTAAAGAATACCAGACTTTTAAACCAGTTGGTTAGAAGCTGTGAGCTAAAACCTTATTTAGAGCAAATCTAAACCTGAATCCATGCATTTTGGCATATTTTCATGTTGATATTGAAATGGAATTTTCCCTTCAGTCTACATGAGACTGGATGCACACTACAAAGATTAAAAACAACATATCAGACTACATGCTATGGGAATGAGTATGCCTGGAGAATAAACATAGGTGGTTATGAACAATATTATGGGGCACTAAGCTATGTACTGTAGGAAAAGATTCCATGTAAGATATATCCATAAGACAATACCTTACATGCAACTTTCAGTCATAATCAAGTGATAATATTTTTTTACCATGCAAGATAACAACTATTATTATTTCTGCATTTCATTCAGTGTCAATCACTACATACTGAAATTATTTTGGGGGGATAAGGTAATCGTGATTCACTGCTAAACGGATCGCAAACTTTTGAGGTTAAACGTTTAGTTATTTTGCTAAACGTTCACAGCCCTATACCCTTATATGAAGTGTACAAAACTGACAATGCATGAAACAAAATCCTATAATAGGTCAGAGATTTAACACACATTAAGGAGCCTGTAACTTACTTAATTCAATTCTCACTTGTAACATTATTCATGGTATCAAAACTTTAAATTTGTCCAAGCTATGCATATAAACATTGCTACTTACAGGCATATTGTAATTACAAAATGACACCATCATGCACTTGTTACATACCAGGTAATGTGGCTGCAGCTGAGATGATGAAATGCTTCCTCACAATCACCCAATTGATCTTCCTCATCATCACTATCCAGTTCATTGCCTAAATTGTCACTCAGTGGATGTTGCCCACAACTGCTTCAATACTGTAATTACCAAAATAGCAGAACACTGTTATAGTCCAAATGTACAGGAAGAACAGCTTTTTCATTGAGTGGGAGATAGATGTGGCTATGTACATGGCAAGAGTCAATTACAAAACTGTGCTTTTCGATGGCCTGTGGTATGGCATTAGCTAGAGGGGTCAAGGGGTTGACACTTGCTTTAATTCTAGAGTGCCTCATATGTATGACACATTTTAAGTTTGCATATTTGGACACCAGCAAACAGACAAAAACCCCAGCCTGGGGGAAGAAAAACAAGTTAACAAAGACAAGTAAATGGGGATCATTACAGATCTGATTCAGCATGTCCTGTAGTATCAGTAC
This sequence comes from Holothuria scabra, assembly GCA_037179385.1. NCBI lineage: Eukaryota > Metazoa > Echinodermata > Holothuroidea > Aspidochirotida > Holothuriidae > Holothuria > Holothuria scabra. The sequence goes on along the minus strand of CM074196.1, from coordinate 26,342,365 downwards.
AATAACTTTTATTTCGGGGTCACTAGTGTGGGCACAAAATAAGTTGACTATATTTTGTCACATTTGATGTACATCCAAATAGAATAAAATTGAAAATTTTAAGATCCTCTAATCAAGCAGGACATGTGGACTCCCTGATCTGCAATTCTGACCTTGGTACATGATACATTTATGCTAATGGCTGCAGGTTTAGTCAAGTGGTAGAGCCTCCGCTTACACGGAGGGTGGGGTGAGGCGGGCATTTGATTCCTTTGTGAAGTTTATAACAAAAACTTTCAAAATAGAACCCATTGCCATTGTGTGTGATGCTCTGCATACGCAATTAGTACGCAAAATCAATCCAGAGCCCACAAGTGGAAAAAAGGTCTGCATTCTGCTGGTAAGATACATCACTTAAGGAACAAAACCCTATCTAACAAACTATAACTACTGTAACAACAGAATGGCAACTTATGCCATCTATCTATTCTACCTGCCATAGACTTTGCACGCACAGATCACACAAGTTCATGAAATATCAGGCAGTTATCATGAACTATTTAAACTGTAAGTCTATAATCATAAGGGTAGGAAGCAATTTGAAAGTGTGAAGGGGAGGAGGTGGAGACTGTGCATCCCACCCTACCCCTTTGACCAAAACATACATCTTTGATGCTACATTTGTGGATTTTTTTCCACCATTTTAAAAAAAAATTGTATGCCATAACTTATTTTTCCAAATAACTTCACATCAAAATCTTTGCTTCTGCCAACCATGGTACACCACACAACAACTTCAGGACAACTGTGCCCCCAGAAAGGAATATTGATATCATTTCTTCACTTCAAAAACTTAAAACTTCAGTTACACAGCCCTCTGCATTTCAAGGTGTGAGGATCACATTTACATTTTCTTCTAGTGTGAAAAAGAGGGGGAGGGGTAGCAAAAACACACCTCTGCCCCTCTTGTGAGTGTTCCCCCTCTCTGACACTCACCCACACCCACCCTCCCCACACTAACCCACCCACTATGCTTCCATGAAAGTGTCATTTTTAAACATTTCTCATTTCAGTGTTACCCACATTGATATTAAATTTCAATCAGTTTTAAAATTTTGAGGGTAGGATAAGCAATATATCCTTAAAAGGAATAGGAAAAAGTGGATGATGGTGCACTCTTGAATAGGGCTCCTGCCATTGTTTTTTTCTTACTACCTTTTATACATGTATGCAAAGAAACAAAATTGCAGGAACTTCATAATACACTTTTGAAAATTTGCTTGTATTTGATAATCCACTGTGCATAATGAGAACTTTACTTTTTACAATGGGATTGCTGATATGAAAAATTTAAGACCATCAATAATGCAAGGACTGAGATAAAACAAATTTTACACAGGAGAGTATAATTTACAGTATCTTACCTAAACTGTCAATATCATTTTCTGTTTGAGAGGCAACTGGCCGAGTATGTACCCCCTTTTTTTTTATGTTGCTGAAGACCTGAACATCTAATTCATAGGAAGAAAAAAGGAAAGTCTTGTGGTTTCTTTGTATTTAATTAGCTCACAGTTGTCAAACCAAGAGGTAGATCTACAGTATCTCCTCCAGCCAATGTTACAATTCAAGAATAACCCAGCAAGCCTACAGATAACACTTAATTACAACAATCACACTGCAACCACAAAACAAATTTTCGGGAGTAACATCACCTTGTGGAATACTGTAATGGATTAATTTTTTCAGCAAAATAGGCCTACTTGTGAATTCTTTGGGATATTTCAGGGCTGACAGAAGCTGTGGGGGCTGCAGCCACCCAATTATTTTGCCATGCAGTTTTTGAAAAGTAGACCTGATTAATACTGTATGTGTAGGACTATTCAAAATTGTGAAAAGGGCATAAATACTGTAGTACGTAATGATATCACCCATATCACTCAGGGCTCGATTTTCATGGTTGTTCGATTGTCCGGGACAACTAAAATTTCATATGGGCAACCAAAAGTTATAGGTTGGTTGTCCAATGGACAACTTATTTTCTCTAGGACTGAAAACCAATACTGCTGACTGACCAACTCTTTTGACTTTTTGCATTGCACCATATTTCAGAGTTCAAGTGTTTCTGTCTCTCAAACATCACATCTTTTTATTCTTTAAGACTATAAGTACATGAATGCAATTAGTGTTTTGGGGGGTCAACCAAATTTTACTTGTGGACAGATGAAATTAGTGAAATGGTTGCCTGAAGGACAACCATAAATTTTTTTGAAAATTGAGGCCTGTCACTGGTGTTTATTACGTATCTTAAAACCTGTACTGCTGTCAGTGGTCATCTACTAATGTAAAGTGTGACACCCACAAACTTTGAACATGGTATTTTACATACTGCAGTCACTGTATGTTTTTATTGTTGTGGGCATACTGTAGACTGATGGAATTTTGTATTGTACAGAACAATTTACACAAAGCAAAACAATGTTTTTACCATGATACAATGCTACGATTTCCACATGTAGTCCCACAAGAAAAGTGACTACCACGTTGATGTTTGCGCTATCTCTTTAACTTTTCTCATGGATCTTTGTACCTGAATGGGCGGATACAGAGCAGATATCTAAAAAGTTTGATAATTGAGGAATTACTGATGTTGCAGATGAGGCCATTGATAGGCATGTGAAAGTTGAAGTCCCATGCAGCACACCGCTGCTTCATGTATCCTGACACAGATGTACAGTAACATTCCTAGGCCTACATGTATGGCGGTAGCACAGGCATGTCTATCAGGGCTTTTAAAACACTGCCTACATAGAGCCCAACAGTGATTAGCACCCCAAGTGTATAACAATTTCAGGGGGGAACAGTCCCCTCCCCTCCCTCCCCCTCCACATTTGTAGGCTACAACCCTGACATGTAAATTTGCTCTGCAATCTGCAGAGTTGAGCTGGGTTTTAAGGATTAAGAAGAGCTAGACCAATGATTTATATGACTGTAACAAAAAAAAAAAAAAAAAGATAAAAGATATGGGCCAAAAGCGACAAAACAGGCAAACAGACAAAGATAAGAACACGAAAGACAGAAGGGAGTTACAGTACAGTACGTGGTACAGGGGCAACCCAAAGAGCTAAGAAAAGCTTCCATTGGGGTCCCTAAAGATGGATCAAGAAAATACAAAAACAGAAATAATGAGATGAAAAAGTGTTGATACATAGGCTAACATAGCCTACAATCATCGACAACAGTAGATAGGAGAAACCAGGTCCCCTAATCAGTGTTGAAGTTTCAGGTAGCCTTGGGCTGCCGCAACATCAAATGGAGAGTGGGGAATGGTGATCAGTTCAATGTTTGTTTTGCTTGTTTTGTCCCATCATTTTTGTTGAGGAATGTAGGCCTGTGTCCAAAAATAGCTCACTGCTAATGCAGCACACAACACATGCATATGCCAGACATTCATGTAGGCTAAAAGTATGGTATCCAGTCCAAACGCCCGACACCAAAACGTCCCTGCCTCTTTGCTACCAAAATGTCCCCGCCTTTTTGCTACCAAAAACGTCCCGTGGCATTTCACATGGTATACAACGTCCCTGTATATAGAATTTGAATGTCCAATCGAAATTGCAAGCTTTTAAAGTAATGCAGAAACATGAGATGAATTAGACAAAAATATAGGTGAGAGTATGGATTTGGAATTTGTCTTTTCAAGTGTGAAAACTGCTTAGATGAATTATATTGTGTTTGATCTGTGTTTAAAGAAACTGAGAATTGAGATGAGTCTATTGTTAAATATGGGATGGTTACATGTATATACTGTTAAGGGAAAATGTAGCAAAGGCTAGAATATTGACATACCTTTTGACAAGATTTCTATTCTCCTATTTATTGAGAAAATAGAGAAAAAACAATTATATACCTAGCCCTACTTAACAAATAAACATATTTAAATCAATTGCGCCCAACAGGTATGTAGGCCTTGGCCTAAGCAACCCTTGTTCTAGACATTACGGGTATGAACATTTCACAATGCATAATATACGTGCAAGTTTTTATAAAATTTACAAACAACTTGAATCGTTTCAACTAAACTACACAACTCTGAAGTTCATTTTACAATATACAACAGGAAGGGTTTGACAAGGGGATGTTTTGGTCCCGTGGACATTTTGGTTTGGGGACGTTTCGACTGGTAAGCAAAAGTATACTGTTACTAGACCTGGGGTTCTCAAGTGTTTTTGACCGGGGGCCACTTTTGTGTGAGTTTGTACTATAGTAGTAGGCCCAGGCAAAATTGGTGGTAATACCATACAAATACCATATACAGTAAAAATGGGCTCCTCAAATCTTCCCTGGGCTTGTATTGGCATGCATAGTCATCGCAGACAGCATATGGCCCCCAGAGCTGCCACTTGAGAACCCCTGCCTTAGGCCTAAATATCAAAATTTGGTACTATAAATCTCTTCTCGGCCTCAGACAGCTGTATAATGAATAACATATCTTTGAGCAGACAAGTAAACTGTGATTTGGCACAGGCTACCGTGTCTGGGGCCCCTTAGGCCCTATACGGCCAGTACGACTGTACGATGTTGTAGGCCTATAGGCTATGTTATAGGCTACGTGTGGTGTATACAACATTATAATGGGCGCCTGTACAGTAGTAATTGTTAGTGTTACATCGTTACACGCAGCGTTAGGCCTATGTATTTGCAGACAAGCTTTCATGGGATTTAGGCTAGGGGCCCAAACATGGTCTGATCAGAAAAGCTATTAATCAGCACCACTTTACCTTTTGCTATGGTCTGCAAGCAGATCTTCTACGAAGTCAGCGTTGCTGAAATCTTTTGAAAACACGTCTACATTCGTTGCATGATGTTCCCGCCGTAATTGCCAATTAACGTAACACCACATCAAAAAACCTAGGTAGGCCTAGGCCTAACGTTACGGCTCATCCTTCTGCTGGCGTCGTTCACGGTCGCTGCTCTTTTTGTCAGGCCCATAAAGCAAGGGACGACCTCCACTCGGGCCTACTTCCGTCCCAGGATACGCTCGTTTTCTGTTTCTGTTGTGTTCCATGTTTTCACTTGTTCAAGAATCCTGCCTTTTGGCAGTAAATGTGCTAGGGTCGAATAATTTCAACGAGCGCACAGCATCGTTGCAATGCAGCACTGTTGCAATGCAGCACTGTATCATATAGTGTTTCTACAAATCAATTACCAATTTCTCCAAAAGTAGTCTCAAAATTTCCAAGAATCCTGATAAATGAGATAAACCTTATTGAATATGTATAAATAATGGCAAAAGTGATTCGAACGAAACGTTTCCCTTAATCGTTGCCATTTTTTGAAATTTACGGTACGCTAAATAGATTTCAAAAAGTGGAAATACTGGTAGTTTATCCGGATCCAGGCCGCGCCTGCAGTTTACTGTGTGTATTCGTATCAGGTGGTTGTCAAAAAGGTCACGTGAGTTTACGGTGACACCGGAAACCTTTAAAATTAAAGCGCCCTCAACTCATATGTCTACGCGATAGAGTCCCTTTAAAGAATTTGGATCATTTCCACTTCGCGTCCGGTCATTCCACTAACACTAAAACACACTTAAAATAGGGGTGTAGGTTTATTGACCGTGTGTGGTGCCAGGCTGACAATAGATGCTCCAACAGTACCATTCTCAAAATGATGAAATGTAATGTCGGCTATTTCCGGTGAAGATTCTGAGCCCATTGCTACACCTACTGTTTGTAGGTAATACTTAGTGTCGAATTTTAAAACAATTGCGTTTTATTGTGAGCTCAAATTCTGAGCTCATTAAGTTTCCTCTTACATACGTTATCTCTTTCAGTGAATAGTACCCATGTTTGATAGATGTCGGGGATTTTTTAAAATCTTCAAGTTACAAAAGTTCCCCTTTAAATCCCCTTTAAAAAAAACTTAATGATTGATTGAAAAGTTCACATTAAGTCTTACAAAATCAAATATATTACCATTATATTGCTTCTCTTACAAAGTTAAACGTATTGTCACTTTTTTAATATATGCCAGGGCGGATCTAGGATTTTTCGTTAGGGGGACGCGCTGTCGGTCGATCATCTGTCCGAACGACTAAGCGGAGCGCCACCATCAGTTGACGCGGAGCGTATAGAAAATTTTGAAAAATCGCGACCCCTCAGATAGCCGGAAATGGCATTTCCCAGGCTTGTTAGTAGAACCGAAGTAGTAGTTACTTCGAGATTTTGTTTGCCAAAAAAAGTTCCCTTCAATTAAAAGTGAGAAAATGGCAAAAACTCGCTTCATCTTTCCAAAAATATGTCGCAATGTTATAGTTCCGGAAAAGTGGCTTGAAGTATAAGGGGGATCCTCACACAAGGTACAGAGAGGAGAATCTTTCCTTTTCAATTTTGAATAAAAATTCGTTACAACCTATAATTCTATGAACGTAAAAAAACTGAAAGAATTGAATTTTGGGGTCTCCAACAGCTTCAAAGACGATGGTGAAAATATCTGACCAAAAATACGATGCACTGCTCTAAGATTCATATTTGAGGTCGCAGTAGCTTTTCAAGTCTTTTGCTTAAAGGAATATACCACTTTATTGTCATGTGCATGAGAGGTCAACAATTTTAAACCCTTTGCGTTATCATTGATTTCATTGGTCAGGCGCGGATCCAAGGGGGTGGGCGGCCTTTCCGGCCTCAACCCCCCCCCCCTTTTTCGTAACATTAACAAAAACCAATACACTAAATGTTTATCTGTGAGAATATTCAGGGAGCTATTTCAGGCTCATCCTTCCCCTAACATCACAAACCCCCTAGTGTAGAGGGACAGCGATCAAAAACAATCATATCGGTGAAACACAAAACAAAAACTTTCAAGTATGTTTTAAGGGTTAATTATAATGCGACACCTAAGAATTGAAGCCGTTGTATATTTGTTTAAAGGAGGAAAAAATTCAGGCACGATTCGCGTGCCGCAATACGTCCCTGATACAGTGGTATTCACCCAAAAGGAAATTCGGAAACCTTAGTTGCTACTTACAAGCCCGAGACCGGCTGTCTGAGGGGTCGCGATTTATGCTCTCATAAACACCTACCATCAGATACCTTTCCACCCTGTCAGTTGAATAGTCTGTGTAGCCGAAATTTTTAGTTATTGAAATGTCAAAATGTTATCAATGATCAATGTTGCAGAGCAGTGACGTAGATACAAGAAGGAGGGTCAATTGCCCCTGGCTCGAAGAAGTGAAAAATTCGGAAATTTGCCATTTGAGACACCGGTCACATACAGTGCGGTTTTCCCAACTTTTCTTTGATAAAATTCCAAATTTTATTCCAAAATAAAAGCTTCATATTTGTAATTATTAGTTTCAAAAAAGGCAAATTTTCGGCGGGCTTCTCGCGCCCTAACCTGCAACCCTTTATGCAGTAAGTGGTCGCTCAAAAAGCAGTCAGTGGTAAACTTTTCCGAGCCGCTACAGTGCCGTTTCGCTAAAACTTTCTTCAGTACAGACTTTTAATTTTTAAATATTTTGTCTAGCTTTTTGAATGTCGCCGAGAAGCCTCACTCCGCGCTCCTTCGATAACAATATGTAACAACAACGATCTTCAGTCGACATGCTATCTCAGATATATGCTAACAGGAAACACAGATTCTTCAATGCTCCCCAAAATATTCAGATATCCTTACAGGAAACCCTGAAACTAAACTATTTCTTGCAATACAAGCTCCATATTTACAAATGTGTAAAAGGACCCAAATTTTCGACGTGCGCAGAACAGTAGTGTTCAAACTTAAGGAAAAAATCAGACTTTTTTTAATGTAAAAAAAATGTTCTTGCTCGTAGAAAAAAGCGAAAAATTTAGCATGAAAAATGTACCTTTTGGTCAATGGGGTAGGGAGAGGTACATGGTCCAAAATTGTTCAGTCCCCCCCCCCCCCAGTTTTGAAATGTCTGGATCTCCGCGCCTGTTGGTGGCATGTAGATTCAGTCTCCACTCCCTCGGGATAGCAGAATATTTCCATAATACAATGTAAGAGGAAAAGTACTTGTAAAATTACATTTATGGCAGAAATCAAGTTAAGCATTCAGTCGACTCTCTCATTAAAAAAATTACTTTGTAAGTTTTAGTAAACATGAGAGCTCTGGCATAGATAAGTTTATAATTTGTTTATTTTAATAAGAATTATTCAAAATAGATTGATTACCATACACATCCGGAGGGCAGGGGTGGCGCCAGGATTTCCCCGACAGGGGGGCCAGCATTTCAAGGCCCCGACAAGATAGTCCAGGTGGGACGTGACTTAACATTTTGAGGCGCGCAACGCGCGAAATTTTTTGCCTTCTTTTCAACAAATACTCAAAAATATGGAGTTTATTTTGAATACAAAATTTAAAAAAAATTAAAATAAATTTTGCATTTGAGAGGACCATTAAAAAGTTGGAGTGTTTATTGAAGGATCTGTCCTCCATACAGGAAAAATTAAAAACGTTATATAGGCGACAACTGTAAATATTTTGGGGTTACGCATTTAATCGTACTGGACCTACGTACTTAGGCTTTAACACGAGACTACAGGTTGCCCGAAAAGGTTTTTCCTTTTTTTAAACCAAGTTTTGAAAATTAAGAGCTTATTCAATTGGAGAAATTTTGGAATTTAATTGAAGAAAATTTGGTTTGGGGTACAGTTATTATGAAATATTTGGGTTTTTTATTTAGTGATATGACTTTCAATAGCAAAATTAGGTAGAATGTTCGGGTGATTAACAGAGTTGACTTCGGTTATTTATTGTACGGAGTATCCATCGAAATTGGAAAATTTTGCCACTTTTAACAATCTGAAGCTTATACTGGAGATAACTTGTAATTGTTTAACACATTTACGGGTTTTATAAAAAAAATCTTATCTTCTTACAAGAAAATCAAGTAGGACATGATCTTTGGTTTGGTTGGGGTTACTGAATATCATCATGCAGAAAAAGGCACTCGGACCATATTGGGAAAATTCTCCAGCGGAACAGTTTGGCTTCCCATACATTTGAAGTTTTATATTTTACATATTGACATAGACGTACGGGAAGGAGCGTTTCAGTTTCGGAGGGGCAGAATTGTCTCCTTTGTCCGAAAAATGTAATTTTGCCCGAACGACTATCAAAGTGCAGAGCACAGAAGTTTTTTAAAAATTGAGAACCTCCAGACAGCAGGAAATGGCATTTCCCGGGGTCTTACCTAAAAACAAATCAGTCATTATTTTGAGCTTTCTTTCGCAATAAAATTTTCACTTCATAATATTGTCCCAAAACAAAACAATTTGCAAGCTTGCAATGTTCTGTTAAGTAATCTGTTCGACCAAAACACTCTATCTAAGCGGAGCCCCACCATTAGTTGGCGCGGAGCGTACAGCAAATTGTTAAAGAATCTAACCCGGCTCTCAGCAGACAGCCGGAACAGGCATTTCCCAGACTTGTAACAAGAAATGAAGCAGTCGTTATTTTGAGCTTTCCTTTAAAATGAAAGTTTCACTTCAATAGAAAAAAAACGAACTTGCTAAGTGATCAGAAAATTACCAGATAAAAGGGTACTGCTGCAATTAATAAGATGTAATGTTCTTGTCTCTTTTCGGGGGAAAACTCTGTAACGGAATCGTCGTTGTTGTCCATTGCAAGGCCCGCTAAAAAGATGAGTTTTTCTACGTGACTTCCCGAACTGCAGACTATAATTGATTTTTCTTCCTATGTATTTGAATTTTTGAAAATATGTCATACTACAAGGTGGCTTCAAATGAATTTTTAGTCAGACTTATTGGGAGACATTTTCACACTACTGTTTATCATCAGCCTATGTGTAGCTGAAACGGCCTGTCTGATTTTCATTACCGTTACTAGAATTCGGCTGTAGGGGCAGGCCAGGTGCAAGAACATTAGGCACTGCATGCACCTGAACAACCCCTCGTCTGTTTTTTGTCAGGAAAATTCGGAATTGTGAGTTTCTTTGAAGAATATGATCTTCTAGTGAGCAAAATCAAGAAGACCGTCCGGGTGGCTGAAGTTTATAAGACCCGCATCTTTTATCAGTTTAAGGTAAGGTGGGCATGCAGATGAAGGTTCCCCAACGAAATTGGGTTGTCTCAACAAAGGGGGGAGGGCAGGCTTCCCCGACGGGGGCATGACCTTGAGGACTGAAGATGGGATGAAGGATAACAGAGCTAGTAAGAAGTGTTTAAAACAGATTCAGATAGGCATTAAAATACCATTTCAAAAGAATTAAGTAATTCAAAAAGAAAAAGTTCATGATTTTCCTTCCAGTAACTTCAGGCATTTACCTCCATTTTTTGGCCTCCCCGAAGGAAATTGCCGTCAGTTCCACGACAAGGAGGACAGTTCCACGACGGGAAGGAGATAGGACAAGGTACATGAAATAAGGTTTAACCGAGCAAAGAAGAAGTGATTGAAAATCGATTCTGATATGTATTTAAAAAGCATTTTAGAACCAAAAAATTTTTACCCATCCAGTAATTTTACTCCTTGTAGGCTTTTTTTCTTTTTCTTTTTCTTTTTCTTTTTCTTTTTTTATTTTATTTTTTTATTTTTATTTTTTAGGCCTCCCCGACGAAGTCGCCGACCTTCCCCGACGAGGGGGGGGGGGGAGGGGGAAGTGGTCCCCGACGGGGGGACCATGCCCCCCCCCCCCCCCTGGCGCCACCCCTGTCGGAGGGCTTAAAATAAGATCAAGTGCAACAGAAATCTCCACATCTGATGAACCGAAGCAGCAGATGGATTGTAAAAAACTAAGTTCAGTGTTCTACATAAATGTGGTCCGAAATAGGGTTGAGACCTTCGATATCACTCTATTGGCATTTTATCGGAAAACTTGAAACTGTGTACTCTAAATTGCTATTAGTTTGTAACAATTATAACTAAATAGTTTGAAAATTGTAAGATAATACACATTATGTAGTAACAAGTAGGCTAAATGATGTATTTAGTGAAAGTAAAAAATAAGCTTTGGAAAATTTTAGGGGGGCGCGCGCCGGATGCGCCCCCGCCTAAATCCGCCACTGCATGCATGTCGGGGCATATTCATGAATGTATACTTGTTCAGCTTTAGGCTACGTAACAGAAATTCATACGTTTTGCTTTTTTCTCATATGTCGAAATAACCTCTTATATACATAATCTCTATCAGTGCATAGTTACATGATAGATGTCGGGAATATTTTAAATTAAATCGAATTGTTCAAATCTTCTCTTACAAAGATATTTCCATATTGCTTTTTTTACAAAGTTAAACGATTTTTTTTAAATGTCGGGGAAATTTTTCACCTTTACGTGTGGAAGTCTCGTCTCGTGATTTCTTGAAAAAATACATGAATTCCTCTTTAAACAATCAATTATTTATTTAGATGTCGCAATTATTGACACTTTTCCCACTTTATCGCTTCTCTTATTCTGCAAATGATAAATGTCGGAAATATTTCCCCTTTTAAAAACAGAAATAAATACTTTTAATTCAGATGTCAAAATAATCTCGGAGTGAGAGGTATATTTCCTCTTGCGTACGTAATCTCTTTCAGTGCATTGTACCATGTTTGATAGATGTCGAGGATTTTTAAAAATCTTCAAGTAAAAAAAGTCCCCTATAAAAAAAAACTTAATGATTAGTTGAAATGTTTACATCATGTCTTACAAAGATCAAATCATGGGCGTCCGCAAGAGGGGGGGCAATGGGGGGCACTCCCCCCCTCCCGGGAAACCAAACTTGTGAAAAAAATTAATTTAAAATTGAAACAAAAAAAATTCATCAAAATACCTTCTCTCACAGCGCCGGTTTTTCACTCGTGAAATATACGGACATTTGACCAGGAATAGCAAAAGAGAAGATGGTGCAGTATGTTGAGTAGTGAAATCGTAATTAATTTGGGCACCATCATTCGTGATATCTATTGAAAATTTGTAATTGCAAAAACTATATGCCATAATTGTGCTAGCCTAGTTGTCAGGTATGTAGTGTGCATATGGCATCCGACCATTGATGAGTGACTTGGTCTTAGTTTGGTCCCGTGCTGATCTCAAGTCGACGCGAGGGTGTAACTGGGATATACAAGGTGAATATGTAGGGGGGGGGGGGGGGGTTGTATGCATGGTTCATAATAAGGTAACGGAAATAGGCCTATATAGGCTGTTTGACAGTTGTAAATTTTATCGTGCGTAGGCGTGCGAGGCCGTGACCGAGAGGCAGATTCCCTTCAACAATTTTTTACATTGGAAATCCTGAAAATCTTAAAATAACAAACATGAAATTCCTGTTTCAGGGCTGGGTACATGCAGCTTAGAACACTCACCAAGTGTCGTTTCCGCCCATCTGGAGGGTTTGTAAGGCCCAAAATTTTCTTGTACGCTCCACGCCAATTGATGGTGGCGCTCCGCTTAGATAGTGTATACAGTTCAATCATCCATGAATGACCTTGCCCCCCCCCCTTGTAAAAATTTCTGCGGACGCCCATGGATCAAATATATTACCATTTTGTTGCTTCTCTTACAAAGTAAAACGTATTGTCACTTTTTTAATGAATGCGTGTCGGGGCAACTTACTGCTTGTTCAACTTAACGTAACAGAAATTCATACGTTTTAAATTTTACTCATATGTCGAAATAACCATTTACATACATAATCTCTATCAGTGCATAGTACCATGAAAGATGTCGGGAATTCTTAAATTAAATCGAATCGTTCAAATCATCTACAAAGATATTTCCATCATATTGCTTTTCTTACAGAGTTAAAACGTTTTTTTTTTAAATATTGGGAAAACTGTTCACCTTTACATGTCGAAGGAATCACGTCTTGATTTTTTGAAAAAATACATGAATTCCATACCAGTCAGCTCCCTCTAGAAGTGTGTCTACCAGAGCACATACCTATAATTCTTTTGTGAAACTATCATTCCACAAAGATTGTTTTAAATATTTACTGTTCCCTAGGACTTTTGCTGTATGGAACTGCCTCCCACCCAGTGTTACGGATACCCCCACTGTGAATGCTTTTCAGTCAGGATTGGGTTCCATAAGTCTTGAAGAAATTTTTAGTACAGCTCATTTTAGTACCGTAATTAGTTTAGCTGCTCAGCCTTCTGTGTCTGCATTTTTCATCCCGTTTTGTGGAGATTAGGCAGTAACTCACCAGAACCAGAACCAAACTTAGTATCGAAAGGAATCTGGGAAGGCAGAGGGCGTGTCACTAACAGTAGTCGGTACTCCGTATGACCGTATTGTCAACTGTGGTCTTGCCAAATGAACAAGCGACCAGTTTAAAAGACTGTGGAGGAAATCTCCTCGAGAACCAGTGGTCGCAGTCCGTGTCCGTTGTCTGTCACTAGTGAAAGAAAGTCCCATCCTTGGTGTTACTTTGTGAAACGTACCCACAAACAAACTTATTTCCAAATGATTAGTGTACTTTTCCTTACCATTTCATCCAATGGCAATGGTAGAGTTTAACTAGTAGATCTTTTCCAATCATTTTGCAATTTGCCCATTTTCTTGAACTGAAAATTTTCTTGCAAACGAAAGCTCAAAAAAAAAATAAACGATTCAATTTCACTTACAAGCTAAGAAATGCCATTCCCGGCTGTCTAGGGTCACGTTTTCTCAAAACTTGCTGTACGCGACGACTGGTGGTGGCGCTCCCCTTATATAGTCTTCTCGGGTATTCCCCCAAAATTATATTTACTTTAGCACGACGCCCCTGCCAAAATAGAGACATGAGACTCTTAAGAAGACTTTCAGTCTGTCTATCCATGGTCAGCAACTTTCCATAAATATATGGGTCCATAGAAACGCATTGTTTCATTATGATACAAAGCATATAAAGTGACATTTCTGTCCGGAAATTATTTTCTGGCACAAACCTATGATGACGCTCCATTTAAATATCGGGTCTAAAAGGGAAAGGGTACCAACAATCCCGGCACAGGACCCACAAAATCTAAATCCGGCCCTGAAAATACTTCCATCTGATGGTAATGATATCATTTATCTTTCATTTTTAACTCAACCGTAATCAAAGTGACTCTTTCTACTCTGCTCGACTAGTGTATCTAACTTTTCGAAATTCTCAAACTGAGTTCCAGAGACATTTTTGTACAACTTCGAGATTAAATTCAACAGAAAATTTGGTTAATTTTCGAGAACTCTTTGTAACTTGAGTCTTTTCGGAAGCTAATTAATTGTATGTTTTAGAATTTTAGTCTGATGAAAGTAGAATTTAAAATAATTTCAAGTAAATTTAATTTTTTTTATCGAAGCTATTTAACTGTATGTGTATACCTGCCGCCAAGGTGGGAGCAAGGGAAGGAGACGTCACAGAAAATTTTTGTACCACTTAAAAAAAAAAACTCCCCTTAGAGAGGTCTTGGCCCCTTTTTCGGTACCTTGTCTGACAACGGGCGTATATCGTTTTATGTATTTAGTCTAATGAAAGTAGAATTTGAAGAAATTGTTAAGAAAATTTTCAGACATGTTCTTGAGCAAAATACTTTGTCATAATATTCGTCATAGTGGGCTTATATGAAACCCTCTCCTCTTTACAATGTTGCGTCGATAGGGAATTTCTGTGCCATGAACAGCGTAAAAGCGTCAACACCGGAAAAAGGAACGTGATGTCCAACGAATTTTATCCGAGAATGTCTGGCGTCGTGTTCCTTGGGACCAGGGGCTCAATTATTTTTTCAAGTGCTTCATAAAATTGTGTTTGAATAAATTTACAGACACATATGTCAAGGCACTATGCTAAATTGTTTTTTCTCTAAAAAATGGAAGTGTGTTAACCCTACTAGCATGGTTAGTAGGGTTCGGTTTTCATGGTTACTTCGATTTGCAGGGAAAGGCTGTTTTCACTGCCGTCAATTCTACTACATTCGGCTTGAGAGACCGAGAGTCACGTACTTCGGCGTAACCTCAACCTCCTACGATGTCTCCAGGGAGGTGTTTTTAAACCTAATAACACCTCCCTGATGTCTCCATGTAAGTAATTGCTAAATAGATGACATTTTCTTCGTGACTGCCAAAACTCCAGGCTATAAATGATCTTAATTCCAACGTATTTGAAAAAATGTCACGTTACAAGGTGGCTTCAAATGAATTTTCAGTAAGACCTAAGTGGAGACATGTTTACGCCACCGTTTATCATAATGTGTATAGCTCAAAACGGCCTGGCCGATTTGCATTACCGTTGCTAGACTTTGACTGTCGGCGACGGCCAGATGCCAGACTATTGGGCAATGCATGTACGTGAAAACCACTCGTCCACTTTGGAAAGGAAAATTTGGAATTGTGAGTTACCTTGAAGAATATGGTCTTTTAGTAAGCAAAATTAAGAATATCGTCGAGGTAACTGAAGTTATCATCATGGGTCTGAAGAGGAAAGATCCCCGTCTAAATTGGATTTTCTCAACAACAGGGGGAGGGAAGTCTACCTGAATTTCAAATCCACATATTCCGTGAAGTTGAGAAAACCAAGACACACTTCAGTGTATAACCATCCATGGAACATGTAAGGAAGGAAATTTTAAGTTTAAAGGTGATGGACCCCAGTAATAGACGACTTAAATCAGACCATCACAATCTGTCCGGATTCGTCTATTCCTCATAAATTATACCTAATCATTCTTGGATACTAATTTCAACACCAATCTGAAAAAAAACTCGCATGCATGAATTAATTCAAACAGTACAATCTGCCTAGTCTGCTATAGTCTTGTTTCTAGACTCTGGTTAATTTGCGTCCACCACACATCGGCTTTGAACCTACAGAGCCGTATTAGGCCTGCTTAGCACTGCTGCAGTGTTCAAAAGATAAGAAGGTAAAGGGCGCAATGCTAAGTAGGCTTCAGAGCCCGATGTGTGGTGGCCTAACCAGAATCTTGAAGCAAGACTAAGTCTGCTAAAGCTTCCATATGGACCAACATATCCTGCTTTATTAAAGAGAGTACCGGGAGCATGAAATATCTAAAAATGGCAATTCTGGGCAAGCAGTAATAAGGCTCTAGAGGTGCCATTTCCAGCAATCTAGAGGCATTTTTTGCACAGAAAGACCCTCTAACGGGATGCTCCGGGCGAACCAATGGTCGCCCTCGGCGTCAGTTGTCTCCCAGCAACCTCGTCGTGAAAGGAAGGCCAGCTATGTTCACATGTTGGTCAGTTTTCAGCAAATAAATTGGTCGCTCACCTCCACCAAATGACTAGGGCTTTAAAAAAAATGGCACCAGAAAATGATTCACGCTGTAGACGTTATTACGTAAGAGACGAAACGTGCTATTCCTCATTGGGGGACCGTAAAAGGCAAGAACAGTCACCCCAACTTGAAGTAGTGTAGTGGAGTGTCCTGTTTCATGGTTGGCTTTTGAGAGTCATGTGACAGTAGTTTTTCTCTTATCTCTTCAAATGTGAAAATTACTTGGAGTAACTGCTTGTTTTAAATTTAGTATGTAATATTGAAGCTGTAAAATATGATGAAAGATATTCTGTTTATTGTTTATTTTTTGTTTATTGTTTATTTTTTCAACTGTACTACATGCAAACGTACATTCATTATCATTATTATTATGATACAATACGTAATAATATTTACAAGAAACGTGAGTATGAAGACAGTAGAAAAGGAACCAGATGAAGCTTGCAAGCTTTTCTAGTCTGGCCCTAATAACTGAGATGTTCTTAATTGCTTACACAACTAGAATATATAAATACGCATATGACTCCTATAACATTTACATGATTGTATACAAAGAATTGCTGCTAGTTTGATGCTTACTTTTAGCCAGATTTTTAATTATTTATTTATTTGATTATTTATTTATTTATTTATTTTTTTGCCAGGTAAAATTAATTATCCACATACAATAGCAAGAAGGATTTCTTTAAGTACTTCTTGAATAGATTAAGGTTAGGGGCATTTCTTATGCTAATGTCAAGAGAGTTCCAGAGAGATACCCCGCTACTTCTCACGTGAGAGTGCGCAAACATTGTCCTAGTATATGGCTGGAGAAGATTATCTCTTCTTCTTGTTGGATAGTTGTGATGACAACTATTAAGGTTGAAAAGGGAATGGAAATCAGGAGGGAGTTGACCGCTGTTGTGCCTATACAAAAGAACGCCTACCTGGTAATTGTAGTGGTCCTTTAGAGTTAGAATATTATAGTGGTGAAAAAGTGGAAGAGAATGAGAGTATGGTGAAGCTTTTGATATAGTTCGTACAGCCCTCTTTTGAAGAATAAAAAGCTTGTCTGTATATGTTGGCAAGGCATTACCCCATAATAAAATACTATAAGTAAGGTGTGGTAAAATTAATGCATTATAGATAGTTAACAAGGAACAACTAGGAATATAATGTTTTAGTCTATTCATAACACCGACGATTTTACAAACGGATTTAGTAACGTTATGAATGTGATCCTGCCATGTAAGTTTATTATCAATTGTTACCCCTAAGAACTTAGTAGAATTTTCACTACTTATGATGGTGTTCTTAAAATTTATAGTAAAACGTGCAGTGTCACCTTTCATATTATTAAAAACCAATAATTTAGTTTTACTTATATTTAAAGATAACTTGTTTGACGCTAACCATTCAGAAACATTTTTTAACTCTGAAGAAACAACTTGGAGGGCTCGACTGACATCAGGATTATGATAATAAACAGTTGTGTCATCGGCAAATAATATAAACTTCAGTAATTTTGACGACTTATACATATCATTGATATATAATATAAAAAGAAGAGGTCCCAGTATTGAACCTTGCGGAACGCCGATATTAATATTATTAAGATTAGAGTCCTTCCCTTTAAAACGGACAAATTGTTTACGATTAGAAAGATAACTTTTAAACCAATCAAATGCCACACCCCGTATTCCATATCTGTACAGTTTGTTTAATAAAATTTCATGATTTGTAGTATCAAAAGCTTTAGATAAATCGATAAATAAGGCCACGGTGCTGACTCTATTATCTAGGTTACACACTATATCATCAACAAACTTTAAAGCAGCCATATATGTGGAGTGATCCTTCCGAAATCCATACTGCCCGGAATATAATAGGTTATTCTTATTTATAAAAGCTGATAATCTATTGTATGTAAGTCTTTCAAAAATTTTAGAAATAGCAGGCAGAACTGAAACAGGGCGGTAATTAGATAGAGTTTCAGCTCCACCAGATTTATAAATTGGAATGACCTTTGCAATTTTAAGTTCATTCGGGAAAACACCTTCAGAAAAAGATAAATTCAAAATATGAGTAAGAGGATCAATAATATGGCCATGTATCTGTTTTAAAATATCATTGGTAAGGCCATCATACCCTGGGGATTTCCCACTTTGAAGTTTCAATAAAGTACTAACCACTTCCTCATGACTCACTGGGTGTAAAATAAAGGTATCTAAAACACTAATATCATTGAGATAACAATTGTAGTTGTAGTACGTTACATCTATTTTAGAAGCTAGATTTTCGCCTACAGATGTGAAGAAATTATTAAAATCATTAGCAAAATTTTGCATGTTATTCGAATCATCATTTGTATGTAAATTCTCAATTCCAGTCGCATTAGTGTTGCCACCCCCTCTGTTCAGTATCCCATTAATACCAGACCAAATCTTCTTACTGTTATTTTTATTTTTACTAAAGTACTCATAGTAATACGATTTCTTGGCATTTCGAATTACCGCAGTTAATCTGTTCTTAAAATTGCGATAATGCAGTAAATTCTGTTCTGTGGGGCTTCGCTTATACGCACAATACAATACATTTTTCTTGCGAATGGACTTTAAAATACCAGAGGTAATCCAAGGTGATTTCTGTAAATTTTTCTTACACTTAATTTGACGCATAGGACAGTTTCTTTGGAAAATATCACAAAGTTTATTATTAAATTTAGTAAAAGCAGACTGAGCGTTATTGTCACACAAAATATCATGCCAATCAGTAGAATCTAATTCCAGTTTCATATTCAATATTTTAGAAGTACTAGTATCACGCTTAAAAATAGCAGGCCTAGTGAAATTCCTTCTACACGGACTTAAATGTTCACAAATAATAGCAATGGGATAATGGTCAGATAAATCAGTTCTAATGATGGTAGATCTAGTTGCGAAATTAGTATTTGTAAATGTTATCAATAAGTGTTTCCGATACTTCTGTCACCCTAGTGGGTTTATCAATTACAGGATAGAATGAGAATGATAATAATGTATTTTTAAGTAAGTCCGCGTTTTGTCCAGACAGTAGATTAACATTGAAATCCCCTGCAGTAAAACAAACACTGCGATCATTATTTAAGGTATTTAAAATACAATTAAATTCAAGAATAAATTCATCAACATCTTCCCTTGGAGGTCGGTAAATAACTCCAGTAATAATTGTTTTACAAACCGCCGTTTCAATTTTCACAAATAATGATTCAAAATGATTCGAATTAGTTATATAATCCATAACGACAAACTCCATATCTGTTCGAACATAAAGAGCTACCCCTCCCCCACGTCTATGTGATCGTCCTTTACACACCAGTGTAAAATTTGGGATGTTGTACAGAGCAGTATAGTCATTTTCATACAACCATGTCTCAGTGATTGCAATTATAGAAAAGGGGTAGTTGTTAATATTGCTTATAAAATTTATAATCGAATCAAAATTTTGGGGTAAAGACCTGGCGTTTATGTGTAGTATAGAAAAATCCACATTACTATTGCTACTAGCAAACGCATTGAAATTTTCGAAATCTGAATAACAACAATCAATTGGTACCTGTACAAGATTTGGATCTTCCTCGCGTATCATTTAATCAATAATTGGTAGATAAGTAAATAATAAAAAAAAAGACTGAATACAATACTTAACTTAATACCCAAAGTACTTACTTCAGAGCGTGGAAATCAAAGCTGATTAAGAGTAGGTAATCCATGCAGTGAACATGTGCAGCAAGACAATCCTTAACAGAACAGTAATCATTATGAATACAACAAATTGCAGTAGATATTTCACAGTTTATTCTGAAGAGAAATACGAGGAAAATTGTGATAGTTAGCTGTTGCTTCAAAATAAGTTTGTGTGGACTGCTCTTGACCCCTTCAAAACTCCATTTTGGGAGAGCGGGGATATACCCCTGCTAATAGACTCCATGGTACATTTCAAAGCCCCCCCCCCCCCTAAATCAAAACTGAATTAGGAAATGTCCCCCTTAACTCCCTTAAGGATAATTCGCTCTTTGAGACTTCTTGTGTAAGGCGCTATATAAGAACTGTTATATTATTAGCATTATTAATTAAAGGCATATTCCAGAGACAAAATTCATTAACTTCACTTTATACAGAAAAGTTTTCCTTTTAGGAGGCAAAAACTGCATCTCGATAGCATAATTATAGCGTTCGGAAGATACAAATCTATAAAATAATGCAGTTTTTTTATTTGGTGCATCATGGGAAATCTGTGATGTCATCGCGGCACATTAGTTTGACATTGCATACAAGTTATTTGTAATTTTGATGTCGCTATACAGGCCGCAGTGGTGGTTGTACTCTACTTATGGTGAAGGGTAATGCTAGATCTACAGACAAAGAAATTTAAACATTCGAACAGTATCAAATATCAAGGACAAAAAGCACTTTAACCTGTAAAGAAAAACAAAAGGAATCAGAGACAATGTACCCACATTGCATAACTTTTTCTGGCTTTGTTGAAAAGCAGAGATATTTTTTTAACAAAGACTGCCAATCTTTAAAATGAGATATCTTGAAGTAGGAAAAGGAATTGCAACAGGGTTTGAAGGACACGGTGTGGAATGTTATTGTTTTTTTTTTACAAAACCCAGGAGAAAAGCTACCAGAAGGCCTTTAAAAAACTGCTAAGGGAATGTCTCCCCCCAAAGGGCTAATGCATATGATTTTCTTCTGTAAGCTTTTCTCGGCTTCCATACGTTCTTAATCTCATTTGAAACTCCATAAATGCATATTACGTAACTCAATGCCCAACATAAAGGTTAGAAACATTTCAAAGGAGGTAAAAATATTTCTCTCGTCAAAAGTTGTTGTTCCTCAAAGTTAAAGCTATCAAGTAAAAATCTAGTTAGTATAAAATTGCTCGGGGCTTTTTTCAATTCCAAACAATACTATTTTTGTAGAAACAGAGGCCCCAAATCGCCCCACGTCAAAAATGATCTCGTCTGGCTGAGTCATCACCACCAATTTTCAATAAAACAGGGTGTTGGCTTCAGACAGTGAACAATATTAAGTCGCGTAGTACGTATGCACAAATGTTAAGACGACGTTGGACAAGGCCACGAGGTAACAGAAAGGGGGTAGGCATGGCAGGGGTTCCCTCCCGTAGTAGGGAGCAGGAGCGGGACTTGATCTCTGAAAATTGGGGGGGGGACAAATTCAGGTACACGAAGCGCTCCCCCTAACGGCGTGGGGTCCAGGGGCCCGCCTTAGGACACCTGGTGGGGTCCAGGGGGAAGCCCCTGGAAGCTCCTGCGTATTTACGAAATTGTAGGCATTAAAATGATGCATTTTATCTTCAACTTTAAATTACATAAGATGGGCACTTAACAGAACACAAATATCACAATTGACTTTCTTCAATTATATCCTTACTCCGTATGATTTTAGTCGGCCGGAATCGATAGTGCAGAGTGTGTGGGGAGGGAGAATGGATTACTTAAAATTGAGTTTCATCAGGGGCTCCCTCCTTGATGCCCCAGATCTTCTTTCCGACGGCTAAGGGACTTTTCATGTGATGTGAATTCAGCCCTTGTCTATGATGGGGCGCGCGAAGTGCAGGGAAAAATTTAACGTTTCAGACATCTCAATAATAAAACTGAATGAAAATTAGAGAAAGGATGGGTCACCTTTAACCTTAGCTGAATAACGGTGGCCCCCGAAAGACATTCTACTGAATCATAAACATACTCTGGTATCTTTTTCAGTTTACTTTCACCGAGTCTTTACCTGTAAAGGCGCTCGCGGAAAGCTCCGAAAAATGGATTTTTACTTCATCTCAATAGTGAAATTGAAATAAAATTAGACAACGAGTGGTCCCTTTTCACTTCAACTGAATAAGGGTGACCCCGGAGGATATTTGTACTAAGCAAAAACGTACCGTTGGTTTCCTATAGCGTCATTTTCATGAGATTTTTATAGAGTCCTTATCTGTGATGGGACGCGCAGAACACGCCGAAAAAATGGACTTTTGAGACATCTCAATAGGGAAATTAATGGAAATTAAAATAAAGGTGGCCCCTTTTCACTTCTGCCGAAAAAGAGTGGAGCTCCAGATTAGAGTCAAATAAGATCATTGTCCTTTCAGAAAGCTTGGGGCACTTGGTCAGAGAAGGGGACAGAACACGACCGCCACCCTGCCTCCCCTTTCACTAGTTCACTAGTTACGGTAGAGCTTCAGCTGTGTACGGCCCGGGCACTGGTGATAAGTTTCAGTGACAATGGAAGAGGTGTTCTATATTTGAAAAGGGTGCACGCGAAGCGTGTCGAAAAAACAGCGTTGAGACATTTACTGGAAGAATATTGCTTTTATTTAGTTGTCAATGAACGTATATGACCTGTTTTAACATTATACGCAACTTAATTAAGTATCGCTCGCGTAGCTCTGTCAGTTCCAGTTTGTATTTTTGTAGCAACAGCAACCAGACTAAGACCGTAAAAAATCTTAGTTCTGGAAAAAAAGTGGGGGGGGGGGGACAAGTGCCCCCCAAGTGATATCCAAGTGTTGGTAAAAGATGCTGGGCAAATTTACCCAAAATCTGGGAAAAATTGGTAGGCAAGAACAATTGTAATTGACTTATCACATAATTGGTACAGTTTTTTGTTTTAATAAATGTGGTAAAAAAGATCTCATGATTTAATAAGTCTGGGTTTGTATAGAATAGCAGTAAAATTAATTGCGAAATTACCTACAGAACAGCAGGCGCACAAAGAATAAAGTTTTCATTACCACATAATCAATGCCGAGATAAGAAATAAAAATTGCATATTCGGATTCTTTATGGTTTATTTTCCTGTCATTACCAAATCTTGCATGCTAAGTTACAACTATTTTCTCGGAGTACCTTGAGGCTGCTTTGAATATAGCTTGAAGCTACTGTCAGTAAGAGCAATTAGCAATCGGTATTTAAACAGATCCTGAAGTTGGGCAGCATTTGGGTTCACTAAATCGGTAGTATGATTTGGGCAAAATATTTTTGTAATAAGTTTGACCATCTTCTGGGCGAAAAACTTTTACCAGCCTGGTTGAGCAATGGTTTGTTAGGTAAGAACGTTGACCAACTTCTGGGCGAAATATTTTAACCAGCCGGATTTGGTAGTGATTTAGCCAACTGGGGGCAGGAGGCATGTGTGCCCAGCCCTGGTTAAAATGTGCCCAGGTTGGGTATTGTTTTATACCCAGCTGTTTTAAGAGTGTACGAACAAGCTTATCTGTAAATTATGTCATTGTAGTATCCGTTGGAATGTGCGATTGCCTATACAGTTGCATTACTTGCAGTACTACTTTTGTAATGGATACAGTATACAGTGCAATTGAATGGCACGAGATAGCGGTGTCCTAAACATATTTTGAAACAACAACCAAATCAGTACGTCACGATTGTTTTTACATATCTCAATCATGGAAGTATCCTTTTGTATCTCACGACTTACACGATTCCAGGGACTTCCTATATTCATGGACATGCAGAGCATGCTGTACGGTTGATTGTCGCTACCTTACGTATGAGAAAAGGCGCACAAAGATGGCTGTTTGCTATCATACAATTTTGTGTAAAAGTTTGGACTTGCTCAAGTCAATTCCCAGATTTTGCAAAGGAGTTAAAATATGGCAAGGTAAGGTCAAATTCACTTCATGTATTACAGGAATATGATATTCTTTCCCATCCAAATTTAACTTTTGTTTAACTTTGTTTGTTAGACGATTTATAGCTTGAGAGCGGCCATCCTGGTGCGCCTTTTTTGTCAAAGTCGGGGCGACAATCTACGGATAGGACGTACACGTTACATGCCCTGTCCATGTATATATGTTCGTGCATGATGCCAATTTATGGTCAACGAGGAGAGCTTTCTTAAGTTACTGCAAATCTGAATAAATCACTTCGACTTCTTTTTCACCGGTAGGGTCTACCAGGATACGTTTTGCTGTTTCCAACATATAAGGACTCGTCTGGATTCTGACAGGGGGTCTCGCATCGTTAATGCACTTTTTAATTACCTCTGCGATATCCAGACCTGATTGCCTCTGTTTTAATACTTTCGGATGGAGATTTTTGATGAAAGTTTGTCTGATAGTTGCCGTCTTTTCATCCATCTTGGAGTCCAGATCGGGATCGTTTCCTTGAAGGCTACCCCCCTGCTGGTTCTCCTTTATGTTTTCAAAAATAGCTGTTTGCACCGGGCCTGGTTCAACACTTGTAACACTGCAGAAATATGAAACGATGTGAAACAGCGGGAGAGATTATTATTGTTACTATTAATTTTGGAGTCTTTTTATGTTCTTTCATACTTAGTGATCATACCCAACTCCCATTAGGGAACGCGTCATTGGCGCAGTTGAGCGGCCGCCCCACCTATGTTTGGAAGGAAATGTAAAAAGGGGAAAAGGGGTAAAAAAGGGAAACTAAAGGATCACACATCTCCTGCTTTACTCCCTATCAAAGTACCATGGCGCCAGGGGTCCCTGCCTCCCATTGGCCCATTACACCATTACGGTCAGGTGACCGTTGATTATTCTTCGAAAACGTCTAGGTGACTATTGATTATCCTTACGTGATGCACCGTCATAAAATCCCCGGATACAATAAATGACGCTTACCTGTGACGGAGCTAGGGATTTCTGCCAGAGTGGGCAAAATGGAAAATGGTCTGCAGGGGCGCTTCGAAGGAGTAAATACCCTTAGCCTCAGCACGATCGAAGCCACGGCTTTTTAGACTTTCCATTTGATTTTCCGCACCTGTTAGAAGACTACTTTGCGATTTCTCCTCAGCAAGTTTTTCTATTAAAATATGTATAAATTTCCTATCCATGGGCCTCTGCAGAAGAAAATTCGGGGGGGGGGGGGAGCAAAACTCTTTCTTTTGGGGGAAGGTCCCTTGCCACCATTAGTTGGCGCAAAACGCAATAAAATTTTGGCCAAAACTTCCCCTCAGATCGCTGAAAATGGCATTTCTGAAGCCTATTTACCGCATATAAATAGTGATAACACTGAGTAAACTGTTAAGAAATGTTGATGTTAGTTGTTCCTCGTCTTTTCCTTTGTTTTCTTCGTTTTTCAGGTTTTCTTTATTTTCCAGGGGAGGGCAAGTTCCCTCCTTGCCCATACATGCGGACGTCTAGTTTCTACCCTCTCTTTCACATTCTAGTATGAAGGCGGTCATTATATTTTGCGTTGTTTTCAGGTCTCGATGATTTTAATGTAATAATGGCCTACTTTGTGAAGATAAAGATTAAACTCGATAGAGCCAAATAACAAGCAATCCTACAAGGGGAAAATCTATGGAAATTAATCATCGTTAGGTGTACATTTAATTAATTACTTTATTGATTAATTAATTAACTAATTAATCTTAACAGTCGCTATTTTGATCAGAAAATCAGATAAAATGTACCACTACCATTGGATGAAACGAAGTAGATGATTTTTCTTAACACTTATTGACAGAACTGTCACGTTACAAGGTGTGCTGAAATGAATTTTCAAGCAGACTTACGGGAAGACACTCTCACCATGCATCATTAAAGTATCGGAAAACAAATTGCCCGATTCTCATAACCATTGCCCGTATTTGGCTCTAGACCAGGATAGATGGCAAACTTTTGGGCACCTGAACACCCTCCTGTCTATCAGTTTAATTAATTTCGCGATTGAAAACGTCCCAGCATTTTTTAACCTTTGCCCGAAAATTTGACCATTCCGGGCAAATTTTTGAAAGACTACCGTACTGCGTAAATTTGGGATGACAAAAACCTTTTTTCACATTCTACCCAAATGTGCCGCAGATCTTTTTAACTTGCCATAAAAATTGTACTTTAAATATAACGTCTTCTGTTTTTCGGCAAAGATTTGAAGCTATTAAAATAATCGACCATTCGGGCACTGTGTTACACAAGATTTCAAAACAGTCTCAAGAATAATTGTTTCTTTTAAGCCACAGGCTTCCCAGATGTGTCGTGTTTTTTATATCTTTATCTTTTCTTAACTATGTTACACTTACTTTGATACTTTTTCCATTTTCGGGCAAATGTTTGAAAGAATCTGGATATTCGATAATTTCGGGCGTTGAGTTGTGATTATCTGTGAAATAACGGTCGCGAATACTAATGATAACCACACCAAGTATGATTTTGGAACGATTTTGTGCATCCCAAGAATTGAAAAAAAAATCCCTACAGGAGGTAGAAACATGCCAGATGCTAGGAGCACACTTAAATCCACACCAAGGTAGCCAATTTTAGCCAATCCAAATCTGTAGAAAATTATCCATCCAGAAATCCGACGAGTAAAAAGTCAAGAGATTCCGAAGATATGAAGTTTGTCACAGTCTACCTGAATTTATTTCGAAATTCAGAGTGGGGGACAATTGCATATTACCCTGCAACTGTTTGAAGGGCGAAAATAAACTCTCCTAAAGGATATCGTTAATGTGGAAGTCCAGGGGGCGGAGCCCCCAGAGGCTTTGCAACTTTTACCCTCTGAAAAGTAATATTCGAGCCAAAGAATAGCCGAATTGTAATTAAAGAAACAACTTATATTTGCTGAACTACTTTTGATTTTTTTTTTTTGCGACATTCAGTTATTGGGGGCCATGCACCCCAAAATCTCATAAAAAATATTGGGGACCAGGCCCCCCCTGCCCCCCCGCTTCCGCCGCCCATGGGCGTTTTGAGGCGGGCGAAGCGCCGAGGAAATTTTGATGTTATTGAGATTTGGAAGAATGAAAAGGGGGGGGGGGTTCGACCCCGCTTCCTGCGCCTATGCCTTTAAGTATATAGACCGTTAAATAACTTTAGGCCTATACGTATATTCTCAAAGGTCACACAAAAAGCATTGAAGTCATCTTAAAAAAATTCTTCTGTATCTCATTTTATTTACTCTGTCAAGATGCAAGAGCTCCAGCAGAAGGTATACTATATAGGTGTTTTAGGATTTACAACTTTTTATATGTAAATGCTTAAACTTAGATACGCCATTAAAATTTACAGGGACAATTAACGGGTAGATGCGCACTGTTTAACAAGGTGTTTCTTGATTGGTTGTTACCATTGTATAGTATCGATTGTATTCTTTGTTCGGGTTAGAGATTAGGTTAGTGATTAGGTTATCGTTAGCCAGTTAGGAAATATCTTGTTAAACAGTGCTCATCGCCCCAATTCAACGGCTCTTAAATCTAGACCTTCAACTGGTCAGTCAAATTTGAGTTCTGAATACTTACGTTACATTAAAACATTGAAGTACTGGTGCCAATGAGTTAACGACTCCCTCGATTGCAAATTTACTTGCTATGTAAAATTCACTGAAAGGAAGCCCTTGGAATAAAAGAAATAAAAATATGATACTTATAGGGTATCGCTCTACAAAAGTACGAACAGAATTTTTTTACAGTTACTTTATGTAGTATACACCGATGTGCTCTTCTGCTGGAAGAACTGACTCTGTTTAAGTCTTAAATATATAAATAAATAAATATATATATATACATATATATATATATATATATATATATATATATATATATATATATATATATATATATATATATATATATATATATATATATATAATACACATAATTATGAATACGTTGCACACCAGAGGCATAGTAGAGTGCTCAATACATAAACTGCCGAGCAAAATATAAATAATTACAAAAGAGCCGGTTAGAAGGTATCCATGTTTATTCCGCTACATTAAGTTTCACTGGCAAGACCCGATCGTCAGGCGGTTGGCATTACGAATGATGGAATCATGGAACATCAAGCAAAATAAACGACCAGATAGTTTTAAGAATGCAGCCGGCAATTAGTTTAATTGTTAGTAAGGGAGGTTGTACAAAACAAAACAAAACTTAGGCAGTATTAAATGCGATGGAATGGCACAGCTAGCCACTACGGGGTAAGAAAAAATCTTTTTGAGTGCCTGCAAGTTGAAATAAATTCCGAACGTTTGTTGAGAGAGCCACAGCCCGGTACGCAAATTGTAAATACTTTTTGCCAAAGGCAAAGGTCACAGCGTTTGAATGGATTAGTGTAAGGCTAAGATCTCTTCAGGAATTTCCATGGCAATTCTATACTTTTCATCATTGAAGGAAGTATTGTGATTCCGCCATCGGTTTTTAAAAGGAGTTTCCGTTAAGCTAACATAAGTCTCTATGGCTTTCGGTGTGGTGACGGTTGCTTGATAAATGACCCCGTCGCTGAGGCATTTACCTGGGACGGGACAAACCGTCTTCTTTATACAATATATACATATATACATATATATATATATAGGTCGAAAGTGTTATAGTAATGAATTCGATCATGAATTTTATACCGATCCAAGATAGAGTATAAACTCTTATCAAAGAAGGAACGGTTGAAGAAAAACACCAGAGAGAAAAATTGAGCCGCACGGGGGATCGAACCCACCATCCTCCGCTATCCGGGCAGAGTCTATGACCACTACGCTAGAACAGCTCGTGAATCACAGAAGCGACAACAGGCTATAAATACCCCGCGTGAATCAATTTTCTCTCCTTGTTACCATTGTACTCCCAAGCGGGATGAATAATCAGTAGGTCGAAGTTGGTAGATCGAAGTTAGAATGTGTAGGTCGAAAGTGTTATAGTAATGAATTCGATCATGAATTTTATACCGATCCAAGATAGAGTATTCTAACTTCGACCTACTATATATATATATATATATATATATATATATATATATATATATATATATATATATATATAAATATATATATATATGTGTGTGTATATATATATATATATGTGTGTGTGTATATATATATATATATATATATAAATCAAACTGAAAATCTGCCCCGACGAAAAATGGACCGTCTCCACTGGGACTCGAACCCATACCTTCTGCTCTACGTGCAGACTCTAAATAAAAGACACGAACTGATAAGCTCTTGTAGACACAGGAACAAACATCTACTGTGTAATTATTCTAATAAGTAATGTATCTTGGTTCGCTGTACACCGTTCGTACCTGTTCACAACGAACACGAAACGAACACGTGCTTAAAAACGGACACGTTCAAAAGCAGCGAACACATACGTATTTAACGTTATTGACATCATTCTACTTCAGGCTTCTGAGGAGTGATGACCTACATTATTGGCCCTTACGAAACAGTTCTTTTTATCATTGTATGTGCAGAACTTATTTTAACTTTCATTTTCAATTTTAAATAATTTTTAACTAGAATTCTGAGAATCCTCTGGATCCTGGGCATACACCGGAATATCGTTGTTATCCAAGCCTCTCATTCATCTATATATATATATATATATATATATATATATATATATATATATATATATATATATATATATATATATATATATATATATATATATATATATATATATATATATATATATATATATATATATATATATATATATATATATATATATATATATATATATATATATATATATATATATATATATATATATATATATATATATATATATATATATATATATATATATAATTTTTCTATTTCTTTGCCTACCTGTATCATGGATGGTTGTACACTAATTTGTATCTTGCATTCTCCACTACTTTCACTAAATATGAGGGTTTAAAATTCATGTAGACAAAAAATGAAGACGATTAAAGGCTGATGGACCCAACTAATGGCTGCCTACAGTCACTAAAAACAAGCGCTAATCGGATTCGTCTTTATGTTGATATATTTCCTCCTTTTACTTTCGCCTAAACTTTGATGATATAATCCCGTTTCCCCTTAAGGCGGGAAAAAGCAAAACTGCGTCGATCTTTCCCATACTGTGGAATGTTGATATAAATGGTGAAGATGAAGATTACATGAAAGAACATTTAACAATCCTGGACATAATATGCGTCATTTTTTCTCTGGATGCCTTCTGGCTGCACCCATTTGTGTCATTTGCATTATCCCAGATGGAACATTATTCTGTGCCTATCCACCGTCCATCGTTGTTTAATTTTTTCATTCTTTTCTACTGTCGATTTTATGCTTTGTCGACCTTACCTCTAAAACCACCTACTGAGGAGACGAAGATGATATGACCGGATTCCTGTTCTTTCATTTTACGTACAACTTCTTGCGTTATTCTCATGGTCCCGAAAAAGTTGGTTTGAAATAGACTCTGCATTTGTTGAAGGCTGACGTTTTCAAAGGCATCATGTTGACTGATAGCGGCATTGTTAACTATGAAAAAGTAAGATGAGATGAGATGACAAAAGATGAGATAAGAAAACTTTATTTTTTCATAACGGAAATTTGAGTACTCGCACAAGAAAAAAAAACTATATAAAAATAAAAAATATAAAAGTGGAAATATACAAAAATAGACATTAGAATATTATATACATATAAGAAAGGAAAACTTATCTGGTAAAATTTTCATTAAAACATTTAATTGAAAGCGGCAGGAATGGATCGTGGTATTTATTGGAATCTATAGTGGAAAGTCTCAACTTTCCGCCCTTCATTAGGTTATCCTCGGTGAAGTTAAACAATGGATGACTTTGATCATCCATGAGAAATTTCAGTTTTGAGGTTAAGAGCTCATCATCAGAATCCAGGAAAGGCTGAGACTCCCCAATCACATGCCCTGCTTTTCTGATGATGCTGTCAATGCATTTCTACTCTGTATGACTAAAATTTCCGCCCCAGTAGACAGGACAATAACGAAACACACCACATATGATAGAACAGTAAAACATGAACAATATTTCAGGACGGACATCAAAATTGGCAAGTTTTCTAAGACAGTACAATCTAGAATTAATTAAAGTTAACATGTATCCTGAGGGAGTAAGCATAGACTAAAGGTACAACAGACAGATGGAAAAATCTTCAGCTAAAATAAAAGAGGTAATTTGATTAGTGCATATTGTAGTCTCCCGTAACGCTTACTACGTGAGGACTGTTTCGAATGGTTACATATGCAACGATTCACAGGCACGGGTCCAGACATTTCAAAGGACTGAACTTAGAGGAAGCGGGTAATGGGGATGTAGGCCTGTCCAAGAGCTGCGCAAGGTTTCTCTGAAGGGGGGGGGGGGGCATGCAGTTTGTTCAGTGATCGCCCCTGGGGAAGGGGCTTAAGGGGCCAAACATTTTCAAAGGAAGGGTGGTGTTTTCAAGGAGTCTAGATGCAAAATGGTGCAAGATTTTCGAATTTGACGGGAACAGTGTTAAAAGTTGAATTGTGGTGGCTTATAAGGATAAAGCTGAAACTTTTGTGTCTTCACATGCAGTCTTATTCCATTTACGCTACCTTTTGAGGTAAAACTTATCTTTAAATTTGCGTACTTTCAGGAGTCAAAATAAAAGAGCATCAATCGGCATGGGTGAACGGGAGCATTTTAGCTTGCCGTTTTTCATGGCCTCAAAGCGTTATGCTGACAAAGATTATCTATGCGGAGCGCCATCATTAGTTGGCGCGGAATGTAGGAAATTTTTTTGTAAAATCAGACCTTCATATGGCCGGAAATACCATTTCCAGACTCATACGAAGAATCTAAGCAGTCGCTGTCTTCGTTTGTTGTTTGAAATTAACCCGAGTGGGAAATTGCATGAGAATAATTGGCGCTTACAAAATCGACCTAAATTTCGCGCGTTTTCCACGCAAGGTAGAAGCCTGTATATAAATAATTTATTATATGCCTCCCAAGCAAACAAGAGGGCAAGCTATTTTTCTAGCCAACAAACAACCAGTCCATATCAACAGTTTCTGCATACTTGATCCCTACAGGCCGTACGCATCAAATAAAAACATACCGGTGCGAGACGAAATAGAAATCAAACTTAGTTAACGTATAGCCCAATTCTCCTTTGTAAATATCAACAACTATACAAGGGCTTCAATTCTTAGTTGTCGTAAACACTTACAACTTAACTTGAAAATTGTAAGATGCGTTTTGTGCTTCTCCGACATGATTATTTTTAATCGTTCTTCCTCTATACCAGAAGTATGCAAGTGGGTCTTGGCACAGTGGTCAATCTAACGGAGGTAGGATGGGGGCAAGGGGTGACGGTAAGACGCCACCTAATATACATTTATATCGGTTCCACTGGAACCACCCAGATGGACACATCAACATGATTTGGTCCAAAAGTTTGCACACCCCTGCTTTTTACCATAATACACCACCTTTGGCAGCTGAGATAAGACTAACGTGCTGACCGTTCAAAGCCACTACATTGCATACGGGGGCTGACGAACGACTGTGTGAACACAGTTCAATCGGTAACGTTCATCACCTGATGACACATTGCGACCGCGCCTGCAGTTATTCACATTATTCACATGCATAAGCGGCTCGCCATAGGGGCACGGGGGGCACTCCCCCCCCCCCAACGTTTCCAAAGCATGGTCTTCAATTTTCCGAAACGTTATTCGATGTGACATGAGTAAAATGTAGCCTTTTTCTTTATGTGGGTAAACTATCCCAGCCATACAAATGTCATATATTACTTATAAAGTATAAACTAATGCGTAATTGTCAAGGATATAGTTCGCAATTGTATCAAAATTTTAGCCCAGTACCGGCCGCACAGAAGCGTCGATCAACAACTTCCTGAAACGGACAACTTTCTGAAACGGACAACCAAATACCCAATTTTGTAATTCACCAATTTAATTCAGATTCTAAGAGAAATTTTTTCTTATATAAAGTCTGTCACCTTCAAGCCAGAACGATTTTAAAATTGAAGAAAATTCTTCCATAGAAATCTGTACAGCTCTTTGATTAACAGCAAGTTCGAAAAATGCAGAGTACTGTAGCACATGTTATATACTCGGCATGTATTGCACAGCCCATGAAAGTTTTGATTAAACATTGGTCTTGCATGCTTTGACAGTTGTGGGAGGACTAAAGTAAGTACCTTAGAAGAACTGAAACTGTTTGCGGCCTTTAATTGGACCGAGTTTTGTCTCAATTTCGTGAAAGTCTGTAAAAACAATTTCCATTGTCTATAAATTCGTCACAACAACAAAACAACTTACAGTTTTTCTTTTCAAACAAGACATTTTTAATTCGGTTTTAGTCAATCGAAAAAATATCCTTTCAATATCCTTATTTTACATATGAAAAACTACATTTAGCAAAATAGATGCAAGAAGTCATAACTTTCCATTCAAGAATTTATGTTTAATTTTAAGTTTGCAATAAATGTAGAAAAATTTATCTCAACAAGAAGACCAGTACGTCCCTCAAGGCAAATTAATTATTGCGATCCGTATGACACGTTTTGAAATTTTATTGATCCTCGGTTATAAATATTTTTTCATTGATCGATACAACTATTATGTGTTCTTACTACTAAGTAGACCTAACCTGCTTCAATCAATTACTCATGAAAACATCAGTTGTACATTTACCAACTGAAATGCCGTTGCTGATGCTGATGTGTATACATAGGCGTACCAGTCGAGGGTTACAACTAATGAACCAATGGGACATTTTTTCTGGTTAGTTAGGGGTTAGGTTAGGGTGCGGGGGGACACTCGCCCTCCGAATTCGGGCAAAAGCAGTTGGTCTTTTCGGACAAAACATGGGTAAAACCTTGATTAAACGGTGACATTATTCGGGCAAAAAATGCTCTTGCCCCTCATAGAAAATTGCTCCGTACGTCTAGACTCTATGGGTAGGCGCGTAGCCCGGATTGTGTCATGGGGAGGGTTTTGGTGCCTGGGGTTGGGGTCGGGGCACGACATGAGGGAAAAGTTTAAAAACAGAAAAAAGGTGCAAGGTTGGGTCATGTCGGGGGGGGGGGTTAACCCCCAAACCACCCCGTGGCTATGCCACTGCCTGTGGGTGTATATGGATTGATGAAATAAAAAGGACAAAACAAAAAACATGACAATGTGCAAGAAAATGATCTAATAGAAAATTCGCCTTCCTACTGAGAATGTCAATCTTCCCTTCAACTTCGTATGTCTGTTTCAAAAACTGGAGAATTGAGTCTTCCTTCGAGACGTCAAGCTCCTGAATGAACATGGACTTGTTAAGAGTCTCGCCAGCCGCTTTCTCTAAATTTTCTTTCTTTTTAAGATTTCTCATGGTAGCAATAACCTATTAAGTAAGAAATATAAGAACTACTTGAAGAAAATGATATACAGTATTGGCAAGACAATTCCTTAAAGATACATGTGTTTACCTATTGGTTGTTCACTCTCATTTTGACTGGCTCTGTAAAATTCTACGATTGAGAGAGTATAAAAATTTTTATGATACTTAGTCGGGTTATACTGCTTATAAGCTGTGTTGTGTGACACTACTCCGCAAAAGTATGCATCCGAGCTTTTGCGGCAAGTTCGGTAGTAAGCAATAGAAACAGATTACTTCATCATGCATAGTCTGAAGCTACCGCAATTTCTGTGTGCTATGTACCTCTATTCTAAGTTTAATATAGCACTTGTTTCATTCTACTTTGGGTCATACGTTAGGCCTACATGGAGAGAGCATACTATACAATAGAATGTCGCTACCGTTCGTGTGATTATAGGCGTAGCAAAATGGCTGTCTGCTACGGTTTTGTGTGAAAGTTTGGACTTGCTTAAGTAAATTCCCAGATTTTGCGAGAAAGTTGAAATATTTTCAAAATAATGCAAGGTAAGGTCTAAATAACTACATGTATTGCAGGAATATGATGTTGTTTTTCATTCAAGTTAAACTTGTGTTTAAAATATTACAAAGTCGTCGTCAAATCATGCAAATTATAGCTTCACGGTGGCCCTCTTGATGCGCCTGTTTTGCCTTTGTAGGTGGCGACAATGTACGGATAAGACGTCCGCATTACATGCTCTGTCCATGTGTGTAGGAAGTCTGTGGTTATGACACATCTAAGTTTCTTAGCATGTAGGCTACAGTACTTCCAATATGCAGATCGTCTTGAATTGTGTGGATCTGAGGTTTTGGGACAGTTTGTAGTACAGATTGTTATATTTAATGTTGGTAATATCCGAGAAACTACCCCAAACCATTGAGTGGCCGGAGCCATTCAACGGCCTCCTTTTTCCATGGCTTTATACTGTGCTGGTCAGGCCCCCTTTTTTATTTCAACAAGGAACTGTTAGGCGCCCGGCTTTTCTAATATTAGGAAGTTCAGTATTAAAGTAACTGGGACAATTAAGTGCTGATTTTCAAGTCCCTTCGTACAAATTTAGGAGCACACAGGTGTAAAACTCGGGATTATAACGTTATACAACCAGGCCTACTCCTGAATTTACATAGACCTGCAGGGACGTCGATTTTTAAGTGAGGTGGGGGAAATCTGGTCGAAATTTTTCTTCTATCCTGGTAAAGTGTCTACAGCGACGTAGCTAGACACTTTTGCGGGAATGGGGGAGGGGTGGGTGAGCGAACATCCAGATTTTACGTTTTTTTAAGTGTCAACACCACTGTAATTTGCGGAGAGCGAACGAAGCGCTCCGAGATCTTTGCCCTTTTCAAATATTTGAAAATATAGAGCTTGTGTTGCAGAAAAGTTTGCATTCTGGGTTCCTGTAAGGACATTTGAAAAGTTGGGGGATTATTGAGAAAAATTTGCTTTTCCTATTGGCAAATCTGAGATTTGAACGGCTACCAAATTTCGTTGTTAGTACCAAAATTTGTTCTCCAACGCCTGTGAAATGGGGCGACGAAACTTTTGAGTCATTACCTTCTACTGGAGAAAATAAGGAATTTTATGCATTTTATGAAAGAAATTTATGAACATAGCAGTGCAGTTACCGGTGTAACTTGATGATCTGGTGTCACATGAAGCAAATTTCCGATTTTGTCACTTCCAGAAAAGTGTACCAAACTGAAGATATGAACGAAAACTTCTGCTCAGGAATTGCAATTTGCGACGAATGTTGAGCTTTCAGTAATGGAGAGAATTCGGAACTTCGGACTTTTGTGAGTTGTCAAAACCACACAGTAAATTTCCGAATTCTTCATTTTTCACAGCCGCCTTCCCCCTTTAGCTACGCCACTGGGTGTATAATACAAGGGGCCATGATGTGCAAAGTGGTACTAAATGTTTCAATATTTTGAGTTACTAGGAAACCTCCACAATTTTCAAAACATGCTCTTGAAAGTAAAATCCGACGTAAAATGCGTTTGTCAATTTCAACCTGCCAGGCTAGTCATTCTTCAAATTCCCGCTAAACGTACGTTGAGCTCCTACATAGCCACACCTGATGGCCTATGCACACGAACGACCGGACTAATCATAGAGACTGTTGAACAATTGATATGAATATGTTTGATATTCAACCGAGGAAAGAACATCAATGAGATTGCAAGCGCGCGGAGGGCGCAAAAATTGGGGGATTTGCAAAGTAAACGTGAAACCAATATTGATACAGAAAATTGATCGTAATCGGTGGAGGAAACCTTCAAAACCTGCTCTTTAGCCTTATCTCTTTTTGGTGGTACTTAATTTTCAAGTTTCAGGTCACAAAAGTGGGGGGACTTTTTCGTTAATGTCTCCTCCACTCAAAAAGTGAAGGGGGGGGGGGACTTGTTCCCTTATCCCTTAAATCGACGCCCATGGCTAGGACTTCATAGTCAATACTCGTCCCAAACGTTTCAACGCTGGATTATTTACATGGCCACTTCTAGTGTGTAGAGAATCTTTACCACAAATAGGCGTGCGGTGCCATTACCTTTTTCCTAAGGCATAGGGGGCCTACTTTTTCCGTAGCTGCCCGTGCAGGGGTCTTTGTCTTATCTGGTGTTTTCAACGGTATGGCAATTGCCACGCAAATATACGGTTTTGCACTATCACATTAACAGGTTAAAACGTCGCTTTCAATCATCTACCAATGGAACGCACTCTATGAACCTGAATGTCTGCTCGAAAAATCGAACTTTAGGCTAAAAATATTGACAGCTACCTTAAACTGCTTGTCTTTCGCCAGAAACACAGCAGTATCGAGTCCAATACCAGACGAACATCCCGTGATAACAACTACTTTTTGAGGAGACTGAGCCATTTTAACGTTGTTACTTCCAGGCTGGAGACACATAGACACGTAGGACGGGACGCATAGTGTTACACGTCTTGCTATACGTATATACGACAATTCATCAACTTGACCTCCGATCACGTGAATGACTATGTTTATACCATTATATGAACTTTTGCTATGCCAGTATGTTTATCGGGAAGTGATAAATCGCAACCCCTTGGCAAGCACTTCATATTAATAAGTTGATACGTCAATATTTAAATATTCATATATCTTAACAGTAAACGGCTCACAGCGACGTAAATAGAAATTTAAGTTCGGAGTGTTGTGGGCGATCGACGGCTGAATCTGGTGCAGACGAATCTGAAAGCAGGTCGAGGGATGGTCTGATTTTACCTTAAATTTGTTCTTTCGATTTCTTTGATTACCTGTATCATGGATAAGGTTGTACACTGGATTGTATATTTATTCCCTCCATTTCAATCACTGAATATAAGGATTTGAAATTCATGTAGACAATAAATGATGGCATTTTAAGACTGATGGACCCCTCTAATGGCTGCGTATCAGTCACTAAACACAAGCGTTGATCGGATTTATCTATAGGACTCTAGGTTCTTGCCCAAGACTAGTGAAGTGTGTATGTTAGTAGCGGTCGAACAATAGAAATCAGACTTGCTTTTAGTGAAGTAATTCCCAAAAGATATAAAACTTGCAGATGGGATGTTAAATTCTTAAAGTAATGAAAATCGCCGTCCTTTTTTATCCCCGAAGGTTATGAGCTAGGTAGAAAGTACCAATAATTTTCATAAAACGTTGTTAAATCAAGGTTTCTTTCCACCGAATTTTTCTATTTTCTGACGGAGTTCACCGTGCCTAACAGAATGCTCCTCATATGCTCACCGCAGACCGCGGTTACACCTTATCAACATACAGTGGTAAATGGGTCGATTTCAGTCACACGACTACGAGGTCCGGGTATGACGTTAAACTGTATACAATTTTGGGTGAGGAGGTTGTGAGTTGTGTGGAATGAGTATAGTTTGCTTCCGAGTTTCGCCTTTAAAATATACACAATCGACCGTGATTACTCATTCTACGACTGGCGGGTTGTCGGCGCCACAATACCGAGCAGCCCCTCCATGGTTGGTTGTACTCGATAGCCTGACATAATCCGACTTGCCCCGTGGTGCCTCTTCCCAGCCAACATGCCCACTTGGGCCCCGACTGGGCTCCAGCTGTTTCACTACTTCAGTTGTTGAAGTAGGGCCAAGCAGTGGGCTTCCACTAGGCGTCAGCTGGGAAAGGTTAGCCCAGCTGGAACCGGGTTTGCGGGGCCCAACTGGGGATGTTGGCTGGGTTAGTCACGGTCCATTCAAAAAACACTATCTTCAGCTCGAGTGACTTTCCAGGCCAACAAACTGGTACAGTAATTTGGAGCTGCATGGCACTGCAACATCCATAGTCAGGCTTGTCATCTTAGGGGAAGCAAGGAGCTATTTCCATTGTCAGCGGAAGTAATTTGTTTCAGTTTCAAATGATCACAGTTATGGATTAGTTTTTCATACTACAGAAAGTTTGAAAGAGACTCTTCTACCGTTCTACACCACGACCGATATCAACCCATCGCTTTATGGTAACCTCCATGCGGGAGGGGCACTATACCCTGAAATTTTCAAAACGCAACTGCAGCATTAAATGGTGGCGCTCTGCGTAGGCAGTGTTTGCATTGCCCCTCCAGAATTCAAGCACTGATCTTCATGTTACCGAATCAGGCAATCAGTCATGGAAGCGTTGTACCTGGAATTCGTCGGGGTATAAAGCTATGGATAAAACCACCGTATGAATTCGGAATTAGCGCTGAAGCAAAACGCAAATTAAAATTCAAACAAACATGATTCGTTTTAAAGTAGACTCCAAATCAGTCATTGTATGAGGGCAGTCAGCCGCGCCGGATGCGGCAGGTTCTAAGTTGTTCCCTACTTGCCATTAAATTATCCCTCAATAATGAAATATTGCATTTTTTCGTTTTCTTCTCGTCTTCTTTTCGCCTCTTTTCGCCTCTTTTCGCCTCTTTTCGCCTCTTTAGGTCTTAAAGACCTAATCTTCTCACCCCAAACATTTCCAATGGACAGTGTTTTAGTCGATACCGGTAAAACCGAGACCAAGACCGAGACCGAGACCAGAGGGTGTCGAGACCAAGACCGAGACCAGGGATAAAATTGGAGACCGATACCCACAAGTTCCGTGACCGTGACAGAAACCGAGTCCGAATATACATGTTGCATAGGAAAATAAAAGGTCCAAAATTTTGAATATCTTTTTACTTAATGTTACCCTTAGTTACTTTATGCTCTATCATGACATGTAGCACCAAAAGTGCATCATCATTGATTTTGTACATGTTTTATCATATGCACCACTGTACGTGACGGGATGCCGGAGGCCGTGACCCCCAATTGCCCAAGGCCTTGCTTTACTGAATCGGACAGACTTCAGTGCCTCAGTTGGGCAGAAATCATGCCCTTGTTGGGTATCTGGAAAAGTGCAAAAGGTCATCGCCCTTGAGAAAAAGAGTCTCTTGTGGTTATGGTCATATGCCAAAACAGGGAACTTCCAGTTGCCTGTCCAAACAGAATAAATTGTTCTTTTTTTCTAAAGTGGCCATCATTGTCGTACAGTACTAGTCCTCGCAGGGGGAGGTGACTTTTTCCCGACTCCAGGTGTCCAATCAGAGCATAGTCTCTGCACCACTGAGGGACCAAAGTCCGCCCGATTCGGGAATAAAATGACCATTTTTGGGGTGGCAGACCCCTACCCGGCAACAATCCAGTATGGCCCAGGTGGCCCTGCTCATCAAATCAGAGCCAATGAGTGCTACAGGTCTTAACTCACAGAATAAATATACCCCAAACTACAATAATCATAGAAGTACGAGTCTACAGAAATCACCTATTGGTTCAGCTCTTTGATTGACAGCTAGTTCAAACAATGCAGAGTATTAAAGTTTATATTAGACAGCATGAACTGTACTGTGAGTGTTTTAATTTATACACATTGCTCTGAAGCAGTGAACTGAGATTGCAACTGGAAGAGGATGAATTTTAGACAATAAGAAGTTTAGGAAAATTGGTGAGAGATTTGGGCCTTTAAGCCCTTGTAGACGGAGTGTGTGGACTCATTACATGAATACCTTTTCCCTCTACGATTAGCCTATTTTTCAAAGCAATTGGCGTTTTTGAAAAATGAATTCAGTCTATGAGTTTATAAAGGTAAGGTGAACTTCAGTGAAGTAAACAATTTTACTCTGAAGGGGAGGGGGGGGGCATACAGTACGTTGTGTGATTACCGGTAGGGGGAGTGGTCTAAGAGAGAATGGTGGCCTTTCCTCTTTGAAAATTCTTGACCTTCTCAAGGAGCTTACACTCCATGGACAATTACGCAGTAAACCAACACAAAATGATCATACAGGGGTTTTTATAGAAACATTACTACTTCATTGTTCTACTATTTGCAGTGTGAATTATTTGAACCAGAGAGGTAGCATGAAAGAATTTTAACTCCTTACTTGAATGTTGAAAATATAGGCACATTGAGATCATATGGTATAATAACGGTTGAACATTTACAAATTTGATATTGGCAAGTTTTAAGAAGTTTGACATACAAACACCATGTTGTATCTGAATGTCAATCTTTTTCAGAATTGCCTCTGTACCCTCACGTGCATTCTAACCACGGACTTCCTACTGTCCTATACATAGACCTATTTCCAAATAGCAATTACAAAGGATTGTGGGATAGAGTTTTGGTGTTTGTCATTTTTGTCAATAGCATTTTACTGTGGTGAAAATTGACGTACACCCAAAACGTATCCCACAATTCATTGTAATTGCTATTTGGAAATAGGTCTATGGACAGAGCATACTGCACGGTAGATCGTCGCTACCTTACGTGTTAGAAAAAGCTCACCAAGATGGCCGTCTGCTAGGATTTTATGTGAAAATTTGGACTTGCTGAAGTCAAGTCCAGATTTTGCAAGAAAGTTGAATTATTTTTGAAATACGGCAAGGTAAGGTAAAAATCACTTCACGTATTGCATGAATATGATATTCTTTCCCATTCAAGTTTAACTTTTGCTCAAAATATGACAGATTCGTCGTCAAATCAGACAATTTACAGCTTCACGGCAGCCATCTTGGTGCGCCTTTTTTGTCTCAGCCGTTGGCGACCATCTACGGATAGGACGTACGTGTTACAAGCTCTGTCCATGTATGTAAGTCCGTGATTCTAACATAAAGTTTGTATGAGTTTTACAAGCTCGTTTCAATGCTGCTAAATTTTCAACATTGAAGTAGAAAGTTGAAATTGACTACGCTATCTCTTTGCTTCAAATACTTCATACTGAAAATAACAGAACAGTGAAAACATAATGGAAAACCCCAATAGGATCATATTGTGTTGATTTACCATGTAATTGCCCAAATGCAAAATGGTGCTGCAAGATTTTTAATTTTACAGCAATAGTCCTGAAAGTTGAATTGTGGTGGTTTATGGGGTAAAACTGAACGTTTTGTAACTTTACATGCAATCAGATGCCACGTAAGCTACCGGTACCTATTCGAAGAAAAATGTTTTTAAATTAGCATATACTTTTAGGAGTCAAAATAAAAGAGCATCACTGATGGACTTAAGGACATGAGAGCATGTCAGATTTTTTTTATTTTTGTGCACGGTAAAGGACGGTATTTCTACCATAAATACAATACTATCTATGTTGAGCGCATCCATCAGTTGGTGTGGAGAAAAAAGAAACTTTTGAAAAATCTCTTCTCCTCAGATGGCCGAAACTGTGTTGTCATGCTCCTAAAGGTGTCTCTAAACAGTCTTTATTTTTTTAGCTTACTTTTGAAATAACAAAAAACCAGCAACTTGCTAAACGATCAGAAATTTACCACAAAATGTACCATAACATTAGATGAAATGGTATTTAATCTCCGAGGGGGGGGGGGGGGGGGGGACTGCAACGGAATTGAAAATATGCTTATGTTTCCCTATTGCAACTCTTGGCTAAATTTAATATCCACTGAATTGATGCAATTGTGTATGTAAATGTCCGAACTCTGACTATGAATAGTTTTACTCCTAACACCTGTTGCACGATAAATATAAGACTATTGCTCACAGCACCCCTGAACATCCTCCGCTTTCCATGCCCCTTTCTCGTACGTCTTTACCGGCTGAGGAACGAAGCCCTAGGAATGGCCCCTTCCCCCTTTGAAATTTTTTATAAAAG
The DNA here is from genome assembly GCA_037179385.1 of Holothuria scabra. Classification (NCBI taxonomy): domain Eukaryota; kingdom Metazoa; phylum Echinodermata; class Holothuroidea; order Aspidochirotida; family Holothuriidae; genus Holothuria; species Holothuria scabra. Next base: position 26,299,865 of record CM074196.1, on the reverse strand, counting down.
TTGGTGCCCTTATTTGCAATTTGGTGCCACATACGACACTTTCTTTAATGAAGGTGGTGGGATAGCATGGCCCAATGCCCCTCCCTGGGTACTTCACTGGTGGGGTAAGAAAAAAATGTATTGATGTCCATCATAAATAAAAATGGACAAAATCCCTTAAATAATGAATAAATACATAAGTAATCTTTGCATCTAACAATGTAGGTAATATTCATTTTTTTTTTTATTTTTAGACATTATTTATCTAATTTAAACAAAAAATAAAATAACAAATTTTCGGCCGGTCTCGAAGCGAGACCAGGACAATTTCCGAGACCGCAGGCGTCCGAGACCGATACCAGTGCTGTAGTGTTCGAGACCGGTCTCGAGCACTACAACACTGTCAATAGCATAGCCTGCTAACTTATGCCTCTCTCACAGTGTCTAAAATTTATCCTTATCTAGTTACAAGCTCAGTTTATTGATTCAAGGCGAGTATGATACAATTACATTTAAAGACACAATGTGTAGTAGGCTAAAGCAGTAGCCTACACTCTCGGCATACGATAGATGCTGTGTAATACGAGCTACAATACTTGGCATTTTTCGAACTTGCTGTCAGTCAATGAGCTGTTGTAAATGGGAATTTGTTGACTAAGACAAAAGTTTTAGTTTGAGGTGAGAAGATTATGCAATATTTTATAGCACCGGGGCGTGTGGGGCCCGTCCGTGATTCGCGACTCAGATGTCTCAAGGATAAGAATAAAATGCGATCGGCCACAGACCATGGAAGTACTTCCGAGCAGGGAGCTGTTATTTGGAAGGCGGCAGAACGCTTCGAAATGAGGTTTACGCCGTCAAGGCCACACTCAGTAATCCGTCTTTTGTATCGTTCTTGGCATTTCTATTATGCTTGTACGAGATTATTAAGAAGACACAAAACGGCATTTGTCTTCTGATACGTTTAGAGTAGAACCGGCAGGTAAGTTTTGCACTGCCACAGCATTGCCAGTCGTCAGGTAAATAAAGGTAAAATTCGATCTTTCGGATCTCGGATACGCGTATGAAAAATATCAACTCGGTCATACGTCGAAATCTGAACAAGAATTTACATCTGGCTATTCCTGGGAACCTCAGGAAACGTCTGATATTGTTGTCAAAAAATTAGACTTTTTCCCATACAACTTATATACATATTATGCCCTCTAGAGGGAAGGGCCAATTGAATTCATTTGTTTTCAGTTGACCAATCGTTTCGAGCGAGATTGTATCTGTTTTAAAACTGTTGGGGGTGCTAACCTACCTATCAAAGCACTGTGCTGCGTGAGCCACTTGTCTAAGGATTAGTTGCCTTGAATGAGATGGTGTCCCGGGAACGATACTGAAGCGGCGTCACGAGTAAAGGAGGGAAATACATTTGCTGCAATTTTACAGCTTATCTTAAAGTATTAGCATAAATTAAAATTTCCGTTACATCTCCTTCCAAGTAACAGCTCCCTGTTCCGAGGTAGTATTCCATACACAGACTAGCACCGACCAAACTACATGGACAAATACGTTGCAAACAGTGCCAATTATTAGGGGATAAATGCGAGGGTGCCCGGTCTCAGATCTCGTTTAATACTGTCAAGTAACAGAGTGGATTCAAGACTGGGGGCCTTTTCGCCATGTTAACAATAATAAATATGTCTGCGTGAATGTTAATCAGTATCAGAATCACCTGACCTATAGAATGAGTTTTTTCACTCACTCTTTCTTGCACAGCAAAACACCCCAATGCAAAAGAGAAAAAAAGAAAAGAAAAGAAAAACAACAGATCCTCAAATAAAGCCTGCTTATATTCTCCTTACATGCTTGGGAAATGCATTTCTGGCTGTCTAGGGCAAGCAATTTTCACAAATCTTTCTTTTCTATGCTGCAGCTTCTATCCGACTGGTGGTGGCGCTCGGCCGCTATATAGACAAGTCTTTCAGACTTCCAGAAGCGTTACATATTTCAAGTTCTAAGCTCTAAGTTCAACCCCAGCCCCCTTTTTAAAATGTTGGGATTACGCCCTTGGATACACCTCCTCTTTCCCCAATTATTTATTAGCAATACTATATCGAGATTATGTTTCTGTGAATAAAGATTAAAAGGCGCTGAAACAGGGGTGGCGCCAGAATTTGCCCGACAGGGGGGGCCAAGCTCCACGACGAGGGGACCAGAATTTCAAGGCCCCAACAAAGGCGATGTTATGTCCCGGTGGAACGTGACTTGGCAAAATTTGAGGAGCGCGGAGCGCGCCGAAATTTTGGGCTTTGTTTTTAACGAATACTTAAAAATATGGAGTTTATTTGAAGTAAAAATTAAAACTTTTGAGAAAAATTGACTTTTGTTGGTACTAGAAAAAAAATTGGGTGTTTATTGAAGAATCTGTGCCTCATAAGTGAAAAATCAAAAACTTTATATTGGCCACAGCTGAAATTCTTTTGTGGTTATGCATTGAATCGTACAAGACCTACGAACTATAGCTTCGAGACGAAGCTAGAAGTTTGCCCGGAGAGTTTTCCCTTTTTTAACGAATCTTTAAAAATTAAGAGCTTATTATAATGGAGAAATTTTGGACTTTAACGGAAGAAAATTTGTTCTTTTGGTAAGGTTTTAATGAAAAATTTGGTTTCTTATATTAAGTGATAGCCTAATGCCTTTCGGGAGCAAAATTAGGTCATGCTGTGTGATAATCAGTGTTGGATTAATATGGTTATTTATTTTACGGAGTCTCCATCGAAATTGGAAAATTTTGCCACTTTTAACAATCTAAATCTAATATTGGACAAAAATTGTAATTTCATGTCAGTTTGGGGGTTATATGGTGGAATCAGACGTTCTCATGATGAAAATCGAGTAGGGGGTGATCTGCACTTCTGTTGAGGTTGCTGAATATCATGATTTAGGCCCTCTGACCATATTGGAGCATTCTTCCGAAGAAAAACAATTTGGATTCGCATATGTTTGAAGTTTTATATTTAATTTATTGTCATAGGTGTCCTGGAGCGTGTTAGTTTAGGAGGGGCAGATATTTTTCGTCCCGGAAAAAAGTAATACTGCGCACAGAATTTTTTGAAAAATTGAGAACCCCCGGAAAGCAGGGAATGGCATTTCCTGTCCTCGTAACTAAAATAAAAGAGGTTCTTACTTTGGCATATTTCTTTTGCAATAAAATTATTTTCACTTCATAATAATGCCCCAAAACGAAGAATAATTTACAAACACGCATTGTTCTGCTCAGTTGTCTGTTCGACTAAAACACTATTTGTGCGAGGGGTACAGAAAATTTAGAAAAAATCTAACCCCGGAATGGCATTTCCAAGACTTGTACTTAAGTAGGAATGAAGCAGCCGTTATTTTGAACCTTCCTTTGAAATAAAAGTTTCACTCCAATAGAGAACAAACCCAACTTGCTAATGATAAGAAAAGTACCAGATAAAAAGCATTGCTAAAATTAGGATGTAGTGGTCTTGTTTCTTTTCGGGGGAAGGGGGGGGGGGGCTATATGCAACGCAATTAAAAACATACTATAATGCTTTTGACTGCATTAAGAATCTTCGTTGAATTCAATAGCAAGGTCCACTAACTTAGATGAAATTTTTAACGTGACTGCCCGAGCTCCAGACTGCAAATGGTTTTACTCCCAACGTATTTGAAAATATGGCCCGTTACAAGGTGACTTCAAATAAATTCTCAGTCAGACTTATGGGGAGATTTTCTCACACCACTGTTTAGTATCATTATGTGTAGCTGAAAACGACATAGCCGAAATTCATTGCCTTTGTAAGAATTTTGCTCTCCGTCCAGGCAGGCCAGATGATGGCAGACCATTGGGTACTGCAAGCACATGAACAACCTCTCGTCTGTTTTTCTTAGGAGAATTCGGAATTGTGAGTTTCCTTGAAGAACATGGTCTTCTAGAATGCAAGATCAGGAAGGTCCGAGTGACCACAGACCCACCCATCCAGAGGAAGTAAGAAGTGATTAAAACCGATTCTGATATGCTTTAAAATAGCTTTACAAAAGAAAAAATAGTTAAAAAGAAAAGAATCATGGTCATCCATCAGGTAAATTCAGTCATTTACGTTTTTCATGTTTAGGCCTGACAGAAAAATTGCCGTCCTTCAGGACAAGGTACATATAATGAGGTATAATAGAGTTGAAAAGTGATTTGAAATAGATTCCGAAATGTATTAAAGTAGCATTACAAAACAAAAAATATGTTCTAGATGGCCCATCCACTAACTTCAGCCCTTGTGGTTTTTTATTATTTTTTTTTATTATTTTTAGGCCTCCCCAACGATCAATTGCTGACCTTCCCCGACGGGGGACCAGTGTTCCCCTACGGGGCGGGGCCGTGCCCCGGGCCCCGCTAGCGCCCCCCCCCCTGCGCTGAAAGTCCTCAGAATTAAAGTTTAAAATCAAAAGCACGGTCGATCGCCAGGGAAAGAGCATTTACCAAATAACAGATCCCACAGATTTCTTCTTCTTTAGCTTCAAGGTACCTTATTACATTGCATTATCACCGGAAGGTAGCCTAAACCATTGGGCTTGCTTGCCCAAACAAATTGTCGCACTGCCCTGAAGATCGACTCAAACATGAAACACTAGGAAACACGTATAGTAAGTTATGGTGAGTCGATCACTCCCTTTTAAACGCAAATGCAGCATGAAGTGAGATGTACGTGATTGCAATGCTAGGATAAACTGCGATGCATATTCTTCAAACAACATAAAAATCAATCATTTGTCGTCACATTTTTGATTTTTAAAGCAGAAATGTTAGTAATGGCCAGATTTCTAAGTTTCAGCAAAAGTGTGGACCAGAAATTTGCAAAAGTTACTAAAAACGATGATTAGAATGTCTTTCATAAAGTTCTAAATAAGAATTTCGATAGAAAAGAGATTATCCTGTATCATCATTAGAAAAACTCGCCATAAATGTAGTAATTGATGGGATTTTTATTTGTTTGTTTTATGAAGTGATTGACTCAAGATTACTTCATAAGCATTGCTACCTGTAGTGTCACCTACATTTCAAGATGCATTTTCTACTGATTACTCCGAACAACAACTAAAATATGATCATAAAGATGAAGACATATTACAATATATTTCTCTGAAATTTCAATGATTTTATTTAGATGTTTCCTTATCTTTATGGTTACAAAGTTTGTTAAGTGATCGACTCATGATTAGCCCAGTATACGTCTTCACTTATCCAAATTGCATGCCCATTGTTCACTTCCATCAGTTTTTCATTCCACATACCTGACTCGTCCAATGAATAGTAAAGGTAGGTTGCCCACGTACCTGTTCTTGGGTGAAGATTCAGCAAAACTGCTCACTGTGTTTTCATAGACAACAAGTTACGTAATACGTTATCAATATTCATTATTCGCACCCGGAAGTAAAGTGTGACTGTGCAGTGTGAAAAGTTGAAAACAAAAAAGTAAAAGTAACAAGTTGTTGTTTATGCATGGTACGTACGTAGTGTACGTGCGAATGCGCTCGGTTACCACAGCATGCAAACCGACTACCTGCGGTTGAACTCTGAAATTGAAAACTTATCGGAAGTTGGGCTATCGGCCTAGGACATGCTTTTATTATAAAAAATGTAAAATTTCACGACCTCGACAGGGTTAAACAAAATCAAGAGATCGGAGTTAGTCGTCAAACAGAATTAAGAACGTCAACTTAACTGTGGTAGAACGTTTCAGGTTTGCTTCGCGGAAGTCGTACCAGTAGCCGTAGCCTAACTTTTAGGCTACACATTTCACGAGTGGCCGTAATTTGGATCATTCATCAAAAATTGAAGGTAACGTTCAGCAGAATTTGTTTGGAAGGCTCAGTCATGTACTTCATCCTGTAATAGTGTCTTTTTTAACTGATAGCCTAGTCAATAACTCCACCAGGAGTGTTGTGCAGTATTTTTCCAGATCCAGAACTTAGAGATCAATTCTGTCCTGTACCATATTAACTGAAAGGCCTTCAAGTTAACGTTATTGTTTTTCATTCTACCCTGTGTGTCATTCATACTTGTAGGCTTAAGTGTTACTAAATGTCAGCCAATAACGTTGGCTAGGCAGCAGGTACCTTAGGGTTAGCACTGTTTACAGCATTGGGTTTTGCCTGACAGTAACAGAGCTGCCAAGTAATTCTGATTCTGCAGAAGACTTCCTGAAAATTTCATCCCTAAACATGCAAAATATAAAATCTTCCTGATTGAGAACAGAATTTCCCCCATTGAAATACACACAAATCCCTGAAATCTTCCTGATTTATGAGGTCAATCTTCCTGATTTCAAGACCTCAGTGTTGGCAGCTCTGCAGTAATACTGACTGACAGGCTTACTGAGTACTGACCATGCTAGTTAGTAGGACTGGATGGTACCTTGAAATGGTACTGCAAAACAAACAGAACCTGTATTGTGGACAGTACCAGTTTTCAACTCACAGGAAGGATACTTGGGCAGGAAGTAGCTGTCGAACAGAGCTGTGTGTTTGTTACATGGCCTACTGTATGCTCATTCCTCTCACAACACAGCCTTTGTGCCGATAACGTTCACAAACGAAGTCACTAACCAGGATGCACAAAATACGAAATTACTGACCTGGTTTAATACTTTTACAAGTTTAAGTGTCATGCAATCGATGAAAAATGCATTATTGTTGAGATCTCAGCAAAATAACTGCAAATAGGGATCATTTGGGACAAGCTCTAAAGGAAAATCTTGTGTTGCATCATCATCTACATGAGTAGCGGCCATTTTCTTTTGGTGTATGATTGGATTGGAATACAGTTGCTAAGTGACAGAAGCTTATATTCTATGTAGCATTTTAAATAGCGTTCACTTCTTAATTCAGGCTTGGGGCGATTACATCTCAATGTAATCGATTACGATTGCTATTACTAAATTTTACAAAATTTTGGATCCGGCCGGAACCGGATTTTGCCGGAACCAACTTGAAATCCGGCCGGAATTTTTCTAGCCAGAACCGGATTTTTGCAATGCAGATGAATAAAGTGAAATTCAGAAAACTCTGGAACAGGAGTTTACTGCTTTGTAATGTAATATTTTTGAAGGACTAATGGGAAATGTCTATAAAATTGTCTTCAAGTGTTGTACAAGTGTATTTACCTAATTTTTTAACCAAAAATTGCAGTATAATAGAAAAAAGGCACGAAAAACTGTGTTCCTGCAGAAGTACAGCAAAACTGTAGCATAGGGGGGCAAGTGAAAGCTCTTTGTATTCCCTCCCTACAGGTAAGTGAGTATTTGTAGAGAAACTCCTGAGGAAATCTTGAAAGTTGTTTTGCATATCAGTTTGTTCTTTTTGAACTACAGTACATCACCACTTGTTCAAAAAAATTGTACAAATTATGTAGACCAGCAGTACTTGGCAAAGAGAGTCCTTGGATAGTGATTACTGAATGGACTGCTCATATGTACTGTAAAAAGACTCTATGGTTCAGGTTTTTAACTGTGCACAGCACCATTGTTTTATACACCATTTAAACATGCCATGATATCTAAAAACTGAAGAACATTTGTCATCAATAATTCATCAATAATTTTTTTTGGCAGAGATTTATCACACATTCTGACATTACGTATTATGTTTGATGACATCATACTGTACATACGTACAGTAAGTGTGTGTAATTAATTATTAGGGACAGAAAACATTGATAGTGACCCCATAGGCAACTTTAATTTGTACTGAGTAATGTCTTCTGAAATTCAAGATGAAACACATTTCCTGCTTGTATTACACAACGTTAATGGGCAAGTATGTGTTAAAAAGTAAAGAAAAGTGAAGTGTTTAAGTGTGCATTTGTAGACAACCCAATGCAATTAAACTGAAACACTGCCTTGAATGATGTGACTCAGGTACAACTGTAATATGGATTATCCATTTTGTACAATACTACTGTGCACTGCAGCAGATTTATTCAAATGGCATGAAAGGTCTTTTCATCCATTCAGTTTATTTCACACAGTTGGAGGAATTTGAAGTCATATTTGTTACATGTACATGTGAATCAGTTACTTTTATAACTTTGTTGCCCAGCTGTTTGGTTCAGTCATTTTTAAGGGCTAAATAAAGGTGTTCAAATGTTATATAACATGCACTGATAAGCTATCATTTATGAACTTTAAATTAATCCTGTGACAGTTACTGCAGTGTTCATGTTTATTTTAACTCAGATCATGTACATAATGCTACCCAAGTGTACAGAAAAATCCGGCCAGATTTAAAAAAAATCCGGCCGGAACCGGAACCGGATATTTTTGATTCCTTGCCGAAGGCAGGCAAGGAATCTATGCGATGGTGATGTGGTGTGTATGTGTGTGTGTGTGTGTGCGTATGTATGTGTGTGTGTGAATTTGACGCTTTGGCTTGTAAACACGATATCTCTAGAAGGGTAAGTGTGACCAACCTCGTATTTGGTGTGTGCATTGGCCATATGGAGTAGATGATCCTTATCGATTTTCGTGGAGATCAAAGGTCATTTGGGGTCACAAGAGGTCAAAAGGTCAAAACTTCGTAAACACAATATCTCGAGAACGGTACATGTGACTATGCTCATATTTAGTGTGTTGGTTGGTCATATTGAGTAGATGATCCCTGTTGTTTATGGTGGAGATCAAAGGTCATTTGGGGTCACGAGAGGTCAATAGGTAAATTCCTTAGAAATTGCTTGTAACCACGGATTCTCAAGAAGAGTAAGTGTGACTAATCTCATATTTGGTGTGTGCCTTGGCCGTATTGAGTAGATGTTCCTTATTGTTTTTGGTGGAGGTCAAAGGTCATTTGGGATCATGAGAGGTCAAAAGGTCAAAACTTCGTAAACACGATATCTCAAGAATGGTACATGTTACTCTGCTCATATTTGGCAAGTGTGTTGGCCATATTGAGTAGATGTTCCTTATTGTTTTTGGTGGAGGTCAAAGGTCATTTGGGATCATGAGAGGTCAAAAGGTCAAAACTTCGTAAACACGGTATCTCAAGAATGGTACATGTGACTGTGCTCATATTTAGTGTGTGGGTTGGTCATATTTAGTAGAGGATCCCTATTGATTTTCCCAAAGGTCAAAGTTCATTTGGAGTCAGCATGTTCAAAGCCTGACAAGCTTTCCTGCACAGTCTTTCAAGAAAGGTCACTTGTAGGGTCCTGTAACTTGTCATGTAGATGGCACATAGGGAATACATGGTCCCAGAAGTTTTTGGTGGAGGTCAAATGTCATTTGGGTTCCCGACGGGCAAAGGGGATCTCAATGTAGGAAGATTGGATGCCTTGCATGTGTACTTTGTGGGCACATTATGGAGCCCTGTTAATTGAAAAACATTGCAAGCAATGTCAATGTGAAAAAAGGCCTTACATTTCAGCAGCAAGGAATCAGTAAGCCTTTTGGCTTTCTTGTTTCACTATCCGGCCAGATAATCCGGCCGGATGGGATATCCAGTGCACCCCTAGCAATTACTTCATATTTTATGATTGTGATTATGATTACTATTACAGCTAAAATTGAAAGTAATTCATTACAATTGCGATTATATTGCAGAGTAATCATGATTGCAATCATGATTACATTTTCTTTCCACAAAAACAATGTATTAAGCAAAACCATCCAGTGCCCACAACTGGAGAAAAGGCCATGGACATTGCTCTAGATAAGCCCGGACAGAACCAAGACCTCCCAAGGTAGAGATTATTGAACTGATGCTTTTCTCACTCATTTTAAGCTGGAACATCCAAGAAAGAGGGACAATTCAATTTTGTCATTCCAACAGAAGAACCAAGCACTGAATTGTTAAGTAACTTTACTTCTTTGTTCAATTCAACTTCAATGTAATCAGAAATGGAACCACGATTGCGATTACTTTGCCACTGTAATGGATTACGATTGCAATTACTTTGCAATTTTCACAAAAGTAATCGATTGCAATTACAACTACTTCAAAATGTGTAATCGATTGCAATCGATATGATTACTGATTACCCCAAGCCTGCTTCTTATTGTTACTGAATGAAAGATAGTAATATGAAGACAGCTACACAGGTAAGGTATCCCATTTCGCTCTTGTGACCTTTGACCTCTACTGAGCACAGTTGTCAAGAACTCGAAAACATGACCCACTGACTTAACTGTTATGGTCAAAATTGGCAGTGAAAATTCAGCCATTCTTTGATAAAACTTTGTGTACATCTTTAACAGAAAGGTAAATGAGGTGCCAGAGATCATTTGTGGGAAGTTTGGTGAGAATATTTTGTTATTTGGGGATGCAAGAAATGATGTTCCATGGGCATCCTGGCTAGTGACTACGTTTGTGAACATTATCCACGAAAGGGCTGTGTTGTGAGAGGAATGAGCCTAGGCCATGGCATGTAACGAACACACAGCCCTGTTCAAGGGCTAGGCCCGAAGTAGCCTACATTGCCCTATTGCACCTGTGTAATCCTGTATGTTAATGCAATTGAGTGTTCAATTATGTTTATTGCTGCTCAGAAACCTCTGCCTTGACTTTATTTTATAAATTTCTTTGCAATCATGCACATTCTGAATTGATACAGAGTCTGGTTTCTCACCTTTACCCAATAAATAATGGTTTTTCCAAAATATATCCAGACTATATGCAGATTTTTTATTTCTTGTAGGAAGCAAATCACTTTCAAAATTGAAATTAGTCCACTTCATCATCTCCCATTTTAGGGGCGTCCATTTCTTTTTTGATAGATTCCATAATTTTTAACACAACCTCCGTCTAAACTTGTGAAAATTTACTCCCTAGCTAGATCCAGCAGTTCTTCCTCCCCCCCCCAAGAAACATACCATACACCATTCATGCATTTGTTTTTTCGATACAGTGTTCAAAATGTTGATTTACGGTTCTTGGAAAACTTACAGTGTCTTACACACTCCAGACAAAATTGCAATTCATGTACAATGTAACATGTTGCTTCAGGGAAGTTGATTGAATGGGGGGGGGGACATGTCCCTCCCACTTTTTGTGAAGTGAAACTTAAAAATTTGGTACTTCCAAAAAAGACAATGGGTCATGAAGGGTGGCCTCTACCAATTAGGGTCGACAAGCTTTCTGTATCAATTATTCCACATGTTTACTTTGCAAATCCCAAAAATGTTCACACGCTTACAGTCTCACTGTTGTTCTTTTTTTACTTGCACATCAAACATGCCGTACATTACTCATAGGTCTCTATGATTATGTCGACTGTTCTTATGCATCAAAGATATTATGAACATAGATACCAAACTCCTAAGAATGTAAACGTGTGCATTGATGTGGGCTTGTGAAGATACCATAGAAAATGACCAATCGGTAAGCCAATAAACTTCAAACCAGGCGTTGTGCATTAAGGGTCAAAAGTTCTTAAGTAGAGAGCTGGTGAAGAAGCCTAAAACTGTTTCATGTAAGTAAAATTTATTGTAGAACGGTATTTTTAACATTGAAACATTTCAAAATCACACCTATTTACACTACCAAAGATATCAATAGAGTGTTCGCTTTCAAAACGACTGATCAATGATCAGCACTTCCGCCCCTCCGATTTGGCCTCCGTGAGGAGTCACCGCCCCATTTTAAGTTTGGTATCTATGTTTATAATGTCTTTGGTGTGCATACAGTATGGCAGCAGGTGTGGTTATGAAGGAGCACAACATTTAGGAACAAGAAGACGACGAATCATCCTTTACCATGTTTTAATGAAATTTGTGGTCTTTAGTGAATGACTAGTCTGCAGGCTGAAATTGGCATACAAATTTTAAGGAAACTGAAAATGTCCCAGTGCACAGTCTGCATGCAACTTTTTAGAAAAATGTATGATTTCTAATGCAAAATTTCAACACGCTCTTATCATTCCATTGTGTAGCAATTGGAGCATTTCCTAATTAGACAATTTTTCAGAGAAGTAAAATCACACTGACGTTTGCTAGATGAGAGACTTCAATCAGGAATTAGAGGTACAGTACTGTAGCCACCATCATGTCTGCAGATACTGTAGTTTATGATGAGGTGTTGTTAGCAAAAACATTTTATTGTTTTTTGTATCAACAATCTTACACCGGTAGGCCTATGCAACGGTGTTACAGTAGCACTGTACCAGTGGGTACTATTCCCCCACCCCTCGATCTGTGATTTTCCCATTGTAAATTGAAATGCGCTTTTGATCAAGTCATAGATTTTTTTATTTTCTTTTCATAACAAATGGTTCCTTACTATTAAAGCTTTTGCACAAATCTTTTGCAAACTGTGACAATTTTCAATGTGATTCTAATTACTTACAGTATAGAGTACACCCCATATTTAAATTGACGGCATAGTCTGTTGAAGTAATTACCCACACTTTCAAGGTCATGTTTTGTTGAAAACTTTGGAGTTCCCTATAGTTTCCTAGTAACCCAAAACATTGAAACATTTAACATCTTTTTGCATCTGGGCCCCTTCTCTTAGACACCCAGTGGTGTAGCTTCAGGGGGCAGGCAGCTCTGAAAAATTGAGGAATTCAGAAATTTGCTATTTGTGAAACCAGTCTACTGTGTGGTTTTGACAACACATGAAATTCCAAAATCTCCCCATTAAAAGCTCCACATTCGCCATTATTTGTCTCAAAGAAGCAACATTTTCCGCACGCTTTGCATACCACAAATTGTGATTCCTAAGCAAAATTAGTGCTCCCCCATACCTTGAGTAAAAATTTTCGAGCTCTGGACCCTTTGAAGTGAAAAAAAACCAACAGAAATTTGCTTTAAATGTGACACCAGATCATCAAGTGACATCAGTAACTACAGTGCTATTTTCATGAATATTCTTTCATAAAATTCAAAATTTTCTCCAGTATACAGTATCGATTCATCAAGGTTAGCAGACGTTGACACACGATACAATGACTTACTATAAGCGACTAACTTTGATGACCAGCAGTTTTTCTCTAATTTTCTAATCGTCAAAGATCGTCAAATTGACTCCGGTAATCCTTACCTAGAACATCTGTTGACGAGAAGATTACATTGACCGCACTTCGATCAAACAATGAAAAAGATCGTCATCATCCCGACGGTTTGACTATCTATTGTGCGTGTTTTATAATCCTCTCAATACCATCAAAAATGTACTACGTAATCTTTGACACAATAGCGTGCATGAATGGACCACTAAACAGGCCGCTATTCAGAGGAAGTAACATGGTGACAAAAAAGCTTGCACGACACATTAGGCTTTTAATGCCACAGAAAGTTGACTACTGTAAGCTCTTGACTAAAAACATTCCTCAGAGAGCCTCTTTTCATAGGGGTTGGGTAACATTATGTAGCAACAACCATCTTTGGTTGCTGTTTAATCTCAGATTTGCCAATAGGAAATGCAAATTGTTCAGTAATTCCCCAATTTTTCTAATTTTGTTACAGAAAACCCAGAATCCCAACCTTTTCTGCAATACAAGCTCCATATTTTCAAATATTTGGAAAATGGCAAAAATTTCTGCACGCCTGGCACGCAGCAAGTTATAGCCCTAGCACAGTGGTGTTCACACTAAAAAAAATTGTAAAACCTGGATGCTTGCTGGACCCTCCCCATTCCCAAACAAATGTCTAGCTGCGTTGCTGTACACACCATACTAGGACAGGAGAAAAAATTTAGGCCAGATGTCCCCCCCACTTTGAAAACCAAATCGACTCTACTGTGTTGCTGTGTCAAGTATGGTGGGACGTTTATTGTGCTTGCATTACAGACATCCGCACTTTTTTCTGCTAGCAAAGGGAAAGTCACTCAAAAACAGTGTTTAGTGAACTTGAGTCTCATAAAATATAATTTTCATTTTGCATACAACTGTGTGTATTTACAATATGTACAAAGAACAACTCCCTGCAAAGACTACATGTACCTTGTAACAGTGAGACTGTCAATTACACATACATGTCCAACAATTGACTGTACACTGTACAGCAGAACTATGATGCTTTACCTGATTGGAAAGTTGCTTTAGAAGTTATGACTCTTGTAAAACTTTTAAAATAGGAACTTAGACTTCTGATTATAGTGGTCACCAACAGTCACAAGAAGATTTTACATAGAAATCAGGAAGAAATTTTGGTTAGGAATGACCTCTTTTTTTTTTCTAAACATTGTCGCTTTTATGGCCCATGGGTGCACTGTTCAACAGTGCATACTCTAAAAAAGAATGGGCTAGCTGCCATATAATGATATTGCAGAATGGAAAAGGGATAATTTTAGTTCAGTATCTACCTGGGTATTGATGTTTGGGTAAAATATTGAGCATTGAACAGTTCCCCCGGACCTACTGTACAGTAGGCCTACAATACTGCAAAGTTCCAGTTTGCCCCAGGTGCTGACCACTTTGTCTCCTTATCTGACAATGTAGTACCCTTCAACTGGAAAACTACTGTAGCTGTGGATAGTGCTACTGTAGATTACTTAAGAAGTTCATAAGTTGAGGCTCACAAGTTGAGGCATAAAATCCTATTTAAAGGGGCTCATTGAGTTGATATTGATACGTAAATGAGAGTGTTAAAGGGTCACTACAACATGCCAATGCTTGTAGTTAGCATGATGAGTCAAATTTCATATCCAATAGTTATGGAAAAAGTTAAAATTTTGAATTTTCTGATGTCCTGAAGTCGTAACAGTTTTGTGCATAATTTGAAAAAGTGTCTGGTCACAAATTTTTGAAAACCGGATTGAACCGTTAAATACTCATTCATACGACAGAACTTTATTTGTGTGAAGGATATGGGGATTGTCTTAGTTTGATCATTTGTCATTGGTATGTGAAGAAAACTTAACAGGTTTGGAAAAATTTAAACAGGTTTGGAAAAATTTACTGAATTTCAAGAACCAACTCAATAAGCCTCTTTAACCAACTAGAGTAACAACAATATACATCACAAGAAAATCACTTTTTTTTAAAGATTTCCAGGCCACAGTAAAATGTCCTCATCAAAGATCTTCTGGATCCTCATCATTTCATCTCAACTGTGCGGTTTGACAACATATGCTCTCATGCAAAGCTGGCTTCACAAATACAATGGTGGTTTTGATTGGTACAGTGATGTCAGCAGCCGTCTCATTCAAAATTTTCATGCTCTCTTCATGTTGCTCGGCTTTCTTCTTCTCTTTGGTGAAGGTAAGTGACCAGTATAGTGTGTAAAGTGGTTTGTGGGAAGGTAGGGAGTGTCTATAAGATGTCCATAATATGGCAACTTGACATATGGCAAGATGGCTCCTGTGAAGCTACAATTTTCGTGATTTGACTGCGACTCTGTAATATTTCAACCAAAATTTAAACTTGATGGGAAATATATCATATTCCTGCAATATGTGAAGTGATTTTCACCTAACCTTGCATTATTTCAAGCTTCTGTCAAAATTTGTTGATTTTAATATTATTACTTGAGCTACGTTAGTCCAAACTTCTACACACAAAACCAGAGCAGACAGCCATCTTGCTACTCCATACTCACATGTAGGTTCAAATGGCAACAATCTATGCATAGGACATTAGTGCAGTATGTTCTCTCCATGTATCAAGGAAGTCATTGGTACAGTATGAACCTATGCATATTATTTAATTACATTATAACTGCAGGGTGTCCACTCAGTTTTGAAAGTAGTGCAGGTGGTGCTAGTCTATTGGGGGAAGGGGGGAGGAGAGAGGGGAGTGAAATGATGCCAGGTTTGGCACCAACAGGAAGAAAACTAGGCTATCTCTTCTTTGGTAAGTGTTTAGTTGGCAATTAGATCAATATTCAGTTGTAGCCAAAATCTGCAAAGCCACCAAGGTGCCCCCCCCCCCTCACAAATGGGATGTTAAGAGAAACCCTGTAATTGAACAATGATGCATTGTTTTTGTCAGCATACAATAGTTCAAAGATCCTAAGATCTCTGACAAAATGAATTAGACAGAGTTGCTGAAAGCAACAAATTGCATTCACAATCATTCCAGATCAACTTGCAACCCCCTTGCCCCTTTTCAGTTTTGTGCCTTTATCTGATTTCACAATTTGTAATCAATGTTGAAAGGTGAGTGGGAAAGCTCATCTTTTCCATCTAATTTTGTACCTGATCTTGTTGCTATGCTTTGGGAGCAAAGCAACAAGATTTAGCAGCTGTAGAGAACATTGAAAAATCAAAATCATTGTCGCTTAAAGGGCAAGAGCAGTTGTCCTAAACTTGTTTTGAAGCAACAGCTAAATCTCACAATTTTCCTCTGAATTCTCTTCAGAGTATTTTCCAATGTTTTTTAGGTTTCAGTATTGCATACTCAAGGCTGTAAACTTAGCAGTAAATTTCCTATTTGAAGAGAAAAAATATTGTCACATGACCTTCAAGAGCCAATCATGAAACAGGACAGCCTACTTTACCACTTTAAGTTGAGGTGACTGCTCTTCTCATTTAGTTCATATTTGGGACATCTCAAGGACACTTTATGTGAGTCTTGTATATTGAATTAACTGATGTCTTAATAAATGAAGGGATCTGTACATGGGTGGAAAAAGTTTAGAAGTGGGGAGGCTACTTTGCAGGAAATTTTAGCATCTGGAGGGAAATTTCCCTTTTTCATACATAAAAATGTAGGAAAATGATGGGAAATTTTACTCTTTTCCTGAGAAATCTTAATCAACATATGTTCCAGCCTTGGATCTGTAGACTATAATGATTTAGGAGCATGCCAAAACTTAAAGGCCCAATTTTCTCATCCCAATCAGTACCAATTCTCCTAACCTTCTTCATTAAGACCCTCCCACAATTGTCTGAAATTCACCCTCCTCCAGACACAATCTCATTTTATTGCTTCAGGGTGAATACAGAAAGCTCAATCAGGGAACTCCCTGGTATAATCAAAACACTATCAGAACAGTTTGTGCTGTGTAATATAAGTCTTAGTACTCTGCTTTGTTTGAATTAGCAGTCAATCAAAAAGTTGAGCCAATTGAGAGTTTCTGTAACCCTATACTAGAAGTGTAGTTTGGGGTGAGAGGATTGTCCCTTAAAAATACTAAGGCTTGTAGGAACGGATTAGTTCAACATAGAGTATGATCAGTAAGGGAGATTAATCTATCTTCACCTTTCATTTTTTCCATAGCCACCCTCACTTACCGTCTTTTGTCCCGAGTCAAGGCACCTTACCTGGTACAGAAGGCCGTCCATGCTACCATCTTAATCGTTGCCACCATCCTGTGGGTTGTTGGCCTCATTGCTGCTTTCAAAGCTCGTAATCTGGACAAGAGTCACGGCAAAGAGACCAAACATTTTTATTCTTTTCACAGTTGGCTTGGATTGATTTTGATAGTTATATTTGTATCTCAGGTGAGTCCAATCAGATGTCTTTTGCTTGACTCCTTTAATATGCATGGTTTTGCTGCGAAACCATAATTTACAAGTGCTATGTACGCACAGGATGGTTTCATCATGGAACCATTGCACTACTGTGTCCTGGAATAGCTCATCATATACCTACTGTGTGTAATTGTGTTTTGGACATGGAATAGGCTTGAACAGGTGATGTCTTTTAAGCAAATATGAACGTACCGGAACTCTGTGCACTGACCCTGTACACACATAAAGGACAGTATATTAGTAATATAGTATCAAGCCTCGTTTGGTGAGATGGACCCCCTTTAGTTAGGGCTGTTAATGTGTAGCGATTAATCACTAAACGATTGCATGTTAAATAAATGTTTTGTACAAAGCTACAAGCGATTAATCGCAAAATCTGTTTTTGACAGTTTTTTATCCTTTTGTATACTCTAATGATATATGGTTTCGTTAAATGGAAGATTCTGGGCCTATCTGAACCTTGTAGGCTTCAAAGTTTCAGAATAATATGATTTTACCTTGCAAGATAACAACTATTATTTTTTCTGCATTACATTTAGTATCAATCACTACATACTGAAATTATCTTTTTGGTGATCAGGTAATCGTGATTAATCGCTAAACGATCGCAAATTTTTGAGGTTAAACATTTAGTCACTTTGCTAAACGTTCACAGCCCTACCTTCAGTGAGTGAATGGGTTTATTAATATGCAATATGTTGTACCAGGGTTCTAGCTTTAGAACTCTTGAGTCATGGATATAGTGTGTGAAAAACCAGTGCGAGTCTCTTACTGAGATTATAACTACATTATTACTAGAAATAGCATGGGCTCTTCAGTACAGTATATACTCACAATGTAAGGATGGCATGTTGGACTGATGAATTCTACTTTTGCATCAAATGACCATAGCAAAATGTGTATCTTGCATTAAAAGATATTTCTTAAAATTTTTTGTGGAATGTTTATTGAATTTTTCACTGGCCAGTAGTCTGGCTATTTGCCCTTCATTCTGTTTGGCAAGTACAGTAGTAGTGCCCTCTATAGTGTACCATTGCCTGCTGATATAACTAGAACCCAGTTTTGTATTGCTATAATGCTTTTTCCTTCATTTGTTCTAAGTTTAAATGTCTTGAGAAAAAAACTAAAACAATAACTGTAATGTGGAAGTTTTTCACACAGTACAGCAATGGGCTGTCATGCACTTGTGGATGAAATTTATGCATTGACAAGCAGTGAGATATCACTGTGTAATATTAGAATTTAAAAAAATTTGATTTACAGTGTAGTGACAACACTGCATTCTCAGGAGCAATATAATTTCATTGGCAAACTCTTGAAGTGTTTAAAAGGCATATTTCTGTGTGATTACTATGGCAGATAGAAGTGAATCAATCAAAAGTGGGATATTTGAAAATTGCACAGTGATTCTTCTACAAATCGTCTTGAACTCTCTTCTGACAATGTTTAAATAATTCTGAGATTCTTTTCCAGTTTTTAAGAAACAGGTAATATGTGGTGGTATTCAACTCTACAGTAGTATTGCTTCCACTTTATTTATTGAGAAACAGTCACTTATGGTTCTATTTTCATTTCAGTTTCTGTGGTTTGCTTGTTCAGTGAGAATAAGCAGTATTCCACCAACCAAGGCATGTACTAATAAGTTACTGTAAAGGAAAACACTGCTGACATTTTACTTGATTATTAACCATGATTTTATTATCATTGAAAACATACAAAGCATCATACGTTCCATATAGTGTCCATTAAACTGATAGAGGGCGACATGTCAAGACAATGTTAAGTTGGCTGGTTAGTTTGTTAGTTAAATGAGATTTTATGGCCCAGGCTCAGTTTCTATCCAGTTGGTTCAAATTGTGCTGTCCATACTGTAGCCTTCTAACCAGTTGCATCTCACTGGTTTGTTTTCCCTAATCCATTGGTTTTGCTGAGCAACAAGGGCAATGACCCTAGAGTCTTGGGCATTTTTTGGCCAGGAGTCAAACTTTTGACCTCTTGGCTGCAAGGTGGATGTTCTAGCCACTTGACCATGCCATCAGTTAAGTTGGAGGGGGGGGGGGGAGGGTAGACAATGGACAAGAGGGGGGAGGGGTAGTGTTAGGAGGTAGTGGTGAGTGAGAATTGGCAAATTACTGTTATCTCAAAATGCTTGCTAAAATGACAAATAGTGGTTGATTTTAAATTTTTAATCTTGGCAATCAACATAGGTACTTTTGCAAAAAATTGGCATTGGTTACTGCCGCTGCTGAATTGTGAAAGGAAGTGCTGTTCTGATTATTTGCCTCAAAGTTTTAGAGTTCTGTAAACTGGGTAGGTTTAAAGGGAAAGAAATTGTAGGCTGACTCCACCAAAGAAGAAGTGATGTTTCCAAAGGCTCTTCTGAGAGGACCAAGGGTAAGGGTCATAACCAGTCTGAAGGGGGTAATATGGGGAGGAAGAATAACTTCTAGAGGGTAATGTTGCAAGAAAGTTGAATATGTAATCTGAATCGGGTGAGTGTCAGCCTGAATTTTTTAGGTTCTGTGATTTCAGTTCTTATCCTCCCCTCATTGTGATAGTGTACTGATGAGAAAAGTTAATCCAGTATGAATGTAATGAATGGTGATACTGTAATTAAAAGTGTGGCTTGTGGGACAAACTCTGAGCTTGACACTATCCCTTTCCGGTCTTCTCCATTAGTACAGATGGCTTCAAAGTCAATTCTGATTCACCAGTTGGCTCAGAGGAAGTTGGGGGTGTAACCTGGACGCAGGGTTGAAATATGTCCTGTATGGCATACTATACTGTAGCACACAAAATAAGTGTACTACATTAGCCCCAGTTTCTATCATAATGTTGCTCCTTCTGGCAACGTTGTCACATCACATCAATGACCATTAGAAATGGTACATGTTCTGTAGTTTAATGGAACTATTAGTACAGTACATTGCAAATACAGTGTATTACTGCTGCCAGTCATTTTTCCTAATTCATTATCCAAGTTCTAGCCAAAATATGGTCACAATGCTTGTACTGTACATCTCAGCTAGATTCAAAGAATGTAACTTATTTCTTCATATGTCCTTCATGGTTGCATCTTCTATCTTACATACTCTGTTCTTTCATCAATATCTCCATACTTTTTGATCAATATCGTTCACTTTTTTGTGTTGAAAGAATTTTTGTCCCTTCACTAAAATGGCAAATCCATGACTGTCATGACACTTAAACTGCAATTGTCTTTATTGGCTATTAAACTTACTCTATCATATTTTCGTGCCATGGTACCTTCCTCGACATGGCATCTTATGTCTGTCTGTGAATCTCATTTGTGATACCATATTGCTGTAAACATTTTCAACAAAGTCTGACCTCAGTATAAGAGCGCTAATTTTATACATGTGCAGTTTGTATATGCTCTTTTCATTCCAACAAAGTTTCATAGTGCATTCTGGGCCAATCTGCTTATTGCTTCAGCGGTGTGAATTCAGGCCTTGGATTTTAAGCAGTGGGAGTTTGATCCCATCACTCTCCTCAAATTGCAGCTTGCGAGGAGCATGATTTTTTGCACAGCTGGATGAAGATGAGACCTCATATGACTCTATATGCTTTTAAAGGGCAGGAGCAGTCATCCCAAATTGAAGAAGTGTAGTAGACTGTCCAGTTTCATGATTGGATGTTGGGAGTCACATCACAATGTTTTTTCTCTTCAAATGTGAAATTTACCAGAAATAACTACTTGGGTTACCTTGAATATGCAATAGTCATAAAGTCATAAAATGTAATTAAAGATACTTTGAAGAGAAATAAGATGAAAATTGAGTTATTTAGCTTTTTCTTCAAAATAAGTTCGGGGACTGCTCTGTACCTTTAAATATAACAGCACACCTGTTGAAACGAATTTGCAACCCTAAACTTTATTGAAATTTCTATAGATTTCTATATATTCATATGTCAGAAAATTTTTTATACCATTGGTTAAACAGAAACCGTGATGAAACCATTTGAAAATGATCTTCTTTTCATCTTTGAAGTGAAGTTTGATCCCACCTGTTTTGCAACTGTTGATGCATTAAATCTTTCCCCTTTCACCCAAATAACATGTAAGCTTGAAAAAGAAAATAATAAGCCAAAATGACAAATGTAACCACCAGATTTTATTATGTGTTAGGTACAAACATGGCATTATTTCACATCTGAAGACTAAGAGGGTAGTTTTCTGTAATGGTGAAAGGGTCCTAACCCCAAGAACCTTCCTCCATGTCACATTCCCCAAACCCTTTCCATTACACAGTCACAGCTATGTGCTTGATAGGCACTGAAAAAATCTTTGGGTAGACAGTGATGGAGAGGCACCTTGCCTGGAAGAAAGGAAAAACAACAATAGAAAAGCTACACTACAATGGATTCAAACAAAACAGTCTTTGTATTATTGGGGGGTTAATGTTGTAGTATGTGTGCAGCTTGAATGTTTGCGCTTTTGTACAGTAGTTTGAAGTTAGTTTAAAGGTAGTGTGATGCACCAAAATAATAAAGTTGGGAATTTGATGTAAAAAACGTTAAAAACCATGAAAATTGCCACAATTTCCGTCAAAATCAATTGAAAATTGGCCATGTTACTGGTTTATTCCTGATTTACACTTCATTATGCATAAATATGAGCTCAATATGTAAATTTTGTGATGTCATGGGAGGGACATGCCATATATGGCTATGGTATCCTTTGTTTTTGCAATATCCATTTCAATTGGGCAGTTGTAACATTAGTATTTCCTGAAGGGTTTATTTTGAAAGTTTTAATTGCGTTCTTGAAAACCATCAGTATCAATTACCAAACTATAAACAATCTGATGAGTAATTATGAGATAATTAGTAAAGGGTTAACAAAAGAAATGTCAACACTGTGCAACACTCAACATCACTATTTCAGCCTAAACAACAAGTTGCTGCAAAAACATTAAAACTTTGAAGAGGTATATCTTTAGAACGGTAAAAGATATTGACATAACTCCGAACTGATTCTTCCGTAGGTCCTAAGGAGACCTTGCTCCTTTACTGCCATGTAAATTCAGGGCTTTTTGCTGACATGTAACACTACCTTTAAGTGGCATTTAAAAGATGCATTTACATTGGTGTTCCTCTGTAATCTCTATAGCAACATTATTATTTCATTTATTCTTTTCAGTTGTGCTTTGCAATTATTTGGTATGCACATGCCAGGTTCATATCACCAGCCCTTCAAGCCCTCTATCAGTCAATTCACATCTTCAATGGTCTCTTCCTCTTTGTATTGGCAACTGCCACCTGTTTTACTGGACTTAATGAAGTGGGCATCTATAAAGTGTAAGTATAACCCTAGTTATGGTAAACTTTACTTGTGTAAAGTTTGTGCTCAGTTATTTCCCACCGTTATGTAAAATGAATAACCCAGTTCAGATTTGTTACTGTGCTTGTGCTTCTGTATGAATTAAATGAATACTACACTTATGACCTTTGACCTGAGGAGCCTAGTATTAGTATATGCATACAGCTTTGTGCACTGTGTGGTATCCATTGTCCTAGTAACATTTCCTCATTGGGAGAGTGCATAGTATTATAACATTTGACCTTTAGAACCAAAACGTAACTATGAACTGACTTAGAGTATTAATTACTGCTTGTGGGGGGGGGGGGCAAGAATTGTTTCAGTTTTGTCTGTGTATCTTTGGGGTTTTTGGATATTTTTGAGAGGGGCTTGAAAGGTGCCACAAGAGGTACAAACAGACCATACAAGGGAAGATTTTCAGTTAGTTTGTATGTAAATAGGTCTACATTTTTGAACTCACTACAGTTTACCAACAGACAAATGAACACAGAGGCACAGAAACAGAACATACCGTGTTTGTTTAAAGTTGCCATCCATAAGTAAAAAAAAAGCTGCATTAATAAATTGATGAAGAAGGTCTCTACGGTTTTGCAGTTCTTGAATAACTGGGCTTTATTTCCCCCTTTTTAATTATGCCTTGGGGTTTTGCATAAATGGAAAATGCAATTGTTCCAGTTTGAATGTTTTCCATCTGTTCTAGTTCATGAATGGCTTTATTTTTCATCATTTGACAATATTTTTGCCTCGTATTTGTTAAATTTGTGGAGTATTTTCTTGTTTCGCATTAAATACATTATTTAATTTATTTAATTATGTGTAGGTGAGTTTGTTGGGATATCATATAAAATGTTGAGAAAAGCTGTTTAACATCCCTAATCAGAGTTGTACTGTATGTGATACATCAGAAGATTTTCCCCTTCTAGCAGTTGTTTCAAAATGTGGGGCAAATTATTTTATAATCAGAGATTCACAAATCTCACCTTTACAATGACATTAGTGCAGCTTTTCATGCAGAAAGTAGAAGATTCACACTTCTTTCCTTTAAAATGGAGACAAGGTCATGCTAGAGCATTCATAACTTCTCCTAAGGAAATGATGGCTTTAGGATGATGAGTGTCCGTCTCTAAGAATGGGAGATTCATTTTGTTCACTAATGAAAATTTTTTCTTATTTATTTTTATATTTCTTTATTTCTGTCAGAGAAAACTACAGACTGAATTCATCATCAGGGATTCATTTAAATATGGTAGGCATATTTGCTCTAGGATTTGTGACCACTGTTGGGTATTTGCTATGGAAACCAGAATTTAAACTGACTCCATCAGTGGGGGAAGTACCGAAGGAAGCAGTCAACTCAAACTGTACTGATGAGGGTGTCTCTCTTAGAAACAGTGACAAAAGTGTTGTATGATAATGGTAGGGTGCCTCCCAGAGGCAGCTACTTTAGGTATGAGGTGCTAGTAGAAATACTAACTTCTTATGGGACCCTTGAAGGTCATGTAAAGTTGTACAGCTGTGTAACAATTGGCTGTGCAAAGTTTTGTGTAGTTCTTTATGTTAATGAGCTAGCTACTTTCAAGTTTATGTAAGGCAGGGGTCTGGCAACATCCACTTTTTTCCACAGCCCATATTTGAAATGTGGGAATGTTCTGCATGCTGGTCCACTGGCCACAGGCCACATCAACCCCACCAAACTATCTAAGCCAAGTGCCACAGTTGAGGTGGAGCATTCAAGAATTTTTTAGGCAGGCTCCCAAATCGAAGTTGAAGATGAGGAATTATCAAACAGTGCACTGAACGGCTAAGTCTGAGATCAAGTTGATAGGACTGGCCACTTCTGCATCCGGGTTCACATACTTACCGTTATTTTTTGAGCACAATGACATAAGGGCAAGAATAAATGCATTTCATATTAGTTTTAATTAGGGGGTACTACCAAAATTTATTTTATGGGTGATGTGCACACAAGTTGTTTATCACATACAGTACAGAATCTTCTTAAGTGGGACTATCAGTACAAATGTGCCAAGGAAACAGGTGTTAGAATGACAATTCACATACAACAGTAGGTCTGCCCTGCCTTGCTCCTCATTTACAAATAAGCAGTTTCGTTCCATTGATATTTATCTCTCTCTCCACAGATGAACAAAAATCCATCCATTAAAGTAGCATACAGCTTGTTTTTATAACACGAAGAATGCTTGTCTAACTATGCATTGTCTTTTTAAGTGCAAAGATCATGTGATCTTACTCAACAAAGCAATAAGATTTATTTATATTTAGTATCTGTCTGTACAGGATCAAATAATAGGTTTTAAATCATACAATGGTACTTGAATTATCTGGTAAGAGCTGTTTACTATGTTCAATTTGCACTTCTCTTATCATGTTTTCGTAAACTTAACCCTGACATAATGAGTACAAAGTATTTGTTTTGGTTTCCATGTCAACATGACTGGCCTATTTTTGATTCCTTGCCGTAGGCAGGCAAGGAATCTATGCGATGGTGATGTCGTGTGTATGTGTGTGTGTGTGTGTGTGTGTGTGTGTGTGTGTGTGTGTGTGTGTGTGTGTGTGCGTATGTGACGCTTTGGCTTGTAAACACGATATCTCAAGAAGGGTAAGTCCGAGGGATCTCATACTTGGCATGTGGATTGCCCATATTGAGTAGATGATCCCTATTGTTTTTGGTGGACGTCAAAGGTCACTTGGGGTCACGAGAGGTCAAAAGGTCAAAATCTTGTAAACACGATATCTCGAGAACGGTACATGTGACTATGCTCATATTTGGTGTGTGGGTTGGTCATATTGAGTAGATGATCCCTATCGATTTTCTTGGAGGTCAAAGGTCATTTGGGGTCACGAGAGGTCAATAGGTAAATTCCTTAGAAATTGCTTGTAAACACGGTATCTCAAGAAGGGTAAGTGTGACTAATCTCATATTTGGTGTGTGCATTGACCATATTGAGTAGATGATCCCTATTGTTTTTGGTGTAGATCAAAGGTCATTTGGGGTCATGAGAGGTCAAAAGGTCAAAACTTCGTAAACACGATATCTCCAGAAGGGTACATGTGACTATGCTCATATTTAGTGTGTGGATTGGTCAGATGGAGTAGATGATCCCTTTTGATTTTTGTGGAGGTCAAAGGTCATTTGGGGTCACGAGAGGTCAATAGGTAAATTCCTTAGAAATTGCTTGTAAACACGGTATCTCAAGAAGGGTAAGTGTGACTAATCTCATATTTGGTGTGTGCATTGGCCATATTGAGTAGATGATCCCTATTGTTTTTGGTGTAGATCAAAGGTCATTTGGGGTCACGAGAGGTCAAAAGGTCAAAACTTCGTAAACACGATATCTCGAGAACGGTACATGTGACTATGCTCATATTTGGTGTGTGGGTTGGTCATATTGAGTAGATGATCCCTATTGTTTTTGGTGGAGGTCAAAGGTCATTTGGGGTCACGAGAGGTCAAAAGGTCAAAACTTCGTAAACACGATATCTCGAGAACGGTACATGTGACTATACTCATATTTGGTGTGTAGGTTGGTCATATCGAGTAGATGATCCATATTGTTTTTGGTGGAGGTCAAAGGTCATTTGGGGTCACGAGAGGTCAAAAGGTCAAAACTTCAGAAACACAATATCTCGAGAACGGTACATGTGACTATACTCATATTTGGTGTGTAGGTTGGCCGTATTGAGTAGATGATCCCTATTGTTTTTGGTGGAGATCAAAGGTCATTTGGGGTCACGAGAGGTGGAAAGGTCAAAACTTTGTAAACACGATATCTCGAGAACGGTACATGTGACTATGCTCATATTTGGTGTGTGGGTTGGTCATATTGATTAGATGATCCCTATTATTTTTGGTGGAGGTCAAAGGTCATTTGGGGTCACGAGAGGTCAAAAGGTCAAAACTTTGTAAACACGATATCTCGAGAACGGTACATGTGACTATGCTCATATTTGGTGTGTGGGTTGGTCATATCGAGTAGATGATCCATATTGTTTTTGGTGGAGGTCAAAGGTCATTTGGGGTCACGAGAGGTCAAAAGGTCAAAACTTCATAAACACGATATCTCGAGAATGGTACATGTGACTATGCTCATATGTGGTGTGTGGGTTGGTCATATTGAGTAGATGATCCCTGTCGATTTTCGTGGAGGTCAATGGTCATTTGGGGTCACGAGAGGTCAAAAGGTCAAAACTTTGTAAACACGATATCTCGAGAACGGTACATGTGACTATGCTCATATTTGGTGTGTGGGTTGGTCATATTGAGTAGATGATCCCTATTGATTTTGGTGGAGGTCAAAGGTCATTTGGGGTCACGAGAGGTCAATAGGTAAATTCCTTAAAAATTGCTTGTAAACACAGTATCTCAAGAAGAGTAAGTGTGACTAATCTCATATTTGGTGTGTGCCTTGGCCATATTGAGTAGATGATCCCTACTGTTTTTGGTGGAGATCAAAGGTCATTTAGGGTCACGAGAGGTCAAAAGGTCAAAACTTCGTAAACACGATATCTCAAGAATGGTACATGTGACTATACTCATATTTGGCGAGTGTGTTGGCCATATTGAGTACATGATCCCTATTGTTTTTGGTGGAGGTCAAAGGTCATTTGGGGTCATGAGAGGTCAAAAGGTCAAAACTTCGTAAACACGATATCTCAAGAGTTACATGTGACTGTGCTCATATTTAGTGTGTGGATTGGTCATATTGAGTAAATGATCCCTATTGATTTTCTGAAAGGTCAAAGTTCATTTGGAGTCAGCATGTTCAAAGCCTGACAAGCTTTCCTGCACAGTCTTTCAAGAAATGTCACTTGTAGGGTCCTGTAACTTGTCCTGTAGATGGCACATAGTGAATACATGGTCCCAGAAGTTTTTGGTGGAGGTCAAATGTCATTTGGGTTCACAACGGGCAAGGGGGATCTCAATGTAGGAAGATTGGATGCCTTGCATGTGTACTTTGTGGGCACATTATGGAGCCCTGTTAATTGAAAAACATTGCCAAGCAATGTCAATGTGAAAAAAGGCCTTACATTTCAGCGGCAAGGAATCACTAAGCCTTTTGGCTTTCTGGTTATTTTAGGTCACTTAGAACACTCACAGGGCTTTGTCTCAGGTACCTGTGGCACTGGGCATTACCTCATGTTTACAATAAGGCAAAACTGGAGGTCAGGCCCTTTTTTCCAGTCTGTGTCTCTCATATACCCAGAGTTAGGTGGATTGGGTAGTGTCATCATAGTAACGAGGTCAAATATTTCACATACCAGTTGCTGTAGAATGTCAGAAAACAGGGACCATCTTGCTATGTTCCTTGATTAAAAAAGACAAGGTGTTGAAAACCGTGGAACCCATTTCAATACTCACCCTGAAGCGATAAACTGAGATTGTGTCTAGATGAAGGTGAATTTCAGACAATTGTGGGAGAGACTAAAGTAAGAAGGTTAGGAAAATTGGTACTGTTTGGGGTGAGAGAACTGAGCCTTTCAATGCCTCAAATTCTAACCCTCTGGTTTGGGTGAGTTAGTTAGTTAGATAAGATTAAATGACACACCAACACTAATGTGTTATATAGTGTCATACTGTTCAAATACTGTCCAAGTTCTCCCATTTACTCACCTCTTACGACAGGCAGGGAGTACCATGGGCATATTCTACAACCCCAGCCCAAAGGGGGACAACCATTGAGGGACGTGCTCGGTTTTGTGGCGCGGACAACCCGCCGGTCATGGGATGAGTAATAATGGTCTAATGTGTGCATATTATAGGCTATAGTCGGGGACAAAATTCTCGCCAAACACAACCTAATCAGCCCACCTGGATGTAGTTTTATGTCACAACCTTCTGATTTGGGGTGACTGCATCTTGTTTAAAAGGCAAGAGCAGTCCAACCAACTTGAAGTAGTGTAGTAGACTGTCCTGTTTCATGATTGGCTCTTGAAAGTCATGTGACAATATTTCTTCTTCTCAAGTGTGAAATTTACAAGGAGTAACTGCTGGTAGACCTTGAATATACTGTACATTACTGAAGTCCTAAAATATTATAAAAGATAATTTCAAGAGAAATGAGAGAAAAATTGTGAGATTTAGTTGTTGCTTCAAAACAAGTTTGTGGTGACTGCTTTTGTCCGTAAATGTAGCTGGACTCTTGTTACACTCAAGGAGGGCAGTGGTATACTGCCCTTTAAAGGTTTTTGCCGTAGAGATAGTAAGGAAAAAGAGGTGTAGGGTGCAGAAAGCAAACAAACATTGAATACACTGCAAGTGGGGGTGGGGGGAGGCTTTTTCTTCTGTGTGAGTTGCGAGTCCAAAATCTATTTTGCTGGTGTGACAAGTAAAATGTAAATTTTGTAGACATTCATATATTTCATAATTTTGGCTAGAACATTTTTGATTTTAAATTTCAGGGAAGAATATTCTTCACATTACTTGGAAACCATGTACCATCAGCAGACATATGTTGTGATAGCCTCTTTGAAGCATGTCAGAATTATTTCTTACAATAGCTATGCAAGACTGTCCTATGTGCACATTTCAATCCATTTGCTTCAAAGATTTATCTAAACCTGCCATATGTTGCTGGTGCCCTCTTGTGTGAAAAGCAAATTCCACATTGTTTGCATAACCTGCCATATTTAGAGTGTGGGTTCCCAGTTCAAAACTCAGTATGGTATTTTAAGATTAAATTAAACCTCAGATTTAGTGTTTGCGTAAAGACAGTAACAAGTTTCCCAGGATGTTGAAGTCTTCATACTTCATACTTCATATTTCTGTTTGTACAATGTAAACTTTGAATTGAAAGCAAAGCTTGCACTCAGTTTTAAAAAAAATGTAACGGCAAGGTCAAGATGGTTTAGCATACACACAAAGATCCTGAAAGCTGTGCGAAAAATTATGGTTGGAGGGTAAGGATTGGTAAAGTTGTGGTTTCATTACAAATAGATAGGCAAAGATGAATTTTAAGTAAATAGTCCTCTGGCTGAGAGCCATTGTTCTGCAGACATTTCAAATCCTGAGTAGTTGACACATTGTCTGGTTGAGTTGCCAGGGGTTTGGTTTTTGTTTACTGCTTGATCAAGTGGCTGGAACGTCCGACTTGCTGCCTGGAAGTCTGGAGTTTCACTTCTGGTTGGGTCATACCGAAGACTTTAAAGAGGCTCATTGAGTTGATATCGATACCTTAATGAAAGTGTTTAAGGGTCACTACCACATGACAATGCTAACAGTTAGCATAACAATTTAGTTTTCATATCCAATAGTTACGGAACAAGTTGAAAGTTTGAGTTTTGTTGTGTCCGGACTTGTAACGGTTTTGTCCATAATTTGAAAAAGTGTCTGGTCATGAATTTTTGAAAACCGAATTGAATCGTTTATTACTCACTCGTAAAATTGGGGATTGTCTAAGTTTGAACATTTGTCAGTGATATGTGAAGAAAACTTAACAGATTTGGAAAAATTTGGTGGATTTCAAGAACCAACTCAATGAGCCGCTTTAAAATGGACCCTGTTGCCATTGTGCTTGGAGCTCAGCATAACCAAAGGAGAAGGGAAAACAAGCCAGTGAACCACAAACCAGTTGGTTAGAAACCTAGATGTTAAACCTCATCCCACTATATACTACATGTTAGCGTCTAATCTTCTGCCATGATTTAGTGCTGCTCACAGCTATTTCTCCCATTATTCGGTTCTTGGATTGTTGTCCCTACTCCATTGCTGTGCAGATTATTATGGGATGTAGTTCCTTTGCAAAGGACGACTCCTTTGGGAGGAATTTTTGGTTTGCCTAACTGGCTCTACACCAGAGAATTGATGGAACTTTTTGAAAAAGTAAAGAGTCTATGATGATGGCTGTGGGAGAGGAGGAAGGGATGTAATATTCATTAGCACATATGTAGATAAGTACTTAAATTGCACAAAATTCCATCCAGGGTTCAAATTCCATTTATGTCTTGATTTCTACAATTTTTTTTTTTTTTTTAAAGATTTATAGTATGCTGATCAGACAAATTAACTATGACTCAACCTTTAATCTTCTAGTTTAATCTAGCAGTGCCCACTGTCTTTTTTCCCAGTAGGGTTGTGGGTCACTGGAATATTATCCCTACGCTATTGCTGTGCAGAACATCTGGAGATATAGTTCCTTTATGAATAAGCACAACTCCTTCGAGAATGATTTCTAGTTTGGACAACTGGCGCTACACCGAAGAGTCGAAAGAACTTTTTGAAAAAGTTCAGAGTTGATGAGTTGTTATGACTTTTTTGCAAAAGTAAGGAGCTGATGATGATGGCTGTGGGGATGGGGGTATGGATGTAGCATTAATTTATAGCACATGTGTAGATCAGTACTTTATTTGCACAAAATTCCATCCACATTTCAAATTCCAATTATTTCTTTTTGTTTTTGTGTTCTTTTCTCTCTTTTGATTTTTTTTGTTTTTTACATTTACACATACTGTGAAATAATTTTGAACAGAGCATGAATATTTGCTTGAGCAGAAAGCCTTGGCAGTTGGTGTCTGTGATCAATTTTATCCATTTAATGTGTTTTTTCCACAAAATGCTTCTTTCACATAAAGGGCAGATTTTCCCCCTCCTTTTTTTTCTTTTCTGTTTTGAAAAAAATTACCTGTGTTTATTGTTATCATTTTTTAACGCTAGAGAACATACTGAGGCATTCAGCCAGAGTTTAAAAAGGGGAATTTTTTCAAGTTCAGGGGTATGCTTAACACCTATTGTTCAGTCCAGGTGCCAAAGTTTGCCTGCAGCTGATACAAAAACACCCTGGACATATTGCTTCATGTTGTATCATGATAAATACAATGTATATTGTGGAATGAGAAAGGAGACTTCTCATTAATACAAAGTGTAAATAATTAATGTTTATGTATTTAAACAATTTTACTGGTCACACTAACCATCTTCACAGATGCTTCTGTGCTGAAGTAAATTTTTTTTAAGGTTTTCCATTTAGTAGATTTTGCCATGATATGGGTTTTCTCTCTCTCTCTTGTGTTACTTTTGTTTGAGAAGGGTGGGGGAAGGGGTTAAGGAGGGAATTGGGCCTTTGTATGTTTATTCAGAATATGATTACATTTTCATTAGTATAGAGTCTCGTGACAAACCAAATTCTGCCTATTCAACTGTGTTATGTCAGAAAAATTTTTTTATTATGTTCAGTGGTATGAAAAATTCACAAAATGTTACACAACTCAATAGTGAAACATTCCAGTGTTGAAAATTTTCCAGGAAAAATGTGGAGTAAATGTGATGGGATATGCAGTATAATGTGACAGTGACCCCCACAAATTTACTGGGGAATTCCCATTTTCTTTTTTGTGACATATTGTGGGTGCGAGAAGGTCTGTGAAGCAAAGTGATGTTAATTGTATGTGATAATAGCACAGGCTTTTCCCCCTTTTTGGTATTGAAGGCTTTAATTAAATTTCAGTGAGTGAAAGGGGATCTGTGATAGGTTTCCAACCATAAATTCAGTAAACTACTAACAGGAAAATAATGACAATCAACCAATGCCAATGATCTTAGGAAAGAAAATTCTTTGTGAGAAAGAATCAAATTATTGTTGGATAAAAGCAATGTCTTGTTGGAAAATAGCTGTTAGAGCAGTTTTTCATGGGTTTAACAAGACCATGTTTGTGGAAAATAAATGTTTTTTTACAAATCATGTATTATTGTATTATGTGATGGCATTACATTCATATTTTAGATTCTTCATAGTTTATTAATCACTTAAAAAATATGAGTTTTACCTGTTGCCCGCCTTATTGTTCTGTACCTGGACCTATAAGCACAGGTGGGAATGGGGGAGGGTGATAGAAGCAGGGCTGAAATTTAGCACTTGTTCTATCGTCTGAAACAACAAAAATTGTTTTGGCTTACCATTTTTTCAGTTTTAGGTTATCCAATGGACAAGTATGTTGTATTTGTGACTGACAAGCTTTTCTACATTTGCAAGGAAAAATGCTGTGCATATTCCTTTCAGAAGTGGTGCTCAGACAATTATATGTTCTATCATAGGAAACAATTAGAAAAGGAAAAATATGCAAAATACAGATCAAATGTTTGTTTGCATTTGAACTGATAGAACAGAAAACTGCAACATAAAACTCTATTGTTTGTTTCCTATATCAGAAACATCAAATTCCCTAAAACTGTTGTGTATCATTTTTCACTTTCATTTGGGCAACCAAACATTTTTTTGGACAACCGCAGCGTGGCTCCAACTTGTCTGAAAAACAACCTAAAAATTCCTTTAAAGACCAGGCCTCAGAAGGGCATATGCCCACCACCCTACCAAGTCTGGCAAAAATATTGGACCCATTTGGACAAATGGAAAAAATGAAGAAAATCCTTAATTCTAAATGTGGGTAAAAAATATACCTGTTCACTTCAGAAATGTGACATCATTTTGTCTTTTCTTGTCCTAAGTTATAGATGAATCCCGCCCGACAGAAAGTGATAGTCTGATTTGAGTCAGCTGTAACTGGGGTCTGTCATCTTTTAATCTTTCAATTTCTTTGCTTACCTGGTACCATGGATGATTGTACACTACGATGCCTCTTGATTCCTTCGACTTCACTGTGAATGAGGGTTTGAAATTACATTTAGTAATGAAGGAAGACAATTTAAGACTGATGGACCCCACGAATGGCTGCTTACAGTCACTAAACACAAGCACTGATTGGATTTGTCTATAAGGGCTGGCTTTGGATTAGCCACTCCTTTTATTCCTGAGTCCACAGTCTCATGACACCTGTCAATGGGAAAGCACATTTATTAAACAGCTGAATGCCTCAGTAAAATGTTTTGAAGAAAAATCTCTTCAAGGTCTTTAAAATTTATGTACTAGGTCAGTGTAAATATTTTTCTTTAAATTTAGAATCATGAAGAAGTACTAATATTTATTTTCATTGATATATTTTGTTAATGTATTATCACACTCTACAACTGAAATTTAATACTTCGGTGTACTGTAATCATTTTTAACAATTTTTTTTTTTTAAAATCCATCTATGCACTCACCAAATTATGCTTCTCCTTAAGCTGTTTAAAATTTAAACAAACATTTTGGTAACTTGAAGGATGTGTTCTCACCAAATTATGCAACTAATTTATTCAAACTGTTTTGGAAACTTCACTTCAGGTATGCAGTGCCTTGTAATAATTGGTTCTGTTGCATTTTCTAGTGACCTTTGCATACTGCATGCACATTTTTCTGATGATTTTAACACATTAATAAGCAATAACACATCATTCAAATTTCATTACATTTATTCTTTAAAAATTATTCATTTAAAATTATGAATTATTAATATAAAATTTAAAATGTCAGGTTTTTATTGTTTAATGGTGTATGAATATATCTAGCCCAAGTTTTAAAGAGGTTGTTCCAAAACTGAAACATTTTAAAGGGCAAGAACAGTCATCCTGACTTGAAGCAGTGCAGTAGACTGTCCAGTTTCATGATTGGCTGCTGAGAGTCGTCATTTTACAATATTTTTACTCATCAAATGTGAAATTTACTAGAACTAAATGCTTGGATTACCATGCATATGCAATACTGAAGTCATAAAATATTATGAAAGATTCTTTGCAGAGAAACGAGATGAGAACTGTATTATTTAATTGTTACTTCAAAATTAGGTTGAGGAAACTGCTCTTGACCTTTAATTCCATTAGGTTACTTAGAGCATAGGATTAAGATTGAAAAAATCTGAAGGCTGCTTTGAGATCTTTAGGGATGATTTGATTTCATATTTGTAAAGATATTTGAATGCATGACACAAAGTAATTCAGGTGGTCTTGAGGATTGCATGGTATACTTTATGAAGTGTGGATCACATTTCACACGCAGAGACCTTGAACCCTACCTAATATCCAGCTTTGATGACTACAACACTTTAATGATTTTACTGTGAAGGACATCTTTTCAAATGGTCTGTAGCTTCAGGGAGTTCATGTGAATACCAAAGAGAATTAATCAATTGTTTTATAATTAGTTGTGAATCCTTGTCACACCTCTGTATGTCTACTGAACATGTGCTCTGTATTTGACTATTTGGATAATTCTAAAATGAATTTTGTCTTGCCAGAATAAAGCAGACCATAAAGTTCTGATTATTTGGACCAAAAAAATTCAAGTCCGTGGGTGCTACTTGCCAATTCCACTCTTACAAATTAGTAAATATATTTGCAAAACTTGCGTCATTTTTGTCATTGTTTTTTTTTTTCTTTTTTGTTAAACTCATTTTGCTTGTAAAGCTTAGAAACTTGCCTGTAAAACATTGTCTATTAAAAACAAACAATTTACATGATCCTTGTCAGACTGCCACATGGCCACATGAAATGTTTAAGAAGTTAACGGATGTATTCTGGGAGTTTCAGAGGTTCCATTTGATAACTTCTTTTGGCTAAAATCTGGGCAGCCTCTTTTCCTTCAGCCATTTTGCGGTGTAGATCTGATGTGTTTGACAAAGTCAAGATCAAGGTAGAAATTTACGAAGCAAGCATTTATTATTGCCAATTCGACCAGTTGAGCACCAATCATAAAAGAATCTGGTCTTCTGTATGACATGTGCAGAGTCTGCTTTTTCCATGCAGTGTGTGTTTTGCCTCCAAATAATTTGAAATAAACCTTATGCATATGTTGTCACAATGCAACCTACCTTTGGAGGAATTGACCTTATGCTTATGAAGTCAATGCAACAAAATGTATGTCCTTTATAGAAAAAAACAACCAAAATATCAAGAAATGCAGATATCCGATTGGTCAGCTAACAGCCAGTATTGAAAGCAAGGAAACCATGATAACAAAAAGAAGCAATCACAGAAGAATGGTAAAATTCATATGCATGTTATTATCCAATTTGATTGCAAAACATGTATGCTTTCACCTTGTGGATTATGCCATAGAGTTTAAATGCAAAAAATTGTTCGGTAGCAAAACCGTTGATTCGTATGTGGTGTAAAAAAACCAGACAGTGCTTACTATGATGTAGCCATGGTAATGCAACAGTTTAAAAGTGGGGGTAACAAACAAAAATAACAAACAGTAGCTCTTCTAGACACAGTAATAAATATTGTATAATTTGATGTCATGTAATTACATCACTTCCTGTTTAGGGCCATTCTCAATTTGCAAAAAGCATAACCCTTTACCATAGTTTGGGTCCTTTTGGAACCATGCGGAGAGCGCGGCTGTCACCCATCTTTACTGTTTCACGCGGGGCTCGAAACTGCGAGTAACTATCCGAAAATTCGGCCACAACAACGAGAGAGACAATAGTTAAAGGTCACAGGGTCAACAGCCTACAGAAGCTGATGCAGGGCGTGCTATGTCCCCTTTTCTGCCCACTCCCGAGGCGCGCAAATATGCCCCACTTGGAGCACAACGGAAAGGGTTAAAGGGTCTGCTGTGATCATTCTAGAATACACAAAATTCCAACCAAGCCATCTTCTTGCCACCTGATCCTGAACCTTTTTTGGCATATCATGCAGCTTAATTGCCCAAGGCCATTTCTGCCATGACACAGCAGTCTCTGCCTATCCACTTTTCTTGTATGGTTGACTTGATGCCTACATGCTATAAACAATCAAATGCTACCCCCTACCCCACCATTACACCACTGTTCCCAGCTCTCCTTGCAATGTTATTTCACATGCATGGTCCTGTGCACACCATTCACCAATCCTGTGCAATTGCAGGTATAATTTGAATGTTTCCACATTTTAAATAGATCAAAGGAGATCTTATGACTGCTGATTTATACAGGCTCCTCCTATTGAAGTATCAAAATATACAAAATTGTGAAGCAATATAGCTAGGCCTTAATACAACGAGTTTCTGCATGCATTATTACTGCAGAGCACACAACATCATAAAGTCCTTGTCCTAAAGTAAGTTTGTGCAATATTATTTCAGGAAAAAATGATTAAAATGGCTTCTACATGCATACACCATAGCAGTAAGAATCACGTTATGTACAATTCTTGAAGAAAGCAGGAGTTACTTGCCAAATGAGAAAATTTTTATGAATATGTACCCATCAGCTAGGCTATATGCACTGTTGTTTTTGCAGTAGGCAGTTCTAACATCACCCAAACAGGGGCTGGCAGTAACTGAACAGCTTTAGCATTTGTGACAATCCTAGAGGGTGAGGGCAGACATTCTTACCAGTAGAGCCTTTAAACTAGGACAAATGTCCAATTGGGACTGACAAAGCCTGCATGTAACCACAAATTTCATTTAAAAGTTGATGGTAGCATTATTTTCAGCAAAGTTTTGTTGAATGTGAACTTGTGAAGGCATGGAAACTGTATGCAACAAATACAGCCAACATTGTCAAGAAAATCTGATTTTACTCCCTGGACAGTGCATACTGTGAAGTTGTGAACCAAAACTACAGAACATTACAGTATATGTTGGCTGCACTCTGACTTTTTCTTTAGCCAAGACAGCTAGTATGTAAACTGGGCCACCAGGCCAGGAATACACCCCAAACTTGGGTGGTCCTGGTCAGACCAGGACAATTGGCATCTTGGGGTTGGGGTGGTGACAGGTGCTCCCAATAGTTGAGAAACTATTGATTTTTCATACAATAAGTTGCCTCAGCAATACTGCCCCTCTCCCCCCCCCAAAATAGAGAACAAATGGCCACCCTTGAGCATGGGCCTTAACTAGCCTGACATTACACGTACATCTGTAAACTTCCATGGAAGATTTTATCAATTAGCTCTGACAATATGTAAAACATAATAAATTAAGAACAGATATAATTCTGGATTAGCTACTATTCCCTATATCTAGAAGAGCTACTGATTTCCTTATGGTGTTTTCATACATACATAAATTACTTGAAAGGTGAGAACCATGAACGTAAATTTTTCCTTATGAGTTCAACACTCACTATGATCAGTACAAAGTCAGCATGTGAAATCTTCAGGCTTGGCAAATAAAAACATAAAAGTAGGATCAAAACAAAGTTAATAGATGAAGAACTATGATATCAATTGCCTATAGCTTGCTTTCAGGTAAATACTGAAGTAGAAAATCGTGCTGTATGTATAAAAATGTCTCCACCTTTAACACAACAAAACAAAAAATTAATAGAAAGAGTCAAAGCCATTACAAATTCTGTTTTAAAATGGCGAAAAAACTATGGTCACCATACTAACAATGATAGCAGGAGATGATAAGGAGCATCTGCAAGGTATTTGCAAGGGGTATGACAAAGAAGGAGAATGGTGCCCCTCCTCATGCCTAATTAGGTTTTCCTTCCCCCCCCTCCTCATGCCAATTAGATGATGGGTGCTTGACAAAAGTACACAACTTTCAAACTTAATAACTTAAAAGAGAGACAAGCTTCCATATGGTATACAAATTGCACAAAATTTTGTCAAGAAGTAAACTGTCTATTTGAACTGGATGCAACTTCTACAAAAGACCCAGAAACCCATTGTCAGTATTAAAAGGGAAGCATGGCCGCAAATCCCGGAGGGCCTTCACCCCTCAAGTGAAAAAGTAGGGGGGGGGGGCCAAATCATAATTTGGCCCCCAAAAAATTTGAGTAGACCTAAAAAGATGGTCACCTTTTTTTGTTTTTTTTCCCTTCGAAAACTGTTTTTCCGAAACTGCGGAAACGCTAGAACACAAGAGCTTCTGGGGGCTTCGCCCCCGGAACCCCCCAGGGGCTTTGCCCCTGGATCCCACCAGGAGCCCTTTGGGGCTTCACACTCGTGGTGCCCGCCAAGTGTGCACAGTTTAATACTCATGGGCACATCGTAAGCATTTTCGCCCCCCCCTCCCACTCAAACAGAGATTTGCTCCCCTGAAGGGAAGAATATTTGCTTGATAGGAATTTATTTCTGCTACAGAGGGGGAGGACGCATACAGACCCTTAAAGTGGTACAATGAAAAAACTAAAGAAGGGGATTAATGCCGAAGCCTCCCACATTACCTTTGTCATACCTCCCTCTGAAAGTTCTAAAGCATGTCTCCACATGCCAGTTGGACTGTATGTACACTTAGTATGAGACAAGCTGAAGTTCAGCCCATACTGGTCATTTATCGCAAAATTTGTTGACATGCCTAAAGGGTAGCTTTGATAAAAGTACCAAAACTTGTAAGACAAAGGTCAGAGAAACCTAAAAGATACAGTATTTTGCATTATCTGACAAAAAAAAAAAGTCATGTCCTGCAAACAAAATCTTCAATCCTGTACATACAATCATTATAGCTGACTCTTAAAACCTTATTACTTGCAGCACTTTAGAATTCATAAACTCTATATACAAAGACATGAATATGCAAACTTATGCAAATTTCATACATGCTTTTTAACCAATAAAAAATCTTGTTCCATTACCACGGCTGTTAGGTTTAGTGATAAAATATACAATAACATGAATACTAGCTATATATGCACTTTACAACATGGGTATAAAACTGGATAATTTCAAAATGTATTTACTTCATAGAAAATTTAAGAATCTTGTCATACTGATCAAAATATTAATTAGAATTAAGAAGGCACCAAAGTATTTGTGAGAAATTAAAATTAAAAAGAAGCATTCCTATTTACAAACTGACCAAATTTAACGTCAACAACAATTTGTTAAGTTTCTCTAGATTTTTATGCTTAAATACATTATTATACCCCAAAAGTACTTTGCTAATCTGAAGAATTTGAAGCAACCCCTAAAAATTTTCAAAATTAGTTGAATCAAAGTCACACAACAAATTGAAAACAACTACAACTCATGCAAAACGGTATGAAGCATTCAATGTGCTTGTAAATTTTACCAAACTTTAAACTGCTGTATAAACATATTTATGATATCTTAACACATGAAATTCAATGTTTATTCAATACATCCTTCTCTAAGATCGTTGTTGTCCGAACCAACCCCCCCCCCCCCATCCCTGCCTTAGCCCCTCATTCCTATATGGTACCCACACAGATGTCCTTCCACAAATAAAATGGTCAGTTTTGTATTGTACACAAGTTTCAAAAATCTCAACACAAATATGTAAGGAATATTTAACCACAGATTTTTTTAAATATTATGGAGATGATATTCAAAGCTTTCAGATTTTCGTATCACCCTAGCTCTCAAAAGATTCACCGAATCGGTAGTTGAAAGTAGTATTGGGTACAGGGTGCCTGCGCTTTCAGAGGAATCAACTCGCATGACCTTTCCAGGACCAAATAAACTTATCACAACCTCTCTCTTCAGTGAGAGTAAATTTTGATATTACAAAAAAAATTTCAAACAAAGTCATTTATATGTAGAAATTTCCATGATTTTGCCAGGACTTCAAACAATTTCCATGAACATAATGACTTTTCGTGACTTCTTAATCATTTTCCACATGACATTTCCACATTTTCCATGACTACAGGAACACTGTGGGTATGTTGATATTTATAATGTCTCTGGCCCATTTTAAGTACAACCCCATGGTGTCATTTCAACTATAAGGTATGATACCATGAGCAATTAAAACTGGACTTACACATTTGTCAAGAAGAAAAACGAGCCAATGGTATTTGGTGGTGCTGATTAAAACATTTTCATCGAACTCTTGATCCTGGCTTTTGTCTTAGCAAAAGTGATGATTGTAACTTAGAAGGTAAGGGGAAGGAGAGGGGAGGGGGAAAATGGGGTGCTATACCAACAACTATGGACCATTGTTAAATTATCCAAATGATTTCAACCAGTGAGTAGAAATAGGCGACAGTAACTCTTCCCCCTTCCCTTTACTCACTCCGCAAAAGACGAAGTTAATCTCAGCTTTTAAGTTCTTTACTTTGCACAGACAGAATATTATAGGGACAACAGACAGAAGCAAATGGACTAAGGCAAAAAGGAATGGGGGGGGGGTTGCAGCTTTAGATAATGGGGAAAAAAATAGTACTGACAGTTCTCAGTCTTCATGACAAATGGAAGACAGTACTCAAGCTTACTCCACAGTCTACTAGCTTTTATTAAATCAAGGTGGGCAACAGTCATCAGACTAGCACTGGGATAGGTATCAACAGATCACACTACAGCCCCAATCCCTTTCAGGTCCTTTCCACTGAGGTGATCAGAACAGACCTTCTTTCCATAACAGCTTAGTTTTAATAGAATGAGGAAAATTCCTAAAGGAAGCAAGAACCATCACTTATAACAGTACTGTAAATTGACCTAAAATTATGATAGACCTCAAACTAAGATTTTCAACTACTTTGATAAGACTGAACTAGCTATAGAAAAATGTTGATATGGCTAGATCCCCCCTAAGCTCTTTGAATCAGACCCTCTTATTTGTTGGCAACCTTTTACATAGACAGCTACACTTTAACTGAATTCAATAAAACCATGTTCATTCACCTCAATTATGGTAACCGCAAAAACTACTGAGACCTTGCATATAGAGGCTGTGATTTTAACAACACAGAAGAAAACTTTCTCGATGCTAAAAATATGAGAAAGAAACCATGACTACATCCCTGCTTAGTGACATCACCATGCTCCTTCCTCCACCCCCTCCCCCCCCCCTCTAGCCAACTGTTATCTTTTGTAACTGCCTCTGACCTTAGTTTGCATATAAGATCAAAATAGCAAACTCTCTCCATTTAAACCTAACTTACAAGCAACATACGCACAATTTGTGCAAGAAAGAATATTTAAAAGAGAGAAAATACAAAAAAGAAAAAGAAACGTCAAATTTTCTAATGGCAAAAAATATTGCACATTGTGAAATTCTTATGTATAAAGTGCATACTCTTACACAAATCTGTGATACTTTGCTACCCTAAAGCATTACCCAGGCAAACATTTGGAAGCAAACTGAAAGAGGTATTAAATGTGAAACTATAATGAAAGAAATATTCCATCTTGAACATGTTATCATATA
The DNA here is from genome assembly GCA_037179385.1 of Holothuria scabra. Classification (NCBI taxonomy): domain Eukaryota; kingdom Metazoa; phylum Echinodermata; class Holothuroidea; order Aspidochirotida; family Holothuriidae; genus Holothuria; species Holothuria scabra. The sequence continues at coordinate 26,258,201 of CM074196.1, read as the reverse complement.
TCTGAGGCAATTTAAGGGTTTTAACATGAATACTGTGACAGAAGAAGTGTCGTTTTGCAGTGGAATTGAATCTCAGACACTTTTCAATGAGAAAAATCAAGATTGGTGGTAGGTAGGGGATAGAATGGGTGAACTGTCCGTCTGTTTGGAAAGCCTCCCATAAAATATCCAAACATCCATGTACTTTAGGCTTGTGGGGTTTAATCAGGATTTTTCCAATCCACCCCATATCCCTTCCCACACTTTTGACAGTCTGGTTAACTGTGGTGATTACAACAAAAATAAGTGCCCTTTTTTCTCTCTGTAGGCCAATTGTACAAAAGAAAAGAGCATAATGTCTCACAAAAACACAGTTTCACTTTATTAGGAACCCTGTTTCAAAGCGACTCCTGAGAAATGTCAAATCAGTTCATTGAATTAAAGGTTTGATCAGATGCTCCTTCAAAAAGTTCTTTATTAAAAGGCTTCATCTGTGGAGTCACAGAGAACTTGATATGTTTCGCTCAAAAGGTACCTTCTTTTTGAAAACAAGTTGTACTGAAATCCTTCTCCTTTCTGCAGAGCTCACAAGCTAGACAGAATTTTTTAAAGACTCTGTTCTCTCACCCCAAACAGTACCAATTCTCCTACCCTTCTTACTGAAGCCCCTCCCACAATTGTCTGAAATTCATCCTCATCCAGACACAGTCTCAGTTTATTGCTTCAGGGTGAGTAAAGAAAAACTGAATTTATATAAACAACACACTCTCAGTACCATACATGCTGTGTAATATAAGCTTTAGCCCTCTGCATTGTTTGAAGTAGCTGTCAGTCAAAGAGTTGAGTCAATTGAGAATTTCGGTACCTGGGTACCAAAACTGTAGTTTGGGGTGATAGGTTAGGCCCTTTAAGCACAAACTCTCAACTTTCAAAATATACAATACAAAGGTATGCATACACCTCCATGCAAGATATATTATCTCTGTAAATTATCAATAACTAAAAAAATGTCAAAATGCCAAACCCCTTTATTGGTTTTTAAGAAAATATTTGATTTCAGAGTGACCTTGAAAAAACTTGAGATGGCATGCTGTTCAAAATGCCAACCATAGCATTGAAATTACTTAAAATACCAGCTTGATTATCGACCAAAATTGACTTAAGCAAAAGCACATAAGCAAGGAAACTAAACAGGGTTTTATTTTAGTAAACAGGTGACCTAGTTTTAACTTTTCTAGGACACCTCAGTAATAGTGGTTCAGCAAAGGTTTTCACTAGAATAAATCCTTTACACAGCGAATGATCACACTCACCAATAATTTGAAAAACCCTGAAGAATTAAAGTTGCAGTAAAATTCTCATAACCCCACAATGGAATCATAAGACTTTGTTGACTTCAAAATGAGTTAAAATTCAACAAAGAAAAGGGAAGACCTCAGAAATTGTCACGACAGAAAACTTGCGTACTTTAAAATCTTCGCAAAAATGTGTTGATGTTACAAAATAACTGGATGACACAAAACCTCACACTTGTGCAATTGACTTGAATGGGTTTAAGAGGGAGTGATTTCTTTAAAATACAGTAAAATGACTCATAAAATTTCAAATGACCTTACTTCTCCAAAAACAAACACCTTTGGTATTGCAAGTACATAACCCTTCGATCCAATGACCATACTTCTTTACAAACGTATATATCATAAAAATATTCCCTCATTTTTTTCATATTCCTCCACAAAACTCTTTCCTGTTTTCCTAAACACTTCTTAGCCTCTAAACCAATTTCTTTTACGTTGCATCCATCATACTGCTTATGTATCTATTCAGCCAACTCCTTAAATTGACCAATTAATTTCTTACGTTTGGTATGAAGCATATTTCAAGAGCACCAAGTAATACGTTCGTTTGCCTGATATTGGACGAACGTTCACCGCTCAACACATATTGCTGCCTGACCCCATGCTTGGAAGTATCTTCTGTTAAGGAGGTGCTGGACCCTCTAGTCTTTATTTCCCATATGTTGGATTCTTAAAGACAGTCGTTGAAGGCCTGTAAATTGGATTTTCACCCTGAAAAAAGGAAAGAAATCTCCTTGAGAAGACACAACCTTAGATTTGTAAGAATTACTCGCCACCCACTAACTTAATAATTTATCCAAGTCTTTGAGTAATGAAACTTAATTACATCACCCTTGTATACCATTTATACCTATAGTTACAACCTGGCAAAGTGGTAGCCATGGTTTTATCACATTTTCCAGACAATATAGGGGTAAACAGTGTTAATAGGGTGGAGTGAAAAGGATTTATTAAGATTTCCATGTAAAAATGTGACATTTCATTCTGTATATGGAAATCAGTCACATCTGCCACAGTTTTTAAGGGCAGACTGTGATTAACAGTTAAGTATCCAACCATTGGTTTATTATGTGAACCAGTGCCGTATTGAATAGTCCCATGAAGACCTTAGACCATTTTTTCCTCAAACATAGGCATTGCCTTTTACTGATGAGGATGTTTTTTGAAATGGAAAAATTGGCGTCAAGCAGGATTCGAACCAGAGACCTCCTGCTTACAAAGCGGGTGCTCTGACCACTGAGCCATTGAGGTTTATGTGGCAGAGCGCAATCACCTAATTTTAAATACTGTTTGTTCATTACTTCAGTTGACATCTCAAATAAGTACAAAATATTTGTTTAGCTTTGATGGACATCCTTGCCCAACAATAGTTACATAAAGTTGGATGAATACCAAATTTTTGACTCACCGCTTCCCACCTAACTTGCACTCTTTCTTTCTCGAATCTGTCAAATTCATTCCTATCATGGATTAGGGCAAGTAATCTCCAGATTAGTAGAAGAGCTAGACCTACAAAGATGATCCCTAGGATAATTCCAAGAATAATCCAAAGGATCTCAGGTGTGCCAGGGCACTCTGAAAAGATCAAGAAACATGTTTAAGGTAAAGTTGAGGGCAGTGTGTCAAAATGTTGGATGGGGATAAATCTACAAACTCAATAATTCAGTAGAAATCAGGTATATAAGGTTTTACTCCTCGACAGGTAATTTGTGGTTTATTCTAGCAGTGCCTATTGTCTTCTTTCCACCTTGTGGGGTGCAAGATTGTTTCCACTGCCTACATACTAAACATCTTGCACAATGGTAGTGGTTTCCATTTTAAAGTTTTTACGATATAATTTTTAGGATGACTTAACCTCCCAGGCCTCCTGCACGAGGAGCAGATTGCTCCACCACTAGATTCAAACACATAATTTGAGAGTTTGAGAGAGTATGAGAGTTCGAAACATATGACTGACATAGGTGTAGTAGGTGTCATATTGTCATACAAGATTGTTAAAAGCCTAGCTGTTTTTCTTGGAGGGATTGATTTTTGTCATTCTCCAAACCTCTCTGATTGTCCAAATTTTGCCCAAAACTAAATGTTTGCATGACTTCGTCAAGTTTCTGGAAATCGCTGGAGTGACCACTCCAACTTTCATCCCCTATCTGTTTGAACATAGTTGATATAAATTGATATAAATACACCAACTGATCTTCCGCACACTGATGACAAAATGCAACAAAAGTATGATGTCAGACATTAATGAACGATAAGAAGCTCCCTCTTACATTGTGATTCTTGTCACAATCCAAATGAGATAAATTTCAAGAAGAGTTTGAGATAGAATAAGAGGTTTTACTTTACCTTTCTCATCTAATACTTCTATAAAGTAAGTTCCGTTGGAAAGTATTTCATGGGTGAAATATACATTACAGTTATCATCATCAGTAAATACACATGGCTCGCTTCCTGGTGAAACAAGGAAAAAAACAAAAAGATAATGATTTCTGTCACAAAAAATTTTTTAAAATAAAATATTTTAAAATTACTTATTTCATGAATGTCTCTTAAGAATCATGTGACATTATGTTTTCTCTTCAACTCCCAAACATACTATGGGTTAACTGCTTGGTTTACAGGGAATAAACAATATTAAAGCCTTGAATACAACAAAAGGTGACTGGAAAAGAATTAAGTGAGAATTAGCTGTAGTTTTAAAATTAGTTTGGGGTGGCTGATGTTACCCTTTAAATTACGAAATGTAATTATCATTTCATATTACACTACCAAAAGGGAAACAGAAGGAGCATATTTCATCAAGTGGACTATTTTATATTCTGTTTGGTGTGAATGCCCATATTAGTAAAGGAAATTTTTAAGCTAAAAAAAAAGAATTAAAAAAGAAAAAGTTTCTCTCACCACCACACTTAAATTGAAAGTGCAAAGATAAGCAAATCAATCCCTTCAATTCCATCACACAATTTTCTGTTTTATCCTATGGGCATTATACATCCCACATAGATCCTTCCATGTATTATATATGATAAATCCTTCACAAATCCTTTTTTATCATTTATTCATCAAGCACCATTCTGTTTATCATACATCCATCATACATTTTTAATTGTCTTTCACACATCATGCATCCTTGCATCATACATCATACATCAATCATACATCCTTTTGCCTATCATTCATCCACCATACTTCTTTTATTCTATCAATCCACCATACTTCTTTCATTCTATCATACATCCCTATCATAGCCCCATCACATATTGTTCATACATCCTTTTACCATACATCATTAATCCATCCTACATCCTTCTGTTTCTCATATTTCCATCATACATTTTTCTGTCTGTCACAACATCACACGTCCTTCTATCATACATCAATCACAGATCCTTTTGACCATCATTCATCCACCATACTTCTTTCAGTCTATCATACATCCTATACCCATCATGGCCCCATCATATATTTTACATATATCCTTTTATTATACATGAAGCATCCATCACACATCCTTCTATTCATCATGAATCCATCATACATCCTTCTGTTTATCATACATCCACATACATTCTTCTGTCCATCAGGCATCCTTCTATCATACATCTTATATCCTTATAGCATACACAGACAAAAGTGCAGACTCAAATCAGAGCTTCAAAAGGGCTCAGAAATGTGTCAGAAGGATGAGAATTGGCAGCACATTTTGCTGCTGCTTCGATTGCCTTTTTTGAGGGGCATTATGAAGGGGCATTATGACGGGGCATTACGACAAACAATATGGGCTCTATTGCCTGCTTTCTATTAGCGGTGCCAGCTTCCTCAAACCCTGGCAACAAAAGGAAGTCGACTGACCTTCTCTATTGTTTAGCTCGTCCACCACATAGATGGGATGAGGGCAGGCATCACACTGAGTCTCATTGTAAGGTCCTGTGCCAAATGTTTTACATTGTACACATGGCTGGTTGATGTCACACTCACTAGGACAGTCCTGTTGAAGAGCCAAAAAAGGACTTTAAAGTTTGCAAAATTTTATCATCTTTCCTATCATGAAATGGCTAGCATACAGTTTTGATTATTTAACCAGGTCTATTCAAAGTTTAAAATATTTCCATATATAGAGCACCTTAGATCTTCCTTAAAAAATTTCAAAGACCTGCATCTGCTTAAAATCTGAAACAACAAAAAGGGCAAAGTCGGCTGGTCAACTGGTCCATATGTGCTCCAGTCTGGCGTGCAACTCCTTCCATTGACTGGGAAGTACATTTTAGTGGCAAGCCTAATGACAAGTGGGAGGAAACCCAGAGTACCTGCAGGACAACTTTTCACCTATCAAACAAAACCCCCACTGAAATTCATGGTTAAGATTGGTTTAATTTTCCCTTTAACACATCATAATTAGATTTGCATCTTGAGTTTAAACTAGCAGAACTTTGGAAGTGGTATTTTAGTTACCATGGTAAACCCTAACACAGAAGTTTACGCAGTTAACTGTTAAAGAGATGGTCTCAGCAGGGACATATAACAAAAGTTAAATTTGAATGACTTTAAAGAGGTGGTCCTTTCTTACCTTACACAACTGACATGTGGCACCAGAAAATTTGTCTGGATTTCTACAAACACAAGCACCACAGACACAATCACCCTCATCATTACATAGACGCTGTAGGGAGAAAATTTTATGACAAATAATGACAATCATGTTGAGTATTCCTCACACTTGGGTTTACATTGAAATAAAATGTTAAGTTAGTTTCTTTCTGAAATATCAACTCAAAGGTTAGGGTAACACAGGGTTTTAAGCCTCAACTCAAAGCCCTCTGGTAATCAAGTGGCTACCATAGAATTTTTTCCCCATTGCAGGGCACTTGATTGTTATCGCTACGCCATTGATTATGCAGAGCATCAAGCACAATGGTAGTAACATCTACTATTTAAAGCGGCTCATTGAGTTGATATCGATAACTTAATGAGAGTCTCAAAGGGTCACTACCACATAACAATGCTTACAGTTAGCATAACAAGTCAAGTTTCAAGTCCAAAAGTCACAGAAAACGTTAAAATTTTGAATTTTTAGTGTCCTGACTTGTAACGGTTTTGTACATAATTTGAAAAAGTGTCTGGTCACGAATTTTTGAAAACCGACTTGAACCGTTAAGTACTCACTCATAAAACAGTTATTTGTAAGTTGCTTATGGAGATTGTCTAAGATTGACCATTTGTCAAAGGTATGTGAAGAAAACTTAACAGGTTTGGAAAAATTAGTTGAATTTCATGAACCAACTCAATGAGCCGCTTTAAGTCTTTGGTATGATTCGACCTGGAAATCGAACCTTGGACCTTCTGAGTGGGAATCAGATGCTCTACCAGCTAGACCACACACTCTGTAATTTCAACTCATACAAGGTAGACTACCCTTGGTTTAAAATAGGTCCAGCCTGTATGACCACAATGTATCCCCTACCCCACAACACCCTAGGTCAGTTCTGTACCCAACCCTGGGAAAGTCCAAAATTTCTTGCTGAAGAAGTTGTCTGAGGGGTCTGTCAATTGGACAGATCCAAATTGTTGGTAGTAAAGATCAGGCAGAGCTGAGGTTGGGTGGTGGGAATTTATCTGGTCAAGACATTGCAGAGCAATGTACCACCACTGCCTGCCCATTAAAGGAAAGCAACACTGAATCCTGTGTTGCAAACTCTCATGCTATTGCTTTATTGCACAGTCTGCACTTACTTAAAAGTTAGCTTTTTAAGCTTTTGCCTATGGTACACTGTCTTGACACTACATGTAGCAGGAATGCAGTGTGTATTCAAACTTAAACATTGTTACCAAAAATTTGTTTTGGTTTCAAACATTACAGATTCTGAAATGGCATTGTGTATAGTTTTAATAATTTTGCTTTAAGTTCAAAGTAACACAGAAACACTGCACATACTCATTTCACAATATTTTCATTCACGTAGCTTGCACACCCCAAAAGGACCAGATTTATATATGAACTGATGAACTTAACTGTTACCATACCGATGGCAAAATGTTTTTCCTACTGGCACTTTCCAAATTAAATATTTAATACACTTTATCTAAAATAAGAGTACTTTTCCTTCTGTTTTTGGCCTCGACTGTGGATGACGAGAAAGAGGTTGTATCTGGTAAGTAGAAGTTCCCCATGGGCACCCCAACCTGAAGTAGTGTAGTAGACTGTCCTGTTTTATGATTGGCTCTTGAGAGTCATGTGACAGAATTTTTTTCTCCTCAAATGTGAAACTTAGAAGGAGTAACTGTTTGGTTTACCTTGAATATGCAATACTGAAGTTCTAAAGTATTACAAAAGATACTTTGAAGAGACACCCAGTGTTCTCCACAGGTCCAAATTTTGTCCGGGCGCTTTTCTCTGATATGGCAGATGATACTGACTGCCGTCCTGGGGAGGGGTCTAAGAAAAGGGAGTCTCAGGTCGAAAATGGAAAAATTTTTGCTCACTCAAGGTGGGTTGGGTGCAAAATGGTAATACATGTGGTGCTAAATTTGAACTGAACAATTCAAACGTTACCCAAAAAAGGTGAATGCACTAGTTTTTGTCCAGGTGGCCGAGATTTTTGTCCGGGAGGCAACTTTTTGTCTGTGCACTGATGCACACTCTTCAGATTTTGTCCGGGGGCGCCCGGACAGAATGGCTGGTGGAGAACACTGGACACTAGAAGGAAATTGTAGGATTGAGCTGTTGCTCCATCAAAATAAGTTTGGGGTGACTGATGTTGCATTTTCAATGCTTTAAAATTGAAGCCCGCCCTCAACAGTGTTCAATATGATAAAGAGTTAATAGTATTTGAAAACACAAATATTCCTTGATGCACTGTTCAAACAAAGGCAATGCCAGCTTACCCCATTGGGTGCTATACAGGTATCGGTGGACAAAGAGCAATTACAGTTACTGTTGATGTAGCCCTCTTTACATGCGCACTCGCTCTTCCACGAAGTTTCATTGCATATACACTCTCCCCTTGATGGACCTGTAAGAGAAAGTCATAACAGTATTGTGTTTAATTGTTCTTTGAAAACATTGACCATGGACAGCTAAAAGAAGTCAGTTGATATGAAATACTGGAACTGTGACAAATTCTTGTCCATGCTATGAAACTATTGAAGAGACTCCATCCCCGAATTGTACCTACTCCATCCCCGAATTGTACCCCATGGCTAGGGAAAAAGAGGATTAGCAGTCTTGGAGGAAAATCTACATCTGTGGTTTTGTCTTCACACCTTCCGGCTAGGTCAATTACAAAGTTATACAGGACATTGGAGAAGGGAAAACAAAGCCAGGGAGCCACAACTGGAAAAAATGGCATGGTCAGCTTGACTGGAACCTATTGGTATGAAACTGGAAAGAAAACTCCATCTAACTACGAAGCATTGTATGCTGTGTATAGTTGAAGCCAATATTACTTAGAACACAACACCATCTAGTTGCCAGCTTTAGTGTGCTCTTTGTTGGTGAAACAGGAAACACTCAAGTAAAAAACACTTTGGGATAACAATGGTTTGTGAACCCAGAAAAATAAAATTTTGACCCAAGAGAAAGACTGTGGTCAGTTAGTAGAAATTTTTTTCTTGAAGTTCAACTAAAAGGGAGAAGAACCCCTGTCCATTGGCCATGACAACTTCCCAATAATGAAAGAAACACACAAACAATCTACCCTACAATCCTTTCTTCTCCAACCAACTAACCAATAACTTGCAACACAGAAAAGCTAAAGGAACACTCAGGAAGAAAGAAATGTGGTAAAAATTACCAATGCTTGATTTAATTCCTATAACTGGATTAAAAGTACTTCATTCTTTGTGTATGTCCCATATTTTATCTCCTTGCAAGTAAAACTCAATTCTTTGGCATCTCTGGCGTCTGCTCATCACATTTTCATACAAATTTTTTCTTATTAGATTTCTGTTGAAACTAAAAGCAGGCTTCTGACATGAGGACGACTAGAAATAAAATAAGCCATAGTAAATTTGCCCTCTACAAAGTCAGTCTTGAAGGATTTGAGGGCTGTTGCCCAATTTGTGAACAATGCTTGCAAGCTCTTTTGATGTGTTGCAACCTCATGCGGCAAGTCTGCAAATCTAACAAGCTCTTGCAATGACTTGTCAGCTTTGGACCTCCTGCAAGCTTTGAGATCGGTTGTGAGAAAACACTCTCCAGTTAGGAGAAGAGAAAATGCCCTTCTGCTAGGCAACTCTCTCAGGGCATCAGAGGTCAAAAGTATTGTGAACGACTTGCTTTAATAGTTTCTTTAGATTTCCATGTATACCATGTGACAGCTTAAAACATCCCATGAAATAAGCTGTACCAAATGGTTAAAAGGGGAGGCGATTTAGGAGGTTAATCTTTCTGTGTGAGCAGCCAGCTTTATGAATCCCTATTTTACACACCCCTGAAAACACCTAAATGAACCATAAACAATTGCTTAGGTTCAGCAATCCTGCAAACAAAATGTCTCCTCCTGTCTGAAAACCTCAAACATATTGGATACTAGTCTTGTACCTCAGAAAAAAAAAACCATTCACTAACTTTTTAGTGAATTTCTAGATAGGAAAATCAGTGACAAAAACTTGATTAGGGAGAAATTTGGCTATGATAATCTCATTCCGCTGTAGCAAAGTTTCAAGAAACTGATGACTGGATAAAAACTGCAAAAGGAAATTGTGTCACATCTCACCTCCACAAATTTCCCCCTTGTATCTTTCACAAGAAAAATTGTCACACTGGCAGAAAGGACCACTGATTTCTTCCCTGGGGTTGGATCTGTAATCACAGACACATTTTCCACACACACAGGTTCCACGTCCAGAACATTCTAAATCTTCTTCAGAGTCAGGGCTGTTGAAGAAAAAAGAATAAACTGTCAATTAAACATCTACAAAAGGGGGGGGGGGGAGTCTGTTAGTTTTTACATATTGTCCTGACCTGTAAAATTTTATCAAGAATTTATTTACAAATCAAATGTTTGATTAAAGGGAAAAAGCAGTAGCCCAATGCATTTTTTAAATAACAACCAGACCCCACAGATTTCTTGTTTGGCTTCTGAGTAGAAAGGACGAAATTCCAGTTGAAACCTGCTAAAAGCTTTTAACAGGCACAACAGGTAATTGGAAACAAAATCAGCAGGTTTCAACAGAATTTTAACAGGAATAAACAGGAACAGGAAAAAAATTTTGTGTGTTACCTGTTGACATATCACTTCAAAAGGTAGCTGAAACATTGCTTGTTCATACCTGTTGATACCTGTTCAAACCTGTTGGAATATACAACAGGTCTCCACAGGAATTTTCTCCTGGGTATCTTTCATGAAATTTTGGGACTTAGACATTGCATATTCCAGGTAAACCTCTCCTAAATTCCATAATTTAGTGAGAGATTTATTGTCACATGACTCTCAAGAGCCAATCATGAAGCACTGCAGACATTACATTACCCAAAACTGAGGTGACTGCGTTTCCTGTTTAACTAAACATAAGCAAACCAAAACCCTTCAACACATTTTAATTAAATGTCACTCCTTTTGGTGACATATACTTGTCTTCAACCAAAGAAGGGTTCACTAGAGGTTCAATCAACAACTATAGAGTGCTTTCACAGACGTCTCAAGCCCCGCCCATTTTTACAGTCAAAATCTAGTGTAGTACTTGTTTAGTGTAGCTAGCTGAAGACAGCCGATGACCCAAGTGTCACTGTTGCACAAAAACACTGCTGATTTTTGTTGGGAAGTGGGGTAGCTTATCAATTGTGATGTATAAATCTGAAAGCCCTCTGTACCTTTTCCAGGTTATGAAAAGCAACTAAATTTACCCTACCAGGCAAAAAAGAGTAAGGGATGCCTTTTTATAGAAAAACTGTAGAGAATCTTTCTATTGTAGCATATGATCAATGACAACTCTGACCATTGAAGCTCAACCCTGTATGGCGCATTAATAACTAGTTACCGGTTAGATGGTGTTAGCACATCTGACTTGTAGCCCGGAGGTCTGAAGTTTGACTCCAGCCAGGTCAAAAGCAAAGGACTTTAAAAATGGAACCCACTGTCAAGGACTTGGTACTCAGCATAAACAAAGGAATTGGGAAAACAAGCCAGTGAACTGCAACTGGGAAAAGCCTGTGGACGGCTCAACTTACTCAAATGCTTTGCCTTAAAAGTCCATCCAACTCACTAGAAACTACCTACAATCCTGGCCAAAAATACATGGGACAGTCCCCTGCTTCCCTGTTCAATGTTAAAGTCCTTCAAATTTTGGTTCAGGCAACATTGAAATTGGGGGGGATTTGGAAGACCAGGGAAACAATTTGGTAGATGTTGCTGCATTTGTGCCAAAGTGTCCATCATTTTTGTCCAGGATTGCAATCATGGCCAACAATATATGAGACAGCCCCCTGATCCCTCGTTCAAGGTTGAAATTCTTAAATTTTGATTCAGGCAACATTGAAATTGGAGGGAGGTTAATTTAGAAGACCGGCAAAACCATTTGGTAGATGTTGCTTCATTTGTACCAAAGTGTCCCATCATTTTTGTCCAGGATTGTAGCTGAGATTTAACAACACACCAAAAGGAAAGTGTTGTAAATTGTTGGGCCCAGCAACCACATATCATCAGAATGTGATTGTGAAAGTGGCATGAGAACTTTACAAACTTTGCATTCCCCACAGAGAAGCTCTATTCCTATCAACTTCAAGATCAACACAGGTCTGAAATACAAAGGAGAGCAAAGCCTTCCTTGTCAATGTAAGGAAGTGATATAACCTCTGCTGTCCTCAAGTCACTTTGGGACACAAATCTTTTGACTTCATTTACTGATATCTCAAGAACTACATGTCAGACTTGAATGAAATATTTATCACGCTGTGAATGTAGATTTGGTTACTCTTTCACACAGGAAAATGAAATATTTGTTGGTACACAAGTACACCAAAACTTAAAATTCAACGGTAATAAACAACAAGGCCAGTGCAACTTTTCATTTTGCAAGTAACAAAGTTGTCAAGACAGCAGCAATGATGTCCTGTCTTTCTTACTCCAGTACTCAAGAAAAGACAGAGTCAAACCATTCCAATTTCCAAATGATTTATTACGATCTTCTACCCTCCAGCATTTAACGTACAGGATTCTTCACACCCAGAGTCCACTGGCTACCAGCTCTAGGGCCTGACTGATTCTACAATCTACACGAGGTAGTCTCCTCAAAAACTACAGACCAATAATTATGTCGGAACACAAACATGTGACCACATTGGCCAATCACCTCCCTACCTTGACTTCCTATTCCAGGAAGTTCTCAAAGCTAAAAACATAGGAAAAACATTTGCATGAATTAATAAAATTAATTAACATGAAGAACTTTTCCATTATGTTGCCAAGGGCCGAGCACGACACAACAAATGACTTACGCAATGCAGGCTTCATCAACTCCTTCAGCTTCATCCCTGTCACACTCGCATTGTTTCCCAGACCTTCCATCGAAGCACTTGCATGCACCACACACGTAGGTACCATTGCCGTTAGTGCAGTACTCCTCTGAAACAACCTACACAATCAAAAAACAAACCCAAAAAATTACCTTTTTTCAAATTGTAAAAATTAAAAAATTTCACAGGAAAAGAAAAAGTCAAACAAAAATTTGCTACTAGTTTTCACATTCATATGCCTCTATCATTATCCAATCTTTAAAATGAGTCAGATGCTCACCCACATTTTTTTGCATGCATCTTGATTCAACGACAGCTGTCAGCAATGGAAGGTTGCAACAGTTCTTAGTTAGCCTTACACAGTACAATGGAACCTTCTAAAATATGTTAGGACTCCCACCATTGGTGTTTACCTTTCCTTCTGTGGGTATGTCAACAAATACAAGCTGCCATTGGAGGCAGCCAGAGGTGGGGTCCTTTGGCCTTAAATTGTTTTAATTTTTTTGTCTATGCGCAATGCTAAACCCTCACATCCAGTGAATTTCCGGAATCAAGAGGTATCTTAGTGTGTGATCATCCCTGATACATTAAAGCAAGGAATTGGAAAGAATAGAGCTGACGGACCACAGTTATGGCTGATTTTATCAGACCATGACTTGACTGATTGGATTCCTCTATACCTCGGGGCTGGATTTAAGGTTCCAGCAAGTTTTAAGCCATTTTTCCTTCAGTTTAATGCTTATCATGTGAATTGGGAGACCCCCAAGGCCAAACAAGCGATTTTGCACAGAGCACAAAGTAATCTCACAGGGAGGGCACAGACGCCAAATGGCCATGACGGTCATCAAATTTTATAGGGCAACAAGGCAGTTGCCAAAAATATGAAGGCCATGGCCATGGCCTTCGTTTAATTCCAGCCCTGTATACCTACCTCCTCCTCCTCACATTGGCAGTCACAAAGAGCCTCTATCGTCACAACTAGTTTCTCATTAAAGGCAGTAGGGCCGACTGAAAAGCTAAGAGACAGAAATATATAAGTTTGACAGCATGGTTGGTGAGTTTTGAGGGAGATACTGCATTTAAAATACTTCAATATTGCCTAAATGAAGTGAATAGCTCCTACCATTTTCAAATCATTCTGTCTCAACAATAAACACTGGCAATAGCTCCATCTCCTCACAATATTATGCATAAGAAGAGTTATGGAAGTTGCATTTTTTGAAATGTTGAAAGTTTGGGTGAACAAATTATTCTTGAGAAACAAACAACTGAATTTCTCTCTGGGGGAACTTATTTCTTTAAAAGAATGCTACCATACTACCTTATTTGTAATTATTTATCACTTTTCCCAATAAATGTTGGCTTCAAAAGGATGAAATTTCCTTGTAAAACACACCCAATATTTGCTTTTAATATACTGCCCACAGAATTTTACAAATAGTAAAGGAAATGTAAATTCTCAAGGCTTAGATATGACACCATATACATTATGGCCTTAAGCTACAGTTTGGAAAACACTCTTCATTAACTGTAGTTCTGGATAATTTGTGAGGTGACATCAACTGTTTAGGTATCAGCTTAAAAAATCTGTAAAATGTTTTAAACCTTTCAGTTGAAACAGTGATATAGTACAATATGAAAAATTTGCTACATTCCCAGGAAATGATCAATATATATATGCCAAATATAAAAGACAGTAGGGTAGGGTTATAGCTAGCAAATTGGAGTGGTGTTTATATCTACTGAAGTGGTGGTTGTATTAAGCCCGGGTTACACTACCATGAAGTAATATCGCATTCCAATCCAATTTTTGTGAGGTTTTTTTTTCATACTTTTGCTGTTTCAATTACAAACCTGTACATTCTCTTGTCCCCATCACATGATGTGTTTTTGAGAGTTATATCCAGGTTGAAGTTCACTTTATCACCCAGTCTTAAGCCCAAACACTCTGCAACACCAGGCTGTGGTGGGGTGTCTAAACAAACAGCTGTATACACAACATCGATGATGTCTTTATCTGCATTGTCAGCCAACTTGACCCCAGAGGTAATACTCTACAAAAAAGAAATGAAACAATGCGCTATTAAAGCTAACATTACACAACAACTGTGTTACCCTAGGCTGCATCTAGTCTATGGTGAAAGGGGTCACGTAGGAGGAGGAAAACTCCCTTAAAATTCAAAATTTATCATTGGCTAAATTCATTTTCTTGATGTTGTTCTCCTTCAAATACTTTGCTCTTAGAGCAAATTTTGTCCCACCCACCACCTCTGCACTCCTCAAGTTGTCACACTTTTGAAACATTTTTGTTGCAGTGGAATTAAGGTGCCATCCTGCAAAGTGAAATCTGAGGCAGTCCTCCCACATGACTACAGACTAATCCAACGGGCCCCTTATCACACACCAATCTAACACTTTCAGCTTTTTATAACTACATGACTGTCCATGACCTGTGCAATGAAGCGAACCCCACTCCATCCTCTTGGCTTTCAGAACAGTCGTCAGCAGGTTTAACGTTAGGTCTAGAAACAGGATGGTACATTGGTTGTCACCGTAATTTCTCTTCCCACCATCATATTCAAAACCAAAACATCTTAACAATCAGGATGGAATGCAGCCTGCATGTGTGTTTAACTCACCTTGATCTACCATACTGAATCGAAAAGTGGCTTATGTACTTTAAGGGAATTACTGCCCTGCCTCTGAAAATCTGTCACAAAGTGGCTACAATAAAATCTGTAACTATTTGCCAATTTGAATGCTCCCCTCAATGAGGTGAGCTACTGAACTTACTGCATAGACTTCTTTGACAATGTCCACAACGTTTTCGGATCGAGCTACTAGACGCTCTGCGTAGGCTTCATGAAAAAAATTTTTCAGTTCCTGTGGAGAGTGAAGAAAAAGGTATCCAAAATAAAACCATACAAAAACAAAAAATAGAGCAGCTATGCAGCTGAATTTCAAAGGTAATATACGCAAGATGACGCCACCAGGTGACCTTGACAGAAGGTCACCTGGGGACACTGTGCTATTAGAAGCTTACCAGGGTCTTACTTCGGGTAAGTAGGGGTTACACATGTAAATAGGAGGTAAGAAGGGGAGATCTAGATCTATGCATTTAAATTTTTAAAGACACAACAGAAAAGTGAACTTGAAAACCTTGTTTACAAAAATCAGGTGCAGCATCCTGTATGAAAATGAAACATTTGACAAAACTTCCCATACAATGAGAGTCTTCCATAAAATATAGGTAGGTTAGCTATTGTAGTGTGATCATTCAATATTTAGAGAAGAGATTTATAGGATTCGTGATAATCTACATTTTATGCTCAAAAATTGAGGCGGTTACCAAATACTTAAAACAACAAATTATATTATGATGCTGTAATATGTGATGAAAAATATTATTATTGTAAAGCATAATGAAACTACAAAGCTGAAAAATTATCCAGCTGGACAGAGATCAGCCTTTTAAACTAAAATTATGTCCATCTAAACTATTTTTTTTTTTTTACTAGATTTTCTTTTTACTGCTTTTCACTCTCTTTGTTCAACACCACCCTCCCTACTCCCTGTCTTAATGAAACCTGTCCGTAAAGAAAGAATACATCTTTTTAACATGTAAAGCTACTATCCTATTCATAAACTCAATCAATTGTAAATGAAGTTCTCCATCACAAGACAAGGTCTGGGCAAACATCTGGGTCAGACCAAGCAATATCTTATGACAAATACCTTATGCTTCATTAGCAGAGGTATGAAGCCAAAGACAAAACAGCAGACTAAAAACACAAAATGCATTATGGGAAAAAGGAATACAAGCAAATGTGCCACAATGGGTTTTTTTTTGGTCATTTTTCACAACTGTATGACCACTTTTCAGCCAAAATAAGTACCTCAAAAAATTATCAGGTTCAAATTCTGAAAGATATGTATTATACCATGGCACAGAGCTACAAGATTTCATGATAAAATTATAACCAGAATGCAAAACTGCATTGAGGTTTCGATGATACACAAACGTTCCGTTTCAAATAATCCCATCATGTAACATTATCTTCTCATTCAAATGTTATACTAACATGTTCAAAAAATAATTTTGTTTTCCCACATGACCTTTGTCCCCCCCCACCAAAAATAGGGATCATCTTCTTACCATAAGCATTCACAAACCATACATGAAATCTATTTAAGTCTCCCCTTTTAAGATGTGTTAACACCTATTAAACAAGGTTGTCATTCACATTTTGACCACCAGTGACCCTACAAAACCTTTAACCTCTACACATTGCAATTTCAAAAGGCTTCGAGCTGACTTCAAGAAATGAAAAATAGGAATCATGCAAACCTTCTTTAAAAGTGGACCCCCCTCATGCTAGGGCAACCCTAAAATACCATGGTACAATTAAGAAATGACATAATGATGGTTTTGATGGTTTTGTATAACTACCTGCAAAAAGTCTTGAGAGTTCACAACACTGTAAACTAAGGACCCTCTCCCCATCCTTTCCAGCTGAAAGGTTTAATAATACTTTTAAGACTTTGATGAGGGTTAGATTTCAGTGCAGAGGTTTGAACCAACCCCACAAATACTGCAGAGTCGAGACATTATTTTGCAATGACACTTCGTAACACTAATATATATTGGAGGACTTTTGAACAGCTTCTCATAACACTAATATATATGGGAGAATTTCGTAAGTTTTCCCCCGCTGCAGATACCACCCTGCTACCAAAATATGCTGCTGCATGCTTTATATCATGTTCTAGAACAAATAAAATATTGGTAGGAAAGCTAAATTTCCCACTAGGCTAGCCTAAGGATATTACACAGAAACATACATGTGTAGAATAGGTTCAAAATGTATATATGCTATACATTAGGCAATGGCAAAAGTGCCAAGACATTAGTCATGATGAAGAAAATTACATCGCAGGGAAAAACTTTACACCTAAAGCTCACAAAAGTACTGCAGATTGTTGTATAAGGGTTTTTAACCAATGCCTTTTAAATATTTTTGATGTTCTTGGCCAAGTGGATTTTTGTTGATCCTCTTCAGTATACTCGATTCTGCTTTGTGAAAGATGTAGCATCGGCTAGGCCTAACTTAGGCCTACGTAAAGCCTAGGCAGAAAGTACTAGCCCACTTGCTCATTTGAACCATACAATTTTGGCCTAAACTTTTCAGTTTAGGGAGCTAGACACTTTGAGATTTTAACAAAGATCCTTAACATGTAAAAAGAGCAATTTTTGGAGGATATTCGTAATTGCCGAATCAAGGGTGAAAATGGTAATTATTCCACCTAAATCAAGATACTTGGCATCTCTGTAGGGACCATCTCCTAACTTTAACCCATTCACATTCCAAATATGAAATCTATCCAAGTTCCCTACCTTGTGATATTGTTGTCCCCCTGGTGACCCCAGATGACCTTTACCAAAACCAATAGGGACCATCCTCTGACCATAATGCATCCACAAACCAAATATGAAATCTATTCAAGTTTCCTCCCTTGAGATATTGTGTTGACAGGATTTTCAGACTTTGACCACCAGTGACCCCAGATGACCTTTGACTGCCACCAAAAACAATATGAACCATCTTCTGACAATAACACATCCACATATCAAATAGAAATCTATCCAAGTTCCCTATCTTGAAATATCGTGCTAACAAGATTTTCACACTTTGACCCCCGGTGACCCCAGATGACCTTTGACCTTCAACAAAACCAATAAGGACCATCCTCTGACTATAATGCATCACCAAACCAAATATGAAATCTATCCAAGTTTCCTCCCTTCAGATATTGTGTTGACAAGATTTTCAGACTTTGACCCCCGTTGACCCCAGATGACCTTTGACCTCCACCGAAAACAAAAGGTACCATCTTCTGACCATAACACACCCACATACCAAATATGAAATCTATCCATGTTCCCTATCTTGAAATATTGTGCTAATAAGATTTTCACACTTTGACCCCTGGTGACCCCAGATGACCTTTGACCTCCACCAAAAACAACAGGGACCATCTTCTGACCAAAACACATCCACAAACCAAATATGAAATCTATCCAAGTTTCCTCCCTTCAGGTATTGTGTTGACAAGGTTTTCAGACTTTGACCCCCAGTGACCCCAGATGA
Organism: Holothuria scabra; assembly: GCA_037179385.1. Lineage (NCBI taxonomy): Eukaryota > Metazoa > Echinodermata > Holothuroidea > Aspidochirotida > Holothuriidae > Holothuria > Holothuria scabra. The sequence goes on along the minus strand of CM074196.1, from coordinate 26,239,263 downwards.
CCTTTGACCTCCACCAAAAACAATATGAACAATCTTCTGACCATAACACATCCACAGACCAAATATGAAATCTATTCAAGTTCCCTATCTTGAAATATCGTGCTAATAAGATTTTCAGACTTTGACCCCTGGTGACCCCAGATGACCTTTGACCTCCACCAAAAACAAAATGAACAATCTTCTGACCATAACGCATCCACAAACCAAATATGAAACCTATCCAAGTTTCCTATCTTGAGATATTGTGCTAAAAAGATTTTCAGACTTTGACCCCCGGTGACCCCAGATGACCTTTGACCTCCACCAAAAACAATAGGGACCATCTTCTGACCAAAACACATCCACAAACCAAATATGAAATCTATCCAATTTTTCTCCCTTGAGATATTGTGTTGACAAGTTTTTCGGACTATGACCCCTGGTGACCCCAGATGACCTTTGACCTCCAACAAAAACAATAGGGACCATCTTCTGACCATAACACATCCACTGACCATAACGCATCCACAAACCAAATATGAAACCTATCCAAGTTTCCTATCTTGAGATATTGTGCTAAAAAGATTTTCAGACTTTGACCCCCGGTGACCCCAGATGACCTTTGACCTCCACCAAAAACAATAGGGACCATCTTCTGACCAAAACACATCCACAAACCAAATATGAAATCTATCCAATTTTTCTCCCTTGAGATATTGTGTTGACAAGTTTTTCGGACTATGACCCCCGGTGACCCCAGATGACCTTTGACCTCCAACAAAAACAAGAGGGACCATCTTCTGACCATAACACATCCACAGACCAAATATGGAATCTATCCAAGTTCCCTATCTTGAAATATCGTACTAATAAGATTTTCACACTTTGACCCCTGGTGACCCCAGATGACCTTTGACCTCCACCAAAACCAATAGGGACCATCTTCTGACTATAACGCATCCACAAACCAAATATGAAACCTATCCAAGTTTCCTATCTTGAGATATTGTGCTAAAAAGATTTTCAGACTTTGACCCCTGGTGACCCCAGATGACCTTTGACCTCCACCAAAAACAAAATGAACAATCTTCTGACCATAACACATCCACATACCAAATATGAAATCTATCCAAGTTCCCTATCTTGAAATATCGTGCTAATAAGATTTTCATACTTTGACCCCTGGTGACCCCAGATGACCTTTGACCTCCACCAAAAACAATAGGGACCATCTTCTGACCAAAACACATCCACATACCAAATATGAAATCTATCCAAGTTTCTTATCTTGAGATATTGTGCTAACGAGATTTTCAGTCTTTGACCCCCGGTGACCACAGATGACCTTTGACCTCCGTCAAAAACAATAGGGACCATCTTCTGACCATAACGCATCCACATACCAAATATGAAATCTATACAAGTTTCCTATCTTGAGATATCCTGCTAACAAAGTTTTCAGAAATTGACCCCTGCTGACCCCAGATGACCTTTGACCTCTGCCAAAAACAATAGGGTTCTTCCTCTCAATATGGGGCATCCATGTATCAAGTTTGAAAATTGTCAGACATTTCTATCTTGAGATATCGTGCTAACAAGCAAAGTGTCACAAACACACACACACACACATACACACACACACACACGCGGTCATGTTTTTACACACAACTGAGGACTTCATTGTTATCTCCATTGTGTCTGCTTACTTAACCCTAACCTTCACAATAGACTGTCTATTGTTAGACAACCGAGGACTTGAGAAATCTTTTGAATTTACTACCGAGGACCTGGAAGTCTATTGTTTAGGTCCTCTGTTTTACACAAAGACAAACCCACACACACGCACACACACACACATACACACATACATACACACGCCATCATGATTGCATAGGTTTCTCTTATCATCGAAACCAAAAACCCTCTAGATGGCAATTCTGAAGGGTGCATTTAGCTACAGTACCGCTAGTGAACAGCTACAGGGAAAATCTCTCAATATATGTAATAACTGTTGACTTTCATACTTTTCATACTTAATGTGTTCATAATTTTGTTACATGCAAAAAATAATAACTTTGACATAAAAATTGAATTGGTGAAACTTACATCATAGTAGAAAAATGGATCTAGAGCATTTTCACTGGCTTTACCAATGGCAAAAACTGGTAAAATGCTGTATTCTTCCATTTTTTGACTAAGTTGGCTGATTGAAGGATAATCCTGCAAATGGGAAATAGTCAAATATTAAGTATCTAAAATCAAATCTTGTAAAATTTGTTAAAAATATATTGTTAGCAGTATTGCATCATAAAATATGATGGATGGAGTTAAGAAGGGGTAGTGAAGGGGAAGGGGCAAAAGAGGGAAGAGACGCCATGGGAAAGGGGACAAAAAAGGGGATGGAATGGAAAGAAGGGGGAAGAAGAGTAAAGAAAGGAACCAAGAATTTCTTAGCAAAAAATGTACTTTATAGCATAATGGATCAACTGTATGGTTAAGTGGTTAGAGCTTCCAACTTGCAGTTGGGAGGTCGGAGTTTGAATCCTTGCCAGGTCATACTGAAGACTATAAAAATGGAACCTTCTACCATTGTGCTTGGTGCTCAGAATAAACAGTGGAGTAGGGAAAACAAGCCAGTGAACTACAACTGGAAAGAGGGCACCTTGAACCAATTGGTTAGAGACTGGGCTATAAAACTCCATGTAACTAACACATTTACATAGCAGAGGCCCCAATTTATTAGCCAAGGGAACCCCTTCCCACTTTCAGTCGCTTACTGTGAAAGAAGGAAATCGGGAGGGGGTCAGACTTACAAATATAATATTTAAAATATGACATTCTGCATGGGTTGAGTGGAGTTTCATGCAGAAGAACCTATTTTGCTTTAGGTGTATTCTTTTCTGTTCCTCATCGGACCCATGGCCATGTCCTCCCGAAGGACTTAACACACTCAAGGATCTCAACCCACGTTACATTAAACACATCAAGTTGGCAATGACTCTAAGGGCTAAAACATAACCAAACAGAAGAATTGCTTGTCCACACGTTTGGACATGAACATTATGATGTATTTACCAGCAAATTACATTTTTTTTTTCAATCACATGACCTTCATGGCCATACTGGACTCTTTCTCTCATAGGGGCAGTGACTTTTTGCCCTAATCCAGATCTAACCTCTTTCGAATTCTCTGCCTGACTGCAGCACTGCAGTCTTTCGAATTCAGTAACGTGATTGCCAATGGAGGCTCTGAAGCCCCCAGCCTTCCTGTATTTTATGGCCATGCTGGTTGCCCTAACATATTCCACTTTTTTGGGGAGGGGGGAGGGGGATGATTGATATATCTAAATGCATTGTCTGATGCAAGTTTTAACACTAAAATTGAAAATAAAATTTACAAAGCACATTTTTGGTTGCAAACTTAAATTCATTCTAAAAACTCTAAGTTCATGCACATGAATACAATTGCTGATGATATACTTCACCAACATTTCGAGAAATGTTGTTCTCCAAAACCCCTCCTTCAAAGCAAAACTTCAGGTCTAAAATACTTCCCTTCCTTCAAGGCTGACCACAACCTCTGGTTTTCTAGAATCCACAGTCCTGAATGGTCAAAACCTTTCAATTTTCATGACCCTCTTGCTGCATGAATGCAACCTTTAAATTTTCTATCATTTCCTTGCACTCACATGTATAACATGTAGTTTTTATTATTCCTTCCCCCACTGGGAAAAAACCTTTCCCCACTGGGAAAAAACCTTTTGATTTCCATACTCTTCCCTTCATGGGGAAACAATTGACTAAACTATGACTATGATCCCCAGTGGCACAACCAAGAGGGGGGGAGGGGGGTTCATCCTTAGACTTTTCCCTCATGTCGTGCCCCAACCCCCCCATGACACAATCCTGGCTATGCACCTGATGATCCCCTTCCCTGCATTGGCATAACTGTCAGCCTTCTTTACTCCCCTCCCCCAATGTGCACGATCTTTGGATTTAATGGGCAAGACTATCTGGGTTTCCTACATCCTCTTCCCTTCTGGGGAAAATCACATAGCTTTCAAGATCTACTCCAGTTTGCAATATTTACATAATTTTTAACCATTCATTAAAGTAAGCAATGTTAAATGGTTCAGAAACATTTTGACAAACTTACTTGATTGGTGGACTCCGTGTAAATTCCTGTGACACGATCGGTGTGGCACTTGCCATCATTGGGCACCACAATGCCACCAAGTTTGCCGTCACCAGCGATGTGGAATGGTGAATCAGTGGAAAACAAAAGCATGTGCCTAGCTCTTTCTCTCCAACCAATTTCAGACTACAAAGAAAATAAACACAAAAGATATTTCTTCCTCTTCATTCTGAACTCTTTCAAACCCACGAGTAACACTTACGCAATCAGAGAGAAAAACCCAGGGCCAAAAGTTTCGATAACACTGCAGCTTGGTGGTAAGTGAGAAGAGGATGATCGAGGGAGGCCTTGCTCCTTGTTGGGGGAGCAAGGGCGCCCTCTCTCGCAGTACTATTGGTTTACCAGGGTTAACAGAACTGTGTGGAGATTACAAAATAACAGAATAGAAGAATAGGCAGTTAGCAGAGGAGCAATGTAGTCTGAGTGAGGTCAGTGAAGTGTCATGCCTGATTCTCAAACTAGTATATCTCCTATATTCCCCTCCCCTCTCCAACATTGCCCTGCACAACTCATATGTTCAGTGAAACAGATATTTGATCCTTTAAACTCCCCTGCCCCAATTCCACCCTATACATACTCCTGGGTCACCTTGAATGAAACAATTGATTATTTTGGCAAGCCCCTTTCTTGCTAGATCCATTACCACTCAATATTATTCCTAAATTCTACTTCTATTCTAAGGCACTTCTTTAAAAAGTAAACTCTAAAAGGCATTTTTCAAATTCCCCAAAACCTTACAAAGTATTACAAGCTTAAAACTGAAATTGGAAACCGAAGGAGACAAAATTTAAGTATTATCCCTAATCACAGGGCGAAAAAGAATTTCACAACAAGAGAATGAATATGGAAAGAAGAAATCATTAAAATACTGTCTACTTAGGTCAACTGAAGATAACATTAACAATTAGAACTGATGGAAAGTATTAAATGGTTCCGGTGTCATAGTTCTGTACAAAACTAAAGCTTCCACTCATTTTGAAAATGTTTCCGATTCTGCTTTTTGCCATCTACTTTTTCTTGACTCAAAACAAGTGATGCCTTTATATTAAATACCTACTCCATCACATTGCACATCCTCCACTAACCTCTAACCACACTCCTCCAGAAACAAATTAGTCCTTCTTAGACAGACAAACCACCAAAATGATGAAACAATTACGGCAAACGAGGAAATCCAATTCTCAGTTTGATTACAGTCTCCAAATCAATCTATTTGAGAAGTGTTTGTATATTTTCTTCTCCTCCTGGCATTTACACATCAATTCTAAAGCAGACAGTCAGAACTTTGAATAATGTCAACCCTGTTGCACTCCATAAATCTATCCACTTAATGATGTAAATATTTTGGCTGTTAGCTCTTTGGCTGCAATAGATTGAGTTTTTACCTAATCTTACGAGATGCATCCCTTTTCATGAAAACCTACAATGATTTGGTCAAATCTGACTGCTTCAACCTTTATATTAAAATGTGTCTCCTGAATTTTCACAGCCTTCTTTAAAACCAAGATAACAGCATAAAAGTCACGATCAAATTCAAATAACCAGACAGAATGTTAAATAAAAATTTGTTTACAATCATGACAACTTTTCCCTTAGGCAAAAAGCAGATGACGTGACACAATGTGAAGTATCTGATAGTGTTTAAAAGTAACACAAAAGAACTGTTTTACAGTATTCTGGCAACTTGACATTCATCCTATTATGCTTCGTTTCAACTCGTTCAAGGTGAGGCATTACAGACTACTGTATATGAGGACCTCATAGAAATGAAATGTGTTACAGAAAAATATCAACTTAGTGCAAGTTTTATTCAAAAATTATTCTTAATATGCAATATCTACACATGAAATATCATAAAAGATATTTGGAAGAGAAAGAAACAGGAGGACACAGTGAAATTTAGTTGTTGTTCTGAGGTATGTCTGAGGCAACTGCTAACCACGTATTTGGTCTGGCAGTAGAGCATCCCCCTCTCATGCGGAAGGCCCTATGCTGGTTCAATTCCCAGGTCAAGTCTTACCAAAGACTCTAAATGGAACCTACTTCCATTGTGCGTGATGCTCTGCAATGGAGTAGGGAAAACAAGCCAGTGAGCCACAACTGGAAAAAAGGCCGAGGCAGCACATTGGAAACTGGGCCGTAAAACTCTATCGAACTATCTAACTGACTAACTGAGGTGACTGTTTCTGCCCACTAATTTCAAGATAATGTTGCTGGCTAAAATTATCTGGGACAAATTTCCACACTCCTTCATGATGCTTAGAACAAAAGGTTACCATAAAAAGAAGTATTGTGGATGCTGCTTGTGAACAGGCAACATAGAGGAAAGGGATGGGGGAAGGGGCAATTTTGAGAAATGTCTTCATTGTGCTAGAGAGTGTCCCAAAAATTTTGGTCAAGATTGTAGCTCATTGAATGTTTACACGTTGTTACTTCTTGTTCAACATGTGTCCCACAAAAGAGTGTAAACATTCCCTTTCCAAAGCCTCTTTCAAATTTATCAATCTGCTGTACAAGTGTGTATCATTTTAATCGAAAGTGAGGCAGGAATGCTTCACTCAAAAACTCAAAGGGAAAAAGAAAGTAAAACTGCTTTAATATCATGCTGTGGTTCTTTGAACCCTTAGTGGCTGATTAGTCACTAAAGTACATGGTATCATTATCACTTTATACTGGAAGTATATATATGCAGTTTCTTCAGAATCCTGCATGATAGAAAATACAATGTGGGATATTCCGGCATGCTTTCCAGAGCTGCCCAGATGGTAATACAATGAGGAAAGAGTACTTGGCAATAGAAACTTCTCATGTGCAACTTTAAAACTTGGTGTTCCATTAATAATAAACGAAGCTGACACTGCATCTGGTGTACCACAACAAAGTGTATGATCGAAGTAACCATGTCATTTACAAAATCCACCTCAACAAAAAAAAACCCTGAGAGGGAATGAGGTCAAACCCTGACTTTGAAAAACCACTCCTATTTCTTTTTTTCTTTCCTTTTTTCTTTGGGGTGGGGGGAGTTGGAATTTCCACCCAAGTTTCATGACATAAACATCTTTTTAAAAGATTCTCTGTGAACCACCCAATTTTCCTATTGTTTGGTGAGTGTACGGACTTTCTCGAAACCACTTAAGCATAAGCTGCTCTCTGAGGCGGACCCAATTCATGCCTCATTACCAGTAAAAAGAGGGCAGTGTCCGGAAAGGTAAGCATACTGTCATGAATAACCAGTCTCTGCCCTGATGTCATTTCTGAGCATAGTTAGGATTTTCAGGTTTGGTTCACAGTTGAGTTTATACAGAATGGATTGTCCCAGTGGTGGACATGGTAGCCACTGTCAAAAGAGAGCTGATAATCAACCCTGATCTAATAACATTTTCAATGGAAAGTGTGGTGTCAGGTTGAAACTAAGGGATTTATAGGTTGCTACAAATCTTTTGAAAGGATGTGATCTAATGTTAGCACAATTCAACACTGCATATAGGTTGATAGTCATACTCAATGTCCAACTAAATTTGATTTGTTCAGGGAAATTAAAACCTTTGGAGATCAAAAGAATTAAAATGCCAAGGTCTGATGGTTTTTTAGAGGATACACATCTTGGACAAGGCTTGTTGAATTTCTTGGCACAGAGCATACCAGAAATTTTTGACAGGCTGTTCCCCTTAAGAGTCCCAGAAGTGACTATGTAAAATGCTCAAGATTTTAAAAATACATTGGAAACTCTGACATGTAGTCAGGAAGAGGGAAGGGGGTAGGAGATGAGTGAAAAAAATGTGTGTGACATCTGCCCAATATGGGTGACTTGGTAGGATTGCTTTAATGTAGGAGTTGTGTGGAAATTCCTCAGTGAAGCAAACTGAAACGGCTATAATGACAAAAGGGTACCAGACATTTTCACATTAAAGCTGCCAACAAAAATGTATAATGTTGAAGCGGTTCTTTTCATTGTCATTGAAAAATATACTACCAGTCCAATTTAACCTTTCAGCAACCTTTTATTAAATGTAATGATACTTCAAAATGACTTTACTTTTCTTTTTCCGATGTCAAGTCTCCCTCCAAAAATCCTCTAATAGAATTGAGCTCTTCTTTTCTACATAGCACTAAAGCAGGCTTACACCAGGTCTCTGAGCTCAACTTCACACTATGTGTACAAAAAGAAGAGGGGTCATTTGAGCTCTTGTTATTGGCAAGTTATTGGCATGTCAAAGAACTGATTTGGCTTTAACTGCAATCTGCTTAACTTGTATTTGGGTCTCTTTGGGCTTGGGTTCCCATATTATATCAGGAATACATGCTATTGCAAAACTAAATTACCTCATCCTAAAAGTTTTGGCTGGTCTTCACTTCTGCAAAGTCACAAATTTCTATCATTGATGAGCATGGAGTGTTTATATGTTAAAAAACCCTTTTTTTTTGTTTGCCATTCTTTAGCTTCCTAAACATTTCAAAATGCAATTATGTTTCAAATGATCCTGTTTTTTTTTTTTTTCTTTTTTATGTTCTCAAAAGTTGCTAAATATTGCTGTTAAAATGTTCACACCATAATTAGAAAAAGAGCATGCAGTGTGGTTCAATTGAGACATAATTATGCTGTGATTTTTGACACATATGTTGGTCCCTACAAGCAACAATCACTGCAGCAATCTGTGTGGAGGCATGTTATTCTGACCTTACCATGGGGTCAAATACTGAATAATTCATCACCTCTGCCTATCTCTGAGAACAAATAAAGTAGACAAGAGAACTATGTACCCTACGCTAGGTTTTGCTATGCTCCCTTAGTTCAAGAGTCTCCACAGCACCAACACCAACTTGCTGACCTGGATAAAAATAATGTCTCAAAAATACACAATACATTTTTAATCATTTTATGCAATTAATAATTTTTAACAACCTGTGACATTTTGGCATTACTGAATACAAGCCACAACTCTAAATACTTACTGTGCACACAGATGCCTGAAGTAAAGCATCAAGCCCACCCTCTGGATTGTCTAAATTTCCAGAACTCTTCACCTTTCGGACTTCCTCCTATTTTGAAAAAAGAGAAAAAAAGGGAAATATGGAAGAGTGTCATTTTCTTCTCTCTCTTACAAAAATACATGATTAAATGTGAACATAAGCATCTACCTTACCCCCTCCTCGATTAGGGGGAATGGAATTATGACCAAGAGAAACTGTTGCATTCATCATAAGCAAGTGGACTGTAAACTGCCGACAGCATCCTCCTTCTGTGCGGCTCACAATACATTTTTACTTTGCCCCATTTTCAGCATTCTTACGTCTCCTATGAGGTGTTTTAAGTAATACCAATGACAATATCATTATGTGGGAGGTCTGGAGTTCAACTACTGGCTGGGTTATACCAAAGACTTTAAAAATGGAACCCTCTGGCACTATGCTTGGTGATGAGCATAAGCAATGGAGTATAGTAAACAAGCCAATGAGTCACAACTGGAAAGCAAGCAGTGGTCAGCCTGACTTAAATTAATTGGTTCAATACTGAGCCGTAAAACCTAATCTAACATTTCATTATTTGGGGCTTTAACTACATACTTTTCTTGAAAATAATGCAGTGTAAATCTGAATTAACACCATTGTTGACACAATAGAGATGTAATATAAACCACAAGGGGGGGGGGGTAGTTAGTTATTTTGAGGAGTTTTATGGCCCAGTTTCCAACCTATTGGTTCAAGTTGAGCCTGCCACAGCCTTTTTTTTTTCAATTGTGGCTCACTGGGGGTTGTCAACAATAAGTAGGGCCATACTACAACTACTTCCAAGTACATGTGGGTCAGCCTAGATGTGCACATTGGTCACTCTAACAGAGGCAGGATGTGGGGAAGGTTGAGGCTAAGATTCCACTCTCAAATATGCCTCCCTATTCCACAGCAGCCTTCAGATGGTCACAACATGATTTGGTTGTATGTTCCCTTAATGCTTGCATGGCCCTGAACATGAAGGACAGGTAAAAGGAAACTACATGACTTCTCTCACCACCCATTCCTACCACTTCTCCCTACATATCCCCCACCACCCCACCCCCACCCCACCTCCACCTCCACACCTTTAATTCTCACAACTTCCCTTGAGGCACAATTGACCACAAAATATGAATAAAAAGTCATTTAGAGAAAGAAAGCTGCAGGCCAATATTTTTTTTTTTTTTTTTTTACCAAACTCAACTTCCCTTCCAACCCACTTGTTAAACTGAGATGAAATCTCCAGGATTTGTCTTGACCTTTAAACCTCATATTATGAAAGATCTTGAATTATCAGTGGTACCTCAAAACCAGAATCCAGTAACATGCAGCACACGTGCTCAATGCTAAATTCTATCAACATTAAAGTACAAAAAGGTATATTAACTCTGACTGCCATCTGCCATCGATATCTCACTTCAATACCACAAGTCATCGCCCCCACAAGTGAACTTTCCACTCTTCGGGGAGTTGACATACCTGTATCAAGAAGGTAATATAACTGGGGGTCCCCACAGGAAGTGTATGCTTTCCTAATAGAACTATTCCCCTGCAGAGACATAATATCATAATAGGTATTTAGTCTGGCGTGAGTCACAGGAGTCCAAAGGTAGGAATTCTGTTTACACATCACTTTTAAGTGGTATCACTTTGAAACCTCCTTTTCTTTGAATTGAATCTATGAGTCAGTCTCCTACACATAACAAATCCCACACAAAGATTCCATGGAGTATGAGTAAAGTACATTTCAATGTGCCATCAGACTTAGTCTGTGGTTTGCTTGATATATAGTGAATTAGATCACTTCTAAGGGGCGCAACTATGATGAGGATCACAAGTATATCAGAGGAACACAGTCACCGAGTGAAAATGTGTCCAGAGCAAATATGTTCCATGCATCCTCATGACATATGGGACACCGATTAAGTTTTGATTTTCAATTTGTCATTCCTCTGCCTCGCATGCTCTCTCTGCTCAGTTTTCTCCCCCCCCCTCAAAGCTGCTTACAGACCAAATTCTCTCACCCCAAACAGTACCAGTTCTCCTAACCTTCTTACTTTAGCACCTCCCTCAATTGTCTGAAATTCATCCTCATGCAGACACAATCTCAGTTTATTGCTTCAGGGTGAGAATAGAAAAGCTCAAGGTGTATAACCAAAACACCATCAGCAAAGTTCATGCTGTGTAATATCAGCTTTGGTACTCTGCATTGTTTGAATTAGCAGTCAATCAAAGAGCTGGGAAAATTGGGAATTTCTGTAAACCTCTACAAGAATTGTAGTTTGGGGTGAGAGAATTGTCCCTTCAATGAGATTAGTCACCAATAGTTGAATTAAGTTCATGATACCAACAAAAACCTTTACCATTTTTCCACATGGAGAAACTTGTCTTTTGGTAAATTTGAGATTTTAGGCAAACATTGCATCACTTATTTATTGGCATGAATTTGACTCAATGAATTTCAGCTTTGGTGGAGAATGGAGATAATGCAAGTAGAAGGCAATCTATACATATTAAGCGTCTTCTTTGAACCCTTCCAATATGATAAATAAAAAAAAAATTATCCTCCCTGCACCTGCAAACTTTTTTAAAAAGAAGCATATATATTATTTTTATCATTATATATTGAACAACAAACTCCTCCCAACTTAACTTGTTTAGGACTGGGAGTCTTTAAGCTAAAATTTCTGCCTGCACTTATTTTACATATGTATATCATCATTGTCTGTAATATTCACTCAAGCAAAAATTAACAACACTGCATAATCCTCTGGCCGCTGAGGAAACCAATCAGCATTCTTGCTACCCTCACAGGTAAGGGAACCCTGCAAAGCTTCTGATGTTCAACAAACTGGCAGGTTTTGTATGCCACGCATATGTAAAGGGTTAGATGAGGGAGAGCCAAATAGACTGTAAACTTTGCAGAAAACGTCCAATCGCAAATGTGTTTAATGCCCTTTGAATTAAATTTACCCCTCGGAAATGATCTGACTACAAAGTTAACATACATAGTAACAAGGGCAACAAAAAGAGTGTTGTTCAAAGGCCATTCAAGTCTCAACTACTTCCTCCGGTTAGACTATTGGTGCCCAATAACAGCTATATCACACTGACGACTGTGTTATCATTTGTACCATCTCATTAGGATTGCCAGATGTTCTGAGGAGTGAAAGGCCAAAGTTAGCATTAAGCAAGGGACAAAAATGTCATAAGAGTATTCCTTGACATTTATTACTACTGTTATTTGCAGGAAAATGGTCAATACTTTGTAGAAATGAAAGTGCACTAAAAGAGATATTTTCCATTTTACTGTGAATGTGAACTTTATAGAATATGTGCTCTACAACTTCCTGGAAATATTAAGGGTTTTAGTTTTTATGAGGTTCAGTGTCTAACCAATCCATTTAAGTAGGACTGGCCTTTTTTCCAGTTGTGGCTCACTAGCTTGTTTTCCCTGCTCCATTGCTTTATATGCTGACATGTCGGAAAAAATACCCTTAGAACAAGTCAGGAACTGTTCTCAGTACTTATTATATGCCCATTTAAGCATTTGAAAATGACCAAGAATTTTGACATTTGATAGCACTTTATCTCAGAATAAGTCCCTGACGAGTGATGTGGCCCTTCAGTGCACTTTAGTAATGTTATTCGCAATTTGCCATCACTTATTTCAGGACTTGTTGTAAGTTGTTATTTGAACCCCAAAGTTGTTGGGCTTCTATTGTACCAGAATGGTAATCAAATCTGCTGCTCATTGAAGCAGCTAGTAGGATTAATGAACCAGTGGTCGGGTACTTTAATTGGGAACCGCAGTTTTTCCCTAAAAACTGTGGTAGCCATGACGGATCTCCTTAAAGGCTAATATCCCGTAATGAGCACCGAGCACAATGGCAGTAGGTTCCATTTTCAAGTGTTAGGTATGACCCAAATGCAGAGTCAAACTCCAGATCTCCCAAAGGCAAGTAAAATGCTCTAGCCACTAATCCTAGGAAAATTATCCCTCTTTAAAGAAAATTGGCAGACAAAAGTAAAAATGCTGTTGGACACTTCATTCAAGATTTCTAAAAAGGCCAAATTTAGCAGTTTTATTGTTTAAATGGAGAATGCAATAACCCTAACATTGATAAATGCAGTACACTTTCCTTTTTTATGAATGGCTCTTAAGAATCACATGACAATATTTTATTCGCTCCGTCGTAAAATTTACGAGGAGCAACTGCTTGGTTTACTTTACGTTATTATGTTATATTTAAGTCTTGATGTATCATGAAAGATATTGGACGGGAAGTAAGAGAGAATTTGTGAGATTTAGCTGGTGTCTTGAAATAAGTACCGGCAACTGCTCATGCCCTTTAAAACTCAGTATGGCAAAACTGCTTCTAACAAACTACCAATTATTTGTTAATAACCATACCTCATTTCAAACTGTATAAATAACTCGCTGCACTTTACAGCCTAATCTTGTTTTAAGATCACGTTTGTGTATGCGACCTTGGATTGAGCATACTGGATTGAAATTTAAAAGATTTCTATTCACAAGATATTGATTTTCTGCTCGGTATGTGTGATGGCCATTGAATCACAGAAGTAAGCAAAACAAACATGAGGAATAGCTTCATCAATATACATCACATGCTATGAATAAATGGTTTTAATTTATTGCTTGGAATGCAAGAACTTTCTGTAATAAACAAAGTAAATCAAAGAAGGCAAATTTTCTTGCAGATGTCTTTTCCTTTCAATTTGATTCACGTATGCACAAGTGGAAACCTCCAGCAGGGACAAGGTGAAGGTAATTTGAGTCAAAAAGTTTGACTGCATTTTAGATACTCCTAATTCTGTCTTCTGCTCAAAGTTTTCACAAGTACTTTAAAGAAATTGTCTGGAGACAAAATTCATTGACTTCAAAATATGCAGAAAAAATTTTCTCTTTCAGAAGGTGAAAAATGCATCTCAATAGCATATAGCATTTAAAAGTTGCTAATTTTTAAAGAATTATGGGAAATCTCTTTTGTCACTGTTACATTTTGATACTGCGTTCAATTAATTTGTAATTTTGATGCTGCTGCGGGAATTTAAGGCAACTTAGTTTGCTATACCCCCAATATTGTGTGTAGTAACGCTAGATCCACAGAGGAAGGTAGTCAAACATTCCAACAGTATAAAATTTCTAGGACAAACAGGATGTTAAATTATAAAGAGAAACAAAAGGAATTTGAGGCAATGTGCCCACTTTACATAACTTTCTGTGGCTCTGTTGAAAAGTCGAGGTACTTTTAAACAAAGAAATAACCAATCTTTAAAGTGGGATGTTTTTGAGTTAGGAATGGGATAATTACAACAGGGTTTGGTGAATATGGTGTGGAATTTTTTTCTTGGCTTCTTATGAGACCCAAGTGAAAAGCCACCAGAATATGCCTTTTAAAATGAGTGCAAGTTCCAAAACACGTTTCTCTCAGAAAGGAATAGGATGTTATCACCTCAACTGTAAATTATTAGAACTAGTCGTCTAATTTGGCAATTCCTTTTCAGATTGATGTTAAAGATGTGTCATCTTCCCCAAGTAAGCTGTTTCGCAAAGCCCTCTGAACTACACTTTTGAGCAATTGGATTTAGAGTGACATAGAATCATAATTAAAATTCTCATCATATGTTAATCCATCAGTCTTTATCTTTTTTTAATTCCTGTTGATGTTTTTTCTTATTTTTCAATCATGGTGATCCCCTTTTAAAGGCTCCCCCTTTTTTAGGAGGACAAAATGTTCCAGTCAGGCCTTGAGAGCATCCACTCAGATCAAAAATACAAATATTAAGAGTGCAGGGGGGGAGGAAACAAAATTTGCACAAACCGTGAATCTGTCCGTCATTTCTGTGAGGGGTAAGACATTGTGAAATCCAAAAGGGGGCTCGCATGTGATTGTGGGTCCACAGGGGTTGGCAAGGCTGTAAAAAGCAGAAGTAAAAAAGAATATCTGAATGAAATTTAACATACAGGTAAAAATTTACAACCATAGTGCGAGATGTCTATCTATGCATGACTGATGGAATAAAGTTATTGAAAGTGGAACTGTAGACATGTTCCGCTATTTTTACAGCTGTATCATAACATTGATAAATCAGTTTAATCACATGATATGTTTATAATACTTTCTTAAAGCATCTTCAAAGTTTATGAAGATACCACAATGATAAAAACGTTATCATAAATAATTTTGCAATAACAAACTTTTTCACAGATAATAGATAAGCAGGGTGTCATTCAACACATCAATTACGAAGCTAACCTACAACTACCAATTCCACACATGATCTCAACTCCACAACCACCTTCAAACATGGGTTCTACCCCACCTCCCATCCGCCAGTGACCCACATGCAGAAGTCTTTTTTTTTTTAAATTTTGCTTTCAATTTTACAGTTTTGCCTGAGACAGCACCATGTTCCCTGAAAATCATGTTTCAAAAAAAAAAAAGTTGTTTCCCCTCTACTTTAGCCCATGACCCAGTTGGTGTACCTAACTTGAAAATAACCCTGCAAGCAGAATTATACATTGCCCAAAACTCCCTGAATTGACAACCAAAAAGGGGACTAGGAGATCCCACCCTAGGTCAAAGGGCATCCCCATCAACTGTCTGTTTGGTTGCCAGACCCTTAGTTTGGGTAAGAAGAGTATGTAGATTGAATTATTTCTGAAATAACTGCTTTAGTCTGAGTTTGGGACTGTTCCATTACCTGGCAGGTGTGATCTCAACATAAGGAACTTCCTTTTTATCTACAAAAGCACCATAACCAAGTCGAAAATTTGAAGTGATGTTTTTCATCTCGGTGGCTGTAAACATGTAAAATAGAAAAACACAAAAATAATTTACACAGCATCACAATTGACAAAGTGTTTTTAGTTTTTAACAGACTTATTCATATTTATATACAAATGGCATCATGGCTGCTTGGCAATAGAGTTGGTTTAGGAAGGCTTACATTTTGTCACAATGAAATGTAGATTCTAATTTGGCTACATTTTGAGCGCAATCTCCAGATAACTGCATGCACAAAGCCGAATGTTTATGCATATGCTCATGCACAAGTTCTGTGCTAACCAAAGCCAGCCAGTGACATAAGCAAGAATAGGTCTTTACCCAGGCTTGAGTCTTTACCAAGGCTTTGAACTTTTAGAAATGCAAGTGTGATCATCACAATCCCCCACTCTCCTAAAATCATTGAGTGCAATTTTTTACATAACTAGAAAGAGAGTGGGAACACAAATCTGTTTATTTAAATTTATAAAAAGAACACCTACCTAACTCCTCCATTTTCTGAGGAGTGTAATTTGTAGCACACAAAGGAAAACTAAAACTCAAAGCCTGAACACCATGCTATATGAAGGTTTCAGTTTAAAGAAAAAAGTCCATCCTTTTTCAACAGCTTTTTGTGTGATTCTCCAGGCTTTTCCTGACATTTTAGTTTACTTTCAAACATATGGTACATGTACCTTACCTACCTAAGCAAGATGAAAGTTAAAACGTACTGGCAATATCTATAAACTTGTTATTTATTAACTTTGTTTGAAACACATTTCATGTATCACACAGTCACTGAGGCTATTCCGTTTAATTTGTGATCCCTGCAGCAACTTTGCAACATGTGCCTTTTTTACTGCTGTTACATTAATTGACGATTTTTAATTTCCTTTCCTATCCAGGAGATAAATCTTCCAATCTGTTATTTACCATTCATCCAATCAAATCTCCAGTCTCCTTTTCGAGGCATGTTTCCATGGATACCAGCACACAAAATGTATTTGAAAACAGGAGCCACAAGAAAGGCCCCAAGCCAGTTCTTCAAACCACTCGAGAGCAATGTTCAAAGCATTTTCATTTATGTCAGCCAGTTCAATGTTTCCTGAATTTAGTAATCTGAGCACTGCTCTTTCCTTTACCAATTTTTTTTTCTCTCCAATGAAATCTGAGAAGGAGGCTTACCTGGCTAAGCCAGAAAAAATCAAATGATTCTGATAGTTTTCTGGTTCAAGTATGACTATGGAAATAGTCTAATGAAATTTAATATTTCAGGTAGAATTTTCTTCCTGTCAAACACACCCAACTTTCACAAACAGAAAAAATTAAATGCAGGTGGTTTTAATAATTCTATCGTGATTAATTTATCCGTTTCTCTAATATTCGTTGCACTGTCATTTGCATCATGCAGTTTATGCAATGGACTTTTCATTCAATGCTATAAGACAATTTTTTTCAGTTATTTCTTTACCCTTTAACAGCAACAATTTTTAATTTAACGGCTGAAGTAATGTAAAGCAGAGAAACTATTTTGGGGTCTTTTGGTTTCCTTTCTTTGTCTGCTAAATCAGGTTCCCTTCTCCCCTTTTAAACATTCACAATCAAAACCCCCTGGATTGGAATCCAAGACTCCTGATACTTTCCGCCTTTATTTCACCCTTGTTGTTGACAGTTACCAACAACTCAACCCCAAGGTGGATAGTTTTAACTAATAGCACACCAGGGAGAGGGCATCGTGTATCTTGTACTAACTGAGGAGGGAGAAACCCCAGGTCAAAGTTACACTGTATCCATCAGACATTAAGGTGCCCCCCCCCCTCCCACACTGTATTATTAATTTACCAGAGTTAACCCTTCACCATAGGTTTGGCTACAAAACCATAATTTACCATTTCTTAAATAGTTTGGTTTCCCCACACACCATACCACCCAGCTGCATTCTGGAATAGCTCATTATAAACCTATGGTGTGTAATCGTGTTTTGGACATGGGAGGGGGCTTGAAGAGGAAATATACTCTATAATCTATATATTCTTTAAATGCCCTCTCAATTATAACTGGAATGTAATGAAGGGGCAATGCAGATCCCAATTACAATCACATAAATACCACGGCCAGTTGCATTTTTATCACTATGGGTCAAAAACAACTGCATTTAAGAACTAGCACAAGTGGTATTTTCTACCTATGGTGCCTGTTTTAATATACTCTTCCAACATGAAGGGACACATGTCAAAGTGGTTGTAGCTCTTTGCATTCATGTTCCTATATATTCATGTTCCAGAATATGTCACCAATTAATACAATTAATACAATACACCCAGCATACAGCCAACCTTTCTCAAAATGTTAGGATAGGTCATTCTTCACTTGCCTAATAAAACAAGTCAATGGTGGTGGTGGTGGTTGTGGTGGGGGGTGGTGGTGGTGGTGGTGGGGGTGGGGGGGGGGACAGCCTTCTCTTCCAGAAGGATATCTCCCATTCACCATGAATAACTTCCACTAAGTGAGGGTTACATTTTTATGTTAATAGAAGGTAGGATGGGTATACATCACAGTTCTTTGGAAAGGCAAGCAGGAAGGATCCCGCTGACCCACTGTGCCATTAAACCTTGCCAGGGACTTACTACGGGTAAGTGGAGATTACAAAGTGGTAAATGGGAGGTAAGGAGGCATTAACGTAGATTGATCTTTTGCAAACTGTCATGGCGTCTGTAATAATTTTGCAACTATACATGAACACACAAAAGAATTTGATAAACTCTTTCACCCAAAACAAAGCACCAGTGATTACTCACCCAGTTTACTGCCCAGCTCTCGTAAATTGATAAGATCATCCCTCATCGAATCTGATAAGTCCATAAGATAGTACAAATCTACAGGAAAATCCTCTGCTTGAAGTATATCTAATGTTATAGTCTCTGTTTGACCTTTATGTTAAAAGAAAAAAAAATAGAGATACAAATCTAGGTCAAGTACAATTCTTATGTTCTTCTTCAACAGAAAATGCATGTGATTGTCAACAAAGGTGATATTCATGCTTCAACAACAGATAATTTACAACAACAAAGGTTTAGGTTAAGATGAGGCTTTATGGCTTTGTGTCTAACCAATGGTTTCAACTCAAGGTGGGGACAGCCTTTTTGCCACTTGTGGCTCACTCACTTGTTTCCTTTACATCATTGCTATGTTGAGCACCAAGTACAATGGTAGTAGTCACTGATTCATTAGCCCTTACGGATTATCAGAGACATTTAAACCTTTATTACGGAATGTGTTCAGCAGTTTCTTCAAACTGAGCACATTGAAAGTCATCCTGCTCAAGGGTAATTAAGTTGGGCTGGCCACAGCATTTTTCCCAGTTGTGGTTAATTGGCCTAGATACCATTGCTTATGCTGAGCACCAAGCACAGTGGCAGTAGGTTCCATTTTAAAGTCTGTGGTGTGACCTGTCTAGTAGTCAAGCCGTAGACCCAACGACCCTCCAGCTGCACAGTAGGATGCTCTAACCACTTTGACCATGCAGTTTATGAGATTTAAGGTCACACCAATATGTATGTTATATAGACGAATTCAGGACAGCAAATGAGGGTCTGATTTCAGTCAGCCATAGCTGAGATCTATCACCTTTTAATCTTTCAATTTCCTTGCTTACCTGTATCATGGATGGTTGTAAACTGAATTTCATCTTAATTCTTTCAATTTAACTAAATATGAAGGTCTGAAATTCATGTAAACAATAAATGAAGCCAATTTAAGGCTGATGGACCCCACTGATGGCTGCAGTCTACAGTCACTATTAAACAAGAGCATTAATCGAATTTGTCTACCGTGTCAGTCAACTAGGAAAAAAGTTCAAAGTTTAAATTTATGTATGGTTCATTTGGTTTCCCTTCAGTCCCCTCTTAAGACAGGAGGGCATATTTTACAACCCCCAGCCCACAGGGGGAAGAGTTGGTCAAGTAATTGTGTGCAACTATAAAAGTGGGGTTCCTTGGCTACAATGAGCAAAGGAACAATAAATTACAGTTTTTAGAGTGCATCAGATGTCTGACATTATAAAAAGTTCATCTTATTGGCCCAAATCTCATTCTCACAGGAGATTTCTCTATTGTTGCATCAAATATGATGGGTAATTCACATCAGTGCAAGGAGTGCTACCACAGTGCCCTCTTTTGATGGGAGGGCACCATCTCTGTGCTTCCAGATAATGTTACTGTACATGCAACTTGCAGAGGGGCTATATCAATGTCCGTTGGGTTCACAGTTCCAGAGGTTCAATGTTTCCAAATCTCGGGAAATACAGGCATTTTTAGGGACATCGAACATGAGGAATAATGAACCTTGTACCAGCACCAAATCATCTCGATATACAAAATTGGGGGACATCAAACCTTGATCCCCGGGAACATTGGGTAGACCCCACTTGCACTGTTGGAATACAGACCTCCACAATGACTGTTTGGTGTAAGGTACAGAAAAGAGACTGGATGGAATGTGCAATTATTTGAATTGTTACTCGGAACAAGCTGTGGTTCACTTTGAACTAATCTTCAGAGCCCCAAAGCTCCCCTCTAGTAAACGGCACTGCCATCTGTGTTCTTTCAGTGACCATTTGTCCTTGTTTTAGAAATATTAATGTTACATGTTTCCAGCCACCTTGTAAAAGTAAGAATATTCTTAGTTAGTTGATGGTTTCAAATATTACACACTTATTTTTTGGGGGACTTCATGAAACTAAAAATGTTTTTTAATAACTAGCTCAGAGATGGGTTCAAAACTTTACAATGCATAAATTGGAATTTACCCCAGTTTGCTCCTGCAACTGGCATTTCAAAAGATCTTTCAGCTGTTTCATAACATACCAACAACACTGTACTTGATGAAAATTTAGGGGATATATGGCCTCAAATTTTCATTACATACCTAGCTGGTATAGGAGAAAGGACCCTTGAGCATTTAAAGCTGCAAAAAGACTTTCAAGATACCCCTTGAAAATTACTATGAAACTGTCTTAATTCCTGCTTAAAGGGCAAATGCAGCCTCCTGGAATGTAGTATTTTACCATGTAGTCTTTATATTTAAGGGTCTCTCTCTTCTTATACATGTTTCTCTGCCCAAAGATATTTTTTCCAAATAATGGTGAATGCCAATGTGACTCAACAACTCCTTGCTTTAAAAATCACGACTTGGAAAGTTTGGGGCGGACTTTCATAAAGGTTTAACCTCTGCAAATTAGGAAAGCCTTATTCTGTATTTTCTATTTCTCAAGAAGACCGCAAAATGAGTGCTATTTATTTATGAAATTCATGCAACATTTTGAAAATGTCATGGTTTTGGGTCATCTTAGTCCTGCATCTTCTTATTGCATTCCCAGGATTTTTTCAACCTTTGTAATGTAATTAATCTCAAGATAGAGCCTACTTATAGATTCTCTATTAATAGTGGTCAACAACGCATGGTTAAAAGTTGATGCGTACTTTTGTTTTTGTAGCATCATGATTGATAGGCCTAAAACCAAAAATACCTCCACCTACACAAAAATCATAAAATTCAATTTATCATTCAATAAACTTTCTCAAAAAGGAGGAGTTTCAAGGGAAAGATGTCACAATCACCCCAACCTACATAAGCACACTATATGGCATCCTACTGTAACTAATGCAATCCTTGCACTCGTTTAAAGGGAAAATGCACCCCCACCACCCCCCCCCCCAACCTTTTGAGGAAGTGTACTGTACTCTGCCATCCTAAATTAATTAACCCTTTACCGTTGTGCTCCGATCGGGGCATATTTGCGCGGATTGGGAGTGGGCGGAAAAGCGGACGTAGCCCGCCCTGCATCGGCTTCCGTAGGCCATTGGCCCCGTGACCTTAAACTATTGTCTCTCTCGCTGTTGTGGCCGAATTTTCGGGTAGCTACTCGCAGTTTCGAGCTCCGCATGAAACAGTAAAGATGTGTGACAGCCCAGCTCTCCGCATGGGTCCAAAAGGACCCAAACAACGGTCAAGGGTTAAAATAAGGCTGTGGAGTGTGTTTACTGCAAAGCTGATGCCACTGTCTCTCCGTGTGTGCACGTACACCTTTAGCCGAGCGGTGCAGGTATTTTTCATTATCCCTTTACCGTTGTGCTCCGATCGGGGCATAATTGCGCGGATCGGGAGTGGGCGGAAAAGCGGACGTAGCCCGCCCCGCATCGGCTTCCGTAGGCCATTGGCCCCGTGACCTTAAACTCTTGTCTCTCTCGCTGTTGTGGCCGAATTTTCGGGTAGCTACTCGCAGTTTCGAGCTCCGCGTGAAACAGTAAAGATGTGTGAGAGCCGAGCTCTCCGCATGGGTCCAAAAGGACCCAAACAACGGTAAAGGGTTAAGGAATGTCTACTTTCCATCATTTTAGTTAGTTAGATGAGGATTTATGGCTTAGTTTCTAACATATTGTTGTAAGTTGGGCCAGCCAAGCCAGCTAAAGCCCTGTTATGGCTCACGAGCTGGCTTGCTTTCTCTACTCCATTTTTATTGTGGGAACCAAGCACAATACTGTTGCAGAAGTCTCCATTCTTATGGTCTTCTATATAAAGAAGACTATAAGAATGGAACCTCAGTTACTCAGTTACCCCTGAGGGGTTCAATGAAGTCTGTTCTGGTCTGTTCTGGTCTGGCCTGGCCTGGCATGGCCTGGCCTGGCCTTGCTTGCCTTGTTTTGTCTTATCTTATCCTATTTCATCTTAAAAAAGTCCAGTTCTCTCACCCCACCAGTGCCAATCCTCTTCACCTTCTTACTTAAGCCCCTTCCACAATTGTCTGAAATTCATCTGCTTCAACGTGAGTAAACAAAAGTTCAATGTGTATAATCAAAACACCCACAGTACAGTTCATGCCATGAAATGTAAGCTTTGGTACTCTGTATTATTTGAATTAGATGTCAATCAAAGAACTGAGCCAATTGAGAATTTTGGTAAACCCCTTTAAGAATTGTAGTCTGGGGTGAGAAGATTGGACCTTTAAAGCAGTCAAACTCTTCATCACCCAGGAACAAGAAGGATGCTAAACTTACATGACCATGCAGTTGTCAACCTCCTTTCAACTACAAGACAAAATGTTTTAAAGTTGCAAAATTCAAATTTTCATTTTTCCCTCAATGTGCAACATTTTCTTTCACAACAAGAATAAAGAATGCTTGTAGGATAAGAGATGACCACGATATTTAGAATAAATTGAAGGAAACTGCTTTGTGAAAATACCTTTGCTACAAAATTGTTACATTCATTCAGAAAATTTTATTAGTTTCCTTCTAATATCCAATACTACCAAGGTCTACAGTCAGTTGTGATGAGATTTCACCACTCAGTTTCTTACCAATAGGTTTTAAGGTCTACAAAATCACAAGATGCTAGATATGCCAAAATAAAGGGAGTTAGATAGTTAGTTCGTCAGATAGAGTTTTACGGTCCAGTTTCCAACCTATTGGTTCAAGTTGAGCAGACCACGGTCTTTTCTCCAATTGTGGCTCACTGGCTTGTTTTCTCCACTGCATTGCTCATGCAAAGCATTGACACGCACAATGGCAGTGGGTTCCATTTTTAAAATAAAGGGAGAAAAGATTCGTGAGATTTTAAGCTGTGAAATATGAGCGAGTGAATACTCCCTTTAAGTGGATTTTAAAATGTATTTTAATTGCTTTTTATGTAAAGATTTAAAACTGGCCTGTGCAATAACACATTGCTTCCCTAAATTTTACAATGAATTTTATGGTTTGACCATCTGACCAATTTCACATTTTAGTACCAATGAAAAGACCTGTTGCTATGCCAACAGTCTACATCTGTTCTCATAATTTGGAAAAGAATATTGAGCAGAGCATTATATGTCCCAAGAAAGGTAGTCAATTTTTATCACAGCATATGGCAATGCATTCGGGGTGAATGACCATGCACTGTCCCTCACACTCTTTCCAATATAGTAACACCATTCCCAACTTCCAATACAAGCAAATCTGCTTCAGGTTCACTACAAGAAGATATTCTCTAAGAAAATATTTCAGGTGAGATGTTGACACATAAATCCAAACCAACTTTAATACTGAAGTATATGAGCACAAACCATACTTCTGCTAACCTTGCAGGGAACAATTTAGCATTCAAATTTTGCATAGCAATTTTGAAGATTTTTGTGGTCTTACACACCTTGTTTGTGAAAATTCAAGGGTTATGCACAAAAAAAAATGCTAATCCATTTTTCATTTGTGTAGCAATTTGGCCGGTTTGTGTAGCAAATTGCGATGCGATACTGGGGTAAATTATTCCCTGCCTTGCCCACTTTGTCACACTTTCCTGTCCTCAGACTTGTGAGTATCCATGCTTACGATGTTTATTAATGGAAATACTTCTTTTGTTAACCTGCATTAATGGTGGCACTCTGGGGGCAAGACGGAGCATTTTCCATCCCAGATTTTGGCCTCTAAAATTACCTTCAAATCCTCAATCTTACAAACTCCAGTAGTAGGTTACCATCCTAAATATATACTACTCATGACAGAGTAACAGAAGTAGCATTTGAAAGACTGGACCAACAAATTATTGAGTGCCAAATCACTTCAAATCTTCTTCAAGAATAATTTCTTGAAAAGAAGGCTACCATTTTGACTTATTTTAAATTACCTACGCATCTGTACATGTATACAAACATTCCTTTGAAATATGTGAAAATATTCCCTTCATTCCCTAGTTTTGTCAATTCCGTCCCATGGGCGGAGGATGCCCAGTTCAAACAATACTGCTTACCTGGTCTTAGTTTCAAAGTGATCGCCTGGGGGTATACTTGAACTAGATCCTCTGCTGGGGTACCGGAGTCAGGATCTGTCAATGGCGTTTTCTAGAATGACACAAACAAATGACATAAAGAGGTTAGGTTTGTGGACAATGTTCCACCTGTCATATAGTTAAAGATGAGATATCATACACAAAATGAATATTTATGAGCGAGAGATTAACACAAATCAGATGTAGCCCTTTGCCGAAAGGATTTAATTTCAAAGAAATATGGAACAAGGCTTTTGTAGTATGTTGTTTTGGACCTTGGACCACAGTAAAAGTAACTTTGCTAAAAAAAAGAAAATGAACACAAAACTATCCCACAATCCTTTGGAAAAGTTATTTGGAAATCATATCAAAATGAAATGAAAAATAGTAATAACAAATGATTTGGGGTAAGGAACAAACGTGTGTCAATGGGTGTCTACCCATTGTTCCCCAGGATTAATATTCCCAAGGTTCGACGTGCCTCGTTTTCAAATCATCTCGATGATTTGGTGATGATTACAAGGTTCTTTACTCCCGGGTTTGATGTTCCCAAGATTTTGCAACATTGAATCTTGGGAACAGTGGACACTGGAAACATTGACAAAACCCAGTGTCAATGAACACATTTTATCAAGACACTTTATGTGGCAATGACTGACCAAGTGATCATGCCAAGGGTATGGGGAGGGGGAGGTGAATGATTTACTGATAAGTAAAGGCCTATTGAAGATCTATGGTATACCCTGTTTTTATACCTTTCAAACTTCTTTGTGCTGCATCCAACTTTAATCTTTCACACCTTTACCTTTACGCCTTATATATTTTCAATTATGTTTCATTCAAACATATATAGATTTATTGATTTATAATTTCAACATTGTTAATGATCCGATTAACCAACATGAATGCGATCCAGTACAAAGTAATTACTTTCAACGGATGCATCAATTCCTTTTTCCACAGTGGCACAGAGAATATTCTATAGCATCTAAAGAATGTTGCCGACGTTGCTTGGAGATAAGACAGGCCTCGAAATCAAACGTCTATTAGGGAATATTGACATTGCCAAGGCAGAAAAAGCAAACAGTTTTGAAACTTGCAATTTAAGAAACCTACATTCTTTCCCAGGAGACAATTGCAAAAACAACATCGGGCTGATATCGACCACAAATTAAAAAGAAGCAGAATTGATTTTAATAATATTACCGCATGAATTGATCAGCTGAAATTGCTTCAACCATAAGCTAGCTTCAAAAGGATGGTAAGAAAATCATATTGATGTTAAAAGGAAGACGATAGATGAGATGCTGGGTTTTTAAAGTTAATTATGACAAATCCGTGGGACGATTTGAATTGTTTTAATGTTTACTGCTTTTATAAAATTTCAATGAGTTTGAATGTAGGAAGGAAAATGTAGTTTTGATTAGCTTAATTAAACACTTACTCATAACCAAAATGATATTTAATAGTCAGTGTTTTATAAAAAAAAAAATAGAAAGCTAGATGAAAAAAAAAAAAATGGTACACCTAAAATGTGGTACATTTATCTGTTGAATGAAACTGATGTTAAAGAAAAAGTTAACTCTTAACCAGGCAACTTAGACTTTACTGATTTTTAGCACAACAGATGAAATCTGCATCTTGAAATACTGCATTTACTCGCAAGTTCCAGCTGTGGTGGTCTCGTGTAACCTTTGACCTTAGCCAAAAACAATAGCAACTGCTACATAATCTACACAACAAATACAGAAATATGCACATGTGCATTCTAACATGGGATGTTACGTTTTTATACAGGCACTGGATTTTTGACCTCTGGTGACCTTTAAAAAAACTCCTCCATTAAAAACCTGCACTGTAGAAGTCCTTATAATCCCCATTCATGATGTACCAGTAGGATCTTAGCATCCTTTCTGTTATGTAACATGAAGAAGATGATGGCCAAATTAAGTTTTACCAAGAAACCTCCAGGACAAAAGCCACAGCAGTGGAGGAAAATGAAGATAATCATCCAGTCACAGTTATAGCAGATGGGGCAGATTGGGGGGGGGGAGGGTGTTGGTATATTGTGTAAGAAATTTTCCGAGTTGTGTATAGCATACAAAAATGATAATGTTTATGAGTGCAATGGCACTGAATCATTTCAATATTTTCAATCAATCATTTCAATAGTTGAAAGATTGCGTTTCTATTCTTTCAACGAGGCAAAGCGGAGTTGAAGAGAAGGTTCAATCTTTCTACCAATGAAATAATTCCATGCTATCGAACGAATGGAAACTTCATTATTTGTTTTATGTGACACCTACCTTGTCTATGTATCACTTAGTCTACCATTATTGCACTCTTAGTCCCCTTAACTACTACACTGTGGGGACTACTATTGCACTATACACAAATGAATCATGTGATGGTGGGGGGGGGGGGCAATGACAGGTACAGGCATGTGACCACCAATCCTCCAATCAGGTGTAGGGAAATTAAGAAGGTGTTAATTGTATGATGCGATACTGTACAGTATGTGCAGTCTTATTAGTTTGCCACTAAAGTATAAATGGGGTGATAGCTAAAGAGGTAGGCGAGTAGAGAAAAAAGACATACCTAACACAGAACTGTATACTACTACTCTTCGAGTGAAATACCGTGTTTTTGAGGGTTTCAATTTTTTTCAACTGGTACGTAACCTCACCTAAAGTAGCCTGGCTTTGAAATGGCCCCAGTTAACCCTGTCAATTTTAATTCTCTTGAAATATTTACCAGCTGCAATATTGATAAATGAATGTATATTTTGACACTTGCAGAAAATTTTGGCTTTTTTGTACATGTATGCCTATGTACCAAGTTGTTTGAAACAACCTGCCCCATTTGCCCACACATTACATGCAAGCATTTATTACGGTAAAATTACACCCTTAGCCATAATTTTACGACCAAAAGCCAAGAAACATGGTTGACTTGTCTACAGCTGTGTGCTCCTCCCAGACTTTGAGCACACACACGCAATAGATTTATTAAACCTATTGCCGACCTGCCAAATTTGCACCGCCATCTTTAATAACTTCTGCAGTGAGTCGTTACCGATTAATTGGCCAGTAAAACAGCAGTTTTAACAAATCTTCAGGCAGGCAGAACAGTCATGATGGATTTTTAGTTCCTTTTTATCAAAATAAGAAACAGTTGGGAATCCACCCCCAACAAGCCATACTTGAAATATGTTTCATCATCAAGTCTATACCTGGAAGTATATGCATATAAACCACGCACAATAATCTGTTGACAGTTTTTACAGCCAGTGCTATATTAAACCAAGCAATCTGCAGGTCACTGGCTCTCTAGTAAGTACGTTTATAATCCATTAACTTACTGCCAAAAAAAAGACAACAAAAAATATAGAGGATATGAAGTTTGGGCTCTGCATGACAAACTCCCTTAAAACCCATGGTTTGGGGAAAATGGAGAAAAAAGATGTAGGATGTAGGATGTCCTTTGCTGGTAGGGTTGCTATGGTGTTATTTGTTTACCAGACTGTAAGTTTAGCTATTAATGTAATACACAAGGTAACAGCTAGAGGTACGTATCATCCCTCCCAGTCTCCCTGGTTTCAGTCACCACACTCAGAGAATCTGCCAACAGGGAGAGAGTTATTACTACCAAACCCCAAATAAGTCCAAGCTGATGGTGCCCTCGGCCATATACAGGTGGGTACAAGGGAGCTAAATCATTGCTTCAGATTGCTTCCTATAAGGTGTAATCTGAAGGGTTTAAAAGACTATTTATATCTATATATCTATCCTAAATAAGAAATCAAGATACCGGCTTTTTTATTTTTATGGAAAGGAAAAGGGGAGAATATTGCCCTCCTTTTTCGGGGAAAGGGGGGGGATCTCCATAGTACCCCCACTTGACGGAAACACTAACCATCTGGCAGACAAAACTGTTCCATGCCAAACAAACTTTAACAGGCAAAAAGTACAGTAGTATATTCTCATTCAACTTGGTAATAAGGGGTGACTAGGATGTGGGGGGCACGGAGAGAGACTTTCAAGGGTATTACCAAAAATCCCCCTCACCCACATTTTGATGTATCATTCCACTGCAACATTTTGTTGAACATGTGCTGGACAAATTTTACTACCAAGATGAGCACAGAGTATCCAGAACTTGTTACACTCCTTGTACCTTACCTAATGTACCTATATTTACTTGTTGTACCCAACCTAAAGTACTTAAATTTTTAATACACAATAGCAACCTTTATGCCAAAAACATGTCTACAACATTCTCCAGGATATTTAAGACCCTACTTCGACACACAAAAGCAAAAAAAAAAAAAATTAAAAATTGTTATAAACTTCTGTACATTATAAACATACTGTACATTTAATAACTGCACTATCTAGTATGGTAATGTGGATAGTAGACAATACATTGGCTACATGTTGAAATACATTGCATGGGATATTATTTCCCAAACAATAGTCACTACTTCCAATCAATATGATAGTTTGTTCTAAACTGGCCCATATGTCAAAAAGAAAAACTTAATAAAAATAAAAAATGAACAACACACAAATTCACTTTTCTTTTGAAGGGAAATACTGAGTTGATATCAATAACTTAAAAAATGGTGTTGAAAGGTGCTTGTACACGTAATAATGCTGTATAAGCATTTAGTCAATTTTCACATCCAATGAGAGTGCTTTCATGTAATATGTCACAAATGGTAAGCCCCACCCACTGCCGGGCACAATTCAACAGTGTTTCAATGCAACCGCCACACAAGGGCCTTCACCCAGGTGCATAGCCAGGATTGTGTCAAAGGGGGTTGGGGGCACAACATGAGGGAAAAGTCTAAGGATAGAGAGAAAAAAAAAACACTATTTTAGGTGTTTTGCATTGCAAGGTTGGGTCATGGGGGGTTCTAAAGAGGGCTCTCAAGAGCCAATCATGAAACAGGACAGTCTACTTCACTACTCCAAGTTGAGGGGGGGGGTCTACTCCTGACCTTTAATTATATTAACTGCTCGATGTCAATGAAAAATTTATTTCATATAGGATATGAAAGTGGTCTAAAGTTTGACCACTTGTCATAGATATGTAAATAAAACTTGACAGGTTGGCACAAAATTGGAGAATAAAATTTCTAAAGCAAACAAAATGGACCCCTTTAAAAGTACTAACAAGAACTTAGATCTTGCACAATAGACTAGAAATAGAATAGTATTACAGATAGTGTATCTACCTGTGACATATATAGTGCACAATTTTCCCCATCAGCAAAAGTAAAGTAATCCACTCAAATTTGGAAGGTGTAGAGAGGAGTTTTACGTTTTTTGAGACAGACGTTTGACAGGGTCGCTTCTTACTACTCGTAACTTACTGTAATGGTCACGGAGAAAAGTAACTTGAAGCAAGATTTACAGAAGACATTAAACTGTCTTCTTCCAAGGTTTGAGTAGCAATAAGCACTTAAAGGGGTAATGCAAAGCCCCCACAACTTGAAGGAGTATACTAGAATATATTACATTTTAGGATTGGCTCTAGAGAGTCGTAATTTTTTCCCCTTCAAATTTGAAATTTACTGGGAGTTATTGCTCAGTTTACCTTGGATTTGTAATATTTTCTGAAGTCCTAAAATATTATGAAAAATACTTTGAAGAAAAATGATAAGAGAATTGTTAGGTTTCCCTGTTCCTTCAAAATGCTGAAAGTTTGAGGTGACTTCACCTGCCCTTAAATTGAAGGCTTGATGAAATTTTGTGAGAGGTTGAGAACTTTGAGGCCATGGCTAGACGTCTAGAGACATAGAGTTGTTAATCATCAAGATAACCTACCACTTAACTCAACTGCTCTGTTTATGTGTCAGGGGCCATTTAAACAATGTCCCCTCTCTCAAAATAGGTTTTATTCCTTAACACTCTCCACTGTATACATTACAGTACTGGAGATAAACATGTTAGTCCGAGGACATGATTTGAAAACATGTTACAAAACATCAAGCCTTTACCTTTAAAAACAACCATTTATAACAACCACCTGTAACAAATACTGTACATTCCAATCTCCTTGTTTTTCAAAACAGGTCTATTTCCACAAACTTCAATGTAATCTGTTTAAAGGGCAGCAGTATTCCCCCCAAAAAGAAGCTCGATAATGGATCATACGAGTTTTCCATTGACTGAACACTTCTTTGACGTCATTCATGATTGACAGTTAGTCTCCGTCTCAATTCAAAACGAAGGCTATACTGATTGGTGGATATTGGTCACATGATATTGTTTACAAATGTTCAAACGCACGGTGGTATGTACTGTACACACACATATACTCATACACAATCTCAACGGTACGTCGTTATATTACAGTACACTGCACTGCAGTACTGCAGTACAGCAGTCAGTTTACGTTGCATTAATTGAACGCAAAATATTCGGGGAAGCAAGTTACCACACAAACAGAACGTAAAATAACATGGCTATCGCAAGACAGAAACTTTCATGTGCTGTGAAATCGATAGTGACAGAAGTACACTGACACTATCTGCTCGGAAAAGGCACAGAAGGACAACCGATAAGAAGTTCAGGTTGACCAAGCTGCGTTCTCCGAATCGTTCGTAGCGTCCGTGGAAGGAAGACAGCGGTAGCCGAGCATTGCTTCAATTTGCTGTCATCGAAGTAACTGTGGCCACAGAACCTGACAGCAAAGGGTAAGTAAGTCCTTTATTACAGGCTTATAGTCGAAACTTTTCATATTTAAGGGGGTTCCATCGAAGAACAATATGAACATAAGCCTAGGTCAGAGTTCAAAGTTGTTATATATACAAAAATATCGTAGGCCTAGGCCAACAGTACTAAATTAGCCTATTACCTTAGTAGTAGCCTAACTAGTAACGTTAGTAGTTAGCACTTTGGTCATATATAAAGCTCAGCCTAAGCTAGACCGAGTAACTCTACTTACTTTTGTTGCTTACAGCCTAGTAGGCCAATACAGGGCGCACAAAATCACAAAAAATGACTAATTTTTTGTCTGCCTTCGGGTACGTTTGTAGCCAAATGCCTACAAGTAGTAGCCTAGGCCTAATGTACTAAATTCCGTTATCCAGTAGCTTAGGCCCATGGGCCCACCCTGCCAGGCTGCCAAACTATGAGATTAAGATTTACATGAAGAAACCTGGAGAATGGTAGCTCCAGGCAGAGATTTATGAATTTTTTTCTGCATCCGAACGGGTGGGACATACATATACATTGATTGTAGCTTATGGATGCATACCACCAGTGTAGCAAAATTTAGGGGTGCGGCAAAGGTTTGTCCTGTACTTGGATTTGAAATTTGATGTTAAAAGTTATTTTTAAAACATGTAAGTTCAAACATTACTTTTGGCCCCAAGATTTTTATGGGCGGAAAATAACAGGCCAAAACTACCTAGGGCCGAAATTGACAGACCTGTCGTGGGTGGGTCAAGCTTCCCAGCAGCATTTCAGTCTGAACCCATGTGAAATGCCATAAGTAGTAGGCTAGCTCCTGTACATTGAGATGGCTAGTGAAGGTGGAGTGGCACACTGATTTTTGAGTATTTCATAGCAAATATTTGCTGTGAATGTAATAATTGGACAAAACTGTGTTTGCAATGGCATGTGTACTGTACCGGCTGAAGATCAGTGACCAGCTGTGCACACAGCAATTTGGAGGCTTTACACTATGCATCAGTACGTAGTACGTACTACGTAGCATAGCCAGGATTGTGTCATGGAAGGGGGGCTGTGGAGCACAGCATAAGGAGAAGCCCAAGGGGAGGGAGAAAAACTTCCATTTTACAGTAGGTGTTTTTTTTTTTGCATTTCAATTTTGAGTCATAGTGGGTTCAACCTCCCAAACCACCCACGTGCTTGACACTAAGGGAAAAGCAATTTTTAGCCATCTCAAGCCTGCAACTAATAATCCACAATTTTTCAGAGAACTTTTTGTTCAGGTATCTTGAGATCAATATTAGTTAAAGCCTAGGCATTTGCCCCCTCCAAAGACTATTTGCTCGATAGATAGAGGTTGGTTTAAACAAGTGTTACAGTAGATAGTAGGGCCAATTGTAGAAACAAAGGCTTAGTAGGGGATCTTTCAGTGTATCTTCAGAAAAAGATGATTTAGAGAGTTCCAGCTGATTTAAAATGATTCATTCGTTGATTGAGTTCCCCAAAAAATAATCAATGAGTCGGTGAAAAAGGGATAACTAATTATGTTTGTACACAAAGATGACTGAATAATGACTACCATGCTTCTGCTTGAGGTCTGTTCACTCTGTTGCAAGAGTGACCAGCTTGCAGGCTGAGAGCTTGTCTCAAACTTCCAAGCCACATGGGTTGTGTGAAAATCATAGTACTAATTGCAACCCCCAGATTGGTTGAGGGCCAAAGCCAAAATTACCATGTTGTGGTGGGACGGAATTTGATAGCCTTTTTTATTAGTGCCTGTTTACATGTAGCTTCTGTGATTAATTCATTGATTCCATAAAAACTGGTCAGTTACAGAGTATTAAAAGGCACAATAAAAAGTAACATAAATGTCAAGCTGTTACCATAGTAACACAAATTTATGGATGTGGTGGGACGGAATGATAACTTTCACACAATCAGAAACATGTGACTACAGTAATATTTAATTATTATCAAAAGTAGAAAGATATAAGTTAAAATTTTAAGATTGAAATGAAGTCTGATTATTCTTCTTTCACTATGAAAACAATCGCATAAATCAAATTTCATTTGAGAGAGCTATGCAAATATTTCAAAAGTGTGTCAGTGTGGTGGGACGGAACTAAGTGAAGCCTGTTCATTATGTATGGGTTTCATGGAAACCTGCTTAGATTTTCATGAAACTTCCTCAGAACTTTACATCACAGACAAAACCAACTCATAGAAACTTTCAGTGCCACAACCTGTTCAATAGTTACCGCCCTTTCAAAAAGTATTACGCAGTGTGATGCTTTTTCAGGTGAGAGCTGCTATTGCCATTTTGCATGATTTTGCAGGCCCATTACAGTTCACAGGAATAAGAAAAAAAGGCTGAAAATTTATTTGCCTAGTGAGTTAAAGACATATAAACAGAATCTGATGTAAAAACTGAAGTGCCGACCATATTTCTGAAAGTACAGGTCTTCAAAAATGCAGTTTTTCCTTTCCGAAAGTGATTTTTTCAAACTTTGGGCCCATGTGGGCCCTAGACCAAGTGGCCCAAGGCCGTCATAATTTTGCTCAGCATTAGAGGGTATTTGGTTACATGGCAATAAGCAGGGGGCAAACATTACCCAAAACGTCTTCAAAGACTGAGTTGATAGGGTCCAAAATTGGTCCCATGGCAAAAATGGGGAAAATGGGCCTAGAACACGGAGATTGTTGACCCTATGGGCAATGACCAACAGGTTTTAATTTTTTAGTTGGGAAAGATATACATTTGTTCTTAATAATTTCAAAAATTAATGTAGGTTTTAGATCTCCTTCTTGGTTAGGTGAGAGAAAGAAGGTGCATAATATACATACAAGTCAGAAAGAAATTTGACAAAAACCATCAGGGACCATATTTGGGGACCCACAAATTTTGGAACTATGCATGATGTACTTTCAAAACTAAATACAAGGTGGAGAAGTATGCCATAGGTTTTACAAAAGCTGTCAAAAACATGACTCTGACCACAAAAGTCAAGTCATGAGTAAATCTATCAGGGCATACTACTTAAAATTACCTTTAAACTAAAATTCCGTCCCACCACACTTGTTTCCGTCCCACCACAAAAATGTTGAGTAATCACCATGACTACCCTACAGTAAATACCATATTGACTTTTTTTGCACTCAGAAGTTTCACTTTCATTCACAGTTGATATTTTGGAAAGTTTCAATAATTTTTTCAACTTTTGTACCATTGAAAATAAAAAAGGAATGTAAAAAAATGTGGTGGGACAGAATTGGACATTTTCATTTTAATTTTTACTATGGATATTAACAGTATCTTTAGTATTTTCTCAGTGCATAAATTGTGTTTACTAAAGCATTTTGACACAGAAAAAGAAGGGAATTCAAAATGTGTATGTTGTTATGTCCTTTTTTCCTAATTCCGTCCCACCACATTTTGAATGAGCAATTTGCTGCAATTTGCATCTTTGAATGACCGCATCATCTCACTGATAATGCAATTAGTCACAACTTATTCTTCAGATTTTATAACTTTGGACTGTAGTCTAAATTATACCATGGGTGGATAGAACCAAATCGAAATTGCTCAATTTTTAGGTTTGGTGATGACCATTTTTGGCTTTGGCCCTTGATAGTTATGATTCACCAAATGAAATAGATATAAATGAGTATGCATTGCTGATCTAAATGTTAATGACCAAAGAGATGGTCGCAGAGGGTGAAATTGGCCACACCTTGAAAATATGGGTTACAGTGTACACATGGACTTTTTCGCCTTTTTCTTTGGTAAAGTTGGCTAGTTACAGTCCCATTCAATTCTAGCAGCATGGCCTTTGCCTCTGCTAAACATGCACACCCCCCACGGATGCTACTGTATTTTTTCAGATCCTTAAATACAGTTTGTAACTTACTGTAGTAACACAAATTTTGCTTCAAAGCTTAGCATACTCTGTGACACTAGATTGCATGTAGAACACCTAATTTCGGAAAAAAATTCAAAGAGAAAACATTGTCTCCCACTGATGCCAAATTTTTTAGGTCCAAAAAGTAGAGAAATTTTTAACACTCCAAAATTTACTTCAAAAGGTAGCATTATAGCACCAGATTGCATTTACTGTTAGGCCAACCCAATTTTAAAATTTACAAAGGCCTGTAGGGGATTACCCCTCCCTTAGATCCCTGATCTCCCAGGCCAACTTCTCTCAATAAAACACATTGCAGGAGATTTTAAAACCCATTATGACTTCACAGCTGTGATGCATCCATGGTATTTACCATCCCCGCTCACATTGCTTGTTTGCTCGTTAAATTTTGCCATCACAGGGCTCCACCATAACAATAATTTGTCATCATGTCGTGGAAGGTCAAACTTTACACCAACAATACAGTATGTGTAAGTAATTTTAGATTCCAAACCTTATCCCCACTCTGTTAGATGCACTGTGCCAGCAAGTATGGGCACACAACACATAACTCTGTGTATAAACCGTGGTAACTGAGCATACTGTTCTTCTGCGTGCTTGGAAAATGAAAGCTTTAAGGTGATTTTTACTTGTGAAAATGTAAATGCCTGCAAGATTTGTTTTGAAATCAGATAAGGGAAGGTTGAGCTTTTTTAAAAAGGATTGATGCTAGCTCATCTTAGTATGGTGGTAAGTCTTAGTCATCAAACTTCAAAGTTACAGTACTGTATGGTATTGTACTGCCACAGATTTTGGTCCTCCTCACTGATACAAAGTTTGTCATATGTACGTCATGGCACTGAGTTTTCTCGAATTTTAGACGATTCCCACATTGCATGCCCCCCTTTCAGAGAAATCCTACTAAAATGATAGCAGTTCACATTGAAAGGACCAACACAGTACAGTATGTTGATAAAACTGTAGTCTGTACTCTACAGGGTAGTTATGGACCACTATCTCAGTGTATCCCTCAATCTTTTACAGTCATTCCACAACAAGATTTACTGTAGTTTGGGCTGGTTTATTACAGTTTCTTCCATATTTTCTGAAGAACCATGAAACCTTGAATGCACTTCACATGCACATTCTTCTTAATTTTTTTTCTAGGTTTGCAGAGGGGCGAGAGGGGGATGCAGCATTCACAGAGACTCCACTTAAATTAACCTCCTGGGTTACAATAGAACATCATCCTTCAGGTAATCATACCCCAACTTTAATGTATGTCTAGGTTATACTGTAGCACAAACAGAAAACGGAAAATGTGACAATGGTTTCCACCAGAAAACCCAATACCACAAAAAGGACCTTTTTGATAAACAGTTGAGGGTACACTTGCAACATCCTAAACATTTGACTGAACTGATCGTACTGTAGATCTCCAAATTGTGTGATGCTTGTAACATGAAGCTGATAAACAACAACAACAACAAAAGTGTAAAAACAAACAAAAACCAGACCTGTTTTATCTCCCATTTTTATGAGGAGACCCAGATTTTACTCGGATGTTCTGATTTCCTTGTGTTATGTGTTACAGTATACTCCCAGCTTTTTAGTGTTCCATTTTATTTGTGACTTTCTGAACATGGTGAATGCAGTCAGTGCTATCTGTAAGCATACAGTTTAGCTCATTTGAGCAATTGAATTGACCATGTAGACTTTAGGGACCACTCATTTTTAAGTGTGGTCTTTGCAGACACCCCATCAAGAATGAAACTTTGCTCTTTTGGAGTAAATCTCACTCTTTTTGGGGTGGAGGTTGTCGCCCCCAGATTCCAAAGAGTTAAATTTAAATCTTTGTCATTTTTAGTATAGGTCTACTGTACAGTGAACAGAGAAAAATCAATTCAATGGAGCAGGGAACTTGGTATGTTGATGCATTAAAATGTGAGGGAGAATCTATTAGTTTTAGCAAAGAACAAAGGTCATCAGGGATCACAGGGGGCTCAAACTCTGAAAACCTTTTTGCATAATATATCAGGAAGGAGGAAGATTGGATTGTTTTCAAACTTGGTTTGTTGATGAATTATGATTGGAGGGTAGGCTGGGTGACCTCTATTCATTTTTACAGTCAAAGTTAACATGGAGTTATCCAAGGTTAAACCTTGATAACCTTTCCTACTTTGTATTTTACAGTATGGCAGGTTAGTAAGATACTGTAGCATTGAACTTTAGAATGTGGTTGTGTGATGGTAGAAAGATGGCATCTGTAGCTATTGGTGGAGGTCGCAGATTATTGGGGGTCATCGGAGGTCAAACTGTGCAGAATATCTTAAGGCACAGCTTGCAATTTGGCTTTTTTTGAATGTAGACTTGTTAAGGTTGAAAGGAAAACCAGTTACTTACTGGTGAAATCAAATCACTTTGGGTCACCAGGTTTTACAATAAAAGTATTATTCTTTTAAAAGAACATGGAATTTATGTATCATAGAAACCTCAATGCATTTTTGCATTCTGGTTATTGTGTTGGGAGAGTAATTTCAACAGTGTCTCTTTCTTCTCTTCTGGATAGGTTTCTTGCAAAAAATTTAGAAAGCAGCCAAAGGATTTTTAATCATGTACCAGAATGTATCAGACTGACACCTGTAGTAGTATCAGATACAGTACACCAAGCGAAACTGTACCAAGAACAAGTCGACTTCTGGCCGCTAAAACAGATGGAATGAATCCAGTACATGATGACCATCTGGAGTAGGATTCCGGTTTTGCATTGCCCAAACAGCACAAGGGGGAATTTTGCCATAAAATAATTTTTTCTACAGTATCTGGATTTCATTATTTCCAAAACATGAAGTACCTGTAGCTTGCACGTGTGTTATTGTTATTGTTCAGTCTGTCACTGCAGAGTAACAGCTATCACTTCTAGGCGATGGCCCAGGTCTAGAGACTCAGCTACAGTAGGATCCAGTATAAGGTTCCCAAATTGTAACTGGTTGGTGACACATTGCCTTAAACTCAGGCAGCAGCAAACATTCTCAAGTGCACATATATGTCTACCTAGTTGCCACAGTGACACCATTCTGGTTGGTTTCCTTCAGGTTCATCAGAACTACCAGATTTATTTTCTTGCAACCTTGCCAATTCCTCGGGGATGTCTCTGTAAGAGCTCAAAGCAATGGGCTCTTACAGTAGTCACCAACTTTTTTACCTCCTACAGTAGTTATTCCTACATAAACAAGAAGGATGAAGACTGATATATGACAAAAAG
This sequence comes from Holothuria scabra, assembly GCA_037179385.1. Lineage (NCBI taxonomy): Eukaryota > Metazoa > Echinodermata > Holothuroidea > Aspidochirotida > Holothuriidae > Holothuria > Holothuria scabra. The sequence continues at coordinate 26,200,657 of CM074196.1, read as the reverse complement.
AGCAATAGTATGGCAGCCACAGGTGTATAGCTTGAATGAACACAGGCTTTGCTGTTAATTGGAATGGTAATTATTTATCCTTATTTTATGTTCTTTTGTTGATACAAATGACTGACACTTGTTCTATTTAGTGTATACTGTAGAATTTTCATGTTGAAAGAAAGAGTGCAACTGTATTCAACAGAGGTAAAACTGACAATCTTGTAACTGTAAATGACAGCAATGAAAGACACTTTTCACATTTGGTATATGTTGACTTGCTATGTAAAGAGGAAGATGGTGGAATCAAAAGGTCATTACTTTTGAGGTCAAATGAGGCTAAACTGGGAAAATTGGGAAATGTTTTATTTATCGCAATGGAAGGAAAAATGTTTATAGTTTGTAGTGAAGATCAGAGGTTATGTCAAGTCAAAAAAGGTGAAAGGGTATTGAACTGTAGGTCACTAGTGGTCAAAAAATCTTGTTAACAATATACCTTTAGACTGGAAAGTTGGATACATTTTAAATTCAAAATGTACAGGCAGTAAGCTATGGTTAGGAAGAGGTCTCTCCAGGGGTATAGTTGCATGAATTTCCCAAATTTTCCTCTCAGCAAGAAATCACTGAGCACTTGGGCTTTCTGGTTTCTTTCTTACAATCCCAATATGCATAATTATGTGGTAATATAAGTGTGTTGTGAATTTTCCTTGTTATGTGATGGTGGAGGGTTGAACCCTACACAGGGGGCAAATTAATTTCTCAATCTGTTGATCATCAAGATTCTGCCAGTCTGTTATTGAGAACTTTAATACAAATCAGTCAGTTATTGGAGTTTATTCTTCCAGTGTGCATTTCAAATTCTACCTATACTGTATAATGAACTACAGTTGTAGCAGTGTGGTTTGGTTCAATCATATCTTCTAAACAAGCAGTTGAAGGCTTGGTTAAAGTACAAACCTGTGTGTATACTACCCCACTTACTGTGCATGAACAGCATTCTGGGCATACAGAAGCTCTTGTCCATCAGCACCTCCTCTGCGATGAAATCTGTGTGAAGTGGAACCTGTCTAATTGGGCTTTTCTCCTGTGATGCAGTGTGCATCTTCTGTTTCTTCTTCTTTTTGTGAGATGGGATGAGCAAGTGAGATCAACATGTACAATCCCCTTTTTGAACTTTGCAGGTATTGGGGAGTGGGCAGAGTGTAAAATCTCCATTCTTGAATGGGGAGATGCCCTGAAAAAATTTGACCAGGATGTTCAATATATTGAAGTGCAAAATGGTGCTTAATTTGAAATATAAGTGAGCACATTTGTATAGTACTTACAGTATACAATCAAAAGATCATGGTTACATTGCTTCCGATTGATTTCCCAAAATGGCGGATAGCTGTGAATAATTTAGAGGTGGGGATGGTGTATCCTTCTCCCCCTCCCCCTCCCCCTTGGGCAAGTTACTGAATCACCACACATCAAGACTTAGCTCATTTATTGCAACTCATAGATTTTGTGTAAAACAAAAGTGCATTTTCTGGGGAATAAAGGAAGTCCATGTGTATGTTAATGTGATGCGTTATAATAGTGTGCGTGGAATGACTACATGTGCATTGGTTAATCATTGGAAACGGATTGTTTCCAGAAATTTTCAAAAGGGTTGACCCAATTTGTTGGTGTCTAGAAGAGGTTTTTCTGTTAGCAATGCCGAGTGGTTGTTTGCGATTGGCTTATATTACCCGCAGTACTTTTTGTCATATTCTCGGCCCGTGTTATTTTTGGTCATTTAGTGTTTCTAGTAGTAGTTATAAAGTGGCATCTAGTGGTCATATGGATTCTACCTGCTTCGACTAAAAACCTCCCAAATTTTACTTTTTCTTTTAAACAAATTTAGCGTTTGAGAATTTCCTTTATACTTTGCCACATACTAGGCTATTTTGCCAGAGGGAGCGATATGTTTTCCCCCAATATTTCCGCAGATAAACGCCCTGAAAAATCATGGGATGCGTCCACTACCCTTTTGTTGCCCTGGCCCTTAGATTACGGGGCTACTTATATGATGGCATGGTCAAAGAAGTTGGCCAAAGTACTAGACTACATTCCAGGGAAAACTAGGGGGCAGACTAGGGGGAAAGTTGAAGGAATGCTCACGTCGCCTTGAATATGTTTGCACTTTTTCTACTACACTCGTTCCCAACATATTCCCAAATAATTTTATCAAGGCCACAGTCTATCCGAAGTGTATTTGTCAAGAACGATGCTGACCACATTTTGGACCATCTAGGATTGCTTGTTTCATTGCCTGTTGGTGTCGCATTGCTGATGTATACCTTTTTTGAATTTTAATCTATTTCTTACAAAGTGAGTGATGACCAGTGGGCAAACTCTACTAATGTCAAAATTCTTTATCGCCCTTCGAGTGGGTATAAGGATGGATGTTTTCCCTACCCCGTTTGAAATTGCTAGCTCTCTCTTAGGGCTTCTAAAGATTAGAGATAGATTCTAAATGGTGCAATATTTTGTTTCTTTTTATGCTCAATCTTTATGCTGAGAATGTCCTGATCAGTCGTCCTTCTGTGAAAAGTTGTTCCCCATTTTAAGAAAAAAGGTGAAAACTTATTGTTCAGCTATTGTCTCATTCATTTTAGTTCTTGATGTCACAAAAAGATAATATCCGTGAACCAAGTGTTCCACAATTGGCGAGTTTGGTAATAAATTCGTTGGCGCAGGGAATTGCGGGGAACAGCGTGAGATCAGGGAGTTGCAACTCCCTGGTGAGATTTACTAACCGAGCTCACCGCATAGCGTACAACGTTACCTTATTTCGTCCGTATGTGCATACAACACTATCTCAGTGTCAAGTGAACTCTAACGAAAATAGCGGTCTCGGTCCTACTGTACTTTACGGCAGATTAAAATGCAAATTTTTACACCAAGAAGACAATCTAGACACAAACCACTGCACAAAACCACACTAGAGACTCCTCATTATGCTATAGATAGATTGAGCGAGAATGATTTCACAAAGTTTTCTTGTAAACTCAAATTTCGGAATACATGCTGTATATGTGCGAGATTGGTTTTGTTTATCCCGACGATTTGGAGGTTGTGCGCATGTGTTTAGCCACCAAGACGAATTACCGAACTGGCTTATTATCCTCAACTCCTCTAAACTCTGAAATGGTCATGTATTGTCTCATGAGAAAACTATACCCAACGGAATTGAAACATATGTTTGTGTATGCGACGCTGCAACCCTAATTAAAGGTTCAATGTGTTTGCCAAGGATAAGGGGGTCAATTAAAACCGATGAAAGGGTCCGTTGCACGAATTTGGGTCAACAGCACTGTAAGCTATTTTAGCACTTTTCATCCATTCTTCAAATTGAAAATGCAACAACGCAACCACCTGCCAAAACATCCCGTCACTCTCAACCACCTTGTGAGTATGCGTATCGTCATTCACAAATACACGTCACACGATAGCATGTGTTTGATCTGTAGGGGAAAACTTTGGGCACCTTCCCGTCTGGCAATGGAAAATATTCTTCCGAGATTCTGCTATTTCGGGCGAAGTTGCTGCGCATAAATCTAAAGAAATAATCTGCCCACATGTGTCGAGAATTTTTAAAACCTTTTTTATTCTTCATTAAAATCAACGTGCTTGCATTACGATGCTTCTTGTTTTCCTTCCAAATGTATTAAAGGATTCGTGTATTCGGTTTCCAAACTCCGAAAAATCGTTGGCAAGACTAGAGTCTGTGCAGGGAGGTGTGATCAAATGACACCTCCCTGGTCTGTGCAAGAACTGTTTTTTATAAGTTTCTCACGCACAACGTACCTCGGAGAGCTATTGCAAATAACTATTACGAGCAACCCAAACTTAAATAAATACAGTACCGTATCTTAAGGGAGGGGGGAGGGGTGCACAAAGGGACACGTGCCACACGGCAGGGGCGTTGTTAGACTTTTCCAGCGGGGCAAGCACCAAAATTTTCCGATTTTTCCTAAAGTGTGAACACAACTGTATTAAGAAAGTAACCTCCGTCGATCGAGCCGAGCCCACCGGAAAATTTGTGTTCTTTCAAACAAATATTTGTAAATATGGAACTTGTATTGCAGAACATACAACTTTTAGAATCTGGGTTTCCTGTGAGGATATTTGAAAATTTTGGGGACTATTGAATAATCTATATTTAATTTTATTTAACGTTTTGAGGGTCAGGAAGCCATTTGGCTCATCGAGGACCTTTGCCAGAGTGAGCGTGGATGAACACCGGCGAACTTCGCCTTCTCTTTTCGACTAGTGCTCAGGTAACGAGGCATGCGTGTACTAATCACTCCCAGTCCTGCTCCCGGGACCGCCATTTAACGTTCCCATCCGACGGACGTGAGCATATCCCCAGTCTTTAGCCACTTTCCCAAAGGCTGGCCGGGGTGGAGGTTACTTGCTTGCTCAACAGCTGCACTGAGCAAGCGGACAACTTCCTGAAACGGACAACCAAATACCCAATTGTGTAATTCACAATTTTTTAAAGCCCCTCAGCATCACTGTGAACAGCTATGCTGAACAAACCAATTTTTAGACCCCTGAAAATTTCCAAGTGGTTCCACCGGGATTTGATCCGGGGACCTTCAGTTTGCAAGGCAGTCAGTACGCTCAAACCACCGAACCAACTCCACCCTCATATGTATGTATGTATATGTATATATATATATATATATATATAACATGATAGGTGGCGTGTGTTGGAAAGTAAAGAAACCAAATAACAAAAGAACACAAAAAATGAATGTATCCATTTTTTGTGTTCTTTTGTTATTTGGTATATATATATATATGAGATAGCATGTGGCCCGAAGGTTGTCGTTGTTACATTATTTTCTGTAATAATGAGTGCGGATTGAGGCTTACCAGCGACATCCAAAAAGCTTCCGAAACTTTGCTGCCTTTTTTAGAGTTAGGCTAAGTATTTCACCATAAAGAGCCTATATTGAAGGAAATCTAGGGAAACGGTTCTATAGCGGCCCGGAGTTTTAAAAAAGTTTACCACTGGACTGATTTATGAGCGAACATTTATTGTATTAGAGATTGCTATTTGGTACGCACGAACACGCGAAAAAATTTTTGCTTTTCTAAACCAAATAATTACAAATATGTAGCTCGTACTAGAACAAATTCGTCGGAATTTTATGAAGAAAAACTGGGAATACCGCACTATTCACTTAGTTGACCGGTGTCTCAAATAGCAATTTCCCGAATTTTTCACTTTTTCGAGTCCGGCGGGGGGCAATCACAATGTAACTACGCTAACGGTACTGCCCCACGGTAAAGTGAGGACCTAAGGTGCCCTCATTGGAGTGTTTTGGAATGTACAGTTTCGTACCGTAGTTCAATATTTCGAGAGGAAGAGAATTCAAACTTTATGCCCCCTTAGAAAAGGTTTGATGTACCTCCCATAGCTCCCTGCTAAAATCCTATATGCACCAGCGAAGATATAAGGTGAACGAAGAGAGGAAAAATTCCCAGAAACAGCATAAACTTGAAGGGGTGGATGGGTTTGGAGGTGTTTCCCTGTTAGTCTTTTATCTTCTCTGTTGCCTATACAGTACTCAGTCCCAAGATCAATAATATTATCTGGCGACTTATTTTCGCGCCTCAATATCAACCTCTTAGCCTCGATTAATTCATGCTCAGAGCTCTCGCTGGTTTCTTCCCCGGATCCACCCATGGCCTGACGGGGATCTTTCTATGGGGGGGGGGGGACTTCTTGCTCGAAGCCAGATCCCAACCAGGGCATAATCTCTGCCTGGGGAAGGAAAGTTTGCCTCTGGACCCCACCATAATTTCATTTCACTGGAGCTTGTCCCTTGATCCACTGGTGTCCCGTAGATGGTTTTGTTTGTTTTCTTCTGTCCTCATTTTGAAGTCCCGCAAAAAACACACCATCTAAACAAAAATTTTCAAATCCAATAGCTAGAGCCTATGAAAACATTTTTGGTATTTTGTCAGTGAGGTTTTCGGGGAGATAATTTTTCCTTCCGAGTCCTTAGGTATGAGCTTGCAGCAACTGTTTTCGTGCAGACTAGCCCCCAAATATATAGTTTACTGGTATAATTATATTTCTTTCGCATTACCGTTCTAACAGTGAATTGACCGACTACCCCGGGGAAAGTTATCCTTTGGATAAAACAGAATAATGCTGGCTGCTTTACCAGTGAAAGGAGTGAAAACGTGGGAGAAGTGAGGAGATAAGGCTGTATCGCCTCTGTGCATGTAGCCCGTTGTATTACGAGTCCCTCTTCTAAATCTAAACAGATAGTTACCATCCCTTCTCAGTGCTTTATATGGTGACAAGTTATAAATACAAATATAACAGCTTTACACAGTGTACATACAGCTCTTTGGTATAAACAAGCACGCAATTCTTTTACGTTGGTTTCTCATAACAAAGCACCGATTTTACAGTAGCCAGCGCTGACCACTGCTGAAGAGAAGGTTATTAGGCAGACGCAGATGTTTTGATTTGGGTTTCAAATAACACGAATGAAAACTTCCTGACCAGACGCGTGTTGCACAGTTGAGAACTGGGCAAGCAAGGACAAGCAAAGCAGACTGTAATTGGCTGGTCCGCCTCAGGGCGAGCCAAGGACACACGATCCTCGGGTTTTATAGCTGTCTTGATCTGTGTAATGAGCTCAGTTTACCAAGTGGGTTTCCTCAACCAAAATGGGGAGGAGCTCCAAAAACTTTTTAGTGGTGGCAGCATATTCTTTTGGGGGGAATACTTCTGCGCTTTAAAGGGAAAATTCTCTCATACCAAACTACACTTTTTCTAGAGGTTAACAGAATTCTATTGGCTCAGCTCTTTGATTGACAGCTAGTTCAAACAATGCAAAGTAATATAGCTCATACTACATGACCTGCACTGTACTAAGAGTATTTTTGATTACACCTTGCGGGTCGTGTATACTCACCATGAAGCAATAAACTGAAGTTGTGTCTGGAAAAGGATAAATTTCAAACAGTTGTGGGATGGGCTTAATTAAGTGGTTAGGAGAATTATTACTGTTTGGGATGAGAAGATCAGGCCTGTTAAGCATCTCTAGCTCCCCCTCCCCTTGTCTACAGAGGTAGATATTATAAAAAAATATCCCAACAAAAGTATGTACTCTCACATTCGCACCTTAGATTTCTATCAAACTCTCATTTTACAGTTGATGGTCACCCCATTACACAAAATGTGCATGATATTCAGTGTTTGTCCTTTGTAAGGGTGTGACACACTTGGGACTTACTTTGGTCGTCAAATGATTCTTTGCCAAAGTCAGGCAGAATTTTCAAAATGTAATACAAATAAGAGACTTATATAGTAGAGGTCAAGGCTATTAAAGAGATTGGCCAGAATGCAGTCACCCCAACTAATTAAGGCAGTGTAATACACTGCCTTGCTTCATGACTGGCTCTCGAATGTCATGTGACAATATCTTTTCTCCTTAAATGGGAAACTTGTAAGGAGTAACTGATTGCTTTACCTTTCATATGCAATACTGAAGTTGTAAACTACTATGAATGATGCTTTGAATATGAAAAAGTGGGAAAATTGTTATACTTCACTGTTGTTTCAAAATAAATTTGGGACTACTGTCTGTGTCCTCTCAAGGTCTTGACTCATGCTTCAGGGAGCAGATCTCCCTCCTTCATCTATAAACATTGGGTTTGTCACACATACCACTCCACCTTTGTCTCAGAGACTCTCCCAAACTCCCTGAGCCTTGATACTTACTTCCTATTTAAACCTCTAATCCTACCTACAGTACCAGCAACTAGACCCAGGTAGAAAACTAGTACTGTAACAGCAAAGTGGAGATGGAGGATACCCTCACTATGAAGTAAACATCCTGCTGTGCTCTTCCTGCTAATACCTTCTGACACTTACAACTTTGGCTAGGAGGGGGGGGGGGAACACACAGATTAGGGTCTTTGGCAAAATTAAAAAATACGGAAGGGGAAAATGGGAGTGTACAAAAGGCTATTTTCTCTTTAAAGACAAAATGCTTTCTATCATCCAGAATCCCAAGATATGCTCTTTTTCCATTTATCTACAAGTCTCTTTAGAGGCCAAATTCTCTCACCCCACAGAGAACCAATTCTCCTAACCTTCCTCCTTCAGCCCCTCCCACAACTGTTTGAAATTCATCCTTATTCAGTCATAATCTCAGTTTATTGCTTCAGGTAGAGACGGCCCTATGTGTATAAATAAAACACTCTCAGTACAGTTCATGCTGTGTAATAGAAGCAATGATGCAAGTAGATTCTGCATTGTTTGAATTAACGTTCAATCACAAAGGTGGGCCAATGGAGTGTTTCTGCACCACCCTACAAGAAGTGTGGTTTGGGATGAGAGGATTGGCCCTTTAATATGTAACTGGATCTTGAACATACTGTAACCCTCCTGGAAATATTCAAGTCAGGATTCTAGAACCAGGAAAGTAAGTACAAAATTGGAACACTTCCAGACCTACTCCTGCTTCATTTCAGGAAAATTCCAGCTCATTTTCTGCATAAATCCTGCCTAAGATTTCTGCTATCCTGATTTCGTTCTGATCCAATCCTGACTTGAACACTGTTGGTACAAAATTTGAACATTTTCAGACCTATTCCTGTTTCATAGTTGGAAAATTCCAGCCTATAAATCCTGCTCTGGCTAATTCCATTGCCACTCTATAAGACATCATCCGAACTCCATTCATTCCCTCTCCCTGCAGACCTTGAGTTTAAATCTTTCTAGATGTGATACAAATCACAACTCTCAGAAAATTAAGGCATTTGACAGATGTGCTGTGTTATTAAACTTTAACACAGTTATACGGACCCCTAGTCTTCATCTACTGTAGGTGTGCAAAAAATCACACTCCTCACAGTGATTTCATGCACTGAGTGATAGTGTGCCATGACAACTACACGTCTCAAAATTCAAGGCCGTTCCCTGTTCCCATTATATTCCCCCCCCCCCCATCCCTTCCATGACATAACCCACATCAATCATGCTATACTAATGTGCACAAAAAACCAGAGCTGGAATTAATCAAAGGCCACAAAGGCCACCACCTTCGAATTTTTGGCAATGGCGTTGTTGCCCTATCAATTATTTAATGACAGTCAAAGCCATTTGGCCTCTGCGCCCTACCTGTATACTTAAATTGCTGTCAGTGCAAATTCACTTGTTTGGCCTTGGTGCCCTGCCCCCTCAGTTCACATGACATACCTTAATTTCAACCCTGAAAACATGACTCAATTGACAAATAGCACACATTCCATAAATATGTTCAATAAAGCCATGTTCCCATTTGATCCAGGGAGGTGGATCTTGATCTACCGAAGTGGATCAACATCAGTTACCTTGATCGAGATCCGCGTTCCCATTTGAGTGAGCGCGGTAGATCAACCGTGTTTTATGAACACATTGCGCAAGCGCGAAAAGGTCACCAATGTTTACAAGTCGGCATGCCATGCATTTCGTATCGATGTATCACAAAAACATACATGAGTGTAACCGGAGATCCAGGGTCACTTGATCTACCGATGTGTTCCCATTACAAACTTTGATCCAGCGCGGTGGATCTTGATCTACCCCGAACGGTAGATCAAAATCGGTGGATCTTGATCTTGAGTGAGTGTTGTTGATCTGCGTTCCCATTAGTGTTTGATCCACCTCGGTAGATCAAGATCCACCTCCCTGGATCAAATGGGAACACGGCTTAAGTTCACCTTATTTTTTATGAGGTAAAATGTCATAAAATATCAGGGAATCTCATACATCATACAGAACAGCTCTGTAGCTATTTTGAGAATCTAAGGTATCCTCAACATCTCTTATTTAGCCTTTATGTGTCTGGGCTGAAGACATCATACCCTGTTTTTCTTAAAACCTGTCAAAATTTATTTGTCACTAAGCCAGATTTATGAAGGAAATTATAAAAATTAGTATAGGACGAAGCAGCAGTATTAAAATACATACTGGTATATGCAGTAGGTTACATGCAAATTTATACTGTACAATTAAATGTGCAAGACTGTTAGCAAAAATATTCAGAATTAAAGTTTGCATGAATTTTTAACAAAAGTACAAAAACTTACAACTGATACCCTGTAAATACCTAAAGATTTGAAAAAAAAAAGAAACTGTTCTTTTCTTCTACTTTGACAGAGCTTTGTAAGGTTTACGTTCATGTTTAATTTTTCCATGTAGGCCTACCTGATTACTAGGAGCAGAAATTTCCCACATATACAACAGTTGTTTGAAGAGAGTTACAGATACAGTAGTTTCTGTACATTATGTCAAGACAATACTGTATATGGGCCACAGCTGTCTGCATTTAAGGACCATTCCTCTCACCCCAAACTACAATTCTTGTATGGGAGTACAAAAATTCTCAATTGGGGCAGCTCTTTGATTGACAACTTATTCCAATGATGCAGATTACCAAAGGTTACATTTACACAGCATGAACTGTACTGAGAGTGTTTTGATTATACACATTTGAGCTTTTTATACTTACCCTGAAGCAATAAACCTGGATTGTGTTGGATGAGGAGGAATTTCAGACAATTGTGGGAGGGGCTTAAGTAAAAAGGTAAGGAGAATTGGTACTGTTTGGGGTGAGAGAATTGGGCCTTTACAGTCATAACTGACAACTACATAACAAAAGATTGGCCACAATTTCAATGTGCTCATAACCAGTACTTGTATAAAATTTGAAGATTTTGCCATAATTAATCTTTATATGTTTGCTTGATGATGTTTTAAGTCCCTTCAAAAACAACAATTCTAACAACTTGCTATAAAATGAAGAATTGGACTCCATACAATAGATAATGGCTAAGAGAAAGCTGGAAAAAATGTTAATTTCCCAGGAGGGTAGTAGAACTATTTATTTTTAATTAATTTCCCATAATTCTTCCTTTACCTTCTTAAAAAAGAGGAAATTTCTCCTTAATTGCCAAAATTTCCCCACAGGTGCCCAAATTTCCCAGGAAGAATTGCCTCAAAGCTTCCCAACTTTTTCCACCCATGTTGGCTAATTTTAAATCAATCTAACCCCATCACTGTTTTCTACTACATATCAAAGCCATTTAGCATTCATATACTGTGGTTTGATCTGCATATCACTTTTCATTTTGTAATTTTAGAAGTCCTACATTAAAAGTTGAAGGCACTAATATGAGTTTCAATTTTATTGATCTTCCCCCTGTGGTGTTTCATTAGTGACGATGTTAACCTCCGCTATGTTTTTGGCAAACGATTCCTCAGATTGATTGCATATAATCTGATACTCTTCTTGACAGTGCCAGAGTCATGAATTATTCATACCTAGGCTCCAATGACACCTTAGTAAGCCCTCCAAGGTAAGGGTATTTTTTTATTTTAAACCTGCCCAGAGTAAAAGTCTTCTGGGACAAATCTTCATACTGTACATGGTACTCTTGAAGCTAACAATTGTGACGTTCAAAGTTCTCACTAGAAAACTGTGATTTTACCTAGGAGTGTGTGAATGGTCGAGGAAGCTGCCACTACCAGTGATGCACTTGTCAACTGTAAGACACACCCTCTGAGCCCTGGGTAGGATCAGTCAATCTTCCTTTGGAGTGTCACACACTTTTGGTCATTGATGCAACCATCTGTCACGTAATTGACCAATTTCAGACTTTGATGCACATTTCCTGTAAAATATGACAGAACTATACTGCACCTATGAGGTTGCTTTCATGCATCATTTGGAGAACATTGATACATTCCTGGGTCACACATGGCCAAACAGGAGGGGAGGGTCCAAGGCTGCAGGCCCAATTGGCCAGAACCTTGCTGAATTAGGCAAAATTCTGTGCCTCAATCGGGAAGAGAATATGCCCTGGGTTGGAACTTGCATTGGACAAAAGGTCACTACTACCCCTACCGAGACCATCCACCCGCCACCACCCCAAGAGAAAAAGCCCTGTACAGCCATTGGGTCACAACTCGGCAGGCTTCGACAAATTCCCCACTCGACAGTATGGGACAAGTAAAAAATGACTCGGACAAGTGAACTGCTCAGTATTGTAGCCTGCCAGGCAAGCAGCACAGAAGTCTTCTTCACATAGGAATTCAATGGCTAATACTAGATAATTACTGTAGATATGGACTCGGTGCATATTCATGCTGACAACTAGACTTTGGGAATCTCTAGCCCGATGGACAAGTAACAAAAAATGAATTTATCGAAGCCTGCAACTCGGACAAACATGATGACCAATTGCGTCACCACTGCTCAGGCTCTTGGAGTCTTACAATTGATACTGTAAGTGACTAAAATATGGAATATGTAAGACATTCTCAAAGGAGAGTCGAAGACCTTCAAAAATGGGTAAATATGTCATACAAGATATAAATTGGTGCTGTAAGGGTGGTTTTTAAGTATTTAAATTCTTGTCTATAATAGTATGAATCATTTCATTGACAGAGAAGCCATTGACAGGTGGGGATTGCTTTACCTGCTATCTGGGTTAGCCTAATGATAACACTTGACTGTTACCATGCCAACACAATTCTTCACTCAGACTTGAACATTCATGCTCAGTGCACTTAATAATAACTTCCTTGGAGGATGACATTGTTGCATGTCCTCTTTCAAAGGTAACAAGATAACTGGCACTTAGTCTTTTATACTCTCAATAAAAAAATGTGAAGAAATTGAGACTGAAAATCTGACAGCCAAGCTAAAACAGATCTCCCTGTGTAAATGCTGTCCAGATAACTACCTCTTGCAAATGTTTTTTCACGTACTGTAGGGTCTAATTGCCTTTGATGAAAAATAGTACAATGCATGCAGATGACATATTTCAAGCACAGTTTGGGGAGGGAAGGGGCTGGGGTCTGCCTGGATTCTTAGTCATGGAAGAACTGGAAAGACCTGGTGAATAGGAAAAACCCAGTGAACAGTCATATTTTGGTAGCATGGGCCCAACATAATTGTATGTGTATACATGTAACAACTGTTATCTGCACCGATAAGTTATTTCATTCCTGTGTGATCCGTTACGTAATTTCTTGGCCGGGTTTCAGTTTTCCTTTGTTTTAGCGTGGAAAGAATGCACGCAGATGTTTTGGTTGAGCGTGGTCTCGCGAGGCTTGTTCTAGGCTGGTCACTTTTGTTCCTGTTTTCGTTAAGCTAGCCTCGCATCCTCTTGTCAACCGTTTTGCTTCAAGTATTTTTCATGTATTTTATTCTTTAGTCAAATTAGGCCACGTTATCTGTTTATGCACCTCTGTGGATTCATGCAAGCCAATTCCTTCTGGGTGTGGTGTGACAACCGCATTCGGGGTTCTACTAGATAAGCTATTATCTGTTATTTACACTGTTCCCTTAATTTCCTCCCTGACAGTTCCACCCCTGTATACCGCTGTGACCCCAGTTTAACGCTGTCAACCCAGTTAACGCAGAAAGCCGCTGTTAAGCACTGTGTGTGTTCTACCCCGTAACGATTTGTAAGTGAGGGTTATTTTCAGTGTTCTGTCAAGCCATGTATTATGTCACCTTTTTCAGGGTTTCGTTTAAGTCCGAGTGTATGTATGTCTGTGAGTTTGACGGTGTGAGTGCGTGTGTGTAGGCATGTGTGTGTCGTAATGTTTAAATGTCTCTATTCGCCTTCAAATGTCTTTCTTTCTGGCCTCAATGCTGTAATGTTTTCTGTAATGTATTGCTTGTTACTGATTATGTTTATTTCTCTTTTTTTTCAAGCAGTTTTACCGTGTTTTCTGGCACGCGTACAAATAAAGGGGGTAAAACTTCATCGACGTCTCATTTCGTCATTTTGTTGCACGCACAGTGATAACAACTAAATGGACCAGTACATGCTTGTACATGCAAATGTTTACTGAAAGCTTTAAATGAATTCAAAATTTTGAACTCTATTTTTGCAATCTGATACTTTCAGATGTGAGTTTAGGTTAGGAGTACCAATGTCAGCATGCTTTCAGCCATGGAAGGGGCCACCTTTAAAATTTTTCAATCACTCTAGGAGATATTAAGTTGCCCTCCCCTAATAAGTTTCCAGCCCCCTCCCTTCCTGGAAGCCATTTAGGCCCTATCCCATTTAGTACCTTACACATGGGATTTATCATTACTTATGCATCTTTAAATCAGGTGGAAATACTCACTATTAAGGAGGCAACACACACACAGAGTACAAAGCCGAAATTTGATGAGCAATGATGATTAAAGCTAATCATTATTGAATCAAAACCAAAAATAGACTGGAGAAATGACAATTAAAACTATTCATTATTGAATCAAAGCCAAAAATAGATGACCAATGATTATTATAACTAATCATTATTGAATTCCTGATTTGTCTGTCTACGACTAAGTATCCTTCAAAACAGTTGATCTATGTGTCAACAGGGCAAACTAATGGCAGTCATTTCCACGGTGAATCTCAAGTGAAGATTGCTTTCCTTTGATCACCCCTGTCCCAATTATTCTAATCACAAACACAGTTGAGGGGAAATGATTTGATCTGCTTTGAGAGACAAACAAGACACAAATCGCTGTGGGGTATGCAATAAAAAATAACCAGCCCTCTGATTACTTCCTCAAGTTGTCATAGTTCACTAAGTTCAAGGTATAATAGTCACAAAGTATTAGGAATTGCTTTCTTAAACGGAATTAAAGGGACAATCCTCTCACCCCAAACTACACTTCTAGTATAGGGTAACAGAAACTCTCAATTGGCTCAGCTTTTTGATTGACTGCTAATTCAAACAATGCAGAGTACCAAAACTTATAGTACACAGCACGAACTGTTCTGATAGTGTTTTGATTATACAGATTGAGCTTTCTATATTCACCCTGAAGCAATAAAATGAGATTGTGTCTGGAGGAGGGTGAATTTCAGACAATTGTAGGAGGGGCTTAATTAAGAAGGTTAGGAGAATTGGTACTGTTTGGGATGAGAAAATTGGGCCTTTAAAGCAGAACTTTCACCTCAACTTTATTTTAAATCACTGGCTAAATTTGACCAATCTCCTCTTTGTTTCAAAAGTATCCTGTATTGAAAAATATTGAATATCAAATATCCAGTGGTAGCACTTCAGGGGGAAAAGGGAAGGAGGGGACTTTGCCCTCCAGATTTTGACCTTGCCCCCCCCCCCTATTTAGGTCAGTTCGGAGTTAAGTGAACCAAGAAAATACCTCTCCAGAGGCCTTAATTTTTCATCCAGAGATAGAGTTCACAAGCCAAGGACTTTGCTCCTGGACTGCCACCTCCAGGAAACTGGCGCTTTGGGCTTGATTTTGCGCTGCGCCTGAAATTTTTGTCCCCCCAACATTACCCTTTGCTTTTAGTTTGCCCCCTAATTTTGACATTCTGGCACTGCCACTTCAAATATCAAAGGTAAACCAAAATAATCTGGATAAGTTTAACAATGAAAATATTGCCACATGACTGAAAGGGGCCCAATCATGAAGCAAGATACCAGAGAATACTGTACTAATGCGGGATAATGGTACATATTCAACTTGACAATATTTGCATGACTTTTAAGGACCTTGATGTGATATATTTTAAGAGCCTTTGAAACAGTCAGATTTGGATGGAAATTTGGGAAGTACGAGGAAAATTCAACTAGATATGAACAATTATGTAAAATTTTAGTTGCCAGCAAATAATTTTTTTTTCGCTGCCTAAATCCCCCCACCTTTCTGGTGGGTGTATTCACGAGCGACTATACTTACCCCTTGCTACATCTAAATTGCATTAATCCCCGCGCAGCGCGCTGCGCGGAATAATTCTTGCACAGCGCCCACATGTCGCCCTGATCAACCCTTGACTATACAGTATTTCACAAAATTACCATATCAGTATTGGACAATGTTGATATGTTGATATCCGCTTTCAGTATATGCGACTTGTTTGCAATATCCATAGTATCCATACAACACTATTGTACAAAATCAAGTTGCTGTCCTGTGCGGTAAACAAATATGAAAGTGAAAATGATAAAAACAGATTTTGACAGAGCTAATCACCAATCCACTTCAGCCCAAATGAAGTTGCTGCCTTCAATTATTTTTCAAGTACTACTATTTAAGGCAGAAGTGTCATTTCAAGGAATCAAAAACCAAATTTCAAAATTTTAGAGCAGGATATCAAACCCAAAGCTCAGCTGCATAAACCTTCTGACTTGAGAGCTCATTTTGAACGGGAGATCAAATCCGGATCTGATCCTGATCTAATCCTCGCTGGGTATATCAAAACTTTTGCTTTTACACTTGATCTTCCATGATGCATCAAAGCCCATGATAAAGACATAAACTCTCAGGAAGTTATATACAATCAATTTGACAATATGGCTTCTCCCTTTGACTTTGGTCTCACATACCCTGCCCTCGAAGTAACACCGTGTTACCTCAACCTCTAGTAACGTGGGTTGACACAGGTCAGTGTTTAAATTTCAATCCACCTCAAATCGCTGGCTAATGTGATTTTTAACACTGTGTTTGTTTTAATCAAGCAAGGTCACTGGTGGTCATGGCCCTGATAGCAGGTATTTTCCAACATTTTACAGTAATTGGTATGTGAAATATTTGACCTTGTTACTATGGTAACACTACCCAATCAACGAAACACAGCATATGTGAGAACACAGACTGGAAAACACAAGGTTAACCTGTGGTTCTGCCTTATTGTAAACACGAGGTAACATTGAGTGTTGCGGGGTATGTGAGACCAAGCCTTCAGTGCTTGCACTTTGTGGAAAGAAAAAGGCTATTGCATCGAAGGTCAACTTTATCGCTGGTCGCCTTGATCTTGCAAGCAATTCACTCATGGAGTTTTGATCCCTTCTGGGGGGGGGGGGGTAGATCAAAATCTTGACATGTGATTTTGTGCAGCACAGATTTCACACTCTATGTATCTATCTACTTGGTTTTTCCCAAGGAGTTCTTAGTGAACATTACAAACTTGATCTTGGATCAGGTGCAGATATGATCTCTACTTCTGTCCCCTGCTTAATGGGAAAGAACAGTCCCACAAACTTGAAGTAGTGTGGTAGACTGTCTTGTTTCATGATTAGCTCCAGAGAGTCATGTGACAATATTTTTTCTCCTCAAATGTGAACTTTATTAGGAGTAGCGGCTCGATTAACCTTCAATATGCAATACTGAAGTCCTGAATTATTATTTAAGAAACTTTGAAGAGAAATAAGATGAAAATTGTGGGACTTGGCTGCTGCTTCAAAACAATTAAAATTTAGCTTTTGACCTTTCAGATCAAGTGTAAAAGCACTCTTGTTGCACATACCACAGGAGTATACATAGATCTTTACATGGTAACAAGTTTGAGCATTTAGTGCTCCATACAGTTTTGGATGCAGCATGCATTCACGAATGATTTTACAAGAGTTAGAACAGTTGACTCTTCTTTAGGTTGAAGCTGTCTAAATAAATTACAGTAACTAAAGATTGTACATATTGCACTCGTGTCAAGTCTGTCCACATCCTTAGTATCAAGCTCTCAACCAACCTTAGCCTATATACAGTTCTACTGAACTTGGTTAAGTTTCTAAAAAGTTGTTTTCTTCAAAGATTGATTTTCAAGGGTCACCTACCCAACAAAAAATTGCAAATATGTAAAAACAACTGGTGGGAAGTGTTTCTGACCGATTGATAAGCCCATGAGGCTGTCAAGTTAAGCATCTGTTTCAACAATAGGAGCCTATCAGTGTGTTTAATATTTTGCTTAGACAAAACAGAAATATATAATACTGATGGATATGGCATTAAGATTCTTAACAAATTTTATGAAATGAATTGACAGAGAAATTCTTGAAAGAACAGCTACAGCTTAATTAAATGAATTGTTTGACATGCTATCTTGATCCAGGCACTTGTAATCATAAACTGTAGCATGCTGTCCTAAATTTACATGTATCTAATAGCCTGAAGGTAGCATGTCAATATAGCAATAGCTGCAGCTGCCTCAGCATGCTACACAACTACTGTAGTTGATTAACAGGGGGTAGCAGGTGGTACAATATGCTGCACTCCTTGATCTGTCATAAATATCATAAACTAGGTAATTTGGGAAGCCTAGAGGAGATTGAACAAACAGTCTGCTCTGCAGGATGCCACTGACCCTTTATTGCTGCAGTACTATATATTTCCAAATTTCTGTCAATTTGCCACTGGGATAAGACTTAAATGTGGCAAAAGCCATTATAGTCTCCTGCATAAAACTGCTCTCCTAGGTCAGAGAGAAAAAAAGCAAAAGTATCGAACATCAAAATTAAAAGCCTCAAATACCATCAAAAATGCAGTGGCTACAGAAGGCATAAAAAAAAATTATACTAAAAGTTTTTCCATTTTTATTGTATAATATGTATACTTCTTAGAAAGAAGATGGATTGAGGGCGCACTGAATATGTGACGAGATAATTTTTTTAATAGAAAATGTGGTACTTAAGATGAGAGTTGCTGCTATCAATGATGAAAAAATTGATAAAAAAAGTTTGCTTCATTATGAAGGACAAAAACGAGCAAAGAAATGCCACATAAACCCTGCAAGAACATGAATGATAGCTAAAGCTCAATAAATGTGGTGTACTTTTACGATAGACAAGGTTGCACACTTCACTACGAGAGTCAGGTTTCGGAGGCCTGTCATTCAGAAAACATTTGAATCTCCAAAATTATGAAAGCTAATATTGATAAGGCAATCTAAACTTTCACTCTGCTAGACTAGACAAATGTAATCTTGAAAACCATCTAATTCTGTTCCAGGAATGAAGGATTTTGAAAATATTTTGGATACCAGGTCAAGAAAACACTGGAAGGCACTGACTGCATGGGGAGGAACATTTGTCCCTGGTTTGGTTCTTTCTGGAAGTTGCTGCAATCCAACCACAAATGTACGAAACAAACATGTGGAAAAGCTAATTTCTGGAGAATAACTTTGAAAATTCACTGTAGGGAGTTTTCTCCATTTCTTACACTAATACTTGCTCAATGAAACTTTTGTGGTTAGGGTGTGGTTAGATGTAAGCCTCACCACTTGTCATGTACCAAGTTTTGTGGTTATATGTGGTTTGCCTGGAGACTATTCTAAAAATTCTTGTAAGTCTGCTTGTGACCACATGAAAATTTAACACTAGCCATATTCTGCTGTGTTGAAATAACAATTGCATATGTACTCAGATGAATATATGTCATTACATAATGCACTCCCTTGTTAGCGGAGTTGGTACGGCCATGTTTGACAAATTCCCAAAACTCCATGGGTTGCAATCTACAAGCCCTGATACTTGGCTCCTGTTCACCTATGTACACCCCACTTACCCACAACAAACCCTGGTAAACTAACAGCACCAAGAGCAAGGGCCCCTTTGCTTCCAACAACGAGGGACACCCACGATCACCCTCTTCCACTTACCAGCAGATGGGTATCAAAGAAAACTTACAATTACCTTATCCAGAGAGTTGCTATTTTTAAAGGGGAAATACGGCTACTCCAATCTGGATTTAGTGTAGCAGTCTAGCTGTCCTGTTTAAACTACTATTGGCTCTTGAGAGACAGGAGCCCACCACCAGGTGGTGTATGCAATTTTAATCATATCCTTATTTTTCATTTACCCAAATTCCATTTTGGATATCTGCAAAATTCTTTCTCTCCTCTCTCCTCTCCCCTATTCCACCCTTTAATTTCAGAATTCTATGCCTTTGTAAGTATATGACTGTTTAAGCCTCAGAAGAACCAAGACCATTCCCACTATGTTTTCATGTCTTCTAGGAGATGAAAACTTTTTTTTTTTTTTGCAGAGCTGTTGCCGGAAAATAACATAGCTACAAAAGACTTCATAACAAGATCCATTCAACATAACAGTACTGACCTGGGACATAACAATGCTGACCTGGGAAAGTCATTTATTTTACTTCTATCTTGACATTCACATCTAAGCAAATCCAGAAAATTGTTTCTTAATATTTTTTTCTCCCATGAACAGTGTCACAAATGTTTTACTTTCCACTTCCTATTATAGGCCAAATCTTGGGGCTATTCTGGGCAAAGTAAGGTTCCACAAAAAAAACCAAAGGAAAAATATTGCAAGGTAAAATGTCATATGAACAGATCACAATGGAGACCCCCTCTGGCTAGATTCAACTTCCATTTCTTGGATTTTCAAGTGTGAAAAAAGCACTGTGTAGAGTACCTATGAGTAGCTCAAAGGATGACATTCACGAAGCAGGTGATTTAAATTTAAAAGGGAATAATATGCCTTCTGTTATCAAAAGTACACATAACGCAAGCTTAGGAAGGTGAAGGGTATGCAGGTACAGTACCCCTTCCTCTTCCAGCTGTGTTTGAGCTAGCATGTGAGGTCATAATCCCCTTAAATTTGGGGGGAGACCCAAAGCATTCTGTGAGTAGGGAATGTTGGAGTATGGGATGTTGTGTAAACTTAATTACTAACTCTATACACTTGGGATATTTTATGAGGAACTCACAAAAAGCATTAAAGGTCCAATTCTCTCACCAAAAACAATTCCAATTTTCTTAACTTCTTACTTAAGCCCCTCCCACAATTGTCTAAAATTCAACTTCTTCCACACATAATCTCTGTATATTGCCTCAAAGTGACAATAAAAGAGCATTGTACATAAAATAAAAACATTTCATACTGTGTCATATAAGCTTTGATACTCTGCATTGTTTGAACAAACTAACGATCAAAGAGCTGAGCCAATAGAGAATTTCTGTAGACTACTACAATAATTACAATTTGGTGAGAGGACAAGCCCTTTGAGCGTTTGCCCTTCTGCATTCTACCACAAGAATAGCATGCTTACCCCTGTAATGTTTACACTACTTTCAGGGCTGACAATATCTGCTTCTGGACATAGCCTGTCTTCTAAATGTTTCCTGACGTCACATCGTGGCCAGTTTTCTTCCTCCCCAAAGCCCTTTGAACAAATGCAAGAGAGAAATAACAAATAATACACAATTCATAATACCATCATCATAAAATATGTTTGGTGGTTTTCACACCCCAAAGACATCACAAGACAAGTGAGAATAGAATAAAGCTTAAAGAATCACAAAAAAAAAAACATTTTTTCACTCTCTCTAGCTATATCCCCACAAAACTTAAAGGTAAAGAGCAGTCCCCCAAAACTTATTTTGAAGAAAATGCTAAATAGCACAATTTTTGTCTCATTTCTCTCCAAAGTATCCTTCATTACATTTTATGATTTAACTATTACATATTCAAGGTAAACCAACCAGTTATTTCCAGTAAATTTCACATTTGAAGAGAAAAAACATTGTCACATGACTCCCAACAGCCAATCATGAAACTGAACAGTCTACTACACTACTTCAATTTGGGTTGACTGATCCTGCCCTTTAAATGATTTCAGAGTTTATGAGCTCTGATACTCACTGGCTCCTCTTTACCTATGCAATTCCCCAAATTGCCTACAAGAACATTTGGCAAAGACCTTTTAACACCTGGCAGGGATGCAGCTAGCCAAATTTGAGTGCCAGGTAAATTGTCTGATGTCAGAAAAACACTTCACCCCACTCCATGGCATCTACCCCATTTTTAAGCCATTTAATTTTTCATTTTTTACCTCATTTTACTTTTATAGGGAGTGAATTTTGGTCTCATTAGGAAGATTGAGGTGGGTTGGGAGAGGTGTATTTGCCTGGAGTGCTGGGTGGGATATGAAGTAGAGGTATCCTCTTCCTATCTCCTCTTGCCCATCTTCAAGACTAACAAAATAAACATCTACAGGTGTAGCCAGAACCATAGGTCTTGAATATTGCACGATGTGTTAGTGTAATATCACACCAGCACTTGCCTCAAATCACTGTGAGAAATTGAATGAAACAGCACACCTCCTTCGTTTATTACCAGAGGAGTGTGATTTGAAGAACACCTGGGGCCCGTTCCACAAAGAGTTTGCACAATCTTAAGTTTGATTCCCCATACTTGGGTCAACAGTAAATCATACTTAAGATTGTGTGTAACTCTTTGTGGAACGGGCCCCTGGACAATTCTGAAACCCAAGGTCTGGAGCCACCATTCCACAATCTGTATAAATTGTACTGTATCATGCCCTCACAAGCACTGACTACACCACATTCTATACATATACATTCGACTGACAGAGGGATAAGCAAACTAATTGCCCTGACTGCCACGTGTTTCCTCTAAGAACGACTGACCGATGCTGGTCATCCCCAAACAGGTCAGTATGGTACTAGGGTGGAATGTAATCAATGATGGTGAATTGCCTTTGCTTTTTCTCCTATAGATGAATCCAGACAACAAGTGATGGTCTGATTTTGTCCGCCATAACTGGGGTCTATCACCATTTAAACTTTTGATTTCCTTGATTACCTGTACCATGGATGGTTGTACACTAATTTGTATCTTAAATTCTCCAAGTTCACTAAATTATATCTTGATTCTCTCAATTTCATTGAATATGAGGGTTTGAAATTCATGTAGACAATAAATGAACGTGATTTAAGGCCAATGAACCCCATTAATGGCCGCCCACAGTAGCTAAACACAAGTACTCCTCTGATTCATCTATAGAAAAGAAGTCATACACATGAGAACTCTGCAATTACATTTATCTAAGGCAAGAGCACCACCTGTGTTAAGAGCCTGCAAGATGGGTATTGCTACATAACAAGGGCAATAACATAAATAGAATCCCCAAAACTCCCTGGATTGGTTGGAGTCCCAATACCTCCTATTCACATATGAAAAAACCAAGAGCAAAAAGAGTTATGTTAACACCAGTCTGATGGTAATTGAGAAGAGGACAATCAAGGGCAGCCTTGCTCCACATTGCGGGAAGCAAGGGCGCCCTCATTCTCCATGCTTTTAGTTTACCAGGAATTTTTTGCAGGCAAGGGGAATAAGATATGTGAACAAGAGGTAAGTAGAGAGGAGTAAATAGAGAGGAGATGTAGATGCTAAGGTCAGGAAAAAAAACAAACTTACCCTTTCCTCACCTCCTCCCCACCCTGTACCCCTCTCTCAATTTGTCCAACAATTCCTAAGATGCACTTACCCCAGCTTTGCACCATGCACACTCTGGACTTCTGACCAGACAATCTCCACACGTGAGAGCTGTACCACATGAACCTGAAATGAAACCAAAAACATCTTAATCATAAAAATGATCATTTTTTTTCTTCACTTTAGATCATACAAGCACAACCCTTAACATGTTCCAGGTTGGCCCAAAGGAAAAGCAAAAAATGTTCTATTCAAAATTGTTTACGGCAAGTATACATGGCTCACTGGCTTGTTTTCCCTACTCCATCCCTTATGCGGAGCATCATGCACAACAGCACTAGGTTCCTTTTTTAGAGTCTTTGGTATGACTCGACCTGGGAAGTAAACCTGAGCCTTCCGTGTGAGAAGCAGATGCTCCACAATTAGACCAAGCAGGCAGTCTTAGATTTAATTGTAAGTTCCAAATCTTCCTATGTACAGTATGCAAAGAATCACACTCGTCAAAGTTATATCAGGTGAAGGATGGTGTGCCATCCCACTCACCCACCTCACAATTCAAGGTCTGCAATTTAAACTTAATTAAAGTACACCCCCCATTCTAATTCATCAATAACTCCTTTTGATCATGGAACAATATTTTTTAACTTATTTATTAAATTCAGACAGAATAACTGCATCTTTTATCTTTTGTTTGCATCAATTATGTTTGAAAACATTCTCAGAGTAACTACTTACATGTAAGGTAAATTGAGGCTTGGTCTCACATACCCCCGACACTCAGTGTTACAGTACCTCACATTAACAATAAGGCAAAACCACAGATTAACCCTGTGTTTTCCAGTCTGTGTTTTCACGTACCCTACATTTTGTTGATTGAGTAGTGCTACCATAGTAACAAGGTCAAATTTTTCAATATACTAATTACTGTAAAATGTTAGAAAATACCTCTCATCAGTGCCATAAACACCTGTGACCTTGCTTGATTAAAACAAACACAGGGTCCAAATCTGCATAACCCTGCGACGTGGATCAAAATTAAAACACCAGTGCCACGTTAACCCGCCTTCCCACGTTACTTGAGCACAAGGTAACAGTTACCTCGAGCTCAGGGTAGACCACAGTCTCAGAGGCAATTTGCCAGAGCTTGCAGCTTTTGCTACATAATTTTGGGTTGACTGCAGTGCTTACTGCTTTACACATAGAGCAAACACGTTTAGAAAATAAAAAAAGGAAAATACAAAAAAAAAAATCTATACATTTTTATTTTTGTCTGCTTCAAGTTTCCAATGGTATGCTTGCTCTTTGGTGTCAGTCACCTTACTCTAACTCAATTGATACAATGGCTTTCATATCTACTGTAACCTTCTACCAGAATCTGTTGGAAACATACCTGCCCTTGTGAGTGAGCTTAATTAAAAAGTTTTGCCAACGAAGCAGAAGTGGGAAGGCTTTTACAAGATCTGCGGAAGAACACTCCCCAGGGGTGTTTGCGGCAAATAAGTAAAACTATATGCCTTGAAGATAAATAGAGTTTAATTGATTTCCTTGGTAACTCAGTAAGCCCTTTTAGTGCTTCACTGGTGACAAATAAAAACATTTTTTACGCTTCTGCTTCTGTTTTTTCAGATGTTACGTTTCCGATGTGTACACACAGAAACAGCATAACAGCATAAACACCACGCATCCTTTACAAAAGTGACAATGACCGTTGCATTATCACTTCCTATTGTACATGCTCAAAGATTAGGTAAGACTCCAAATAGAATCAGTGAGATTAGAAAGCACTTGGAAGAACGTATTAGCAGTGAGTATCCAGCACTGTAGAGCTAACTACTTATGCCAAATGGTTAGATGAGATTTAACAGTGACACACTAACAAAAAGGTGTTATGAAGTGGCAACTAGATAACTAGATAAAGGGAAGATATAGGTTGGAAGATGATAGAAGTTCAAGTTTGGTTTCAAATACGGTACAAACATGATGCAATGTCTTCACACCAGAGATGTCAACATTTACACAGGGAATAATTTATCTAGTATCGCATCGCAATTTGCTACACAAACAGGCAAAGTTGCTACACAAATAAAATATTGTGTAGCAATTTTTTGTGTACATAACCCTTGCATTTTCACAAACAATGTGTGAAAGACCTCAAAAATCTTCAAAACTGCTATGCAAAATTTGAACGGTAAATTACTGTTTACATCCAGAAATCATGTAGGTTTCACAAAGAAATCAGGGAGCTTTTTAGAATTATATGCAACTAAATGAGGTAAAAAGTTTTTGAATAAGGGAGGTTGTCATATTTGGTTGTTGGAATGGAAAAAGATCCTTGAATTTTCAGGGAACCTCCCTGAGAACCAGTGAGAGTTGACACGTTCTGTAACACCCATGATTCAGAGGGATATGCCAAATGGTACTTGCAGAAGAGTTGAGAATTACATATATGGAGGTGACCTAGACCTAAGTGGTTATTCAAATGTTAATGTGTCATTTTTGGCACATCGAACTAAAATTGCAAGGCCTGACACATACAGGTTACTGAAGGTAATGCAAACCACTTATAACATTAATGGAAGGTACTGTAAACCTTTCTGAAACTTGGTAAAATAAAAGGTTTATGTTATGTTTATACTTCCTAAATAATTTATGGTAGACCTTTTAAATACTGTTCAATCTTCAGAAGTACAGCTACTCCATTTTTAACACACTATTGAAGATAGACCAACTTGCAATTTTCCCGTCTTCAATATTCTGCACGCCTGTATCATAATTAATTTGTAGGTAATAGGGGCTTTCCCTAAAGTTATGAATGAACAAAAAATAAAATTAGAAGTAGGCAGGCTTGGGGTATTCGTAATCAGTAATTGTAATCTATTGCAATGGATTACACATTTTGAAGCAGTTGTGATCTCAATCAATTACTTTTGGAAAACCACACAGTAATTGCAATCGTAATCGATTACGATGGCAAAGTAATCGCAATAGTGGTTTTATTTCTGATTACACTGAAGTTGAATTGAACAAAGAAGTAAAGTTACTCTAGAGGTATACTTTTTGCAAAAGAAAATGTTAGAAACAAAATATAGTTAGTTAGACAGGGTTTTATGCCTCAACCTGTATCCTTCTGGGCTTATCTAGAGCAATTTCCATGGCCTTTTTTCCAGTTGTAGGCACTGGATTGTTTTGCCTACTAAATTGTTTATGAGGAAAAAAAATGTAATCACGATTGCAATCATGATTACACTGCAATGTAATCGCAATTGTAATCAATTACTTTCAATTTTAGCTGTACTCGTAATCATAATCACAATCATAATCGATTACATTGAGATGTAATCACCCCAAGTCTGGAAGTAGGCACAGGATGATGAAGAGTGGTGTAGAAGGGGGGAGCGAGAAGTTGACCTGAGCTCTTAAAGGGACAATCCTCTCACCCCAAACTACACTTCTAGTATAGGGTAAGAGAAACTCTCAATTGGCTCAGCTTTTTGACTAACTGCTAATTCAAACAATGCAGAGTACCAAAGCTTATATTTCATGGCATGAACTGTTCTGAGTGTTTTGATAATACACCTTGAGCTTTCTATACTCACCCTGAAGCAATAAAATGAGATTGTGTCTGAATGAGGGTGAATTTCAGACAGTTGTGGGAGGGGCTTAATTAAGAAGGCTAGGAGAATTGTTACTGTTTGGGATGAGAAAATTGGGCCTTTAAAGGTAGTGTGACATGTGAGCAAAATGACCTCACTTCACTTGGTAGTTACAGGGTGACCTTTTCCTATGAGAAAATCCATTGGAATTTTTTCAATATCTTTTATGGTTCTCAAGATATACCTCTTCAAAGTTGGAATGTTTCTAAAGCAACTTGTTGCTTATGCAAAAATACTGATGTGGAGTGTTGCAAAGTGTTGACATTTCTTTTGTTAACGCTATATGTATTACATCTTAATTACTCAGCAGACAGTCTATGGTTTGGTAATTGATACTGACAATTTTCAAGGCCACAATTAGAAATTCCAAAATTATACCCTCAGGACAAACTAATGTTACAACTGTCCTTGAAGTAGAGATTGTAAAAACAAAGGATAACATTAGCCATATATGGCATGTCCCTCTCATGCCATCACAATATTTGCATATTAAGCTCATATTTATTAATGATAGAGTGCAAATCAGAAATTGCTCTGTAAAATGGTCATTTTTTTGGTGCATTTAAATGGGAATTGCAGCTATTTTCTTAGTTTTTGATGCCTTTTACATGAAATGCCCAATTCTGTAACTTTCATGTCACATGACCTTTAAATGTGTCACAGATGCTACAAGATGTGTCACAGATGCTACAAGGTGGAAATGGAACTGAAAATGAAGTTAATAAACCCTCTGACACCATTGTCCACTGTACTGTCCTACTCTTAGTGTGTGTTTGTACTTTTTAGGAAAGAAAGGGATCTTGTGTCATAGGTCATCTTGATCTCAGGTCACCTTGATCCTCCGTTCCAAGCTTTCATACACAGCTTTTGACCCGATCTGCTTGAGATCTGATCTGCCCCCATGAGTGGATCAACATTGATCTGCAAATCTGATCCTGAGTTTTAGAGTTCTCACACAATGACAAAGTTGATAATGAGGGATGGGATCAAATCTGGATTTGATCCCTTGCTTGATATCAAGTCTGAAAGCACCCCTGGATTCATATACTTCTTAATGCCTGGGTGGAAAGAGAGAATAGATATAGAACATCTTTCCCAATGAAAGAGGTCAGATTCAAAACCAGCAGTTCTAAGATCGCATGTTCCATGCCTTGAATAGCCAATAATCTCACTCCACAAGGGATAAGAGACATCCTGCTCTAATTGCCTCAAGTTTAATCACCTAGCAGGTTTAATTACCTGGTTATCCCTGAGATTTCCACGATATAAAGTAGTGTCCATATGAGTTCAATCCCACAAAACTTTTATCACATCTTGCTTCATATCCATTTCACCACTGTTAGGTGTTACACTCTACGTAAAACTCTGTATTCACAGGTAAATTGCTACTGATTAAAAGTACTCCCTGGGGATCAAGGGCAGGGTGAGAAAACACCATCCGATCAGCCACCTTCCTCCAGACGAAATCAAAGGCGGGGCAGTCATGCCTCACGGGAAATTAAGAGAGAAAATACAGGAAAACAGAAGAAGTTACACCATGGTACTTGGTTAAAAAGAGAAATGTGTTAAACATGCAAAAAAAAGTGAAATGAATTAGATGAAAAAGGTCAAAAGAAGTGGACTCAGAAAACTCATCAATTGCTAGGCCAAACCTGTGATGGTTCTTATTGCTTGTCTTGTTTAAAAGAGTTGGTAGCCATCTGTGCTAGGACCATGTTCATTAGTTAAGTTATGAAATATTAATGACATATTCAAATACTGTGGCATGAAGGAAAATCGTCCTGCATGGCCTGCTGTCGATTCTGTTGAATTTAACAAGTAACAGCTGGTTTATATTCATTAACACCTGCATCTATTTCTTTATAACCCTCTCAGAAGTTTTACTGTAGGTGTTGTACCCTGTAAAAAATTGTCATAGGACTGTTACCATAGCAACAGTTCAGGTTCAGCAAGAGGGAGAAAGGACTAGAGTCAACCTAGATAAGCTGTGCCACTAGTTAGAAAAGGTCTTATGGCTCAGTTTCCAACAGACTGGTTTAAGTTGGACTGGCAAAAGCCCATATTTCCAGATATGGCTCACAGGCATTAAGCTACAACATTGGTCATGTTGAGCAACAAAGACATACGGCAAAAGGTTCTTTGTTGGAAGTCTTCATAATGCCAGGCCAGGATTTGAACTACCGTACAGACCTCACAACTGCAAGTCCGATACTTTTACAGCTTGAATATGCAGTAGGTGCTACATAAACCAAGCTAAATCCTCAAAGCTTAATACTTCAGAGTAGGGTTGTTACCAGACCATTTTGAGAGCCAGGTAAATTGTGATCACTTTCCAGGGGGAGCAGTCTTATTAGGGGTTAGGGAGTGTCCTCCTCCTCTTTGACAAATTATTGCAGATTGGAGAGTGCTTACAAAAAACATGGAATTATCACTCAGTTCTGAAGAAATCTTAGAATTTTATTCAGTTAGGGTAAGAAATTTGTAATGGGTGGTGATGCTGAAACTGATGCCGAGTACCAGGTGGAGATTTTCAGAGCTGGGTAGCACCGCCTGGTGTGGTGACAACCCTGCTTCAGAGTCTTTCAGCTTAAAAAAAACTTGACCTTAGAATTATTTAACTTTCTTTTTGAATACAGATTACTATCTGACAAAATGGAGAGAGGGAGCAGGGCTGGAAAAATGTTTGCTTCCCAGGAAGAAAGTGGAATTATTTCCAAGGAGAAGAGTAAAATTTCCCTCAATTCTGCCCATACTTTCATGTAAAAATGGAAATTTGAGATACTTTATGTCGGGGTAAAATGGGCTGGTTCTTCCATGTATACCACACTCAGAGAAGTATCTAGGAAGTTTAAATACAACGTGCACAAGCATTTCCGATTTCCTGAGTGGTCAAAGGAGTTTGACACATTTTAAAGCATAAACCTGAATGATGACCAACAGGTGACCAATAGAGGGGTGAGTGCCTGGTATGCACCTAGCTGCTTTAATTCACCACTGTTAGCATGGTATCTAGATTACCTCAACCTCGATCAACCCCTCACAACTACCATACTTAGCATAACCCCATTCCCCTCCCCATCCATCTCATCTCCATTCAGTCAAATCCAAAAAATATTTTGTATACCACATGGAGAAATCACAACTCATTTTATCACATATCTAGTGGATAGCACAACTACATGTACCCAAATAACATTGTGCCTTGTTACGACTAAGTTGCATTTGGTACCTATTTCATGCTAAAACTTACTAATTCATTCATTATTAACAATTATAATTCAATGCTTACATAAAACCTTTAATCTTTAATCAGTTCTGCATCTTCAAGATGGACTTGTTTTTCATAACTTGGCTCATTTTCCATGGCAATGATTTGAATTCATTTCCTATCACTAGATACAAGAATTTACCACAAATTTCAAATTCATGCCAACTAGCAATGAGCCAAAAGTAGGTTGGATTGACCCCAATAAATTTGCTACCAGGATTAAATCCTGTTTTATTGATAGAGAATATTATTTATGCATCCCTGCATTTATCAATATTTTACCTTATCTCACTTCTTATATATTTTAATTATCCTAATCATTTTAGATACAGAAATGTGAGCACATTATTAAATAACTGCATTTAATTTGCTGTAATTAAAAAGAGGATCAATAGACTGGGTTTCATACTGACTGTAGTATATATAAAGCATGCATTAATATAGCCTCTTCAATAGAACCTCAGGTCTGCAAAATTTCATCCTGGAATTGTATCAAGGAGTAATGACACAATGGCCTTCCATCGTTTTTTGCAAATATGGCATTCTTCAGAGGTACATTGGGGTAAAAGAGGACTAGACAATGGAGGCAAGCCTGGGGGATGGGGGAACATACTGTATGTTCCCCCCTTCATATTTGAGAAACTGCCCATTGACCTTGATTTGGAGGTAAATGCAGGTACAGTATGTGAGAATTACAATGGTTCGTAGGAAAAAGGCAAGGGGTGACGTACTGATTCAAACAGCTGCATATATACTATAGAAGTACTATAAGAAATGTGAAACAGCTAAGTATAGAAACTGGGGTAATTGTAACTGTGAGGTGAGAAAATCTTGGCCTTGGAGAACTAATTTTTCAGTAAATTATGCAACCAAGAAGGATAATGTTAAACATGAAGTAAGGAAGTGAAAAATTAATGGTCGTTCAAATCATTCCCCCCCCAGCCCCAAAAAAACCCCCAGAAATGGATAATTATCATTACAGCACTTCTAGTTGGAAAAGGACCTAGCTACTGCAGTTCAAAAGGAAAATTCCCACATTCCAAACTATCAAAAGACACACGAGGAAAAAAAAAAGGCCAAAGTTGCAGTCTGGTGGTGAGCGAGGGAGAAATTGGGAGGCTGTCCCCTTTCTCTGCAAAGTCCTATACCAGCGTTAGCTGTGGGTATATGGATGGAATATGAGTATAACAACGT
Source organism: Holothuria scabra (assembly GCA_037179385.1). NCBI lineage: Eukaryota > Metazoa > Echinodermata > Holothuroidea > Aspidochirotida > Holothuriidae > Holothuria > Holothuria scabra. The sequence goes on along the minus strand of CM074196.1, from coordinate 26,169,501 downwards.
AGGAAAGGGGTATGTAGAACTACATATCTTCCTTTTCAAAATAAAATGAAATTTTTTCCTTTAAATACCCACATTCTGCAACATCCGTCCCATATCTGAATACAAAAATCTGGCCATTTTTGGCGAGGAGCACCCTTGACATTACACACACCAATGAAGAACAAGACGAACGTCTAGACGAATTGCGGTGCCGACAAACCAAGTCGTCTTGTACTTTAAAGGTGATTTTATATTTTAGGGGGACAAAAATGCCATTCCAAAATACTTGTATTGTGTTTTGCCCAATAGCAGCTAAGTTAAGTTCAACACTTGTAATCCAGGAACATTGTTCATTCACTTTAGAAATGTGGTTGAGGTGGAACGTGTAACACACCAAAGAAATACTGGATTGCCGGTATAATGAGGTTTGCTCATTTTGAACTCATAATTGACAGTAAATCAGGAAAAGATGATACAGCAGTTGATTTGGAACTGTAGAAAGAGCAAAACGTCACATCAGATAACATTCCAAACGTCCTTTACAAGCTGTTGCTTGTGCATTCAATATAAGGTATCCCTAATGTCCCGGCTCCTTAGTAGCTCCTTGTACAGCATGAGGGTTTCTGATAAAAGATGGTAAAGCGCCAAAGGCTCAAGACAGACCATTCGACCAAACAGACGTTAGTCAAAATTGTATTTTAAGTAGTGCAGTTAATAAGGAAAAACATGCCATTTGTTTAGCTGTTTAGTGAATACAGGTGGAGTACACTGTTATGACGTAATGTTGGAAACGATAATGAGTCTGTATATACATAACAGTAACGTTGTAGTCACTTGGTTGAAGATGGATTTATGTTAATGAACAAAAGGAAAAAATTCCAATGTTGAACATAGAGAATTTTTAAAGATTAATGGTTTTTAAAAAGTTCTGTACGCTCCGCACCAAGTTTACTCTCAGCTTTCCTAATAAAAAATTGTTGTAAGTAACATGTAATAACAAGTTAACGAGAATCAAAAGAAATGTCGATATCTCAGATTTACCATAATCTTTACAAATGATGAAATAAAATAAAAAAAAAATATAAAACAGCAAAGTAAAATTCCTTTGTCAGCGTTACTTACACCTACATTCTCTCAACATAAAAAAAAAAAAAAAATATGTTACTATGATGATATTTCACTCTAGCCTTAGGCCTATTGTCACTGTTTCTCCAATTTATATTAATCCCGCACACATATGTCACTACTAACCCTTCGCCAGTAACTTCTTAGTTCAGTAATGTATAGACACTTGAACAACGTTGACCTCCACAAATCAGAGAACCGAATCAATCACTTACAAATCATAAAAGATAAATTGCAACATCTATACGTCCCTTCATGAAACCCGAATACCAAAATTATCGATGTCCCTAGTTTATAACTATTAGCGGCGATTCATCTGTCATCACATCATTAAACAGTCTCGCTTCTTCCTACACTCTATATCAAGAACTTGTTGTCGCCTTTCTGACAGTGACTTCTTACTACGGAACAAAACTGTTGCCATTGCACTATATAAAAATTGTTTTAATAATTTCCATGCATTTCTTTTTCTAATAAAAATAATAATATAGCAAGTTTATGTATGGCCACGACTCGCAACTGATCAAACGATAACCTAAAATATGTAAAAGCAATAAGAAAGCCAGGTCTATGAATAAGACTGCACTGTCCAGTAAAAAACTCCGTAAAAGACAAATTTCATCATTCCAACCACCCATATGCAATAGCTCAACAAATCACTTTCAAAGAAAAAACGGACTTCATGAAAAATAAACCTTTCGCTGATAACACCACAGCCAGTGACATAACAAAGAAGAGCATAACTAGCTTATAAATAAGTGTCTTGCTACTTTACCATTTACGAAATGAACCACCTGGCTAAACATTTACAATTGCGAATTTTCTTGTACCTGTTCAAAACTTCGTTGTGTAAGCTAACAATCTAAACCCTCTACAAACGGTCCAAATTTAATGTCTACGTTCGTTTAACATAAATAGGCAATCATTTTTAACTGTTTTACAGTGACGTAAATCCCGGAGAAGGCAAGGGATGTCTTTGCTTCCTCAAGTAAAAAAAGGAAAGCCAAACTGTCATATGGCTCCCTCAAAATTCAAAATAACCATTTCAAAATCAACACATTTTTGACAAGAGATGAACTATCCATGGCCTTTAAAAAGACCAAATCAGTTGGTTTTCAAGGGCTTCTCCCCCAACAGAAGACCCAAAGCAGTCCCTGAATGATTGTGCAAAACCTTCATTCATGCAGACCTCTTCCCAATATCTCAAACAGATCACCGCCCAGCGTAATAAAAAAAGGTTGCTCTCATAACATGCAAATATAAAACGAGATATGAATGAACATGTTAAAACCCTACCGTGACTACTCTTTACATTAAACTATGTGTTCATGTTAACACTTCTTTATCTTATGATGTGCTCTCCTCCCTAAATGTATAAATATCCCCAAGCATTCTTCTTTAGTGGAGCTTCTGAGCAATGGCAACTGGTTGTGTAAATATGTGGAGGGGTACATAATGAACTTACAATGACTTGTCTTAAATAAAGATGATTATCTTCCCTGTAACCAATAATGCCAAACACCGAAAAAAACAATTACCACCCACAACAACGAAAAAATAAAATGTACATGTAGATCTTTCGGAACGTATAAATAATACATCACGATCGTCATGTTCCCTACTTTCCCCATCATCACACCTCTGACTCTTTTCATATCCACTAGAGCCCTTTTTTTTTTTGCTTGATCCCAACTCTGACATCATCATTTTTCTCCCCTTCATAACTTTTATCTTGAAATTCACCCCCATACTTTCTTTTTCTTTGTTGCCAACCTTTCCTTTCTACAAAAAAAGAAAAAATCTTTGAACGGCCCTTCTTGGGCATTGTTATATTCTCCACATAATTTTTAACTTTAAAATAACAAATTTACCACAACCAGACACCTTGATATAACACAAATATTAATACGAGCCATCTCATACAAATAATATTTACCTACCAATAACAATGTTTCCCTCCAACAGAAACTTACTTTATGAAAAAACAGTGAACAAAACTCCTCTAAACTATCAAACTTTTTACTCCACAGCAACCCCGACCATGTCACTTGAAAAGAATAAATCTCCACAAAGAAATCCTCATATAAATACTCAAAATTCACTAAACACCTCGATGAATTAAAAACAACCAAAATGATGGCGCTGTGTTAAATTAAACAACATATTATTCCCCAGAGTACACACGGACCTGGTTTTTCCGCAAGATTGTTACTAAAAATAGAACACGTTTGCAAATTTTACGTGAAAAAAATCCCAATTTTACACTCTCACGAAAATCATACTTCCACCAAAACTTAAAGACACGAAAGAGAAGTACCATCCCTACAAATTGCACTAAACCGTATTTCGATACCACAAAGCATCTAGAAGGAGATAGAAATAAAGTGCCGGAAAAGTCAGAAATTGACATCGCGATAGTAACTGCATTAGTTGCGGTTGCCTGCAAGGCAGGCACCGCAACTAAAAAACCTTTCCAACATGACAAATTTATAAGACTCCCATTTCCGATCAATCCTGCAGGTGACAAAATCATTTATCATATCTGATAATATCTGCATCTGTAGGGGATACAAAGGCAACCAACTGCATAATTAGAGGAGACTTTTTCCATCTAGTAAGAGTATGTCTGACTGGTGAATTGTTCAAAGTAGCAATTCAGAAACGTTAACTGGGCCATAAATCAGGAAGCAATATTTCTTCTGGCAATACTAAATGTTTGTCATTTTTGCATGGTTTCTTGATGTGGCACAGTTAAATTGGGCATTATTTTTTCATAATATTTTGTCAATATTCAGGATACCAGCAACAAAAAAATTGTTTTTGAAAACCTTCAAAATACTGCTCGTAATCATTTTTGGGGGTTCAATTTAGTGCAATGGATACTTTCATTTGGACTGGAAGTTTTATAGGAAAACTTTTGTTTTACGAGCCCCACTGGGAATTAACAGCAAATATTACAGTAAATTACACCATTGCACCATGCAGTTACCTCCCTAGGCAGATAGGAGCTCCGTATTGAGGGGCCTTAGAGACATGTATTTATGTTGTAGGTATTGGTATAGACAAATCCACATGTTGGCCAGAACTACAGTCCATCAGCTTTAATCTTCTAAATTCTTTGCTTCACTGTATCAAGGATGATTGTGCACAAAAGCACCCCCAATTCCCCTCATTTCACTGAGTATGATGATCCATAATTGAATGTACTGTAGACTGTTTTAATGTATGACAAAGGTTCATAGATCCCCCTAGTGGCAGAATTCACTCACTGCTCTCTACAGCATTTTGCCTATGGAGGGGATATTGAGAGCCTGGAGTGGGCTTCTGGCCAAGATGGCAGATACTGAGTGCGCAGTGCATATATTGTACTAATACCAAGATTCATGTAGAGCTACAGTAGGCATAAATACTGCAGAATTCACAAACAATATCATTCTATCTAACCTTTATTACAGACAGACACACCCAGTATTGATGCCCACAAGCAGTGACCCTCTGTGCAACACCATGTTGACTTGACCATTTAGAGTATCTTAATACTTGACAAACTTCTAAAACCTTAGACCAATTGAAAAAATCCCATGGATTCATCTTTACTTAAAATTCTGAGAGTGTAGTGGACGTGGTCCTCCTGTGCTGTGTGTTGCTGTGTGCCTAAAGCAAATGGGGCAAAGGTCACTGGACCTAAGGGGAACAAGCCAACAATACGAACAATAGCTTAGGAATGAAAGCACGAAGACTTGTATAAGTAGCGGGTGCTTAGCACAAGGCTACCCAAAACACGTAGTTATAATATTAGGTTAGGAGGCCTAAGCTCCGAACCAAAAGGGTAAGCCTAAGGCAAAAAACTTAGCCCAAAAAACCTGCCACCAGACCTCGAAGAGAAACAGGAAAGGGTCTATGCGATCAAGGAACAGTAAGTAAAGAAAACAACGACACTTAGCTAACTTCCTAGATGGAAAGACACTGAAAGATGACAAAATCCGGCCTCAAGACAACCTCCGAAGTAGTAAAGACTAGCGCAGAAGGGTATATGAGGACGATCGTCTAGTCGTTCAAGGCGAAGTGGGGACACCCTGCTATAGCTCAGAGTAGAGCGCAGTGCGCAGGTAATATGCAATTTAGATGTTGCAAGGGGTAAGTATAGTTTATGTCAGCAATATGAATTTATCTTTACTTAAAATGCATGCTACTTCTTCCTTGTTTTTTCTAAACTTCACCACTAAGATACAGAAGCAATTCAAACCTAATTTGAAACTGAGAGGACTGTTTATGCAATTTATTACAAAGGGGTACAAGCACATGCTTAAGTATTTGGGACAGGATATACTTTGGCTGACAGTTTTTGACTTCCTGCTATACTGTAATAGGGTTTGGCTTACAAGATAAAAACTACATACAGGCTTTTTAAAATAATAAAAATATCCTTAATGGGAGAAGCTGGTCTGTGATACTGACTGCAATCACTCACAATTTAAAACAATAGTAGAAAACAAGGCACACTTAATTACTGTAGGGGAGATCATGCATTTATGAATCTAACCAGCTAGTATGGGCAGTTGAGCACAGGAAATACATACTTGGCAATAATTGCCAGTTAGATAAAATGACTCTGCCCTTACACCAGTGGTAAGCACATCCACCTCTCACACTGAAGGTCCCGTATCTATTTCCATGTTGCGTCATACCAAAGACTCTAAAAATGGAACGTGCTGCCGTTGTGCGTGATGCTCCACATAAGCAATGGAGTAGGGAAGACAGTGCGGCACAACTGGAAAAAAGGCCATGGCCGACTCTACTTGAGCTAATAGGTTGGAAACTGGGTCGTAAAACTCTAACTACACCAAATATTGATTCCCACATGCAGTGACCCTCTGTGCAGTCCCATGTGGATTTGACCCCATAAAGTATCCAATGTTTGACAACTCCAAAAAACTTTAACCAATTGCAAAAATCCCATCATATTTATCTTTACTTAAAATGCCAGCTACTTCTTCCTTGTTTCCTTTCCACTTAACCACTTCTATTTAAGAAGGAAGCAATTCAAAAGTAATTTGCAACTTAGATGACTGTTTTTGCAACTTCAAGGTACACAAGAAGAAGTTTTTGTATTTGGGACAGGGCACTTTGGTTGACAGTTTTCAACTTCCTGCTATTAGGTTTTGGCTTTCAAGATAAAAATCACACAGACTTTTAAAAAATAATAAAAACATCCTTTACATGGGAACAGTGGCAGCTCAAGGCAATGGACATCCTGAGCACTGCCCCTCCAAGAAACTCTCAATAATAAGCATCAAATTTACAACAAAACTGAGTGAAAACACTGCTTACAATTCCACTATTGTTACTTTCATTTTTGCCAACCTCTTTCCATTCCAACAAAAGGTACACCATTTGCCATAGAAAAGTCTTTGCCGATTAAACCAGGCAACTGCTATTAGTAGCAGAATACTGTTCTAGGCTACCATACATCGCGTAAGATGGGCAGATTGCAATCTCAACATGTTGTGAGCATGCGCACTTACATTTTATCAGCTGAGATGACGAAAGGTGAGTGGCCAATTCCTTTGAACTATGGGCAGACTTTCACTTGCCCTCCCTGGTCTCGCTTCGTCGCGCTGTATGCATACACAGGTAACTAAGAACGCGTTTATCAGCCACATGTATAGAAGGACCTCTGTAGATAACTATGCTGTGGTATCACACAACGTGAGTCAAATGCTAATTGCAGCTTGGGTGTACATGTGCAGCCAATCGTGCTCTGGCTGTCTACGTGTGTTAAGTTTTATCAAGCTCCCGCAAAACCCTCTCAGCATGAGACATAAATGCAACATGCATAGGCTACTGTCAAAAGTAAACAAACTTGTCCACTTTCAAAAAGGAGTCTTGAAGAAAAATTGGAAATCAAACTATTAAGACTATTAGGACCAGAAAGGCCGCACATGCTGTCTGTATCGTCTTCACGTACACTCTAAAAGAGTTGGTTAAAAAAAACTAACCAACACTGGTCACGTTTGTCAAAAACCTGAAATTGGATATTTAAGTTCACCCAATAATTGTTGATTAATGGGTTATCCAAGAGGTTTTTTTAACACTATAGGTAACCAGCCTGTGAGGTAACCAAATAAACAACACACTGTCTTTGGGGAATACTTTAACCAGTTTCAGGTATTTGACATACTACGCCACGTAGCAGTTGTTAGAATAAGTTCAATAAAATAATGGTGAAGTTATACTGTATTTTGCAGTCAGTTTAATGTTCATCAAATGCCATGTGAAGACAGACAAATGCTTCGTTCTAATGCCCCCACTTTTGTAAATATCACAGAGCTTCTGGGGGCTTCGCCCCTGAACCCATAATGCAGGCCCCTGGACCCCACGCCGTAGGTGGAAGGGCTTCATGCTCCCACTGCCCCTTTGGAGCTGCTGGTTCATTCCGACCAATAGCAATTTCCCTCCACATATTCAGACCATGAGCCGCTACTGCGTGGGAAGCAGGTCTAGCTGTGATACTGATCCTAATCACTCGCCATCAAAAACAATAGTACGAAACAAGGCACAGTTAATTATACCACACATACATACTTCCCGACAGGGGTGAGAGATGATGCAGGGGTAGAAACACCAATGATTCAAGCTTAAAAAAAAAACAAAAATGATCCCACAGCAAGAAAAACCAAGGTATTTATAAACAAGTTGCATAGACCACCATCTGATGGTAGGTGAGAAGAGAAGAGGCCAATTCATATTTCAAACTAAGTTAGGGAGTGAAGAGAGATGAGGAAGGGGGGGGGCTGCAAATGTTCAGCTCATTGTGATTTGAAAAGTTTTTCATTCGTGGACAGATTTACGAAGACTTTGCCTTTTCATAACACCTCTCTTCTTTACTTCATTTTCTTCCTCCCCAACTTAGGTATCGATGTTTTGTTTAATTTGAAGTCTGATTTTCTTATTTGACACTGCACAATTTTCCCAAATGTCTCTGTAAAAATTCCCTCATCCATGAAACAACATAACCATATTGTATGAAAACTGGAACTTTGACTATAATATTGATAATGTAAATAGGCCTATAGGCTACTTAAAATGTGCTTCTTCGTGGAGATTGTAGAATTAAAGAATACTAACAAAAAAACAAACACAAAGAAGAGTAGAAACATGTAGCAATGACTGTAAACAGAATAATCCTACAACAGTATTCTGAAATTTTATAATTTGCACATATTGTCTATAGAACTGAGTCTCTCTCCATGTTGAACAGTACTGTGTACAATTCCTCACATACTGGAATTCCCAATAAAATATTGCACCCATAGCCATAATTTTAATATTCCTACGATATAGTCAGCCCTTCAGAGATTTGCTAAAGTGTGAAGAAATCATACACCACCATCACATCGTGAGATCTTATAAAAGCAGTCTAATTTACAGTTTGTGTATAAAATACCAAATATCTCAAATATCTTGATCATATTGGCTTACATTTTGTTCTCTCATGAGGATAATCCTGTCATGGCAGGAGAGAACTAACATTTCTACAGAACCATCCCTCTGCTCTACATATACTTTTAAAGCAACACACTAAGTTAGTTCATATGAAATTCAATAATACTTTCCAAACCTGTAAAGTTTCATTGACATACTAATGACAAGTGGTCAAACTTATACACTCCTCATATATCTCACCTGTGGGCTGGCGGTTATAGAATATGCCCACGGTATTCCCTGCCTGTCATAAGAGGGGACTAAACGGGAGGACTTGAACAGTATTAGTATGGCAATATATAATACATTTGTGTTGGTGTGTCATTAACTATTATATAATTAACTATTAAACTAACATATATCCCATCTTCATGCAGATACAGTTATTCTTTCATCAGTGAGGAATTAACAATTCAATGCAGTTTTCACAAATTTGTGACCAGACTGTAGTTCAAATTATAGACATGGAACTTTTACAAGCTGGGGTACAAGTAACTATCAATTTTCATGTTTGTGTAACTAGAGGATGTCAAATTTGATTCATTATGCTAATTACCGGCATTTTCATAGTAATCCTTCAGTACCTTCACAAGATATACTGACATCAACTCAATATATCCCTTTGAAGAAGCTCATAAATCAAATATCATACCTGCTAGCGAAAAAGCCAGAAAGAAGAGTGAGACAGATAATTTGTCAGGTGAACATGACCTTTTAGTTTTCAATCACTGACCCATTTAAACCCTGGGGTTGAAATAGCTGCTATTTGACCCCATTACCCTGGACTACACAAAAACTTTTTCAAACCCAGGGAAGATATTTTGAAGTAAACAGGGCCATTTGTAGAGGAGTTTCCTTTAAAATGAACATGCTAAATTTGAGTTTTGACTTTTGAAACTTGTCAAATATCAAATTGGCCTATCACTTTCTTTCAGTACCCTTAGATAAATGTTGGGTACATATCTTATTACAAAAACAAGAGGGAACCAGAATCATTATTCATTTGCAAATGGGATCAAGAAAATTCCCCTTGACTTACTCAGGGATGGTGGAGGATGGAGGACAATGACCTACAAGGTTAAAAGAACAAAATTTATAATGGGAAGAAAGAAATTAATTCTTGAATGGCAAAAGGCATTTTCAAGTTTAAGTCAGAATATACTGTAGGCAAGTGTACAAAGGATGGTGGGAGGAAGGGGCACCCCATTCCTGGGTAATAGTTCTACACTACAGTACAGACTTCTGAAAAGACCCCCCGGAGGAGAAGAGGAAAAGAGTCCTCAATATTACTTAATACTGTACATGATACTAAAAATTTGACAATGTGTTCTGAACACAAAACTATAAAGGAAGCTATGCGGAGAAAATCTAGCATTTTTCTCATCTCGTAAAAATATTAATACAAACAGCTCTTCAACATACCCTGTACCCTTTGATTCCACGCTAACCCTACCCCTTTCACAATAATGATTCTATACCTGCTGTACATAGCAGGCTTCTCGTCTAACGGTAATTAACTTCCAGCCTGTATTTTTGATGCGGCCTTTTGATAAATCTTTTTTAATGCAACATCTCTGCAAGAAAATTATAGAGCTCTAATAACCTTTGACACCCTAAATGACTGGGAAATTTTGACAGATTGCAGATCACAGTGATGAAACATCATAACCTACTGCTACTACTGTACACTATGAAATGAAAGTTTCTAGGACAAGTACACAGTAAATGAACAGCACAGTCAAGAGGCCTTCAAACACACAGGCTGATCTAGTTACGTCAAAAATCTGTCACTGTCTCATAAGATTTTTCACTCCACACCATCAAACAATGCCAGATATGCATTTAGGTTAAAAAGGTGCAAAAAGTAGAACTTGTACACCAATTAATTGGAAATATTATATTTTGACCTTACTTGAGCATTTAGCTGCTACCTTTAATTTAACTATACCTGACATCTTAATACAGATGCAATTTCATGCAAATCTGACTTCATCAAGTGATGGAAAAGCTGTTAAAAGTGACAGAACTGCACTATTTCATCCATGGTTAACTGGGACAGAACATTTTTTTTCTTAACGGGCCAATCTTCTCACCCCAAACTACATTTCCTGTTGGGGGATCTACAGAAACTCCCCATTGGCCCAGCTTTTTGATTGACTCTTAATTCAAACAATGCAGATTACCAAAGCTTATGTTACAAAGTATGAATTGTACTGAGAGTGTTTTGGTTATACACATAGACAGGGAGCAATTTGTTCGGGTTCGCATCGCAATTTGCGATGCAAAAACGAGGAAAAATTGATAATTGCGATACATCATTCCATCTTGAATAGCAGACTTGTGATGCAAAATTTCAGCCGGTACTGTGTCATTTTTGATGTTCACAGAACAAAATAATGTTAGGGGAAAATAAAAACAGAAATTGAAAGTCACAAAAAAACTGATCATGCAAAACATAAAAAAATGACCCTGTACAGTACTTGCTCCGCAAACTATTTGTTTCCAAATAAAACCACCATAATTTTCTACTTTCAAAAGTTTAAACCCATGAACTCGCTCCGCAGGAGATGCACTACATACACAGCCTAATTGCTGTAACACTGTAACAGTGTACAGGGGAAATAATAACCCTCGCGTGATAGACAGCAAAAGCCGCGCGGAAAGCAACTAGTTTTGCCCTTATTCTGGTTATGATAGGAGATTTTTGATGTCGATCAATCTGAACAT